>OX637864.1:28328196-29528196 GCA_951802705.1 Netelia virgata | reverse complement strand
TTTAGAAATAAAGGCGTCATAGGAAAAATGCTGCACAGTCGCTATTTTTGCATGTATCGCTTTAAACAAATAGTTTTGTATAGTCAATTACGTGTATAATAAAAACCCTATTTTGTAATTCCGATTTATTTCATGGTTTCGCTGAAAAAATCACAAAACATGCCCTTTTTGCCCCTAGAGTGGCCTAACCCTTTAATGATTCTGCGATAACTAAATATCGAATCAAATATTTTAGAATATTCAAGATGGTAGAAAATGCGAATCTATTTATCGATTCGACATACACACTTGTATATTGTATATAGATTGTAGAGTCGTGGGGGTCAAGTGTGCGCATGCTAAATATCTTAAAAACGGTTTATAACTATAAGGAACAGCATCCCCCATCTTGAATCCCTCGTGCGACGTTCTACGAAGAGCTCGATTGTTAGTCACCGCTAACACGCTGTTTTGTTTTCGCAGGTAAGTGAATATTTTTCCTTAAATTATTGCGATGTTTTATCATATTTGGCGTCATAATCTTTTGTAGTCTAATATCCATTTTGAACGTTTGCTATTTATCATCGAGTACTACATAGTATTCGGTTTGACAAGTGACAATGTTTCAATTCTTGAGATGACGCAATCATGAATGATTTTAATCGAATCCTGTTTTGACGACCGAGCGACGTGAACGTCGATCTCGACCGTCGAAAGTGTACGAAACGATCGAGAAGCTACATCGAAGAATTTTTCTCATCGATCGAATATTATCGTTGATTCGAATTTTATTACGTAAAATCTATGCACGAAATGTCCAAAAAGTCGATGATAACGATCTAAATGTTCAATAAAAATTTCGCGGATTGAAGCAAGGTAAGTGTGCGCATGCGCACGCTTACCCTGCTTCAAAAACTCTTGTAATATTTCGTCTTAGAGTCCAAATATACATTGTAAATGCCGCGAAATTATCAAAGAAAGGCTTCAGACAGTTGCGTCGTCACAGATGAGCAGCTGGAAGCTGCTAAATTATTAATTTCAAAGGGTACCAGTAAACGAAAACCTGCATCTTAAGTCGGATTAAAAGAAAGCATTCTACGAAAACGTTTGAATGCTGGAAAGACAGCGGAGCTTATGGGAAGATTTTGTACTCCATTTACAAAGGATGGCATATACGAATATGTAAAACAAAGTGATAATCTTTATTATGGTGTCAGTATGCAGACTGTTGGAAAATTGATTTATGAGTATGCTGAATTGAATCACATTCCGCATCGGTTCAACATATCCTCAAAACTAGCTGGACGCGACTGGGTTTAGGGGTTTCTGAAAAGATTTTCTGAAATTAAATTGCGACAACCGACTCCAATTAGTGTTGCCAGAGCGATGGGATTTAACAAAACCCAAGTCAAACCTGTAATAACGATAAATGATAATATAATAAATAATAATAAATAATAATAAATAATAATATTTGATTTTTTTTAAACTGGTTATACTTATTTAATAGCTCAGAAACTCGTAATTTTATGTTGCGTACACTTACCCCAATATAGGGGTAAGTGTGCGCATTTCGACTATGTTTGTATCGGTCAATGTTTACGAATTCGTACCATTGACGATTATTGTTTCTATCCTCGAATTGTCGATTAATAACCACTCTAACTAATTAATCTCGTTTTATTTCATTAAACTTGAAATTTTCGATTTTATGACATTTGAAAGCTTGAGTGCGCACACTTGACCCACATGGCGCTATATAGACCGCGCATCCTCAAGGTTTCTTAATCGTCCGTTTTTTTTTGTTTCGATTGAAATTCCACGAATCACTCCACCGCAAGGCCCTCAAAAACATCTGTTAGTTACATAAGTCGAGTGTTCGCGTACGCAAGCATTCACTCCCACGGCAATACTTCCGTGCATAAATCTATCGTATATTTCTTATTCCCTGCGCTCGTTGATCTCGCCCATACACAAAGTGAAAATGTTGTCGCGCGGCATCTCCAAACGCATTTCGCTTGCGAGGCGAGAATTTCATAGCGCGATAATATCGAGGGTACGGTGCAACGATTACACACCTGGATATAAATATGCCCGCAGCAACGGGCCGAGAGAATTTTCATTCCTTTTACCATTGGTTCGATGTTTTCAATACACGATTCGATTCGACATGCCCAAGATAAAGACAAGAAATAATAAAAATATTCAAACGAATACTAAATCAATCTTTGTCATAAATAGTCATAAATATACTTAATCATTTACAAAAAATGATAATTCAGTTTTATAGTCCTAGCAAGCCTTTAAATATTGTCCATCACTTCGTAATAAGATAGAGACTATAGTAATTCCAATTTCATGATTCAATCTCATCGTAATATTGTATTACGAGAGTAACGCACTATCCCTCGGTCTACAAATCGCGCGTTAAAAAAAATGTCTTGCCTCAGTTCCTTCATCACCCTTGGTGAGATACCGCTTGCCTTGCAGGTAAAATCTTCGATGTAACGGTGCTGATACTCCGGTAGGCTGCAATTTTTGTCGGGCATGCACACCTGTATGAAGTGAGGTCTTAGACGTCCTATCGTGTATTTTGCAATATCGGTGGTCAATGCAGTCATAGCCGCACCATAACCGAAGAGACCGATCTGCAAATCGAAAACAACGTGTCGTTTTCTGTTTCCTTGTAAAGAAAGTATCGTGGGGCTAACAAATAAATATATTCTGCTGAGAATTTTGTTTAGTTTAAATGTTTTAGTTCAGTCCAGATGTGCAATTGAATTTTCAATAAAGAAACTTGTTGCGATAAGTTTGTTGCTATGCCCGAATTGAATATTTTCTGATGCTGGATGCTCGTTTTATATATGGTATTCGCGTTATTTACTACGCGTCATTTAAACATGAGATAAAGCGTATAAAACATGCTTTCAGAACAGTTTTTATAAGATACCAAGCTATTTGTTACTCGTTTTTTTGAAGATCCTTCGATCCAATTGGCGAAATGAAAAAAAGATCGTTTATCGGCTATTGAAAAGCAAATATGATTGTGGTATTGATCTTTTGGATATCGACGGTTCTTTCAAGTTATGAGACTATTATTTTTTTTTTCCTTACATGACTGCAAATTTAAATATGGAGGATGGAGACGTGACGTGATTATGAATAAAACATTATGTTTTAACAAAGTAATTATCGGTACAAAAATACCGTTCCAATAATCTTAAATTGTGAAAAAATACCCAAACCTCTCCATCGTACTTATAAAAAATACTACGACGAATTACGAACTTAAAAAAAAGCTTCCTACCTTGCTGTATGCCATCGAGACCCAAGCTGGTATAACGCGACCGAAGGCCATTATCGAAGATTGGCCATCGCATCTTTTCCAGTACCAATACTCACCAGTAATCATCTGTAAAGGAAAAAAGTTATATCGTTTTACAACTATTATTTATCGGTAGTTCGAGGAACGACGGCAGGGTTTGCTCAGTGCCACCGTTACGAAACCTTATTCAATTACTTCTTAACTACTTTTCGGTTATATCGACTGCGTCATTTCTTATTTAAAAATTAATTACCCGAAAGGCACCCTGTTGTACCTACTTACCACTTATGTGAAAAAGAAAATTGTTTAATTTTTACTGATCCCAAGTTTGTTCAAGTGTGTGCCAAGTCCGTTTCAAGTACGTTTCGTTGAAGGAACGGACTTGAAACGTACTTGCGCTGCAGAATAGCGCGTTTTGTCTACACGGTTGAAACATGCTTTTCGCGTGCCATCGACCCGGACTTCTTCCACAGAATAGTGCGTTTCAAGCGCCTTTTGAAACGCGCTTGTTACATGCTTTTTGTATTACTCGCGGCCGACAGGTAGTGCATTACCACTCCGCGTTTCTCGCGAGCGAAGCGACGCCGCACTGGGATTATAAATGCGTCAACCAACTATCCCGAAAAGGATGAAGTCTCTATCGCTTGTCTCTATCTTATATCTATGTTATGTCTGCTTGCAGTTTATTATATTATAGTGTTTTATTACAATATTATTTTGGGGATGATTCTTATTTAAGAGTGGTATTTAAGAGAAATCGTATTTCGAAACGTGTCTTTCCCCAATTAGTACAAGATAATTAGACTTGAAAATGACGAAACGGATAGGCAAGCGAAACTTTTTAGGACGAGTAGAGGATCATTAGAGATGCCTAAATCCGCCGGAATCCAACGAAATTTGCTTGTGCTTCCGCCGCCATCATGAAAAACAGATTATCGTCGATATCTTCGCTCCTACTGGTTGGATTTTTGTTTTTTCTTTTCACTTTTGTAGGGAAAAATATTTTCTACGAGATTTGTTTGAAGAAGTTTTCGATGTCTGTGTAAGAAAAAAAGTGACGACAAAAGAAGTGCGACTAATTAATGTTTACAATTGTTTATTGTCAATTATAGCACCCCCTTTCGATTTTAGCAAATTTAAAACAAAATAACGCTTGTAGAGGACTCAATTTCCAATAATTTTTCTATAACTGTTTTTGCGATAACTCGGATACTACCCGAGATAGAAAGCGTCAAAGTTGTCTTTGTTCATTATAATTGTAAGGAATCCAAACGCAATTGGCTACGGGACAATTTTTTCGGAAAGTGTTTTAAATTATCCATAAAAAAGGTATATATAGCCATGAAAAATAAAATTTCTATGAAGCTTTATACATAGTTACCTAAAACTATGTTTAAATAATCCCTGTTTTGAATTGCCGCGCAAACGCGGCCTCGGAGCGCGTGACGTCATGCGTTGGTAAACAAAGCTGAAGTGCGACGTAGAAGCGAAATAAATATAGTTTACGTGACGCAAACTATAGCTATTTCGCTATATGCAAATGTACACAAACGTATTATAAATATCAAGACATTGGAACCTCGCCGATTAAAACATGGACAACAACAATATCAGTATCTCCTTCTAAAGTAGAAGCGCATGAGAAAATATCAAGACCAAGTGTGTCGAACATAAAGAAAAAATTAATAGATAAATCTGATAGTGACATATCGTTGTTAACCTCTTCACCATCATATCAATCATTATCAGCGTCAGTAAAATAACAAATCATCAGATACTAGTAGCTTAGAAAAGGATTCTGATATAGAAAAACAAAGCGAGCCCTGGATTATTCCTGTAAATTGATTAAAGCCAAACCCCGTTTATATAAGTATTGAGAAAACAAATGATTGTTACTTTTTGGTCGATTTCATACATAGAAATACTAACATTCCCACTGGACATATTTTATTATGTTTACAGAAGACTCGATTGAATTCAACATTTCCCCCAACTTTGTGTTCCGGACAAATTTTACACTCGATGGTGCACATATCGGAGTCACGGCGAAGTTGGACATATCCTATTCCATCATTGCCATAAGATTGTCTAGACGATCTGATAAGATGACAGTAAAACGTATTGCTCTAAACAAAATTTAAAACGACGTGAAACTTAGACATAACACACTCTTGTTGGGTTATATAGGTTATGTTGTAAATAACGAGTAGTTGATATACTTATACAAATGTTTTCACATTTCGATATTCAGCACCACAACAATCTGAATTGGTCCCAAAGAAATTGGCAACCATGAAAATATTAACTTTGGGAAGATTGCGATTATCAGATTTTGTATATGATTGCTCTATTTTCAAAAATATACACAACGTAAAGTGAGCGAGCGAATACACTTGTTTACCAACGTATGACGTCATTCGCTCTGATTGGTGTTTCGATTGAAACTCACAGCAGACGAAGAGTGCAGATTTTATTTATTAATTTAAAAATATAAATCACTATTATTTCACGAAAATTTTCATTGCATGTTTGTTTATATGATACAATAATAATAATAATAATATTATTATTATTATTATTTATTTATTATTATTGAGGGGGTCGGTGATTCGGCGTGGAATAAAAAATAACTAATTACTGAGAATTAAATATAACTGTTTATTCGATAAACTTAAAAAAACTTTTTTAACCAAAATAGTCGACTGGAATGAAAGTGTAGACTAAGCGAAGGGTCGGTGGTGTTATCGCGATGCTGGTTCGTTAGTAACTGAAAATATTTTAAGAATCATCCCGACGCTTCGCTTGTCGACAATCGAAAAATATCGGAGAAAGGGAAGGAAAGTTTTTATAATTTTAATGGGAAAATGCGAAAATGCGAGTGGGCCTTTTTGGCCGTCAGATGTGGTCGACAATAACTAGACCTTGTCTCGGTGGAGACTCGATTTGGGTCCTCGCACTCTCGACTTCATTACCGGGGAAAACCGTGAGGTGGTTGTCCGATTGTGTAAATGAAAGGTTTGGAAGGAGGCAAAGGGATACATGCAGACAAACAATCGAACGTTTTAGAAAGAATGTTGGGAAGTGAAATATTTATTTAAAATAAACTTCGGCTTTTTATGAGCCGCGAGAGCATAGTGGAGACATCGTCGCCACATTATTAGTATAATATATATATATAATTAAATAATTAATAATAATAATATTAATATATTAATAATTTATTATTATTTTTTATTATATTATAATTATAATATTATACTATAATATTTATTATACTATAATATATAATAATAATAATAATAATAATTAATAAAAAATTAATCATAATACAATTATAATATTTGTATGTTACCCTGCATTATTGGATGCCAATTGCGTTTGCATTCCTTGCAATTATAATGAACAAAGACAACTTTGACGCTTTATATCTCGGGTAATATCCGAGTTATCGCAAAATCATACAAAAATTGTAAGAAATTGGGCCCTCTACAAGTTTTATTTAAAAACAAATTTGATAACATCGAAAAGGGGCGCTATAATTGACAATAAGCAATTGTAAACATTATCCAGTCGCACTTCGTTTATCGTAACTTTTTTCTTATAGAGGTATCGAAAACTTCTACAAACAAATCTCGTAGAAAATATTTTTCCCTACAAAACTAAAAAAGAACAATTAAAAACCAACCAGGAGCTGAGATATTGACGATTATCTGTTTTTCAGTTTTTTCAAGATGGCGGAGGAAGCACGAGGAAATTTTGTTGGATTTCGGCGGATTTAAGCATCTCTAATGACCCTCTACTTATCCTCAAAATTTGGCTTGCCCATCCGTTTTGTAGATATTTGCCACTTTTTTATCTATCTTGTACTAAACATAGTGTGTTCGCGTTTCGTTATGTAGTTTGCATGGTAGGAACCGTATTTCCAAAGCGTAATAAAGCGCGTACCACGCGTGTCACAAGCCCTTTTCAGATTAGACAATACTACGTGCACAGCGTGTTACGAAACGCCCTTTGCACGTACTTGAAACGCGGTAAATAGTGTAACGTAACGCGGTCTATTTTGTCAGGGAGGCGACCATATTAAGTGGAGAAACTAATAACAATGAGTTTTTGAGTTACTACGTTAAAAGTAGCCTCACTGGTGTACTATTTTTATTATGTATCATTACTATACAATAATATATTAAGTATGTAATATATGCAGAGGGTGGCCAAATTATTATACTCAAACTTGAATTTTGTTAGTGATGTTTGAAACACTGTATTTCAGTGAAAAATGGACGTATCAAGATAAAAAAAAAGCATTTTGAAGCTCCATGATTCTAGTTTTGAAATCTCCTAGTGAAAATTTATTATGAACTTCGGTTACTGCACAATCATAAGTTCGTGTATTTTTTTTTTGGTCCACGGGCTTAGACAATTTTTTTAATTAAACCAATACACGGATCAGATAGCCTATGGTTTCAGCTTCAATTTGTTTTTTTATTTATCTCTTTACGTAAATTTTTGGCCGAGATGTTCGACTTGTAATGAAAAAGGGCCCTTTTGCCTTTGGTCATCGATATCTCAGCAACCAATGAACGCACAGAATGAGTCCGGAAAAACGGTTCAATACATTAGTTATATGGGTTCTAAAGTCATTCTATATTTCTTGAATACTAGTAAGTGTATTTACCCGCCACCGTTTTGAAAAACATAACATTTACGCGTTGCTATACTAATGACCCACTGTATTTGTCAATACGGGGTAGATTTGCTAAAGCAACGAATAAAGTCGCATTTTTAAATACTTTTTCCAAATGGATGTGGAAGATAAAACAATAATTTTTTTCCTAAAAATTACGAAAGGATCTTATAGGAAATGTTTTCAAGATTTAAAAACTGCCCTTTCATTTTCTGTGCGTTCAGTGATTGCTGAGATATCGATGACCAAAGGCAAAAGAACCCTTTTTCATAACACGTCAGATATCTCAGCCAAAAATTTACGTAAAGAGATAAATAAAAGAAAACCAATTGAAGCTGAAACAATGGGCTATCTAGCCCATATATTGGGTTTAATTAAAACAAAATTGTCCAAGACGGCGGACCAAAACAAAAATTAGACGAAATTTGGCACATTTTCTTCGCGCTATGTCTTATGATTGCGGAGTAACCGAAGCTCGTAGACAATTTTCGCTAGAGAATTTAAAAACTAGACTTTTAGAGCCTCAAAATGTTTTTTTTTTATCTCGATACGTTTTTCACCGAGATACCGTCTTTCAAACATCACTAACAAACAATTCAAGTTTGAGTAGAATAATTTGGCCACCCTCTATAAATAATAGAATATGTTTTTTTTTTAATTTTTAGCATTTTTGGTATTTCAAACGATGTTTCAGAAGTCCAACTATACATACGTTTATGAACTTGTTATTTCATTTATTGTTACCGGCCTTTTCCGGTTTTTACGTCCTACCCCCTTTTTTTTCTTTTTTGCTAGTCCTGTTCTATCGACATTTCGCTCATCTAACCTAAATTTTTCAGACTATACTTTTTACGACGCTTGACCGCATTCACCTAGGACACTGGAAAATGGAAGAACGAACCCTTTTGCTCAGGGGTTCAATCCGCCGTTCAGTGGTTATGTATTCTACATAAAATTTGTAGAATACGAGTCTTCAAAAAATATATTCATGTCCATTAAAAAACAGAAGTTAACCTTGAAATGACCTTGATAACCTTCTCCTAAAATCAAACAGATAATGCCATTTTACACCCTCCTTCGCTTGAAACTTTTATAAGAAATATCTTGCCCTATAACTGGTAGTGTACGAGGACAGAAGGGTTCAAAATGGGATACCCTGCATGTGGATAGTTCACCAGGTCAAACCTCTACGTCAGTTATATCGAGGGCAACTGTTATATTACGTATCGTAACCTTTTCTTCGGGCATTATTCATTCTACGATGAGCCGTTCCCTCCTAACCTCAGGTAACCCAATCCAACCTAATTGATTCAATCTGAATAACCTACCTGACTAAACCAAACCTAACCTCTTCCTCCACCACTTTCTCTTGTAAGCGACGGCGATGGTGGTGAGACATTTTTGTTACATAGAGAGATGGGAAAAAGAGAAAGGGAAAAAGATTGGACACGCTGGATTTTATTCGCAGATTTATCGGTCCGTCATCCTCTCTCCCTCTCATAAAGGATTTGTCGTCGAATCGAAACCCGGTGGGAAGTCTTTGTAAAGAAAACAGAAAGAGAAGTTGTCCATCTGTTGGACGAGAGAGAATTCACGGTGGATTGGATTCGAGCTCTCGTTGTTCACCGTCGTCTATTGAGCAGCACAAAGTGAGGAATGTGGAACGACCACTGTAAAACGAACGATGCATCTAAGACTTGCCGCTTTTCGACGAGCCGAGCCTACGCCTACGCCTCGTATCTCGACTTTATGTACCATATAAAAATATCTCATACCCAATCGTATCAAAGACATATTGTTTATCGCCATCATGGAGATGGTATATACATTAATACAATTAAGTGCCATTATTATTACTATACTAGCGTTACCCGGTATGCCTTACAATGCCGTTTTTGTGTCATAATTTATTGTTATTTATTGTACAGCGAATGTCATTGAAAGAATTTTTTTAAATTATAGTTATTTAAGTACTTTTGGACACGCAATATTTGTTGTTTCATCATGCTGTGCGTTCACGAATAAATTAGAAGCGTTTCCTACGCGTGATTAGGCCACATACAGGCAAGGGGCGTCGCGTTCATCAAGCACCCCGAAGGGAACAGAAAGCTATTGCGTCCATGTCGTTGTTCCTGCGTTACGCTAAAAGTAGTTTATTAATCGACCATCCCACCCACATAAGGTGAAGGGGGGGGGGGGTAACCGCGACATCATTGAATAGCCCGTCGAAAAATATTAAATACACGTTTCTCTGTTATATTCTTTGGATTTCTGATCCATTTCTTACGATTACAGCGCTATCTGTCGCGAATCTAAAAAAATGTTTCGGACAAATCATTCGTAGGCTTCGACGTAGAATCAGAATCTGCGATAAAAAAAAGGGATTCCTATTTAAGATTTCAAATTTGCCGCTCGCCCCACCCACAAGTAGTGTGAGGGTATGTATAATTTAGTACCAACGGATGCCCCCTCGAAGATATTAAAGTTTCGATACGGTGAATTTTTCTGTACGATGCGTTATTTCCGAGATATTACAGAATTCCAGGGTACATAAATCACCCTGTATAATATCCAGACGATCGAGTCGTTAATACAAAGTGTATTTGATTTCGCTTTTCATTTTGGTGGCATACTTCGTTTGATAGCTGTCAAATTAATTATATATATAGATATAAAAGTTTTTTTTGTCCCGTATGCGTTTATTTTTATATGAAAAACTATTCTAATAATACAGAAACCTTCGCGGGCGTACGCACTACAACTCACCAAATTGTCATCGCAATCGGATGAATGGTATAGGAACTCAGTTGGGACAAACAAACATTCTTCCATGTTTATATATAGATTTTTCAAGATTTAGGGCGGGTTGTTCCAACCTCAAGGTAAAGTGTAAGGTAGTCTACCCGGCGGGTAAACTCCTAACTGGCGGATTTCCAACTTCCAGGTAACGTTACCCAGCGGGTAAATGTCTATACCTCGAAGGTAATTTATACGATCCGTAAAATACCGAGTAGGCTGCTTAACCTCCCGGTAAACGTATGAAAAGCAATGGTGTGGGTAGAAACATGGAGGAACTGATCCTTTAACATAACCTAAGAAGTTGCACCTGCATTGCTGCGAATCGTGTGTCGCGTTTTGGAACAGCCAAACAAAATTGAAACGACAATGAAGATACATAATTTGTACGAGAGTCCGTTAATATTTAGTGACGATGATGACGATATGATGTTGAAATCGAAGCGATATTGCGAGTACGAAAACCATACACAATACGACCACGTCCAGATTTATTTAACAATTATGACGACGAAGAATTTTTGCGACGATTTGGATTTGTTCGCCACTTTGTAGCGTCCGTTTCCTTGCATTCAATAATTTCTTTGTTTTGCGAAATTATTGAAACAAGGGTGTTCGTTTCATCGGCCGAAAAATTCGCGCTTCTTTCCCTTTTCGGGATATCAGCCATCTATTTATAATACAATAAAGAAATTATGACATATTTCACCTGTGTCTGAATTATAAAAAAAACAGTACTTGCCGTTATTCAGAGAAACATACGCTTTCAATGAATAAAATAAAATATTCTCTTTTTTTGGATTCTATGTGTATACTAATATGCGAAAGAATTACGCTATGGTTTTGAAAAACCGATTACACTTGAACATAGTCATCAATATTTCCGGAAGTTAGAATCGATACATATCGCTGGGTAACTAACAGTAGGGTAAAGAACGGTGGAACAACGCTCACGCATTTAACTGACGGGTAAACCTTACCCGGCTGTTAGCTATCGGATACTTTACCTGAAGGTTGGAATAACCCGCCCTTAATTATCTAAGGTAACAAAAAATGAAAACGAATAGACAAAGATTTCTGGAGAAATCTATTCTATTAATTGTGACTGCATTTTTCATGCGATAATATCAAGATCTTGGCAACCTCGGCCGTGACCTTGGTCTTCAAGGTCATATTAAGGAATAATTTTTTTAGAGCATTCGATAAAATGGTCAAGATCGTATCTAGATATAAAATTTTTCGCCTTTTTCATTTCCAATGTCAAAAGCAGGGGTTGCCAATTCAAAAATGGATTTGACCTTGAAATGATCTTGAAGAACAAGGTCATGGTCACGAACAAGGTCGCCGTCGGATAGCCAGGGAAATTTCCTACAATTTGCGTCTCAACCATCTTTTTGAGCAACGCCTACGTTTCAAGATATCCAAGCGATCCGGGACTTTTTGAAGACCCTGCATATCTTCCATCGTTCAACGGGTCAAATCCAATTGAGACGTTACGTTTACGGTACGTTACTATTATTGGTGAGTCAGTGTCACGTGGCTATTATTCACAAGTCAGCTCTTCAAGCACGGTCGTTGAGTAAGCGCCGTTTTACAGTCGATTCGATAGATATTCGTTTCTTATTTCTGGAATTAGTGGCACTATTTTGAAAATCTTGCATCGTTTGTTCGAAGGATATTGGACACTGCCGTTTTATGAATGCATTTTTTTCAAAGGGAAGCAAGATTACGTGGCATCATATAAATAGATAAAACTGTTTTCAAGCATCAATTTATAAAAGTAATTAAATAAACTGTGCACCACTGAAATCCACGGTACTTATCGACACGAATATCAAATTGTCAAATATTTATAATATATGTTTTTTGACCGAAAGTAAAAGATTTTTCTAAACTCTCTTTCGAGTATTCGGATCGCGTTTCAAGGGATTGGAACTTTTATAAATCGGGACAAATCGATTTTTCAATTATATTTTTATTTCGACAGTATTATCTTTCAAGAGTATTCTATGAAAATTGCGTGTTAAAATATACAAAAATAACAGAGTTATAATACGAAAAAGGTGGGCGCTCGAGTGCCGACAACCAACGCGTGGGTGTGCCAGGTATACGGGATTTGATCTAAACCATTTCTCACATGATGTTTTCACAATTGGTATCTAGTACAAGGTAGGTAGTTAGCTCAAAAAGTAGCGAATATCTACAAAACGGATGGGCAAGCTAAAGGCGGACGAAGGCTTCGTCCGCCTTTAGCTTGCCCATCCGTTTTGTCATTTTCAAGTCTAACTATCTTGTGCTAATCCGAAATATTTCCAAAAGTATTGATTCGAGATGCGTGATCTTTCATACACTTAACTATTATACTATTATTTAGTACTTGTCATAGGATTTTTCAAATTCGTGCTTCGGTTTTTTTCTTAATAAAGAAAAGTGGTATTGATTTCAGCTACTTTTTATTCTTTATTCCAATTTTCACAAAATATTATTCCATAGTTCGATTCCCTATATCATGAATTGTTTTTCGACTATTTTACCGAACTTTCACATAATACTAGACGATGTCGTTATTATTTTGTTTTCAGTACCAGGACTACATATTATATAAGCTTTTTCGATCCCTTCTCCTTTTCCTTGTTCGACCATTTCCTTTATTCGCATTTCGCTAAGCGAACTTGATTTCCGCGTTGCGTTTAATACCAGCGTACGGTTAGACGTTCACCGCTCCAGGTACTCGTACTTGAAAGTTTGTTCGTAGATATACGCACGCCCATGCCTTCTTTGTATAATATTAAAACGTTCAGCAATGTATCTAATCAGCAATTTCATAAACTGGCTAATTTAAAGCAGCGTGCACAAAGAAAATGCGCGGGACTTGTCGCGTGGCAAAATGAATCTCCGCGATGAACTTGACATACGTATGCACACAATTATGCACAAACTTACATAGGTCAATTAAGGGGGGTTCGAACGATTGGTGTAAAAAGAGAGAACACATTGGCATTTTTGGCCACATTAATAAAAATACACTGGTACTATTACGATGAATTTTTCAATTTTTTTTGTACCCTTTAGTTGTTGACTAAATGAAGTTCAAAGTTAGTGAATTTAACATAAAGATATTAGGTTATGCATACTAATCCGACCACTTTTATTAACAAGTAACTTTGAGAAGTAGATATTTTTTTATGAGAAACACACAGATGACGATTAGAATTAGTATGAATGATGTATTAGAACGATTTTTATTAGAAAATTTATAATATTTGCGATCTATTTTGTTAGTTATGAATGATTAACTCGAGCAAAATGAGCATTTTTCAAGTAGGAGTCCAGGCAGACCGGGAACACTTGGCAACGTTGGATATCAATACCTTCTATGTCTGCTATGGTATACCAGCTTGGGAATTAAAATAACGTTCAAAACAATCCAAAATTATATTGAATGTGATAACATTTTCATTACCTTTTATTATCTTTATTGAAAATACGATAAGAAACAGGTTAGGTATACATGTATGTATACGCCAAAGTATGTGTCCCAATGTTTGAATTACTGGCGCTGTTGCCGTTATTCTCGATAATTTTTTATGGGTATTATGAACCCAACTTCTTGGGAAGAAAGGTCAATTTTGATATAAATACATATTATTCAGTATTTTTGCCATAAATATATCACCAAATTATCATTTTGTACATTAAAAAAAAAAATAACAGCACGTGATCCTGTATATACGCTTAGGAGATTGTCCCCTTTTCCGCTCTTCACGAGTACGATCATAACAAGTTTGATCGCACGTAACAATGAAATCTTGGTATTATAATAAGCATTCGTTACAAATGGCGCATTGTGCGCGTCATAAATTATAATAGTGATAATGGTGCATCCACCTGAAATATTTCCAAGGTGGGCCGTGAATCATCGGCACACATCTTACACCTATATACATATATAATATGGACAATGTACATGAGCGATAAGCCATTGCGAACGAACTCACGTACCCGCATATCTTTATTCGTGCATTCTAACTTGGAAAATGTATTCGTGAAAAAGAAAATGCGTATTCGTAAAAGCCGAGTATTTTCTTAACTGCCGCGAATTTCAAAATATTCCTTCCTGTTGGGTAAAATCGAGAGCGGAAATTTGTTGAACAACAAATTTCCTTTCACGCCTTTTTTAATCGGCAAAGGAACGATACACATACTACAAATTGTGAACAATTTCTTGTCGCCCAACATTTGATTTTTTTTATATTGCACGATTCATCTTCTATAATATACAAAACAAACAGTTTTTAATGAAAAATCAGACATTTATGTTAAAATGGTTGCCATTTAAGAAATAAAATTGGCACTTTTACGATCGACCGCGGCAACGTTTTGCTATTAATTTGAAGAAAAAAAAATTTTGTTTCAAATAAAAACCAGAGAAGATATTTTGGCCTCGCTACCATATTGTCGATTTTTTTTAATTTGAAATAAAACTTATAGGCATCCTCATTGAACATTATATACTAGCGGTACCCGGCCTACGTTACACTGCCGTTTCTATATCATAATTTATTTTACAGCAAATGTCAATGGAAGAAATTTTTTTTGTCAATTATGTTTATTCAGGTACTTTTGGATACGAAATATTTTTGGGTTTTTCCGTCCAGTGCATACATGCAGAATAAATCCGACGGTTTTCCTACGCGTGGGCAGGCCACATATAGGTGTCCATGTGCCAACCATGGATTTTTCAAATTTAATCTACACACTTCCTGGACTTTGTCGATGGTCACTGCAAATGCGAGTTGCACCGGAAACTGCAAACGTTCGAATGGCATCATTGGAATACGCGGCAACAGTACATCTTCTTTAAATTTTCCATTAAAAATTGTAGCTCCGATGATATTATTCATCATCTTTTCACTGAAAGCCTGGTACCGGTGCAAAGTCATTTTTGCTGCTAATATAGCACGGACACTGAGCCAATGACGATTTTTGTAATTATGTGAAATATTAGGAAAAAAGTTGTTAATCAATTCGTGTGTTATTGTTGTGATTTATACAGAATTTTGTTAGCAATGGGATACATTATGTGGATCTATCCATCGTCATTCGAAATGTTGTATACGCATATTGGTTTTCAAAGTCAATTTATGAACGTATAACCATAGAAATGATGATTTCAGACATGTATTAATTTCATCAGCACATGTTGAATTGGTAGAGTTTGTCTAAAATCACCAGACAATAAAATTAGTGCTCCGCCAAAGATCTGCTCATGTCCTCTTAAATGTTTTCGTGTACGATGAAGCACTTCCAATGCTTTTTTGTTCGCCATAGTACATTCGTCCTAAATAATAAGCTCACATGATTTGAGTACTTGTCCCATTCCTGAATTTTTTGTTATATTGCATGTTGGTGTCTCAGTGATTTGCATATTCAATGGCAATTTTAGTGCTGCATGCGCCGTTCTGCAACTATCCAAAAGAGTTGCTACGATTCCCGACGATGCAATAGCCAGTACAATATTTTTTTTTATCGTATTGTTGCCAAAGTAATTGAAATGAGAAAAGTATAGTATAAGTAAAATGAGAATGGCATAGGAATTGCGTTCCTCTTCAATATCGCATGCCTGCGAAGGTTTCTGCATTAGCAGAATAATTTTATTGGAATCCGAGAGAATTTTACCGTTTTTTATCTACGTCATAATTTCTTAACGGTAGCGTTTGAAAAATCGATTCTTATATGAGCGGTAGCTCCATTTCTTAGTCATAAGTTGGCACCGTTATCATTTCAATAAAATAAAAACTTGAACAAAATATGGCGCTTTTATATATGTCTATATATATATATTTAAAACAAATAAGCGTCTTTTATTATGAGGTTGAAGTTAGCCGATGATCTTTCAAATGGCATTTCAGCAGCGCATATTGGCTCAAAAAATAGTTGGATTTGAAACAAACGCATAGCTCCATATTCACTGCAATGAAATTCTATCGGGGTATTTTTGATTTCGGTGTCCATGGTAAATTTTGCATTTACAGAGGATTTTTATGATTTTTTTTTTATTAAAATAAGATTAACATCGCATATATACCAGAAAAATTATCGAAACAAAATATAGAAATTTCGGGCTTAAAAACAATTATTCGGGGTATATTTTTTTTTCTCGCACCGTTAAATGAATAGATGGAAATGAATGAATAAACCGTTAGCATACAATGATGGAATGTCGCAGACAAAAAAATCATAATTGTATGGATTGGTGTTAAAATTGTCTTGTTGGGGGTTTTTTTTTTTTTTTTTTTTTTTTTTCATCATGAAATCATTTTTTTAACATTTTAAAAATTCATACTTAAAAAATAAATAAAAGTGTTTAACATAGCATATCTCAAGAGGGAAATATTGCAGGCGAAAAATTTCAAAACATGGTTTTGATTTCAATGTTTCTCAACGGGATTTTGTTTTCTTTATTATGAAAGTTCATTTTTTAAATGTTAAAAAATGATTTCATGATGAAAAAAAATACCATGTCGAGACAATTTTAACACCAATCCATACAATTTTGATTTTTTTATCTGCGACATTCCATCCCAAAGTTATTGTATGCTAAAGGTTTATTCACTCATTTTCATGTATTCATTTAACGGTGCGAACAAAAAAATACCCCGATAGAATTTCATTATAGCGAATACGGAGCTATGCGTTTTTTTCAAATCCAAACATTTTTGTAGCCAATATGCGCTGCTGAAATGCGCTTTGAAAGATCATCGGCTAACTTCAGCCTCATCTTTTATTTCGGTTTTCATTTGGGTGGCTTACTTCATTGACAGCTGCCAAATTAATATCTATATATACATAAATGTTAATTTTGTTTTGTCCCGGGTACGACTAATTTAACATTCGCTGTTAAATAAATTATTTCAACAAAACGAAAAGCGTAATAAAATCCACTGATTTGTTTTGAATATATATACACTACCGGCGAAAAGTTTCCGGACAAAAGTTGAAAAGAGTGCCGGAACGGGTTTTTTATGCCATGTCGCCGGTAGTTAGTCTAGGCCAATTTAACCAACGCCATTTTAAAGAGGAGGGATTTACCTTCATTTTGGCATTTTAAACAATTTTTACGATTTTGTTTACAATTAGCACCCAGTTTTGAAAACGACCATTTTTTGTCGTTTTTTTGTTCTTTTTGAGTGGACCCCGTTTGTGGTAAACATTTTTTTAACGCATTTCTTTAACCAAAATCATAAAGGGAATCATAAATTAAATTGTTTACTTACATATTAGACTTTGGTCTCGTCGAAGAAAAGGTGTGCTGTCGGCACACCTTTCACCTTTCACTTTAATATGTAAGTAAAAAATTTAATTATATTATTTTCATGGTATTCAGATCAATCGAGTTTTGATCGGAAATAGATGGAAAACAAATTTCGAAAAAAAATCTAAAAAAATTCTCGTGAACTCAACAAGAAGTAATAAAACTTTTTAGCGTCATGAGGTTTTATTGTAAACCTCATCGTTTTCGTCCTGCAGAACAAATTTCAAATTGTCTATTTTTTCTCAAAAAACGAAATATCTTTAGGAAAAAAGTCGTAGAATATTTTCTAAAAAACGAAATTGAAGGTTAGACTTCCCCCTTTATGATTTTGGTTAAAGAAATGCGTTAACAAAAATTTACCACAAACGGGGTCCACTCAAAAAAGAACAAAAAAACGATAAAGAATGGTCGTTTTCAAAACTGGGTGCTAATTGTAAAAAATAATCGTAAAGTTAAAAAAAAAGCTGAAATGAAGTTAAATCCCTTCTCTTTGAAATGGCGTTAGATAAATTGGCCTAGGCCGACTACCGACGAAATGGCATAAAAAACCGTTCAGGCACTCTTTTCAACTTTTGTCCGGAACCTTTTCGCCGGTAGTGCATATGATACAGAGTTGATCGAGTCGTTAAAACAAATGATTGTGTTTTATTTCGCTTGTCATTTTGGTCGCTAGAGATTAATCTGTCACTTTGACAGCTGTCAGATTAATCTCTGTATCTAGATATACATAAATATTAATTTTGTTTTGCCCCGTACGCGTTTATTTTTGCAAATAAAGTTATTCTACTAACGCAGAAACCTTCGGGAGATTGCGGACTACAACTCATCAAATGTTCATCGCGACAAACAAACAAACAAACAAACAAACATTCTTCCATTCTAATATATAAGATTTTACGATGTATATTATTTTTTTTGTAAATACAAATCTTTTAGGACAAACAAATTATTAAAATTCAGTGACATTTTCCTCGGTAAAAATACATGTTGCTTTGTAATAGGTGTTTGTTTGTATCAATTATAATCCGATATATAAATGATTCGAACCGTTGAAACAACAATGCAGTTAATTTGTATATGCAATAAACTACTTCCGAAGTAGGCTGTTAAAGCAAACGATCATGAGGCGAAAATGTCTTTATTTTAAACATGAAAATAGGTTTCATTCAGCTTAACTCCGTGTACCACAAGCAGTTAGTTATTGGAGGAGAGATTTCGCAGATTTTAGACGAGCATTTTGTTTAGTCGCACACGAACTCTTCTTGGGACAAGTCGAGGTAAGTTTGCACGGCGAAAGTACTTGAAAACTTTTACAACGTAGGACTCTTCGAATTTCATTCTCTTTCCCTGGTAGCAGATATACTTGTATACGGATCCTTCATATCCCATGGATATCAATCGAACGAGTGAGAAAAACTAAATATTATTGTTCTTCGAACACCTCATTATCTTAAACAATAAACGAGGTAGAAATATATCGTCGTTTCGATCCACGGATACAAAAACTAGCAGCCCAGGCATTATTAGTTTCGTCTTTTCATCACTACCAATATTCTAAAATAAAAAGACCACGAGCATACAGTATGTAACGGCTTTTTAAAAAAATTGTTACGTTTCGACAGTTTCGCACGACACAAGATTCTTCCTACATTTAACCCTCCATCTGTACACTTAAATTTTGGGACGCCGCATTTTGGGTACACTGACAATGGGTCGTAAAAGTCCTGCTAATATTTTTTCTAAGAAGAAAACGTCAAAAAAATCTGAAAAAATTCCGAATTACTTTTACAACATTTCTTGCTACGATCCAATAATTTATTACCCATTTATTGTAAATAAAAATGTTCCCTCCCTTTACAAAATCCACAGATATTCGATTTCAAAATTTGGCTTGTACCTTTAAAGACCCAGTGTACAGACGGAGGGTTAAAGTTTACTTAATACATTGAAACTAAACGACATTAGCGTTAAACATACCTGCCGCGTTTGGGCAACCCTATCTCTCACCTCCTCAGAGAATTTGTCCGGCACGGCGAGATCGTGCGTGTCTTTTACAGGCAGCGATCCAAAATTGCCTATTTTGATATTATTTTTTGGAAAGTTTCAACCATTACAGTTACTCGAATTCAAATTTTGTTTATATTATTCCTGTACAGTTTTGTCGGCAAACCCATAATCTATAGTTTGGTGACAATTTTGTATACAAACTGTTCACTGAGTTTAGTGCCAACCGCCAATGAGAACGGACGTATTTGCGCTTAGCTTAGCCTGTGCTATTATACTTCTTGACAAAAAAACAAAGCGATCTAGAGCTCACTTGCGAGGTGCTTCTGTGTCGCCAACGCCGGTGCCATGGGCGGAAAAAGTAGTGGACACAACACCACACAGGACATCACAATGCATAAAAATCAAAGTCAGGAATCAATATCATCGCTTCATAGCTAATTTCATGCCAGCCAGATCACCTCTTCGTCTCGCTGCAGCAAAAACATCGGAATAACCCTAAGACGGTCAACGAGCGATTCATCAGGCAAATCACGGCCTTGGCAAATAATCCACCCTGATAAACGACTAAGGAAAGTCTTCAAGGATAATAATTAAAGCGATGGTGAGCCGTACCACTTCATCGACGAGAACAGGTATCTCTATCTTCCAATACGAGAACCGAGTATAACGATCAAAAAGTAGATAAGCACACACAACGACCAGATGACAAACACAAACTCAAGCGAACCAAAACCCTCTCCGATCATCATACCAGGAGTCCATTCGATAAGTTATCTGGCAACAACTATACGACAAGCAGCGTCACGAGGCCAAGGACGCAACGTGTACAGAAAATAGTACATAAACTAGATGAAATAGGAGCCTCATACTACACATACCAATTAAAGCAACAGCGCGCTTTCAGAGTTGTTATTAAATCCCTTCATCCCACGACAGACCCCAAAGAGTAATAAACATAATACAGTACAGGACTATTCGAATTGTACCGCCGTAATAACGACGTTCTGACGGCAGTGCGTCCGGAGGGCAACTCTATCGCGGCTGACTTCGCACCGTCTACTGGCGTGACGCCACAAGGCAGAGCGTTCCCGGTTTTTTCTCCAGACTAAATTGTTTATACTTCTTCTCTTGAAATAAATGTTTTCTGTTTCTGATTAAACAAGTGTGTGCGAGTATTAACTCCTTCATCCCTGCACTCTAGTAGGTTATGGGCCCAGGGCACAAGTGAATAACGTGAAATAAAGCGTGCGACGAAAGAAAACCCGTCAAATACAAAATAAAAAAAAATAAAAAAACGAGGTTAAGATCGCCACGCGGCACACCCGAAGACAATGGTTGGAACGACAGTGAGAATCGAGCAGCTCAATCGTGAAAATTATGACACGTGGAAAATTCAGATGCGTGCGATTTTAGTAAAGAACGATGGCTAGGAATTCGTGAACGGAACTAAAGTCAAACCGGAACCGACGAACGATGCAACTCGAGCCGAGAGTAAAGAATGGGAAAAAGCTGATGAAAAGGCGATAGCCGATATCATTCTGAGTATCAAGCCATGCGAATTGAAACAGGTAAAAAGTTGTACAACATCACTAGAATTATGGACAAAATTGCAGAATATTGATCAGTCCACTGGACCAGCCAGGAAATCAACTCTGATAAAGCAATTAACGTATCACCGGATGAATGAAGGCGACGACGTTAGAGAACACATGCTGCCTTTCTTCGACATAGTGGATAAACTGAACGAAATGGATATTCAAATAAATCCAGACTTGCTTTCAGTGATGCTGTTACACAGCCTGCCCCCATCGTTCGCAAATTTTCGTTGCGCAATTGAATCAAGGGACGAACTACCATCTCCGGAAGCGTTGAGAATAAAAATCCTAGACGAAGACGATTCAAGGAGAGCGATGTTCGCGAAAACAGCGGGTTAAAAACCAATGCTGGTTAAAAAATTTCCAAACAAAACGACAACGAAAGAAGGAATCATGAAAACAACTTTAATCACCAGAAGAAGGAACAACCATTCAAATTTAAATGCCACAGATGTCGAAAGCCTGGTCACAAGGCGTCTGAATGCACGGAAAACGCGAAATACAATGACAATGCCAATGCTGCGGAAGACATTTGCTTATGCGCAACCGTCAAAGAGTGTGCGGAACATCACGAGAATGCACTGCAGTCTCAGGAGTCCAGTCCACTAATATCTTGGTGCATAGACAGTGGATGTACGTCACACATGTACTGTGAAAATCATTTCAAATGCGGAACAGATCTTCAAGGAAAAGGGCAGGTTCACCTCGCGAATAACGCACGTGCAGATTTGAAGGGTAAAGGTCCGATAACATTCACCTTAGAGCACAACGGACAGGAAACAAACGTAAGCCTCAGTGAAGCCCTCTACGTCCCAGATCTTAAAACAAATTTATTATCTGTGGGCAAAATATGCGATAAAGGCCTCAAAGTTCTGTTTGAGAAAGAAACAGGTACCGTCTTCGATCAAAATTGGAATGAAATACTCAAGGCGAATCGTCTGAAAAATGGACTATACTGTATGAAGGGAAAACCCATCGAAAGTGTTGCCAACATCGAATGGGATAACCAGGCGAAGACGGAACTTCGATCAGCTCTAATCTGGCATCGAAGACTGGGACACCTCAACTTTAGGGATCTGGCGAAATGTGTACAGCAAGGTATCGTAAAAGGATTAAAAATAAAAGAAATCCCTACCGAGATTTCTTGCGATACTTGTGCTAAAGGAAAAATGGCGAAGAAGCCGTTTCCTAAGATGTCGGAACGTAAAACTGAGATCTTAGATATCGTCCATAGCGACATCTGTGGTCCGATGCGAACAGAGTCTGTTGGCAAATCTAGATACTTTGCGACGTTTATCGATGATGCATCAAGATGGTGCGAGGTAAGGTTCTTGATAAGGAAAAGCGATGTATTTCAAGCCTTCAAAGAATACAAAAGTCAAGTCGAGAATTTGACTGGAAAGAAAATCAAGTACCTTCAGTCAGATAACGGTACTGAATACGTCAACAATCGCTGCGACGAGTACCTGAAGGAGAACGGAATTCTACGAACATTATCGATTCCACACACTCCCGAGCAGAACGGAGTCGCAGAGCGGAAAAATTGTACTCTCCTTGAAACTGCTCGTTGCCTTTTACTCGAATCATCGACTCCAAAATTCCTATGGGCCGAAGCTGTCAATACAGCAAATTTTATCAGAAATAGATGTCCATCGAGTGCTCTAAATGGAAGAACGGCTTTCGAGCAATGGAAAGGAGAGACACTTGACGTAAGTACGTTCGAAGTGTTCGGTCGACCAGTCATGATTATGAATCGAGATGTAAATGCAGATAAGTGGGATGCGAAATCTCGCAAAGGCATTCTCGTAGGCTACTCAGAAGTGTCTAAAGGATTGAGATTCTTTATTCCAGAAGAGCGAAAAATCGAGGTCTCCAGAAATTTCGAAATCATGAACGAAATGCAAGAGCACTCTCAATCTAAGTCAAAGAACGAGGAAGATCCAATAGCCACAGAAACAAAGAAATGCGAAAAAGGGACGGTTTAAATTCCAATTAACTCTGTAAGCACAGAATCTAAACGAAACATGGAACCTTGTCGGAACGAAAAACCAGAACGAAATGAGGAATCCGATCGAATCGAGGAGTCTGATGAAAATGAGGAATCCGATGAAGAGATCGAAAATGATGGTATAAGAGAGACGACTAGGCGCGGAAGAGGAAGACCGTACTTTGAACGAACAGGTCGCAGGGGGAGACCACGTAAACTTTTTCACAACGCTAATCTCGTTGGAACCTTCTCAGAAACAGCGTTTCTGAGGGAAATATCTCTAATCGAGGCTACGCAAGGTCTTGAAGCCGAGGAATGGTTCGACTCGATCGCAAACGAACTGAAATCGATCCTCCAAAACGATACTTGGGTCATCGTACCTCGACCGAAAAATGAAAAGATTCTTGGTAGTCGAATCATCCTACGTAACAAATACGATCAAAATGGAAACCTCGAGAGCAGGAAGGCGCGAGTCGTCGCAAAAGGATTCTCTCAACGTCCAGGTTTGGACTTCGACGACGCCTTCGCTCTCGTATCGAGAATCGAGTCAGTACGGATAATGGCAGCACTCGCAGCGGAACTTGGTATGGAAATCGAGCATTTTGATGTAACTACAGCTTTCGTGAATGGCAAGCTAGACGAAAAGGTATACATGGAGATTCCTAAATACATCCATCAAGGATTGGAAAACCTGATTCAAACCGAATTACACTCGAGCGAAATTCACAAAAGAACGACGAAGATGCTCACTGAACTGAAAGATGAGAATAAAGTTTGTCTTCTTAATAGAGCTCTTTACGGACTAAGACAAGCTGGTAGATGCTGGCATGCTGAGCTGAGTAAAGCTTTAATAACGTAAAACACGAAACGATGTCTTTCCGACTCTTGCGTGTTCTATCAAGGTCAAGGTGAGGACTTGATACTGGTTGTCACGTACGTAGATGATATACTAGTGGTAACTAAGAAAAAATACAAAATTCTTGCGCTGTACGAGTTTCTGTCTAGAAAATGTCAGATGAAGAATCTTGGAACGATTATGCACTGTCTCGGTTTAGAGTTCACTCGAAACGAATCGAAGATTAATATTACTCAGAAGGGATACGTTACCAATTTGCTGAGGAAGTTCGGAATGTCTGATGCAAAGCCCGTCAGCACTCCGCTTGATCCGAGCACAAAGTTGCTAAAGCCAAGCGCGGAAAATTGTGAGAGTGACAAATTTCCTCACCAAGAACTCATTGGCTCACTCATGTACAGGGTGGGCCATCTATGGGTACGTTTTTAAAAATGCGATCAAAAGAGTATGCATTGATATTTTTTATTAATTTTGTTGTTGTTGTAAAGCTAAAAGTATCCCCGTCAAGAATGAAAAACGATTTCGTTCATGTGGCTCCCTCTACTGGCCTTACAGTATGCCATTCGTGATTAGTGATGACATTTTGAACTACCTCGGCGCCAATTTCACTCAGAACAGTCGTAATGTTGTTTTTCAAAGCTGGAATTGTCTCTGGATTATCCGCATAACATCGGTCTTTAACGGCACCCCACAGGAAGAAGTCCAGCGGTGTCAAATCGCAGCTACGCGCAGGCCAATTGACATCTCCTGAACGGCTGATTATGCGGTTGTTAAACTTGGTGCGCAGAAGGTCGATCGTAAGTCGGCTTGTATGGCATGTGGCGTCATCTTGTTGAAACCAAAGGTCGTCCACATTCATAGCGTCGATTTTAGGCCATAAAAAGTTGGTCAACATGGCTCTGTAGCGTTCGCCATTGACGGTAACGGCGTTGCCAGCATCATTTTCGAAGAAAAATGGGCCAATTATGCCACCACTCCAAAATCCACACCAAACTGTGACTCTTGGAGGATGCATTGGTCTCTCTACGATTGCGTGTGGCTGTTCCGAACCCCAAATCCGGCAGTTTTGCTTGTTCACATATCCGCCGAGATGGAAATGCGCTTCGTCCGAAAAGATGATTTTTCGACCAAAATCGACGTCATTATTGAGCTGGTCTATGGCCCACATAGCGAACTGATATCGAAGCGGATGGTCATTTGCTTTCAACTCCTGAGTCATCTGGATCTTGTAGGCGAATAATCCGAGGTCTTTGTGCAGTATTCTCCTCAGGCTGGTGCGACTAATGCTCAGTTGCTGCGATCGGCGTCGAGTTGAGGTCGTCGGATTCTGTCTCACACTTTGGGCCACAGCCTCAATATTCTCGGGTGTGCGCACTGTCCGAGCTCTGGGACCACTTCTGTCATCCACTAACATCCCTTTCTCACGAACTTTCTTCACCAATTTGCGTATAGCGCCTTCGGTGGGTGCTTTATCACGACCCATATTTCTTTTCAAAATTCGCACAGTTTCGGCGACACAGCACTGACTTTGAAAATAAGTTTTTAAAATTTCAAAACGTTCTTCAAGAGAAAACATGTTGTTTCGTGCCGCGAACAGTATGGCTAATGAACTGTAAAAATTTCGGGTCTGTAGCTCGTTTGCCGTTGTCATACGACGAAATTCAAAAACGTACCAACAGATGGCCCACCCTGTATTTGGCGATTTGCACGAGGCCTGATATCGCTCACGCGATAAATTACCTGAGTCAATTCAATAACGTTCACGACTCGACGCACTGGACAGCAGCAAAGCGTGTATTGAGATACCTAAAGGGAACTGAAGACCTAGGACTCACATACTCAACGAAACGCGACGCAATACTTGGATTTGTCGATGCCGACTGGGCAAATTGCATCATAGATCGAAAATCGTACAATGGATATGTCTTCACTCTGGGCGGCTGCCCGATTACGTGGGCTTCAAGAAAACAGAACAACGGCCTTATCTTCAGTAGAACCAGAATATATGGCGCTAACCGAAGCGGCCAAAGAAGCTACTTACTTGAAACGATTTTTGACAGAACTAGGATGTTCTAAACTGGCTGAAATAAAAATTTATTGCGATAACACAAGAGCAAAAAGACTAGCGGAAAATCCTATCTTCCATTCGCGTACCAAGCATATAGACGTCCGCCATCATTACGTTCGAGACGTGCTGAATGAGGGTATCCTGAAGATCGAGAACCTAGAAACAGGCGAGATGGCAGCGGACATTTTTACAAAGCGTTTGCCTCGACCAAAACACGAGAAGTGTTTGAAAATGATGGGAATCTACCTTCAACGAAGCTGAGTCATCCATCCGTTCGAACTTCGAGGGGGAGTATTCAAATTGTACCGCCGTAATAACGACGTCCTGACGGCAGTGCGTCCAGAGGGCAACTCTATCGCGGGTGACTTCGCATCGTCTACTGGCGTGACGCCACCAGGCAGAGCGTTCCCGGTTTTTTCTCCAGACTAAACTGTTTTTACTTCTTCTCTTAAAATAAATGTTTTCTGTTTCTGATTAAACAAGTGTGTGCGAGTATTCACTCCTTCATCCCTGCACTCTAACAAGGACCAACACACCACTACCACGTTTCTTCCTCGATCTCGAACCAAACAAAAACAACAAAGATATCTACAAATTAGACCTACTACTAGACGCCAAAATAGAGATCGAACTCCCACGGAGAACAACACACATAGTTCAATGCACCAGGTGTGAAACATACGGCCACACAAAAACGTATTGTCGTAGACAGCATAGTTGCGTGAAATGTGGAGAAGAACATGACACGGCAAACTGTACATAATCCAAAGACACCCCAGCCACATGCGTCCATTGCGAGGAAAATCATATTGCTAACTACAAAGGGTGTGTACAGTATATAAGAAAAGAAACGAAAAAAGAAATAAACATGAATAGAAACCCCACTGGCACAGATCAATGATCTCCGAAAACGAAATCCCGACTACACAATCCACGAGCTCATCACGCGACAGGCCGTAGGATAAAAGAAAAGCGACAAATTACGCGGACGTGGTCAGACATAAAAACAACACAGACACAAATAACAACAATACAAATAACTCCGATATATCTAAATTCCTGGAAAGATCGCTCAACGAATTCAAACTCGCACTGAGCCAATAAAATGAGCTGCATCACTCCTACAGCATCGTATTATGGAATGCAAACGGACCAGCACAATATCAACAGTATTTATCCGCCTACCTACATATAAACAAAATATATATCATACTCATCGCGTAAACACACTTTACAGACAGAAACTTTTTCAAAATAAGAGACAGAAACTTTTTCAAACTAAGAGACTACAACGGTTACGATACGAAACACCCTGACGGCACAGCCCATGGCAGCACAGCTATTTTGATAAAAAAACACACACACAATAAAACACCACGAATTTACCAAATATGAAATACAACATATAGAATCAACATCCTTAGTAGTACGCTCGACTATCACCGAGCCAACGCACCTACTGGCTAGCCGACATGAATAAAATACCCGACATTCTCGACTTCTTTGTGACAAAAGGCATATCAAAAGTTCTCAAACGCGTCGAACACAGCTTGAGTCTCTCTTGAGACCATACACCTGTTCTACTTACAATCAGCACCGGGCGTCGTCGTAAGACAAAAAACACCCTTGTTACACAACAAAAAAACGAGGTGGGAAGCATTTAGGGAAAACATACAGAATAATATTAACCTGAATATGTCACTAAAAAGCAGCGACGAAATAGATGCTGCTGCCAAACAGTTCACCGACATAATTCAAGACACGGCTCCTTCAGTCACCCCCAAAGTAGAAACCAAGGTCACGGGCATTTACTACCTCAAGGAAATAAAAGGCCAATTAGGCATAAGAAAAGGGATTAAAGAGAAGATGGCAACTCGCCAAAAACCCGACAGACAAAACCAACCTGAACAGAGCCAACCGAGAACTAAAAAAACTTATCCGAGACGACCAAAATGAATCGATCCAGCAAAGCCTTCAAAACTTAAAAAACACATCGACAACGGACTACTCACTATGTAAGGTAACTAAGCGTCTAAAACAACCGCAACAACAAAGTCCTTCAATAAGAAACGCCAACAATACCTGGGCAAGAAACGACGCAAAAAAGATAGAGACTTTCGCCAACCATCTAAGGGCTGTATTCAAACCCTTCCCAACCAACCTCTCTCTCTCTCTCTACCGGTGAGTTCGCTACACGTCACGTCAATATCCTCTGTGCTTATACACACGATTCTGCTGCATTCATGCCTTCGGGCGCCACTACTTTCAGCTCCTAAGCACGCAAAATACGCTTTCCGTCAGTATTTTCTTCACATCTTCACTTCTGCATCCGAAACTGACGAATATAGGACGAAAATCTGAAGGTAGTCGATCTAACCTCACTCTGGAATTGGCTGAGCTGGCTGACCGTTATTCTTCTTCCTTGTCTACACGTCGTTTTCGTACGCATGCGCCTGAGATCGCTCATAGCTGTCACCTATCACCGCATCGCTCACCCATCTTCGCTGATCATCGGCTCGGTACGTTCGGCGGTCATCGACTCGGTCGCTGACTTCGCGCGCTTGCGCATCATCTATACTATCATCGCGTCGGCGGTGAGCTTCGGTAATCACCGACCCGGCACGTGAGCGATCATTATTATCATCGATAAGTACCGTCCTCACCTCTCTAGTGGCAAGCGCGCCCTATCTCTTGCGGTATCCTTAGTAACTTTAATTGCTGCGTCATTTTTTTGTTACCGCCGATAACTGTACTCTCTCTGTATCGGTGTTACGCATGTTGAGGTAGGGAACTGCGTTATCTAGTATCGCCGTATGTATGTCTAAGCAGTGCCATATGTGTAATAGAGCTATTGCAGCTAATCCGTCTGTCTGCTCTCGCAGCTCGTATGCGTTTCACCCGGGGTGTGTGAGATATTACTTGAATACAAAGTCGGCCAAGGAGTGTTGTAATTTGCCAAAATGGACGGTGATTCTGCAACTCCGACTACCTCTTCTGAGTTAATGCAATCGGGCGAGAATGCGTCGGGATCGTTTGCATTGCTTGCGGCGATGATACAGGAGGTCAGTGCAAGCACTGCGAAGCTTACTGAAGAATTTCGGACGGGTTTAGCAAGAATTGACTCGACCCTCAGCGAGATCCCGAGATTGGTGGGAGCCATCGACAATCACTCAGAGAGGATCGCCTCACTAGAGGCTAAAAATAACGCGCTTGAAACCAGGAATGCGGTAATTGTGCGTGAAATTGCTCAATTAAAAGCTAACTCGCACCCGTCACACCCGTCGCACCCGTCGCACCCGTCAAGCGTCGACCGGTATCTGAATCTGAGTGAGATGGTGGTTGCAGGCGTTCCAGCTGCACTCACCGAATCGCCGCGAGTCTTGGTGGCTAAAGTTTTAGCAGCGCTTGAGCTCAACCACCTCGATTGTCATGTACTGGCAGCTCGTGCGATGCGGAAAATCCGTAATGGCGGCGAAGCCTCGAATTCATCGGGCAGTGAACAACCTTCACGCCGTTCGTTTTCAATTGCTGTTACCCTCACGTCAGGCGGCGTTCGGGATATGATTATCAACGCGAAAAAATTAAAACGCGACCTTACGGTGAGTGAGGCTTTCAACACCCAAATAAGCGGCGAACTCTTCGTTAATGAGATGTTCTCTACGGAATGCTATAAATTGTTGCGCCGGGCGAAAGCTCATGCGGCGGGAGCGTCGTACAGATATGTGTGAGTGAGACAAGGAAAGATCTTCGCGAGAAAAGAAAATGGTCAACCTGTCATAACCATAGACTTAGCCGATGATTTAACGAAGATGACTTGACTGCCCGGTCTATCGCATGCCACGTTAAGGGGTGGGGTCCGCAAACCGGTCGCACCGGTCTCAGCTAATTTGACAGTGGCGCATTTTCATGCTAATTTGTTACTGGGACATATCGACCTCGTGCGAATTCACTTTGAGAAGAATCCATGACACATAATTTCTGTTTCCGAGACGTGGCTACAAGCGCATATCCAAGATAATTTAGTGAAAATTAACAATTTCTTCCTTATACGGAATGATCGAGAAGAAAAGGGAGGTGGGGGTGTTGCTTGGTACATTCACGATTCGTTAACGGCCAAAGTTCTCGATGCTTCACCGAGTCTTTTCTCCAATGATCCGGAATATATCATGCTGCAGGTAGCTCCGCCGCGCGGCGAGTCCATCTTATTCACTACTATGTACAGGAGGCTGAAAGGGCATCTTCTGCACAAGTTTGAAGTGAGCTTCAATCGGTTTGCCCGATCGTATAAAAACATCATCATTGCGGGAGACTGAAATTGCAACATGCTTCTGAATGACTACGCGGCTAACTATCTCAGAAATTTTACTTTGTCCCATTCTTTATTTCGCGTGCGTTCTGATGCTACCCATCATACCTCACACAGCGACTCATGGTTGGATGTTGTCATACTGGATGATAGTGAGAAGCTTGTATCATACAACAAATCGTCGGCTCCCTTTATTGCGGGTCACGATGTCTTAGTCGTTCAATATGCAATTAATATGTCTTCGGATTCCCCTCGCTACATCACCAGACGTAGTTTATCAAATTTCAACGACAGAAAATTTCTTGAGACGGTGCACTCTATGTTCTCTTCGATTTCTGGGCTGGACCCGCCAACTATTATGACAGGAATACAATTTGATGCTCAGCTGACGAAGGTTATTACAGCGCTTCGTTCGGCGTTCAACAAGCATGCACCGGTTGTAGCATTCAGAGCTAGAAGACCGCCTACTCCGTGGCTGACTGAAGAGTTAAAGCAGCATATTAGGGACAAGAATAATCTCTACAGTCGTGTTAAAAGGGCACGTGATGTTCGGGGTTTTCATATGTACAGACAGGCGCGGGATAGGGTAACATTAGAGATCAGAAAGGCGAAAAGCGACCATTTTCTGTCAATATTGAATTCCTTACGTGATCCGTTCTGCGTCGACCTCTCTGAATGATGGTCCTGACGGTATTTCGAAGTTCGTCACAGCAAATTCGCTCCCTTTCCTTATTTCGCACTTGGTGAATATAATCAATTTCTCCATGGAGCTCTCGCATTTTCCGAGTCAGTGGAAGCTAGCGTTCATACGCCCGCTTCTTAAGATAAAGACACCGAAAACTCCTGCTGATACGAGGCCGATCGCAAATTTACCTGAGTTATCGAAATTATGCGAAAGGATAATATCTGATCAAATTATGCGGTATCTTGAAGCTCATGACATTCTGGATCCCAGGCAGTCAGCGTACAGATGCTCGCATAGCACTCAAACTGCCCTATTGCGAATCACTGACGACGTTCGGCGTGCCGTGGATCAGAGGAGATTGACCATCCTAGTCCTCTTCGACTTCAGCAAGGCGTTTGGTCACGGTTCCACACTTGCATCTCCTTAGAAAGCTGAAGTCGTATGGTTTTTTGAACCCGGCACCCGAATGGTTTTATTCTTACCTGCCGGGTAGTTCGCAGGTAGTAGCTAATATGCAGGGAGGCTGTCCTGAACGTATCCATCTGTCAGCTGGCGTACCGCAGGGCTCAGTCTTGGGACCGCTATTGTTTTCTCTGTATATCAACGATATAGGCGTTAACTTACGTCACTGCAATCACATGTTATTTGCTGATAACACGCAAATTTACTTGCACTGTTTGCCGAGTGAGTTGCATGAAGCGATTCGAAGGATGTCGTACGACGTAGATGTCATTGCGCGATTTGCGACTGCTAATGGGCTAGCGCTTAATATTGCGAAGTCCAAGGCGCTAATTATTGGAAGCAGGGCGTACATAAGGGAAATAAATCTACCCGATATTCCTTGCATGTCTGTAGGTGCTGCGAGTCTGCCGTATGTGACTGAGGTGAGGAATTTGGGTGTTATACTGGCGACGGATCTATCTTGGGGCAAACATGTTGCTAGTATCTCGCAAAAGGTCTATGGAACCTTGCACAAACTAAAATTTCATAAAGGTTCCCTCTCCACGGACGTTAGGATAAAATTAGTGCAGTCGCTCATTTTTCCACACTTCGATTACTGTTGCCTCGTGTACCATGATCTCTCTGAGTCCCTGAATGTTAAGCTTGACAGACTGTTAAACTGTTGTATTCGCTTCGTATTCGACCTACGTCGGGATGTGAGTATCACACCGTTTCGGCACAGGCTAAATTGGCTCTCTGTGAAGAGTCGAAGGCTGTACTTTTTGGGCATTACTGTTTATCGTGCGTTGTTCCTGACTGTTCCTCCGTACTTAAATGACTTATTGCCCAGAGAAGCGCCGGAAGTGAGACGATCAGATAGGCTAGCGGCACATACGGTTTTTCATATCGACAATCATCGTACCGCTACGTATCATCGCTCCTTCCAAATATCAGCAGCGCTTCACTGGCATTCACTGCCAGATCGCATTCGTGCCTCATCGTCGATTGAGTCATTCAAAGCAAGGCAGTACGAGTATCTACTGAACTTGGAGCGCGGTGGTCGGCCGATCACCTGAGAGACGAGCTATAGGCTGAGTGTTATGCTTATTTGTTATTATTATTTTTTTGTTATTGTTATTTTTAATTTTTACTTGTTCTGTTATATTTGAAATTGTATTATGTTAGTTTCTACAATACTTGTTAACATTGAAAAATTATCCATATTTACCCCAAAGCCTGCTAGGGTATAATAAACTCAATCAATCAATCAATCAACCAACGTGGATAACGAGGAAATACTGCAATATCTAGAGTCCTTTACCTATGATGCTACCAATCAAACACATCTCACCAACAGAAGTGCATAGCACGATAATCAAGGAACTGAACAACAGAAAAGCTCCTGGGTATGAACTCATCGATGGAAAAATTCTTAAAGAGCTACCGAGAAAAGCCATTGTCTTTCTAACAACCCTATTCAACTCAATAATCAGAAAACCACATGTTCCAATGCAGTGGAAAGTAGCACAAATAATTCTCTTCCCAAAATTAGGCAAACCCCCCAACGAAGTCTCGTTATACATGCCAATTAGTCTCCTACCAATCCTGTCCAAAGTGTTTGAAAAAGTACTGTTAAAGGGAATGCAAATATTGATAAATGAAAACGGTATAATCCTCCAGCACCAATTCGGATTTAGAAACAAGCACTCGACAATCGAACAAGTGAACAGAATATACAGTTGTATATCAAACACAATTGAAGAGACTGTGAGAGAGAAAAAGACCGCTCAGCCCTCTTCCTTGACGTGAAGCAGGTATTTGACAAGGTTTGGCACGAGGGGCTACTCTACAAAATAAAACACACACTAGCACAGTACATCTCACTGCTCAAGTCCTATCTCAGCAATAGACAGTTCCAAGTACGCCAGGACAAAGTGCTGTCACCACTTCTTCCCCTCCCGTCAGGGGTACCAAAAGACAGTGTCCTTTGACCTGTTCTATATACCATATTTACAGCAGATCTACCTCTCGACAACGATACTGCAACTATCGCAACTATAGCAACGTTTGCAGATGACACTGCTATTCTAGCGGTCCACGAGAACCCAGAAAAGGGGACTGTCCGGGCGTATTCCTCTCCAATCGTCCGCTACCGAACGTAGTAGAGGTTAAATACGTAGGAATGCACCTGGACAGAAGATTAACGTGGGCAAAACACGTCAGAACCAAAAGAAAAAAGCTAGACTTAAGAGTCAAAAGAATGTACTGGCTTATCGGAAAATAATCAAAACTGTCGTTAAGCAACAAACTAACCATATACAAAACAATACTCAATCCTATGTGGACTTACGGCAATCAGCTATGGGGCACAACCAGCAACTCCAACATCGATATACTACAGAGGCTGCAATCAAAAACACTGCGCATAATAACCAATGCCCCATGGTACGTGTCCAACACTATCATACACCGAGACCGTCAAATAAACACGGTCAAAGAAGAAAACCAACACCACAGCCAACACTACGAAACGAGGATCGTGAATCCTCCCAACGAACTAGCATCAGGCCTTGTGAACAGACATGCAACTACAAGGCGACTCAAAAAATTCAAACCGAGGGGCTTCCACAATCGGGTCTCGGCATAAACCAAAAACAGACACAAAACCCACGAACGACATGAATGGAGTTTCACTGGAAACCCATCATGAACTAAACAAGAATAGCCACATCAACCGTATTGCCGAATGATTAAATTTTACAAAGGTAACAGATTGCAATAAAGAGCATATATATGTAAAGAGATACGACGATACGTATATTCGTCCCATCATACCTCTTCTAAAGAGCTTTGAAATTTGCCGCTCAGAGACGACCGTTGTGAATGCGAGCGTGTGCCACCAATCCGATCGGAGTGTCGCGAATGCGAGAAGGTACGGAGAAGAGCTTGGGAAAGAGAAGAGCAGGAGGCGAGCGATATAAACACGAGAAAACTACCGGCTGTAATTGTTGTTTCCTGAATTTACAGGTAACGACATTAGATGTAAATAGTTAGAAAATAGGACTAATGTAAATAATTTAGTAATGTAATATAATAATAAAATATAACCTGAATTTACAGAGAAACCCATTGCAGTCGTACTCAAACCTCCACATCGAGAACAGAACCTAACCAACATTATATATATATATATAAATTGTTCACTGGTTTTCAGTTTAGCTCTTATTTGTCAAAAACATTCCTACGACCAATATGGCCCACCAAGTAGAGTGCCATGTTCAATGCCTATGTTATAAGAATGCTCAGGAGTGGAAACTGACATTTTTTTCTGTGAATTTTATTCCGCAAAATAATGTGCGATTTATTGTTTCTATTGTTTGCTCTGGTGGGCATGTTCAGATTTCAACGATTCTTCACTTTTCTGAAAACTTCTATTTTCAGTCATTCTTTGGGATTATATTGCCTCAAGCTTCTAATTATTGATTACTAATAAGTTCAACGACTGACTTGACCCAATAAAGACTGCTTGATCTCGTATACTTCGAGTTTTATTGTCAAAAAGGCTAGTGGTGTGCCATAATACCCGAAACTATTCTACCTACCATTGATTGAGAAAAACATTAAAAATAAACAAAATTCTGGATCGTTGAACCGCACTATATATTAAAAGTAAAGATAATCGTAGGTTATTTCCGGAATCTCAATGGTTGTACCCACGATTACCGTCTGGATTGAGCTTATTGGTAATATTGCATTTAATGTCACGTTAGTAAAATTCCTTCTCGTTGGCGATGTTTCTAATCACGTTAAAATTATTTGAAGCAGACTCGGTCTGTAACAAAAACCGACGCGTGATCCTAGAACGTTGATGCTTTGGATATAAGAAGCAAATTTGGTGCACTGACTAAGCGGTTCACTCTTTTAATCTTTTGCTCGAAGGTCGATGAAACGTGATAACGATTAAATGAACGCTCTGTCATACTTACAGCACATTATCTCGATAAAGATTAAAACCTAGATATAATAGTATTTTTTTAATCACGCATTTTTTGACGATAAAATCATGGTCAATAAATATGGTACCGCTTGCACTTATTGCACGAATATTCTGAATTTCGCGCAAACTCCGATGATAACAGATTCTTGAGAGCCCCCGATATTCTCTAGGACGGTTAATATTTCGGACAAAAGGGAATGAACTAAACAAGAATGTCCACATCAACCGTATTGCCAAATGATTGAATTTTACAAAGGTAACAGATTGCAATAAAGAGCATATATATATATATATATATAATCTCCCTACAAAACTGAAGGACCCGATGGTCCAACTATAAGGGTCAAAGTCATCAATGGCTGAAAAATGGTACGCGAGTGGGCAAAACCGTACTATTTTTAAGTTTGATTATTATACGTTGTATAGAAATGGGGACGGGCGCAAAGCAGCCGAGCCACGATGATCTACCAGTGGTCCTATACATGAACTAACGAACTCGACATCCTTTTCGTTCGTTCGTTCGTTCGTTCGTTCGTTCGTTCGTTCGTTCGTTCGTTCGTTCGTTCGTTCGTTCGTTCGTTCGTTCGTTCGTTCGTTCGTTCGTTCGTTCGTTCGTTCGTTCGTTCGTTCGTTCGTTCGTTCGTTCGTTCGTTCGTTCGTTCGTTCGTTCGTTCGTTCGTTCGTTCGTTCGTTCGTTCGTTCGTTCGTTCGTTCGTTCGTTCGTTCGTTCGTTCGTTCGTTCGTTCGTTCGTTCGTTCGTTCGTTCGTTCGTTCGTTCGTTCGTTCGTTCGTTCGTTCGTTCGTTCGTTCGTTCGTTCGTTCGTTCGTTCGTTCGTTCGTTCGTTCGTTCGTTCGTTCGTTCGTTCGTTCGTTCGTTCGTTCGTTCGTTCGTTCGTTCGTTCGTTCGTTCGTTCGTTCGTTCGTTCGTTCGTTCGTTCGTTCGTTCGTTCGTTCGTTCGTTCGTTCGTTCGTTCGTTCGTTCGTTCGTTCGTTCGTTCGTTCGTTCGTTCGTTCGTTCGTTCGTTCGTTCGTTCGTTCGTTCGTTCGTTCGTTCGTTCGTTCGTTCGTTCGTTCGTTCGTTCGTTCGTTCGTTCGTTCGTTCGTTCGTTCGTTCGTTCGTTCGTTCGTTCGTTCGTTCGTTCGTTCGTTCGTTCGTTCGTTCGTTCGTTCGTTCGTTCGTTCGTTCGTTCGTTCGTTCGTTCGTTCGTTCGTTCGTTCGTTCGTTCGTTCGTTCGTTCGTTCGTTCGTTCGTTCGTTCGTTCGTTCGTTCGTTCGTTCGTTCGTTCGTTCGTTCGTTCGTTCGTTCGTTCGTTCGTTCGTTCGTTCGTTCGTTCGTTCGTTCGTTCGTTCGTTCGTTCGTTCGTTCGTTCGTTCGTTCGTTCGTTCGTTCGTTCGTTCGTTCGTTCGTTCGTTCGTTCGTTCGTTCGTTCGTTCGTTCGTTCGTTCGTTCGTTCGTTCGTTCGTTCGTTCGTTCGTTCGTTCGTTCGTTCGTTCGTTCGTTCGTTCGTTCGTTCGTTCGTTCGTTCGTTCGTTCGTTCGTTCGTTCGTTCGTTCGTTCGTTCGTTCGTTCGTTCGTTCGTTCGTTCGTTCGTTCGTTCGTTCGTTCGTTCGTTCGTTCGTTCGTTCGTTCGTTCGTTCGTTCGTTCGTTCGTTCGTTCGTTCGTTCGTTCGTTCGTTCGTTCGTTCGTTCGTTCGTTCGTTCGTTCGTTCGTTCGTTCGTTCGTTCGTTCGTTCGTTCGTTCGTTCGTTCGTTCGTTCGTTCGTTCGTTCGTTCGTTCGTTCGTTCGTTCGTTCGTTCGTTCGTTCGTTCGTTCGTTCGTTCGTTCGTTCGTTCGTTCGTTCGTTCGTTCGTTCGTTCGTTCCGTCTGTCGGAACCCTTGCGCGTTCTTTATCACCCAGCGGACATCTACGGATTGCTTTGGGTTGTGAGAGATATCTCTCGAGGGTATTTCTCACTCGCCCGTGGGAGCGTTCGCGTGCACACGTGCTGGCTACGTAGTCCCAGGATAAAAAACGCACCGTACGTTACGGAGCACTTGTCGTGTAGAGGATTGATTGATTGATTGAATGTATTATACCCCAGCACACTATGGGGTAAATTCTGAAATATTACATAGAATGAGCAAGCAAAACTACATACCGAAACATTAAAATAATTACAACTTACAACTAAGGAGTACATTTGAAGATATCACTTAGTAAAAGCGCGAGAATATTGATAGAACTTACCACTACCGAGGACGCGAGAAACCGAGGAGAAAGACAGATTGTATCCGTATCGAGTATCCCGTAAGTATGAAAGAGGTGTGACAGGAAATGAGATAAAAGAATTTCGCCTCAAAATTTTAATCGGAAGAATGGCTATCGGACATTTTTTAAGATTTTTGTGTTTTTGTTTTACTCTCCACTTTCGTATCTGCGTTCGCTTTCATTTTGTTTCGATGCTATTATCATTCAACTGTAGCTCCTCAAGATTGTATTTAAAAAATTCTCAATCCACGGTGTACCTACTCAAAACTTTGAAAGCGGTTTTTGCAAAATGATGTTTCCCAAATCGGTGCCCCATATATATCGCGTTAACCAATGGATCGAGTTAGTAGAAAATCTAAAGGTATTCTACACAAAATTCTTCAGAGCTTATCATAGAATTTATTTATACCTCGAGGTTTATTTTGGACAAATTAAAAACCAACAATTTTTTAGTTAAGAAATTAGACATTTTTATGTGTTTGGAGAGTCATTATTTTTACAAACATGAATATTTTTTAAATCGATTACGAAAATGTTTTTTCTATCTTTTCGGATAGAAATCAAGGACGATATAGCCACTGCAAAAGCTGTTTTTAAGTGATCGCCTTCCGGGACTGACGTCCCATTGTCGAGTATTCTAATTTTGAAATAAAATAACAGTCACGAGAGTTGAGAGTATGTAGTTCAAAAAGTATATTGCTTATGATCTCTTTAAAAAATAACAAGTACGCTGCGCGTGCTTGATGGGGGGCTTCGTCCCCATACTCCCCGCGCCGCGTTCTGTTGATCATTTACGTGAATTGTTAGGTATTGAAATATTATGTTGTTTTTATGTTATTGTGGATTATAATTGATAATATAGAACTATGTGTTTCGTTCTTGATATATCTTCAGTAAGAGCCATTGTTCGAAAGTTGATGACTGAATTTTTAGATTTACATTAGTAGGTACTTACAACTTTACAATATAACGATTGCATATTTTATGTTGATGATATATTTTGAATGTTGATTAACATGTTCCTTAGGGACATTTTAATAGGCACTCACACCGTAATTTTCAATTTTAATTAATTTATTGCGAACATGCTACGATGGCAACATGGTGCCAAGCTTTGACCGTTCATTCCTGATATTGAGAACCGGAAAATGAGAATTGCATGAATTACACATTTGCCGTTTCGGCATTCTTAAGGAGTCATGAGCGTTCTTAGCGGTAATTGAGAGTGTGGTGAAATTGAATGATTGTTATTGGCTTATGGGTACAAAATCTTTATTTTGTTACAAATAATTGAAATTGACTACACAAGCTTTAAATAAGTATTTGTTTAATATTGCCTCAAGGGTAAAAAGTTATTTTTTTATGTAGTTGAGACCCAATTTGGTAATAAATGTGTGTGTGGGTGCGCGGGTGTGTGTGCGTGTGTGACTTTTCCTCTCACTCGCATTGTCGCGTATATGTATATGAATAATAAAACTGTAAACAATACATATATCATTATTTAATTGTGTTAAGCGTGAACTGGCGTAATGATAATTAATTTTACATAGATATAAATAATAAGTAAAAAGTATCGAATAAGTAAACGAATATTTATATGTTTTTTAACTTTTCATAGTGTTATTGTTCTTAATTACAGTTAAAATTGATATACACATGCATACGGATTATTACTCTATCCTCAAAGAAGGCTTAAGAATAAATCAAACTATGTAAAAAAGTACGATATCTAAAATACTAATCGCACACGGTATTGGAATATTGTTAAAATAAAGGCGGATAATATGTAAATTTTGTACATATATACAGGATGACAACGGCAAACGAGCTACAGACCCGAAATTTTTACAGTTCATTAGCCATACTGTCCGCGGCACGAAACAACATGTTTTCTCTTGATGAGCGTTTTGAAATTTTAAAAACTTATTTTCAAAGTCAGTGCTGTGTCGCCGAAACTGTGCGAATTTTGAAAAGAAATGTGGGTCGTGATAAAGCACCCACCGAAGGCGCTATACGCAAATTGGTGAAGAAAGTTCGTGAGAAAGGGATGTTAGTGGATAACAGAAGTGGTCCCAGAGCTCGGACAGTGCGTACACCCGAAAATATTGAGGCTGTGGCCCAAAGTGTGAGACAGAATCCGACGACCTCAACTCGACGCCGATCGCAGCAACTGAGCATTAGTCGCACCAGCCTGAGGAGAATACTGCACAAAGACCTCGGATTATTCGCCTACAAGATCCAGATGACTCAGGAGTTGAAAGCAAATGACCATCCGCTTCGATATCAGTTCGCTATGTGGGCCATAGACCAGCTCAATAATGACGTCGATTTTGGTCGAAAAATCATCTTTTCGGACGAAGCGCATTTCCATCTCGGCGGATATGTGAACAAGCAAAACTGCCGGATTTGGGGTTCGGAACAGCCACACGCAATCGTAGAGAGACCAATGCATCCTCCAAGAGTCACAGTTTGGTGTGGATTTTGGAGTGGTGGCATAATTGGCCCATTTTTCTTCGAAAATGATGCTGGCAACGCCGTTACCGTCAATGGCGAACGCTACAGAGCCATGTTGACCAACTTTTTATGGCCTAAAATCGACGCTATGAATGTGGACGACCTTTGGTTTCAACAAGATGACGCCACATGCCATAAAAGCCGACTTACGATCGACCTTCTGCGCACCAAGTTTAACAACCGCATAATCACCCGTTCAGGAGATGTCAATTGGCCTGCGCGTAGCTGCGATTTGACACCGCTGGACTTCTTCCTGTGGGGTGCCGTTAAAGACCGATGTTATGCGGATAATCCAGAGACAATTCCAGCTTTAAAAAACAACATTCCGACTGTTTTGAGTGAAATTGGCGCCGATGTAGTTCAAAATGTCATCACTAATTGGAGTGACCGAATGGCATACTGTAAGGCCAGTAGAGGGAGCCACATGAACGAAATCGTTTTTCATTCTTGACGGGGATACTTTTAGCTTTACAACAACAAAATTAATAAAAAATATCAATGCATACTCTTTTGATCGCATTTTTAAAAACGTACCAGTAGATGGCCCACCCTGTATATTATCAAATGGCGTTCAATTTAAAAGCGAATTCGATAAATTTGTTATATAAATTTATAATTCAATACTCAGATAATAATGTACACTCGAGAAATTTGATTCAATGATAATATAATAGGTATAGCTATGGCTAAAGGTAATAATGTTTAATGAAAACTAAGTATATATTTTTTTCGACCATTCATTCGTTCATTGTTTTATTTTAGACGTTTGTGTTTAAAACGTGTTTCCGAGAAAACATTCTACAATCAGGCAAAGTGGAGAATAATATATATAGCTATTAACATAAGACTCCATAAAAGAAGAAAAACTGTAAGTGAAAGCGCGTGAGAGGGTCTAATTGTAAACTCGGGTGAAAAGGAGTGACAGGGAGACGATGCGAATAGGGAATTCGGCAAAGTGAGCGGCGCCAAGAGAACCGAGATGGGAAACGTGCAAAAATACACCGGACGCGTGCATGTGCTACATGTATACGTGTATACAAAACGCGAGCCCAATATGTTGCATATGCATATACCGCATAAGTAGAAAAGATTTTTAAATGCACGACCGTGATTATCCCAAGCATTGTATTATAGACGTATATATCAAACATACTTTTCATATCAATATCTTCCGCATACTTTACCCTTTTTCTTCTCTAATTGTATTGTATTTATTCTAAGGAATACAGAAAAGTGATTATTTACATACATAGTAATTGATTAATTGATTTTCAATCAATTTTCTAGAAAAGTTTGAATTAAAGAATCGATAAGTTTTCAAACGTTGGTAAGTTAAAAATGCATATGATTGGTATTTCAGCAAACACAGCCCATATTTCCGGTGAAAATGTATGGGCGATATTTTTTCAGTCGGGCCTTACTTTTCGAAATAAGTGCGAAAATTATAATTCGAGTACATTAACAATCTCGGTACGTTCCGTTTTATGTCGCGTTTAAAACTAATAAACGCTTTCATGACAAACGGTTGCTATCTGACCAAAATTCATCTTATTTTACATGGGATGCCCCTTATGCATGTTGTATGTCGGGGGAAAATAGCTCCAAGGTAAGTACGTATACCTGTATTTAGTTAATGGTATGTGTGTTCAGATGAGTTTGTATACGTATGGATAAGTTATAGTGAAAAATTTATGGTGAGAAGGAGAATCGATTATTCAGAGTCTCCCTCCTCTCAGAAGCGGATACGAGGAGGGAGAGATTGATTGATTGATTGATAAATTTATTATGCCCTAGCACGCTATGGGGCAACATATGAATATACAATGAACATAGCTTAATACTAATACTACTATTACAATTCTAACAATAATGCAACTACCAGCTATTTGCAAAAGCAATGAATTACAAAAAAAATTCTAAATGATAAAAGCAATAGAAGATAGATAATAGAAAATAGAAAAGAAATGAAATGAAAACGCATGACAATTCTGACATATATCACTTAGGACTAATATTTAGGCTTAACTTAGGAGAGCGAGAACGAGACGAAAACGCAAGGAGAGAGGGAGGGAGGGAAGGAGGGAGGGAGGGAGGATGGAAGGAAGGACAGCACAGATGAGAAGAAGAGACTTGCGAAGAGATGCGATAAGAGGGATTGGGTTTGCGGTCCCGAAGGAAGAATGCTGGCGCCAAACGGATCTGCTGCGTCTCGAGACTCGAGATTATATATACACACAAATATACCGTCGACTTGTATCGTACATAACGATAATATGTGGACCGTCATATTATCGAGATATCTTTTTTGTAACGGATTGATGTCCGATAAACACTGTTATTCGAGCGTAGATAAAATCATCAAGAACTCATTTCATTCGACGCGGTTTATATAATTCGCGGCATGTAAACCGTAGTGGTACTACTTTCCGAAGATTTTTGTTTGCGTGTAAATTCGACGAAATTTGTCGAAAACGAATTCAAAAGTTTCGCCGATAATGCAATTTTTCATCAACTACAGGCGCTTGATAAATAATTTTTGTACCTCGTGGTATAAGATTTATTCATGGTCAATGTCCTTTCTACCGTATGCGATATTTTTCTATCATCTAGAGTTACATATCTAAAATGATTGGAAATCACAGATTATTTTGGCACTTACAGACTTTTACGTTAAATATGAACAGAATGAACGATGTAGGTATTGCGAAAATCGAAGGTTCATTGGGGGTAAAGAAAAATTTCTCAATTTTACCAAATTAACACTAGATTTACCACAACAGTCAAAATGAATGTTGGTATAATGGAAAAGAGATGCTTTCAAAAAGAGCCGGTAAATCTAGTGTTAATATTTTCATTAATTTCGAATTTGTATTTTTTTCTGCTATCTCGATGAAAAACTTGATTGTATCACAAAAAATTTATATTTATCGGTGGAATTTAATAAAGTACGAGCGTTAATGTCATCGATGATAGCAGACTTGGTGAGATTGAAACGCATAGAAGTTCACGTTTACCATTTTTGGGGCCATTTTTTTGGATGGCTGCGGATTTTATTAAACTCATTTCGTTTGTAAATTCGGCCTTATACAGCTATTCTTCGACGCAATAATTTTGATAAAGACAATATTCTGGATGATGCGGTGTGATCTCATTTTATTTCGACTTCATCGACGAAACGACGTCCCCGGGCAAAATTACAACGTGACATGAAATCGATCGTCGGGTATCGACGATCCCGTCACTGGCACTGATCGTGGCACTGATAGGCCATCTGATTATGGAGATATCAGAAAGTTGAGCAAATGGACTTCGCGCATTGCTCTGGCAATCCGTGCTTCCCGTATGTTCGTGCGTCGATGAAAGACTTTCCAAAAGCGATTGCATAATTCGAGGAAGATATCTACGAGGAAGCAATGCCCTAGTTCGATGACTACTCCCATTATTGTTTTACGCTACCATCTCATGCGAACTAGTAAAGCATAGCAGTTTTTTATAGTTCCCGATAAGACATTGCTATGTCTTAGTTCGGCCAAAAAAACGGTAAGATAACTTCAAGAAAATTTGATTTCCTGTTCTAAGCAAAGTAAACTTATTTAAACATACGCAACTGAAGAGTTTAATTGTTTATAGAAGTTTGTAGAAGACGAGACTTTTCAGGGTGTAAGTATTTATATCGTTAAATTCTCCATATATATACCGTAAGATAATAGTTCTCTCATAAATTGGACTGAACTTGGAGAAAAGAATTAGGCACAGGTAAGTCTTATAGCCCTTCGGTAACCTGATACGATAGTTAGGTTACTGAAAAGTACCGTATGGAGCGAATACTTTCTTATACGAGTTTTATACGAAACAGAAAATCAATTACAATAATTCGTTTAATGTTCGAAAAGTTAAACAAAAGTATACCATTTTTACTTTATAATTAATTGTAAGAGAAGTATGTTTATTAAACAAATGCTTGGTATTAGATAATGTAATAAAAACTTTCGGCACATCCGTTGTTGATCAAATTTTCGAAATGTGTTAAACAAAGCCGTGTTGGAAGAATCCCGGGTCATACGGGCGAGTAGATTATCTGTATATAAAGAAATCTCTCATTTGCGTGATTAGGCGACGTTTTTATTCGTCAAGACGCTGCTGTGTTTCATTTCTGTAATCTATTGTTTCTACTGTTCCTTTGCCAATGTTTCGATCTAAATTGTATAATATTTATTATATCAACTTTCCTAAAAAAAATTCTCGTTCCGCATAAAAAAGAATAATATACACTTCTTTTACCATCGTGATCAAATATTTTTCCTAGTACTATTCTATTTGTACGTTCGGAAAACTTATCATAATACGCTACCGCGAGTTCTTCATTTCATTATTCGAAAAACTAGATTCGAACGATTAAAATCATCTAGGTACTACAATTATTATAATAGGCAACAAAACTAATTTAATATAACCAATACTCATTATAACCTTTAACAAATTTCATTTATTTCCGTATATACGAAGTATGAGCCTGGTTTGATCTCTACGCTGATTGCCCGAGAAGGTGCTTACTTCTTCCTGATCACTTGATTTTCCAATTAACACGAACATTATTTATGATTTCATTGTTAACAATGATTTTCCTCCTTAATAAGAATAATTTCTTACTATTGAGGGGCTACATATATGCATAGAGTGGGCAAAAAATCGATTTTCCGAAAATATTTTTGAAGTGAAACTTCTTTAGGCGCGGTAGGTATAAAACCGATCTGGATGAAACGAAAATTCGTCTCGATGAAACGAAGATGTAACGGAAGTGGTGGGGATGGTAAGCCGAGCTAGCGCTCTGACTCCCCACTCGTTCTGCTGCTCGAACGAAGTGGGGCGAGTGCGATTGTATGCGTAGGGTTCATAGTCTAACAACGAGAAAGAGTGAGAGTTATACCTAACCAATGCGTTCGATTTCATTGGCATTTTATATAATATACAAAAATATATATACCGTTGACGATGCCGAAAATAAATGCGGAACGCCAAAAAGAATGCCGTGATAGAAAAGGGTGACGAAAAATCTATCAAAAAGTTCAACAGACCGTGTGCGAAAATTTCATGCTAAGAAACACTTATTAATTGCCATTTCTAACACTGATATTGGGGAACTGTTCGCAATCGATTATGGTTCACTGGTGATTTAAAAATTACGCTGCATAACACGAAGAAATTTTGTAAATGATACTACCGGATATAGAAATGGACAAAATAGCTATCTATTCTACTAGTCGAACTACATTGTCGAAAACAAAATTCCTACAATGTCTTCATACAAAGGTTTTAAATACTTTGCGGTACAGGTGTATTTACCTCCACTGGATTTAATGTCAGAGAGACTAATTTCTCCGAGAATTCCGGTTCATGCAAATAAGGCGACTGCCACACGTACATGGACAGTGTGGCATTCATGGTCAAATAATTAATGTGCCTGTTTCCGCAAATACAATGGTTAACTTGCTACCACGAGAAATAGATGATGATCATTGCATTAACGTTCATATAAAACGAAAACAATTCCAATTTCTGTTTGTAACACTGATATTGAGTAACATAACCTCTCTGTATATATTTCACCTAATGAGACTGTTGACAACATAAAAGAGTTTTCCAGCGAATTCTATTAGCATTTACGGTTGAGGGTTCGGCATTCCTTAATAAAGATTATAATAAAATGCTTATGAATGAAGATTTCAACGTGAACTTCAAATGGTAAATAATCCTAATGAAGCGACAACAAGATCAGGAACAACTCTCGAAGCAGCACTTGCAAGACATTTAGACAAAATTGAGTCAAGAATATTTATATCATATTTTAGCTATGACACGTCAATTGTTTCAATGATAGAATCATAGAAAATTAAATATGATAAAGTGTTAATAAAAATTCGAAAAAAATTAAATAAATTCTGATTTTTATAGAATAATATGTACTATGTTACGCGATATTGCCATTATATTAGTTCGCATCAACAACGTCCAGTCTCTTTTGCTCTCCTTTTCACATGAGTGAAATATAGTATTCGACCGATTCAATTGAGAATGTGGATCTTCATAGAATTATTTAATCTCGATCATAGGATTTTTGACAACTGAAGATTTATTTTTTATACATTAAAAACCCAACCTTTTTTTGCTCGAAAATCTTGCGTTTGCGCTCACGAAGCTGACATTTTCAGAAAGATTAATAATTGCCAAATCTGCTGTGTCAAATACCGGCTTTATCTATCTATTTGAAGAAAAACATTGTAAACATTCAATTTTTTAGATAAAAATCAAGGACGATATTTTGAGCATTATCTAAGCTATTTTTAAATAATCAATATCAGTTATTTAAATATAAAAATTACAGTTGTGATAGTCGAAAATGTGCCGTTTAAGTTGTATATTGTTGTTTTATAAATCCACATTTATGGCCACCAACAAATTGTCGAAGCTCACCCTCTTTTTCGTACGCCCCTGTATATAATTTGAGGGAAAGAGGACCCCTAACGTTTAGGATTTTTAATAAGATTATTTCTTGTTTTGCTATTACCTTTTTATGATCTCCATCGTCGGAATGAACTATTTACAGTTTTGAATTTAAATAACAATATTTGCCAAAATACAAGTTTTAAGCTGCTGATAATAAATTCCTGCCCATTTACTTCAAACGTTAATCTAATTAGCATTTTTGATTAACTTAACATATCTACTGTAGTTTATAGAAGTATGTTTGTTATTCATACTTGGCTTTAATTCGAAATGTTTATCTGCCAGTGTTGTCCTCGTGCCAAGGCCCCGAGAAGTTTATGGAGCTGATGCTGATTTCCAGTAGGTGACAGTCAAGTGTAAGGAAATACGACCTTGATGCATGACACAGTGCACATTACATTTTTAGCAGTTTTAAGAGCTGGTAATAACAGCTCGAAAGATTGAAAAACATAAATTTGCAGTCGTTTTACTCCAAATTCCGTGTCCAATGGCTACCTACCCGTAGGCTATAATTTGGTATCTCGGTAGCAAGCGTGTTTACGGTCTTACATATGCAGAGATTTTTCAAATAGGTGAATGACGTTGAATGCAATCCATGATCTATTTTCGTTTTGTTCTTTTTCTCTATACGTGTCGATCCATATATGTACATAATGACGCGATGAAAGCTTTTTAAAATATGCGTAACGAATTTGTTAATTTATTAGAATTTTCAATAAATTCAGTTAACGGGGTATTAAACATATTTTGTAAATGGAGATCTTTCCACCGAAAGAAATACAAAATTTAAGAGAGACGTTAACTCTCTCGAGAAGTGAGTAGGTCCGTACGACGAAATTTCTAAAGATCTTCGTCATAACCAAATGATCAAGAATCGCAGATTTTTAAAAAAAGTGGAGCTCTGATCTTAAAATGGTGATAAAGAAGATGCAGAAGATGAGAATATTTCGCCAAAAAGACAATGCACTTGTTCGGTGGCAATGACAAAGAAAACATGCAATATTATGAATGAGTGTTTTAATAGACACACTTTCTTAGTTATAAAATAAGAATTGTGTAGTTTGCTTAAACTTTTGAAGCATAACCCTCAAGTTCCGTATTGCCAGTTCCGCGTTTTGTATAACACGAATTCGCTCAGACCGACCATTTTTAGGAACCTAACTGCTGTATTGTACCTTGGCTTACCTGTATATCATCTCCTATATTATACGTAAATGCCAATACAGCATTTTTCTTCATGTTTGCATTTTTTGTTTATATATTTTCATAAAAAATGTAGATGTTATGTTTCAGATAAAAATCATGGACTTTACGATACTTTGAGCATTGCAAATGCTGTTTTGCTATTATCGTCTAACAGATCCAACTGCCACATCATCATTTTCAGTTATTTGAATATAAAAATTACAGACGCGTTAGTCGAAAGTGCGCAGTTTAAGTTTGTTGCGATGTTTTTTTTATAAATAAACATTTATGGCGATCGATGAATTGCCGTTTTCCTCGGTATATGCAGATATGTACGCGGAGGTACTTAAATACCTTGAATCCAGATGAAGATATAAGAATTTTTGATAATGCTCCCTGGACGTAGGTAATAACATTTAGTTATGCATACAATACATAATATAAGTTGGCACGCATATAACGATATCGCATTCGCTAATCCGGCATGACGTTTCTTATCAGGTGTCAAGTGTTGTCCGTTGTACGAGCAAACTTACTAAATATTTACTTGCCGGGTAACTTGGCATAATTATATATCTCCGCATTCAAAATGCATAGAACATAAAACGATTGACTCACCGTGCAAACAGGAAGGAAGAAGCCAATGGCGTACAGCATCGGGCTCGTAACCGTGGATTCCCTGAACGGGTGGTTAATAGATTCATCATTGCAGAAGAAGCCCCGTTGATACGGCTTGCCGTATAAAAAGAACATCAGTACGGCGAGCCCGACTGAAATGAGACGATAAAGGTATTGCAAAAACTTATTAGTTATTTTTCAAAATTACAGAATTACATTATTTCCGTGTCAACAACCTATGCCAACCACGCCTAGCACAGGTAGAGACAGTCGTTTCCCCAATTCGAATTCCAGATATTTTACTTTGAAATATTCAAGTGGCTAATAGGTACAGAAAAAGCACCCGTTGTGAGCGAACTTAAATCAGAATTTCAAGAATAAAAAAGAAAAAATCTCATCCGAGTATGGGGATACGTTCCGCTGTGCGAATTCTCTTTCCGAGTCAGTGTTAGAGGCGATAAGCGATTCGAAATCACGATTCGCACTGGTTGCTCAGTGCTCTCCGGCACTGAGCAACAGATCGCATTAAAATGTTGAAACATTTTTGGACCGTTTTAATGAAACCAAGAAGAGAAAGAATTTCGATATAATCCATTTTATTTTTTGACATTAACCATTTTATCGTAATAAAGTTCTATACTCGCGAAATTGCGTTCTGGATAATCATAAGGGCGAGGGCGTAAGCGACTTGCAATTACACTAAAACTTCCTTTCTACGCCGCGATTGCATAAATTTGAACATTTTTATAGCATTAGCCGATTATAGTCGACCAGCTAGTCATTTCACCAACAAAATCGTGTCAAGGAAATTGAAAAATTATGATGGATACTGTTCCGTCGCGGAAAAAATATTCACACACACAGTATATTGTAATTCAGTTTTTCCCTAGCTTCGTAAAAAATATAAGAATACGTCGTAAACCCATTCGTCTCAACAACTGAAACATCTGCAAAACAGACGAGAATCGAAAAACTCACTTAATCCGGCAATCATTCGAACTAGCACGTAAAGCATTATTTCGGAAAAAGTAAAATTGTCTTTAATTGTTTTATGACGGTTGCTCTCGGCGAGCCAAAGGGATATCGAGCCGCGCCACGGGCCTCATGATTCATAGGGAAACCCGCAGTCGATCGTTTACAGTTACACCAAAAGACCAATCCACGTTAGCATACATTTATAACCAATCAGAATATAGAATTTTTCCACGAGCAACCCTACACCCCACTCCAAACAAATCTTGGCAAATTTGTAAGACTTTTCGACAAGTCAATCGTCTTCGCTCTTCCAACGAGAACAGACACTCCGAGAGTCTGCTCGTCAGAATCCTCTACACAGAATCTCGTATCGTGAAACCCATATCTTTATTTCTCGATTTTCAACTATCTTATCCGGCATTTGCATCTCATTCCCAGTGTAATCTCATGTATATAGTTATTTTATTTGTGTTTAAGGGCAGGGTAGGGTTAATTCGCGTGAAAAAGGCACATTTTTATGATTTTTTTTTTTGACGAAACGGTTAAAATCTATTTATTTAAACCAATGGTACATTAAAGTATGACATGCGAAGAACATTGTGTCCAATTTTCACGAAGAAATATTAAAAAATACGGCGATAGCAGCAATTTTTGTCAAGCGTCTCGGAAAAAAGTTGAATTGCGGTGCCCATCATAACTCCCCGAGTAGAAATATTGTCAGGCTCGCTTGATATTTGATCCGGGCTTGGTCATGCTGTAGTACGGAGGCTTTACTTAAGGTATACCGCAATTTGCCTGATCCGGTTAGTGTCAAGCGATACTCAAGCAACTGGAAGTACAGTTTCCTCCAGTTGCTTGCTCAAGCCAGCTTCAGGCGGTAGTCAAGCAGGTGGACTTACAGCTGACTTAAATTCGCTTGATCCGGTTAGTTTCAAGCGATTATCGCCTAACTTGACGTACACCATTTGGTATACTATTTTCACGTGTAACATCTATATATTGAAAATTTGTGATGGATAACGAAAAACGTAAGAAAATTGCACACCGACTACGAATGCGCGAATGGCGTAAGGAAAAAAAAGAAGAATTCACACACAAACGGGTCAGTATAACAATAATTACTTTTTCCTATGACTTTTAGAAAATTATAACCTCACAAATTTATTGTGTGGTTATGATTATGTAAATACATTAAATCTTTGAGTATAAAATAGATTTAATGTCAGGCTATAAATTAATCATACGCCCCATTAGATATAAATTGAGTGAAATATTGATTTTTACACATTCGACAGATCCAGAACACGCACCAAGTTCTGCAACGACTGTTAGCCAGCCTCAGAGTCTAGAGCTAACAAACGCTGGCGCGGTAGTAAATAGCTCTGGCGATGTAGAATCTGAAGAGATGGTTCTTGCCGGAACAGCATCGAATATAAAAAATATAATAAACCAAATTTATGTGATAAATGTTTTAAGTCGATACAAAAAAAAATATATAATAAAGCTTTGAGTTTCTATCATACTCAAATGTTCATTTTGTAACATGATCAAGGCTTCATGATTTATTTTGGTCAGGCCTTGATATTTTTCACTGATCAAGCCTTGATGTTTTACCTTGATCAGGCCTTGATGTTTTACCTTCATCAGGCCTTGGTCATTTTATCTTGATCAAGCTTGGATTTTTTAACTTGATCAAGCCTTGATGTTTTACCCTGATCAAACTGGAGTCAGGGAAAATGTCACCAAAACGTCCAGGGGTTGATCAGGAATCCTGATCAAGGCATGACAAAAAGATCAAGATTCTTGATCAAGCCATTTTTGTAGCCGGACCAGGATTTCTACTCGGGTCCGTGCTGGATCATCTGAAATAAAAAAATCAAAGTTATATCGTTAGATAAGGACTTTCCCCAGGTAACGCTGGGGGGGTTTTTCGAAATTAAAATTTTTCAATTTTTGGGAACACTTTAAAGGGAAAAACGCGATTTTGAGCGAAAAAATCGGTTAATTTGTTGTTATAAAATGAAAAATATAAACAAATTTGAAAAAACTCTCCAGCGTTACCTCATAAATTATGTACAGAAATAGTGTGCAAAATTTCAAAAGGATCGGTGCAGTAGTTTTGAAGTTATGATGGGCACCGACTTTGAAAATGTGAGTTGTGGGAAAAACGCTTTAAAGTTTTGAACACTAAAAAATTTGAGATGAAACGTTCGTAAGTGAGTTTTATCGGCTTACCTCACACTGAATCATTGATGCCAGGTCAATAAAGGATGTTGCTGTCATCCAGGATGTCTAAAGCATCTTTTTGCTCTTGTCTACGACGAATCCTGCCTTCTTTCGTCTGTTTTTCGGATTCCTGATCTGCTCGGCCTATACGCATAGAGTCAGATGATCGCGCCCACTCATGAGCGTTTGGTTCACTACTGATTCCCATTTCTTGCATGAAGGTTAGTAAAGCAAAAGAACCTTCATTGAAGACACAGGGTGCCACATAAGCTGCAATCTGAATTTCCAAATAAGTTGGTTCAAACTCTCATTGTTGTTTTGCGTAAAGCCTCAACATCTCGAAATCAAAGGCGCTCATCATGGGCAGCAGGGCTTACGTCAGGGATATAAGTTTGCCGGACGTCCCGGCCATTACTTTAGGCATAACTATCCTGCCTTACGCGTCAGAAGCGCGAAACTTGGGTGTGATCCTTGCGGCCGACTTATCGTGGGACAAACATGTGTCTAACATCTCCCAAAAGGTGCACTGGACGTTGCACAAGCTAAAATATCATAAGAGGTCCCTCTCCACCGAGGTTAGAATCCTACTCGTCCGGTCACTCGTTATCCCGATATTTGACTACTGCTGTCTTGTCTACCACGACCTCACCGAAACCCTAAACACCAAGCTTGACAGGCTGCTGAACAGCTGTATCCGCTACATCTTCGATCTTCGTCGCGATGTGAGTATCACGCCGTTTCGGCTCTCCGTGAAAGGTCGCCGTTTCCACTGCCTAGGCATTATGGTCTATCGATCGTTACACCTAACCGTTCCGCGTTATTTATCCGAACTTCTGCCTAAGGAAATCTCCGGGGTGCGTAGGTCTGAAAGGCTAGGCGACGTAAACGTCTTCCACATCTACAACCATCGCACGACCATGTACCACCGGTCGTTTCACGTTGCAGCGGCACAGCACTGGCACGCCCTACCTAACTACATTCGAGAGTCGTCGTCGTTAGACATATTTAAGAACCGTCAATATAACTGGTTGTTGCGAAGCGAGCAGGGCACCGACCTGTGAGTCGGTAGGGCTGGTGGGTGTAGCAAATAGGGCGTTCTTTCGTCTCGTTCTCTGATGCGTTCGATGCTTGATGCGTTTTGCTAGTGTCTCTCTCTAAGTATTAGACCTAAGCCTAAGTATCAGTCCTAAGTGCTATTTGACAGAATTTTCCATGCGTTTTTATTTCTATTATCTATTTTTGTTAACTCATAACTTCTGTCAATAAGTGTTAATTTTTGTTAGTGTTAATATTATAATTGTAGTAGTAGTATTAAGCACAGTTCACTGTAATACTTCATATGTTGCCCCATAACGTGCTAGGGCATAATAAATTTACCAACCAATCAATCAATCAATCAATCTAGGAGGGCATCTTTGCTCAGATCTTCATAGATGGGCTCGATGGCATCCAAAACATCCTTGGGAAGAGCACTGTACGTGTGTTGAAACGAATCCAATGCATTATCAGCTGCAGCTTTTTGCCATTCAGAAAATTCACGCAGGTATAAAAATACTCATAGCGTCGTCAATTTTGCTCCGATCGATTTGAAATTTAGACACAATATTCTTGAGATATTATGCGTTCAGTTAAAATTTAAAAAAATGGAAAAACAAAATTTTTAAACCCTACCCTGCCCTTAATAAACTTGTCGTTATTTTAAATAAATACCCTCGTCATCTTAGTTAATCGCGAGGGAGTTCGGCATTCGTGGTTCAATATACTTGAGACACGGACTTACAACCCGCGTCGGCTCGAGCTCAACGGAGCCATCCGCAGTACCGAACAGATACCGACGTCCAAAATCGCGAAAAGTAGGAAGTGATGCGCGAGTCGCACAGTGCTTTTCGTATATGTAGGTACTTATCAAAATCTTCCTTAAATAATCATTCTTTCTTTAACGTTCGAAACTTATTTTGCATGTCATTCAAAATAAGATAAAACATAGAACAAATAATATATTTTAGATTATTTATTATTTCTTTTTGTCCACTCTGACCATGGCAGGCAAGGTATAAGGAGCAATTGAGTAATCTCACCGCATTTCAATATTTCATAGACTGCAGCAGGAAGCAATTTTGTTTACAATGTCCTTATTAGGGCTATATGCATTTCTACACTAACATTCTACGTTTTTTCGAATAGCAATATTTCTTTATTCTTACATTTTTCGTACGCGATGAGTCAATAAAAAATATGATTATGTACAATGATTAAAATCAGGCGCCGAACTCACCGTAGGTACTTAGCCTATTATTACTTTCTCATTTTGTATTACTATGAAGGATAGCCATATCTGTTTACATACAAATGTAATGCAGGTTTATTAAGTAAACCTAGGTTTGACGAAACATTGATCAAATTTGTATTATTTACGGAGTTCGAGTAAAAGACACAACGACGTGTAACTCGTTTGTACAATAAATACCTACTCATAGCTAATATAATACTTTGGATGGAGGGTCTGAAAGATTGCTGAAAAAATACGAAGATAATCGTTTTATAACGTTTCTGGGTACTTTGCGATACTTCTTTCAATTTTAAGCTATATATGTACCTATAACGAAGACTCCGCCGCCGTAGCGTTGAAAAAAACGTACTCGGCACCACGTACATGCAAATATATATACAGATAATAACTTTGCGACTCGTAATCGTTTCCTTCATCGACTTTTCACCGGGTATAATAATATAAGACCGCGTCTTGACGGACGCTGCGTTGAGCGCGATCGTAAATGATCTTGGCGATTGAACTGTACGAGGCGTTCAAGTTTTCAGAAATTATTAGTATTCTTGTAGACCGCAACCGCATATGTATGGACCGTTCCAATTCAAGTCGATCTACGCTGCCACTGATGTGCGTGAATTTCTCGTACGACACATTTGCGTCATGTTGTTCGAGTACTTGAATATAATAAAAGAGGCACCCGGAAATACGGTATATCTGGCAAACAAAAGCAACCTATTTTTTATGGCGTTATTTCAACGTTTCTTGTTCTATACTTTTATTATTATTATTAATATATTAATTGATTTATGTTAAAAGCCTTATTTTCCGAATATTTCATTACAAAATATAGGCTGCCGGTGGGACAATCATCTAGAATCCAAAAACTTTAAATGCTTACCAAGCATACGAGAGCATCGCGTGATACGTGCGCTTCTTTTTTCAATGTTATTGAATATTTCGGTTAAACAAGATTTTGTTACCAAAGTTTGTTTTTATGGGTTTCTTTCTTTTTTGAAAAGTCTAATAGTTTAGCAACTTTAGGAGCATAAATAAGTTTGAGTTTCGGTGCTCCATGACCTTTAAAATAGGGTAGAGCGGGACACGTTGAGCCATCGGGTAAGCTCGACAATCGGAATATCTCGAAAACTAACCATCGCACGCTGGTGTATCAAATGGACGAAAGAGAGGCGCGGCGCACAAGACGATGACACGGGACGTTTTATTATTATTGCACACGAAAGTAAAAAATATTGGATTGAGTATTTTTCTTCAAGTATTGTGTGAAAAACTAGGGCAGCAACTGGATGAGTATTTAGTAAATTTAAGTATCTATCGATCTGTAATAGTTATTTTAACGCACGTGGTACGGATTTCATTATAAACTAACATTTGCTACCAAATCTGAAAAATGGGCTAGTTGAGCAGTTTTCGATGGGGCTGGTTGAGCATATCTCATAGCATTGCTCACCTAGATCTACTATTGTTTCTCAATTTTTGATCCTTTACTAGTTAGTGTTCAGGTATCCGCTATTAGATACAGTCTAAATTATGTCAGAAAAAATCAAATCCAGTGTTTCATTATAACATTAACTAGATTTTTGTTTATTTAAGAAAAAAACATTTCCAACTTCATTGCAATTAATGTTAATGTTTCAAAATACAGCTAATTAATCAGCAGCTATTGTTTATTACTGCATTGTATCAAATCGTCTTACATGCTTTTGATTTTCTTATGCAATTCTTACCTTGCTCAACTTATCAGTGCAAGAATCAAGGACATCGGATGCATTTTTTAAGAGTTATGATAGATTAAGCCAAAAACTGCTCAACATGCCCCGCTTCACTCTAATATTTAAATGTATTATGTAACTGCTCTACGGGACCATTTGCGAAAGATTTGCAACTCTTTACGATTATTGAATAAACAATTTTATTCGTGATACATATAGGGGAAAGGTGTACGAGATGATCCCCCTAACGCAGAATGCTCGTAATTTAAAGGATTTTCAACTTAAGCCAGACGTAAAAGCACTTATTAATGGTGAATTAATCTATGTACCTATCTTGCTATTGTCATACTCATAATATTCAATTTTTTAATGATTCATTATTTTATTTTTATTTTTTTTAAACCCTACCAAAGGATCATCTTGTCCGCACTTTGGGAACGTTCGGGATTTTGATTGCATCAAATGAGAACAATGACCTTGTTAGAGTTTACAATGTCCTTATACTCATGTACGTAATCTTAGGTATACAATATAACATTTGGAGCACTTTGGAGGGCCAGAAGACGTCCTTTATCTTACTCAACTAGAATAATCAAGCCCGTTTGCTAAACAGTGTGGTCTAAAATTACTAATTTCAATCAATATTTGTGAGATCAATCAGACAATTTAGTTTTAATGATAATAAATAATCTTCTAAAATAATAAAAGTAACAAAACTTTTTATACATCGGATATATATACGGTTCATCTTGTACACCAACAAAAGGATCGTCCTGCCCCGACTTAAACTTTTTCAGTCTATGCTCGATAGATAACATAACCTATAAGCTAACTGCGGTTACCATGCCATCCAAACAAACAAGTTGAACATTATAGAAAGCCGTAACTACAACAATAATTGTAATTGACTGTCTACATTAAAAGTTACTCAAGTTTGAAGTAAATACTTGCCTTAAGGTGCGGCCGGACATGCGGGATTCGCCAAGTACCGAATATTCGCCGAGTGCCGTGGTGCTCGAGCATGGAAGATTCTTGTTTGGCGATTGACGAACACCCATCCACACTATCGCTATTCGGCGAATGTTTGGCTCGACACTCGGCGAATCCCGCATGTCTGGCCGCACCTTTAGATCAACACAACACCATTTGTGTTTTTTAAATAAAAATGCACTCACAACTCACGTCACCATTACGAATTCACTATTTCGGGAGGTGGCCGTGAACTACGTTTTACCACAAAAACAATTAGACAGCTTTCATAGTCTCACCACAATTGAAAAGACTCATCTTACCCCAACGAATCATCTCACACACCTTTCCCCTATTCCTAATCCTCAACTTTCAGCATCATAATAAGCTTATGGTTTGTCCATGCCGATTACGGTAAGAAAGAATTAAGAAGATTTTTTACGGAAGAATTTTTACAAAATATCTTTTTCTGTAAAGTATTAAAATCATTTTGTATTGGCCTGGTATCACCGATTATCTCTAAATATGAAACATATGTATTTTAGTAATACAAATTTAATTTCAATTGAATTCATAATTAGTTTAATAATAAATGTCTCAAACTTCAACAACGCGCTTCTTACAACAGTTTTTTAATACGCGTCGTAAAGATTTAAGGGGTCACGTACAGTTAGGACTTCGAAAAAAAGGGGTTTTTTGCGAATTTTTTTTGGGGACACATTTAAATAATTAATCGTAAATCTTTTTCCATACAAAAGACATATATTTTAAGTAAATAATACAATTTTTTCATTGCAAAATATGCAGAAATTTTTCCATAACCGCACGTAACGTAGGGGTCCCAAAAAAAGGTCCTCCGCGGTGATCAGTGCAGCTCGTCACCGGATTGTCCGAAATCAAAATAAAAGTAGGGATCATTAGTTAATGACATAATGCTCCGGTTGATCGAAGGATTTGAAAATTTTATGATTTTTCAGAAAATGGTGGATGTTGGAAGTCAAAGTTGTGTTTTCGACCCAAATTTTGCTCATATTTTCAGCTATAAAAAAAAAAAAATAATCGCATAGAAAAATCCTTCGTTCATCCGGAGGACAATTATGTCTAGAAAAAGTGAGCAAAATTTCAAGTCGATCGGTAAAGCCGTTTCCGAGGTACAGTGATCACCTTGTTCGAAAACATAGTTTCGAGAAAAACGCATTCAAAGTTTTCAGTACGGCTTACATGCAGAAGAAAAATTTCCGTTCAAAGTTACATATCTCCATACCCAACAGTCGGATTCGTCTAAAATTTTCACAGAATACTTTTCAAATGTGCTACTTTTAGAAAATGTAAACAAAAAATCGATTTTTTGAAAATTCTAACTGTACGTGACCCCTTAAGCAAAAGTTATCGGTCGATGTACAATTTCGCAGGCATGTTCTCGACAAACGTCTCTGCTGTTGCTACCCGATTCATATTGTTCGGTTGACAATTTGTCGTTTGACAGAAGAATAAGAAAACTGCCAAAAACAAATCGGAACTCATACTTTGCGTATTTTACGATATTTTAGTGACAAAAAAAGATCCCTATTTACGGTACTCCAATAAGTAAAAACAGTGTTCGATTATTCGATCTCTAAATTAAATTAAATGTGATTGAAGACATTGAAAAAAAGAATTATATTGCTAAAGTTCATTTTCAGTAAGAGAGTGCGAACAATGAAAAAACCGTCTTATCGTCAGACTTTACGTTATATTGTATATGAGAAACACGTAATTGAAAAATTCGCTCGATTTCCCTATTTTAGAGTATCATGAATGGTATCAAGTGGCGCGTAATACAAAACTATGTGTATGCACTTTTGTGCATTGGTGCATCAGAAACATGCAACTGCACTTGTTTTTAATTGGACACCTATATTTTTGACTGCACCAATCGATGCAGTTTGTTATGCTCTACATAAAAGTACGAACGTACTTATGCCGTAAACTCATTCGTTAAGAAGTTATCGCAGCCAAAAAAGTTTAACGTTACAACGAGTGTTTGAACAGTCGTCCATTGCAGACCGAGCACTTTCTCATCCGTTTCTTGATGTTGCGCAACACATTACCGATATTTCATGTTTCCACACATTTGTAATACATTGGAATGGATAACGTAAGTATTCCTGCCTGAACACTTGCCGCGAGATCGAAATAATTCGAGAACTTTTGGCTGCGATAACTTATTAACCAATGAGTGTAGGACATAAGTGTGTTAGTACTTTTATGCGGAGCATTAAAAACTGCATCGATTGGTGGTGATTCCGTCCGGGGTTTCGGGCCCATATACAGGGTGTTCAGTGTTAGATGACCTAGTCGAATATCTCTCGGACTATGCATTTTATGAACAAGAAATTTTATCAAACGAAGGTTTCAGGATTTGAAGAACCGTGTCCTACTATCGGGGGCCCACCTTTGCTTTTTTTTTGTTCAAATCATGAATACTTATTTATCGTTAAATACTAATTTATTGTGCTTTGATTTTTGCTCGATTTGAGGCTGGTCAAGGTTATCAATAGAAAAAGTTCAGAAGAAACGTTCTGAAATTTCTCAAAGCCGTTCAAATGATGCGGCGGAGTGGTTGTGGAAAATTCTTTTTTGCCTAGTGAGACCCAATCTCATTTCCACAAGTACAAACACGTTTTGTCTATTGCACGTAGATCTTTAGCATCGATGAATAACATAATCCTTGTCGATTATGGTTCAAGGCCCATTCATGCCTTATGGGACCCAATCGTATTGTTAGTTTGAGCCAATGAATTGATAAGTTTTCTTGGCCCAAATCGAGAATAAAAATTAGAAAATAACAAGTAATTATTTTTGGCAGGTTTTAGGCAAATATGCTATAAAAAAAAGTAGGTTGTTTTTGTTGAAGTAAAAAAAAAACAAAAACAACGTTGGGCCGAAGGGTAGAGGCCCGTAGCCCTTTTTGGCTTACGGCCATAGAGTTCTATTTTTTATTCGCCAAATCATGAGTCACGTCTATTTTGTCGGATTATGCGAGAATACCTACTAATCTCCGTTCGCTGAAGTATTCAAAAAAATATAATACATTGTACAACTTTAGCCCGTTACTTTCGTATTCATTTTCTTTGCGCGTTTAATAATTTTTTCAAATTCATATCAATGATACACATCGGAATGATGCACATCGGAACAGGATGCGGCTGAAGCGCGATGACGCGATATGTATGTGACATATATATATGTATACCTATGTATACAGTTGTATTACGCAGCGCGGCCCCGCTCGTATCCCTGGCATACTCGACGCTAGTTTTTTTTTAACTAGGTTGTATATACTATATCGAGATGCCTGCACGCCCGTATATATCTGGGCAACGTATACTCGCGTCCGATTTTCCGGTTACCGCAATGACGATTTGTGAATCACTCGGGAGTACGAAATACGAGAGTCGTTCGCGCATAGTATACGATACTGCGTAAGTGAGTAATGGATAGTTTGAACTTGTTCAATTTGCGTACACGTATGTAGGGCATTCCGGGTCGAATCGATAGGTCCTTAACTCTCTGACATACATCCTCTATTTTTGTATACATTCGTGATAACCCTATAATGCATGGATTTTGCACGATTGTTTTTCATTTTTCATGGAATGCAGATTACCGAAATGCTAAAAATAATAGAATAATACCTTATCCCAGTATGAGATGTCGATTGACTTATAAATTTGTTATTGTGTGGTTTGTGGAGATTTTGGATCGAAAACATTTGAACAAATTCTAAAAAACATCTGTCGAATATAAATACTTTTCGATCACGGTTCAATACGTATTCAATAAATACTCCGCCCTAACCTATTTTAAACCGAATCGACCAAACCTAACGTATTCCGAAGTGATTCAACCTGCTCTCTCTCTCTCTCTCTCTCTCCCTCTCTCTCTCTCTCTCTCTCTCTCAATTATACATTGCTCAATAATCAATAATTTATAAAACACCCAGAATATGCATGAAAATTAGCAAGACTCAAAGATTCGCAACGTAATGAAAAATAATTATGGAGACATTTTTCAAAAAGTATTTCAAAGTTTATCGTGTCAACTTCATGGTACTTATAGAACGTATATAATGACATTTAACTTTGTTTTACCAAATACCAGAAGTGCCGAATATGATTTCGACTTTGCACTGGTACACGGGGAGTAGCAATTTTCTTCAGATGTTCCATGATATACAGTAAAATGTGTAAAGTGTTATATTTAAAATGACACGTTAAGTCTTGCGCCACTATTATTTAGTGTCGAATTATACAACTTAAAACAAAATTAATAATATACATATGTGCCATTCTCCGGAATAGTAGCACGAGGTTGGACCTTTTATGGCTTCAGATTTGCTTGTAACTTCAATATATACTTACGTAGGTATATCAAGGAGAGCTACCTACATGGTTTTTAGATGTTCTGCCATCCGCATTGGCGTGGCGCGCCAGTCACGTTTAGCCGTTTTTCCAAAAGTCGCTATTCATCAAGTTTTTTACGAAAATAAAAATAATGAATAGTGTTGAGGTTATTTCGGATCGAATATATTTATTGGTCGTTTGAAGAATTATAAATTGCACGAAGATATAGGCGACTTGTTGTACTGGCTATCTTAGCGATCAAACGATTCTACGTGGTACGAAATAAAAAGAATACAATTTTTGTATTAACTGCATGGTATCGGCTATGATGCGACCAAGCTTTTTTCTTTATAGCTAATGGTCAATAATTTTGAAAAGATTTCGCCATTTATATTTTGTAAAAAAAAGGTATTGAGAACATGTGATTTATCAATTATTTTCCGACATATCGTGTACATCGTTTTGAAAAATGCATTTTCAAGAAAAATAGGTTTAGATAAGTACTGGTTCGGACATATACCTGCACGTACATCAATCGGTCCAGTCTACATACTATAATTACCCAAATACTTCGGATAAACGTACGTGACCGTTTTCACCTCATTTTTAGAGGTTCAAGCAGGTTATTTACCACTGCAAAAAAAATCACTTTTTCAAAAATTTCACCGAAGGTAGGTGACTGAGTTAAGTTCATTCACAATTCGCAAAAGTTGTATGATTATTCGAAAACAATTGCTTCATATCTAATATAATTATATTTTTTGGTCATTTTGATTCATTTATTGTGAATCAATTGTCAATATTTTGTCTTGATATTTTAAATGCCAATTAGTTTAGTCTTTCGTGTAGTCATATATGCTCAATCTCAATACTGTTCTAGATGACGCGTGACATCGTTGTAATGTTTTTAATTAATACAATATCGTCGGTGTTCGAAGACACGCAATACTACACAGATTGAAATAATTGCGAACTTTCATCGCAAACCCTGAAATTGATATAAGCATTCATGTTCTTCTTTGCTCTCATTATACACGTAGCCCCACCACATTCTCTCTCTCTCTCTCTCTCTCTCTCTCTCTCTCTCATTGCTATCGCAATGAGCTTAATCCTACGCGCTATATATACATCATTTAGATGTAAACTATAGTCACGCCGCCCACTGGTTCAATGGGTCGAGTGCGAGCGAAGCCAACTCAATATAAATTCGGTCGAGTACTTTTGCTACAAGAGTAGTAGGCCAGTCAAAAAGTCCAAAGGTAATTGGATGATTGGATGATGCTGAATCGAATGGCGATAATAATTTTGAAACCAGTCGTCAGGAAATTCTTTAAAAACGGTTTTTAATGTTTAAAAACTGTCTACTTTCCAACCTAATAACTTTATCAAAAAATATGCCAAACGGAAGTTATTCGTCACAAACAAATCCTACATAAAAAAGTAGTCCACGTTTATCTTCGTATCTTTAAAAATAAAAGAGGAAAAAACGAGTGAACATTTATTTGTAAGAGAACGTCGCTCCGCAGTATTAGCACCACTGACAAGGGGGAAGATAGGAGCGCAGCAATCGACTTCGGCATGCCCTTTCAGGGTAGTATAGGGTTCGGTCCCAAGTGTTACCCCCTGCCACCGTTCACCCTGGTGGTTCGTCGTTTTCGAGAAATCGACCAAACAAAATTTGTGTGATGATTTCATTTATCACCATATTCATGTATATATGTTTATATATCTGTTATATAATTATTTAACCCTTTTGAGCTGCTTGGCACTCATATGTACCGCGGTACCGCCAGCGTTTTGAAAAACCGCTTTGAAAGGGTTCCAGTGCCAGTTCCACAACCATAATTTCATGTGGACTTGTACTTTCAAAAGAAAAAAAATGCGTTTTTGCCTCTGAAATAAGTCGAACCCCCTTAATGAAAGTAAAAAGATTCCAAACTGTTTACATGATCGAAGTATCGATAGTTACTTCGATCAATACAACAAACACCCGAAATTCATTGAAAATTCAAAGTTTTTCAGAAAACCGTGTTTCTTGAAAAATTATGTTTTTTCACCTAAAAGATCCCTTTTCTCGGAATCTACTCATAGTAGCGTCATATTTTTTTTTACACAACAAGTATATTCAAATTAGGAATGTGGCGAACCGTTATTTCGAAATACGAATCAGACCCGAGAAAAATATATATTTGAAGGTACAAAAAGTGGGCCAAATTTTTTTTAAATTTAAAAACGACGTCAGGATACGGTTCCTAAGAGAAGTGAGAACAGGCATTTTTCGAAACACTTTTGTTCGGTTTTAGATTGGTCCAAAAACTGTTCTAAATTGAATATCCTCTAAAACCATATATCGAATTGTTAATAAAGTTCTTCTGAACAATTTTTTTTTTAATCGTCGTAAAATGTTGGATAGTTTTGGAGAAATCTCAATTTGAAGCAAAGAAGGTCAGGTAGGAGTTTCTGAATATGTCGAACTCCGTTTCCGAAGTCCGTCGAAGTCCGTTTTTACGCTTATACCTGTCATTTTATATGCAAGTGTCGTGTTTTTTTTCAATGGTATGTGTATATTTTTAACCGTTTTTAATTTGTGATTTAAAAAAAAAGTGTATCATTAAATATTATTAATATACCATTATTATTGCAGTAGAAAGAACTCGGGTATAATAGGCTCGTATAAAATTTTCATAAATTTGAAATTTTCATTTCACTTGAATATTTTGTTGGTCATTTTTTGTTACTATTTTGTAAATATCGATATTAGTTTCTGCCGAGGCGATTTTTTTTCTTTATAATCCATTTTGCTCCGTTGCTATTTTCCACGTAGCTGATACGTGGTTTTGAAAAGATTATTTCCTATAAACACATGTTATGATAACTGTAAGCGGAACTTTTGCACCGTTATTTAAATATCATTTAAATATCATTTAAATCTCTTACACGCGATAGATTTTAAACTCGTCGTTAGTTTCCAACTCCGTTTGTTTTCATTCACTCCGAAAACGTCGTAGCGGTCACTCGGTCCTTGGAGTTTCCCCAATGATCTACAAATTCAATTTTTTGACTGTGTTCGTCGAGAAGGCCATCAAACAGTTGTCACAAAAAAAACTTTTGTTTTGTCTTCGTTTCAATTACTCTCCTTGGCACGATATATCTTTCATCGATAAATGTTTATATATTTCACTGAGAAATCTGAAGAAGAATGATCGTAAATGCGAAATCTAATTATTGTTAAATTACAAGTCATTATTTTTATCATAATTAGCATGCAAAAGATCATATACTTCACTGTGCGTCAACGCCTCCACCGAAATAACAAAAATTGGTTGCATTTCAGGGCCCCCTCCACACCGTACAATTTTTGTTTGGAACATTTTGTTGTGACCTCGATAATTACCGAGTTATTTCGGGTAGTAGAGATAAAAGAAACGTCCTGTATAATTTAGTAATTTATTTATAGTTTAATCGTCGAGAAGTATGTACAATTATTCAGCAAATTATAACGAATAAATCATTTTGACTTTAAACTTAGATTAATCTAATTAATAAATTTTACTTCAAGTCTAACCCAATTGATTTTTGAAATATCGCATTCCGACAGTGATCTTCTAAGAAAGTGAATAAAATGCTTTCACCAGCTTTCACTTGCTCATATTCATGATGGAGTATTTATAACTTCCGAAAACCTTAATAACTATTCTTATACAAAAATATGTATCATACAGCGTTGTTCAAGCCGTTAGCAAGGTTTAAATGTTTGTCATGGTTAAAATCGAATTATTCGACGGACATGGTTTCGCACGACGAAATGTAAAAGAGTGAACGGTTACATAATAAACAATCACTCGAAGAAGATAAAAATACTCGCGCGGAAAAGAACACTCACCATTTATGATTTGTTCTGTTTTTAATTGCCCACATTACTGAACTATATTTAGCTCAAGAAACGTTTCGTTCGTTTAACGAACGAATTACAGTAAAACGGTACGCTGAACAATCGTCGAAAAATTCACCATAAGTTAGACCTCGGGCAATCGCGTTTTGAGTCATGATCGTGAGTACAGTATAGTCCAGTAGTAAAGTATAGCCCTCTTCTTACGCTTAAAATATGTATATATATTTGTATATAGCGAAGTTATATAGCGAAACCAATTCCATTTGGCAGGTAAAGTAGGAATCGATTCGTTCATTCATTCATTCATTCATGAAGCATGCGTAACCATTGATATTACGTCATGTGCAAAAGCTAATGCCGTCTGATACCGATCAGGATGTTCGAGACCATCGGAGATGACTGCGACACGTATGTCTGCAATATTAGTACCAGTTTTAGAACGGGTTTATTTAAACAAGCTTTTGCTTTTAGTCACTTTTTAATATATTTATTCATTATTATTGACGCCATTTAGAGTGGAACTTGTAATGAGTCAAGGGGTCGCGTACCGTTATAAATAAAAACACATCGATTTTTTATTTATATTTTTGTTTTGATACGACGATCTTTCAGGAATATTTTGTAAACAAAGTTATATTTAAAGTTATATAACGATAACCTACACCTAGCGTGCAAGTATATGACTCTTTCGAAACTTTAAATGCAATTTTCTCCAACCGATGTTTTCATAATCGGTTCCAGAACATTTTTTAAAGTTATTGATTGGAGATCAGCCCAATTCGATACCTATTAGACTATGGTTTAGCAATCGTCATGAGATTTTTTTAATTTATGCTTTAGCTTTTTTTTATAAACAAAATAATATTGGTTTAAACGTTCGAATTTTCATTCTATACTTCAAATCATTATTAATTTTCGAAAAATAGATATTTTAAAATCAGCTACAATTACAAGTTTTATACATTTAATTTAATGTAATGGTTCTTTTTTCAAGTAAGAGAAGCCGGACGTATCAGAAACGGTTTTAAGAATAAGTGGAATAAGAAAACATCTTATTCCACAGCTATAATTATATTGCTAATTATTTTTTGCATAAAACTTTATTTTACCTATTAGAAAAAATGTGGAATTTTAATATTATCCGTTCGAGAAGTGGTGGCGAGGTTGTACGAAATCCCCACCTAGCTTATTATAACTGTTATTGCGAGTATGGTGGAATTAAAGTTTAACTGCTTAAGAGACAATATGTGAAATATTTATTGATAATGTACGATACACTTGTGGGTTGATATCGGCGTAACGTGTGAATGGTTATAAATTTGGTTACGGAAGTAGTAGGATAAAACATGCGTCAGTTCGGTGCGCGAGCAACACTTAGAGAAGCGAGCGCCAATCCCAACCCACCAATAGTGGGTAAGGTACGCAATCGTGGCGCGAATTTGAAAGAGTTTCAACAATAACCATACAAAAACTTGCAGCTTTCGATTGTTAATCACTAATTAAGTATACTAAGGTTCATCAGTACTAAACAACAGCCCGCTTTATAATTTTCGGCAGTTTACAACTTTTAAGTATTTCGGAGACTCAATAGTTTCTCACTAGCTGGGTACTGGGGGGTGCGAACGCAAAAACAAATAATTTGTTTTACCTCGGAATAGTTTTATTAATATTAATCTTTGTGAATTGGAACATTGAACAACAATTTTCGACCTAATACAATACACGAGTAGGTACTAGTTTTTCGATAGTGATTAATGTACAACTCTTACAATTAGTATCAACTGTTGCAAAATTTCAAAATTTTCGAAATTTTCAAAAAATCAATCGGTTTTTATTACATTGTTCTAAAAGCCGCGAGTTTTAAGAGTAATTTCAGCCAATGAGAGAATATTTATTTTTCAAAAACTGTCTGATTATGATTTATAGGCATGAAACACCATTTTTAATGTAGTGCTTTTAATTCATTAAAGGCTTTTTATCCAATTTACTTAAAAACTTACATATATATTTTTAGTAGCATTATCTAAAATGAAGCAAAGAATTGTTGTCATCACATAACCCATTTATTTATAGAAATTAGTTAAACTTGGATTTTTCGATCCTAAAGTTACAATAATTTTGTATTCTGTTCCGATTTGCACATTGCATTTTTTTCTGTAATTTTTCATTTGAGATATTGTATCAACGAACGAGATACTAATGATTTTGTATTTACTTTAGATAAAAGTTGAACTGGGAATTTGGGGCTCTACGCTGTGGCCCATGTGTGACCTCGTTTTGCGCGCACCTGGCTCTCCAAAACAGTTTCTCGCGCGCAGACTTTCGACGTTCTTTAAATTTCGATAATCACGCTGAATGCATAATAAAATTGTAATAATAATAATAATAATAATAATAATCACCGGAATACGGCATATCGCTATATGTATATATACGAAAGCATGAAAACCAAGGAACTGGAAATCGCCGTTTGAGATTATGATGGGTTTGAAAAATGCTATCGTTCATTCATTTAGCCGCGTGTGCGAGATCGAATTACATCCAATGTTGCATCGGCATTTAAATTAAAAAAAAAACGAATTAAGAGAGAAATACAAACCTATATTCGTTTAATGAACAATGCTAAATAACGCTCATGCAATAAACATTGAAAATAAAAATAAAAATAAATAGCAAATGAATTTAAAGATAAAATTTATCACACCAACTGATTTATTCATTGAGAAGAAATTTGTATTCATTAAATATGAGATAAATGGAAAGCAAGTTGACATGCGAAGAATGCAAAGCTTCCATTTGAAGAGATTCTGGCAACGATCTTTTGGTCATTATAATTTTTTTCTGCCACGCTGTTCCATACTCTGTCATACGCGCAGTACTTACCTATATATCACAGACTACGAGTCCCCATCCGAGCAAAGCAGCGAACCGGCAAGACCAGACGACGGCGACGACGAAACGCGTGTCTAATTGCTCTTTTAACGACTTTCCCCCCTTCCTGCACTTACTCCACGGCTTATTGGCAACCCGAGCTCTGTACCACTATATACTTACCCTAAACACAATTCCGGATTCAACATTATATCATACATATGTAGTCTCGGTTTTAACAAATTGCCCGATTGATCGATACATCAATTCGATAAATGGCCGACGACACCGCGCCGACTCGTCACAAAATTTTTATAATTTATTTTCTTATAATGCGAGAAAAAAACACTTATGTATTAATATATCATGCACTTTTGATCGGGAGATTGTGAAGAACCATGCACTTTATACAAGTTCATTCGGCGAAGAAAAAAATCAATAACAATTTGCCACTTTCCTCTGACAAAAGCATCATAGTTTCGTAACTGGGTGCGACTGTCTTCTTTGGGTGTCCTTCTCCAAGACTGCAGTTTGCATTCAATTCGCAATCGTTCAAGCTTCAAATGGCCCGATTTGTTCAACTATTCAATACAATCATTCTTCGATGTTGGATCGATGTTGTCATTCGAAAGATCTCGTGTTTTCGAATTTTCGTGATTTCTTATTCATCATCGAAAAAATGAATAATTCTGAATCCAATAATAATCCAATAATAAGAATAAATATGAATCCAATCTTCTTATATATAAAAATGGAAGAATGTATGTTCGTTTGTTTGTCCTGCATACGTTCCTATACTATTCATCCGATTGCGAGGAAAGTTTGGTGAGTTGCAGTGCGCATGCCCGCGAACATTACTGAATTAGTAGAATAATTATATATATATAAATAAACGCATACGGAATAAAAAAAAGTAACATTTATGTATATCTATATATATATATATAATTAATTTAACCGCTGTCAAATGAAGTATGCCACCCAAATGAAAAGCGAAATGAAACACACTCAATTAATTTAACGACTCGATATTATATATAAATATGACCTATTCCACGTCAAATCGGCCACTTTTGAACCTGACGTCTTTTAATTTTGCTGAAAGTTTTATGTATACTTTTTCAAATTCATTTACCCAACCGAAAAAATGTTATGAATTTTGAAAAAAGTCCTTTTTCGGACATTTTCAAAGACTGATAACTTTTTCAAAAATTGTTTAATCGAGACGTTTTTTTTCAATTGTTTCATTTTTAAACGCCATTCATATTCTGTGAAATTTTTCATTTTTTTCGAGAAAAATCTCAATATCTCAAAAACCCTATCTTTTATTTTTTATTCTGTGTTGAAACTTTGATTTATTCTGAGTTTAATGCCGCAATATTCATAGTGGGCAGGTTTTCTTTCTAATTTTTTTTTCGATCGAAAAAACAACGTAGAAAAAAATGTACCCACTATGAATCTTGCGGCATTAAACTCAGAATAAATAAAAGTTTGAACTCAAAATAAAAAATAAAAAATAGGATTTTTGAGATATTGAGATTTGTCTCTAAAAAAAATGAAAAATTCCATAGAATATGACTTAAATATTTTTTTTTTCTGAAAAGCGCGTTTAAAACCGAAAATTAAAAAATAAACGTCTCGATTAACAAATTTTTGATAAAGTTATGAGCGTTCCAAAATGTTCGAAAAAAGACGTTTTTTTTCCAAAATTCATAACTTTTTTTCGGTTGTGTAAAAAAATTTGAAAAAATTCACAAAAATGTTTTTAGTGTGGCAGTATAACATATTAAATTTTCAGCAAAATTACAATTGACCGGGTTCAAATGTGGCCGATTTGACGTCGAATCGGTCATATATATATATGCATATATATTTTAAACAAATGAGTGTCTCTTATTTCGCTTTTTGTTTCGTTGCGCATGAGTAATTTGACATTTGGTCGTTGAATCTATACCTCAACGAAGAAAGAAAAGAACAATTACGAGTTACAGAAACGGACGAGCAACGAGAAGCAAGACTGGAAACCGTTAGAGTACGTGCAACGTATAATATAAACTTCTGTAAAATAACAGCAACAACAGACGAATTAATTAACACAGTTTTTGAACAAATTGCACATAGTTGCAAACATGATAAGTGGTTAAGTGAACGAGCTATATTAGCAGTACAAAACAACGAGGTCGATTATATAAATTTCACGATTCAAAACAGAATACAAGGAGAGGCTAAACGTACAAGTTGATCGATACTTTAATGAATCAAGAAGAAGTTGTTAATGATCCAACTGACTTCTTCAATTCACTTAATTTGACAGGCGCACCAGCACACGCTTTAACATTGAAAATTGGTGTGCCTATCATTCTTCTACAAAACATCAATCCATCACGACTCTGCAATGGTACCAGGAATTCAGAGAAAAATATGAGGAACAATATCATCGAAGTTTCAACTTCAAATGGAAAATTTAAAGGAGAAGATGTACTAATTCCACGTACCCTAATGATACCAACAGATATGCCATTCGAATTCAAACGTCTGCAATTTCCGGTGCGATCCGCATTTGCAATGACCATTAACAAAGCACAGGAACAATCGCTACAAGTGTGTGATTAAAATTGGAAAATCCATGCTTTATACACGAACAGCTACATATAAGTGGCCTACTCACGCGTAGGAAAACCTAATTTATTCTAAACGGGGAGCCCATAATACTTTTTTTGTGTCTCATTAGCTCACATTCAGCACAATATGAACCACCCTAATTCTACCTTCCACTGCACAAAGGTCGGTTCGCCGAACATAAATCGTGGACCAAAATGCAAGATTTCGAATCATTACCTACCGTTCGGCGTATGTCGCAAATCACTGATATTGAAAAAAAAGGTTGGGTGGACGGCATTGCCGAATGTGTAGAGTGGATATGACGCGCGGTGGCGTGTTTTATTGTTGTTACAAATTGTTAATGAAAAATTATTATTTCCTCATGTTCGGCATATAGTTAATTCCTCAACATATTTGCTAAAGTACGAGACAATATTGTTGCCGAATACTTTTGTTGAACCGGGGGCCAGCCACACGCGCGCACTTATAACATAAGGGTGTAGAGTATGTGTGTATCATATATTAATGTTCGGCATTGATTTTATATTATTTATCAAATACCAACATTTTTCTCTCATAGTACTTAATGAAAAGAGCAAGTCATTAAATTTTTAGATTTTATTCCCCATTTTTTTGGAGTTATGAATTTTTGAAAATTCCGAAAAAAAATCAAATTTAAATAACTCCAGAACAAGAATTTTTTAATAATGTTATAAGTGCGTCAAATGATGCGTTCTGAACTGCTTTTTGAGAAAAGAATAACAAAACAATTATTTACAAATTGCTCGATGTTTTTTTTTTATAAAATCAAAAAACATCAAGTACGACGTTACCGATTTTTTTCAAGTTTTTTCCGAATTTCTCTTGCGATTTCGAAAAAATCTAGACTAGTTTCATTGTGGAATCTCGATACTTACTATTATTATTATTATTATTATTAGGTAGTTTTATTTGCGCAACTTTTTACAAAAGTTTTTTTTACAAAATCTTACATCTAATCTTAAATTTCTGCTTCCTCCTTACATTTCTTTCTCCACACTTCTTCTATTTCTCTATAATACAAATATAATACACACAAATATCTTCTTGTATTTTTCCCACTAACATGTTTAATATCTCCCCCTTTATTTCCAATATATCCATCTCTTTCGTCCACTCTTCTGCTGCTTTTCTTGCTCTCTCTGTAACCATCGCCCAGCCTTTTTTACATACCAATAAATGCTCCAACGTCTCGTTTTTTTCTTTACAAATCCCGCATAGCCAATCTTTTTCCTCTTTCTTTCCCGCCCTTCCTATGTTTCCACGTCTTAATGTCCCCCACTCTCCTTATTCGTCCCCTTCACTCCCTCCTTCGACCAATATCTCCATCGCATCGCATCATTTTGGCATATCCATTTATAATTTACACTGTACATCGGCTCGTTTATTCTCTCCCCTTACTTTCTGAATATGTCTGTTTTCAAGCTTTCTAACCCCCTTTTATTCTTTCATCCATTTCTTCTCCGTCCTTTCTCTCCCATATCATTGTTAATACATTCTCTATTCCCATACCTCTTACCATCTTCACCATATTCTTACCCCACTACGACGGATTCCCATTTTTAATTGCTCTCATTTCTTCTAATAAACAAATTTTTGGCCACCTGGTCTCTTTCATCCGAGTCACTTTCTTTATACAGGGTCTTCAAAAAGTCCCGTACGAGTTGAATAACTTGAAACGTAGGCGTTGCTCAAACAGATGGTTGAGGCAAAAGTTGTAGAAAATTCCCCTGGCTATCCAACCGCGACCTCGGCCGTGACTTCGACCTTTAAGGTCATTTCAAGGTCAAGTCCGTTTTTTTCAATGGCAACCCCTTTTTCTGACATTGGCAATGAAAAAGACGGAAATTTGTATGTCCAGATACGATCTCGACCATATTATCGAATGCTTTAAAAAAATTATTCCTTAATATGACTTTGAAGATTGACATATTACCATGGGACAGCCAGGGAAATTTCCTACAATTTTTCTCTCAACCTTTTTTTTAAACGACGCCTACTTTTCAAGATATCCAGCCGGTCACTGCTTGACCTTGACTTGACCTTCCGAGGTCGAATTTTTCTAATGGTGAAGATCGAATCTGGACGTAAAATTGTCGCCCTTTTCATTTCCGGTGTTAAAATTGGAGGTTTCCGTATAAAAAAATGGATTTGACCTTGAAATGACACTGAAGGTCAAGGTCAAGGTCACGGCCGAGATCGCGGTTGGATAGCCAGGGACATTTCCTACAAATGTTGTCTTAACCATCTTTTTGAGCAACGCCTACGTTTCAAGTTATTCAACCGGTCCGGGACTTTTTGAAGACCCTGTATATCTTACAATTAGTGCTCTTTCGCTTATTATATACTCGAGAGTTGGCACCCCCACCTCTCTTCTACATATGTAATTCGGCGTGTTTCTATCTACCCTTAATGCTAACTTGCAATACCTGCTCTGTATTCTCTCGAAGGCACCTATTTCACAATTCCCCACACCTCAAACCCATACAACGCTCCGGCCTTCACCAACGTCTCTAGTTAATATAGTCTATTCTCCATTATCTCCCTTCCAGCCCTCTTCCATATACCCCACACCGAATTCATGGCGGTTTACTATTTCCATTTTTCCCCCTCAATTGCCCATTCTTATCCCTTTTTCCTCCATTACTAAAAATCATTATCTTTGTCTTTTTCGCGGTTACTTCCATTTTACTTTCCTTTGCCCATCCTTCCAGGTCTCTTACCACACTCTTTAACCCTTTTGCCGAATCCGTTAGTGCCACCACATCGTCCGCATATTTTATCGCGAATATTTTCTCCTTTGGCTGCTCTCCACCTGCTTTCTTTCGAAACTTTCTGTGATTCTCCTCTGTGTTTGTACTTCGGCTCTGGTTTCCTTGCATATCTTCTTTATTGTTTCTAACATTCTTCCTTCTATTCCTTTCTCTTCTAATTTTTGAATCAGTATTTCCCTACCATACTCTGTCATATGCTGCTTTGAAGTATATGAACATTGCATACAGCTTCCCTCCTGTCGATTTTAAATTCTTATTAATTCTCGCATTGAGCGTAAATATCTGATCCCTCGTGCCTCTGTTCTTCCTAAAACCTGCTTGGCTTTCTTTCAATTTTTTGTTCTTCTCTATCCATTTGTTCAGCCTTTCAGTCATCATTTTCGTTAACACTTCATATCCTCTACATTCAGTAATGATACACCCCTATGACTTTCTGCTTTTTCTTTATCCCCATCCTTGTAGATTGGCACTATCCTTGCTGTTTCCCATCCTTTAGCAATTCCTCCCCGTACCCATGTCTTATTCAATGCCTTTCTCCAATCTTCACTTTCCGCTTCTGGTAAGGCCCTCAAGAATTCCACTCATATCCCATCTTCCCCTGCCGCCTTCCCATTTTTCATGTTCTTCAGTGCTTCTTCTAACCCTCGCTTTTTCAATTCCTCATAAAAAAAACTCTGTTTCCTTCTTCCTCGTCCTCTTTTTCCCCTCTCCTATGCCTTTTTCTCTTTCTTTCTTTCCCAATTTCTCATTTATCTTATCTCTCCCAATCAGCAACTTTTCAAAATGCTCCCTCCATTCTTCGTTCGTTATTGCACTATCTATTGCTCTCCTTCCTTTGTTTCTAAACTTGTTTATCGCTTTCCACCATTCTTTCATATCATTTACGTTCTTATATACTCGCCTCAATCAACATTCTCCTTTCTTCAACCAGTTCTTGCTTATTTTGTACACTTCTTTTTTTTATAAATGTCCTCAACTTCTCCCATACCACCCCTTCTGTCTTGTACACCCTTCATTAAACCATGTTGGCAGTTTTCTCAATCTCTTCGTTTGTTTGCATCCCTTCCTCATCGCTGCTTTTTCTGCCGCTCTTAGTATCCTTTCTATAAGTCCATCCCATCCTTCCCTTCCTTTTTCCTTTTCACTCTCTTTTCGTATTTCCTCTATAAACCTTTCTGCTTTTTCTTCATTCCATATCAACCTTTTACTTTCTTGCTCCCCTTCCTTCTCTTCCTTCTCATTGCCTTCTTCTTTTTCGTTTTCAATCCCTTCAATCTCAAATATTATCGGCAGATCTGACTCTATCCTATCTATCATCTCCATCCTTTTTATTTCTCCCCCCCCCCCATCTACTGCTATTATGTAGTCTATTACCGATCCACATTATTCATCCCCCCCCCCCCCTGTAAATGTTATTTTTCCTTCTTTGTCCCCTTTTGTTCTTCCGTTTAACACCTTCAAGCCCAAATCCTCACGCAGCTGTAACAATCTTCTCCCTTCCGTATTTGTTATCTTATCTTGTAATCTTCTTTTTCCCATTCTTCTTCTTCTCTTTCACCCTCATTCATTGCCTGTTCCTCTCTTATCCTTGCATTTAAATCTCCAATAACTAACACTCGATATTTACTATTTTGTTTCAATATTTTGAAAATTATGGGAAAATCGAAATTTCAATGACAGTCAGTCAATGTAGTGAAAGATTGAGACAGAAACCATTTATTCTTGACAATAATAATGTTATTCGAGAGTTTATGGTTTTAACATTTTGAAAGATTAAAAATTGTGTGAAGATGAAAATTTGTTTACATTGAAATCTTCATTATTCCCGGGAATTATGCAATGTATTTATTGCCTTCCTAGTATCCTTTTGGTTTGTTTGAATCGTGATTCCAAACGTACTTTGGCAATTTCGTAATCCTCTTGAGGTGAAAACTTGACCGTGATATTTGGTAAATTGTTGGGTTTCAATGCCCATAATTTTTTCGTTATTCTTTTCTCAAAAAGTAGTTCAGCACGCACTATTTGAAGCACTTATAACATTACTAAAAATGTCTTGTTCTGGAGTTATTTGCGTTTAAATTTGTTTTCGAAATTTTCAAAAATTCATAACAAAAAAAATGGCGAAAAAAATAAAAAAAATTTCATGACTTGTTGTTTTCATTAAGTACTATCAGGGAAATTTTTATTGTCAAAATCGAAGAGGGTCCGGCAGTCTGATGGCGGATATCCCGTGGAATACCTCATATATATGATGCAGCTCTTATATCGATGCTGCCAGATTCGATTCTCAATACCAGTTACTCTCACTAGCTCTAACGAAGGTTGAAAGAACCCGGTTATTATATAGACGCTGGTTAGTCGCGTGTCCTGATCCCACATTGTACCTTCATACACATACCTACTCATACTCTTTTAAGTAGCGTGTGAAATAAGACATGTAGGTACTTATGTACTTATATGAGAGAATAATGACGAAGGTCGAACGAAGGTGACCTTTTATGCTACGGCTTTATTCGATAATATTTGTCCCCCGAACTTTTGAGCTATTTGTAATATTAATGCATCAGTTGTTCAATTTTTCGATACTTTTTTCAACGCTACGACAATCTTTTTCTATCGCAAATTCTATTGTAATCGTAACTCGGTTATTTTCTTCAACCCACCCGTAGTGACAAAAGATTGATGTAACGAGGCGGCAAGACGCATGGAACAAAGACACTCGATATACTTACGTAGGTATACCGATGTAGATTTTACATCGCGCGCGGGTGCCCCCGTCACTCATTGTCAGTAAATGTCTCGTATAAAAAAGCGTAAATTAGTTCATAGACCTCCCTTGTACTATAGTCGCACTCTCTATATGCGTGGTATATACACACTCTCGCGACATTAATTCCTTGTGATGACGGGTCAGCAATGTATCGAGGAGAGGGGGAGAGGAGGAAATCGAAGTCTCCGGGATGCACTGAACTCCGCCTTGCGGCAGAACAACGTGCCATATTGCAGCCTGTTATATATGATATAGCTATATATCCAAACCCATATCTACGAATGGTTAAACATGCACGAGATTTAAGAATCTTCCTGCAACCATCCCAAATTTTATTTAAACTCGAGTATTTTACACATGTACACTACCGCTCAAAAGTTTGGATACACCAGTCGATATTTCTTGCCGCACGTAAAGTTGGATAACTCTGAAAAAAAAAGATATTCGAATTTCCAAAGCGGCGTTTTAAAGAGGATAGATCAGGCTTTAGTGTGCCTTTTTAAATATTTTTTTCGATTTTTTTTTCGACCCGGTACGGACTTTGGTTCGTGACCGTTCTTAGGCCTTTTCTCGACCATCGCGGATCAGGCGCACAATGTAAGGAATTTTTTTTTTACTATGAAAGCCTTCAAAGGGAATGCAGAAGCTCCATCTTCCATTTTTTAAAAATTGTTTGCGATTTTGTTCCTGAAAGTTCTTTCATTTTTGGCTATAAACGATGATTTTTGAAAAATTCAAAATAACCCAAGAACGATAGGGTTTAAGAGAAAATGGTAGGGATACAAAAAGTTGCGTATTTTCATACTGAATCGCCTTTTTTCTGAATTTTTTTTGTAATTTTTTTTTTTTTAGTTTTTTTTCGAAACTCACGAGTGAAATTTTGTTTTTCAGGTCCATAAAATGTTTTAAGGCATTCACCTCATCTAGACGAGTTTTTCGTCGAAAAATCCGACGTTGGCTTTCAGCACCGCGTCCACGACTCGTGGCATCCGTTCGATTAGCTTATTAGTCCAGTCACCTTAGGCCATATTTTACGAAGTCATATTCAAGAGGAGCACCCTCGCCCCAATTTTTGTATAGGTTGTTTAGCCCTACAAGAATATATCCTGAAGTTTTCCAACTGTTCCGAGGGGTATTTTGGCAATGAAACGTTATTAAAAATTTAAAAATCGATATTTTTTAGATGATTTTTTTGGAACGCATCCTATCGAAAAAAGTTTCGAATAAAATTTGTTCATCATAACGTCCTCTGTAAAAAAGGTTGTAATAAAAAAAGTGCTAACATTATTAATTAAGCGGTAATGGGGCAAATGAAAATGAAAATGTCAATTTCATTGTTGCAACCGCAATCGATTGTTTATCAACATATCGGTTTGAAACTCGTACATGTTGTAAAGGAGCCAAACCCCAAGAGAATCGTGCAAGATTAATCGATCTGCGGGATATAGTTTAGCAACAATTAGCGATCATCGAAAAATCTTTCCCCTTCAATAGAATTTCCCGACAAAAGCCCACAGGTTTGAAAAAAATCGAGGAGCTTCGTATCGTTATACACAAGCGATTTGGAAAAAAAAATACGTTTTGTTGAAAATGAGTCGTGGTGGGGGACGAGGAAAAATACGTTTTGGTTAAAATGAGTCGAGGTGGGGATGCCCCCTCTCACGCCGCAGCCTGGCTCGCGCCAGGCTACGGAGTGACAGAGAGCATCCCCACCACGACGCCCGGCCGAGCGGTCGACACCGCGCGCTCGGCGGCGAGCCGTCGATCGAAATACATCGATAACTTTGATGGCATAATTCCTCGTCAAGGGAATAATTTTATTGAATCCTATGGCCGGAAGCGTAGGGATTGCTAAGGAACTCGAATTTTGCAAAGATCTTGATTACAACAATAGAAAATTGAGCAAACATAAACACATTCATATTTCGGGCTGTGATCAAGATATTGCAAATTTTTGTTCTCAATTGTTCGTTTTCTTAAGACGCGTTAGATGGTCCAAGAATTTTACAGATATCTTTGCAACTTTGGTCAGAATTGTTATTTGTTTATAAGGGAAAATCTACAATCGACGAAAAACAGTATTTATTTTCAACAAATCGCTTGTGTATTATGATACGAAGCTCCTCGATTTTGTTCAACCCTGTTGGCTTTTGCCGGGAAATTCTATTGAAGGGGAAAGATTTTTCGATGATCGCTAATTGTTGCTAAACTATATCCCGCAGATCGATTAATCTTGCACGATTCTCTTGGGGTTTGGCTCCTTTACAACATGTACGAGTTTCAAACCGATATGTTGATAAACAATCGATTGCGGTTGCAACAATGAAATTGACATTTTCATTTTCATTTGCCCCATTACCGCTTAATTAATAATGTTAGCACTTTTTTTATTACAACCTTTTTTTACAGAGGACGTTATGATGAACAAATTTTATTCGAAACTTTTTTCGATAGGATGCGTTCCAAAAAAATCATCTAAAAAATATCGATTTTTAAATTTTTAATAACGTTTCATTGCCAAAATACCCCCCGGAACAGTTGGAAAACTTCAGGATATATTCTTGTAGGGCTAAACAACATATACAAAAATTGGGGCGAGGGTGCCCCTCTTGAATAGGTCTTATGCTAAGGTGACTGGACTATATCGATTTGGTCTTGGTCGAGACTCGACCATGCATCTTGTAATTTTGCCCAGAGATCCCCCGTTGACGATGGATAACATTGTCCGATTGCAGAAAATGGCACCTCAATGTTTAGTACCCACCGTAAAACATGGGAGTGGCTCTGTGACGGTTTTGGGGTTGTTTTTCGGGTCATGGTACCGGAGACTTAATAAAAGTCGAAGGAATCATGAGAGAAGAGGAGTATAAACAAATTCTCGTTCGACACGCTCTTCCATCCGGTCTCCGAATCATTGGGCGTGGTTTTATCATGCAGCAGCACAACGATCCGGAGCACAGCTCAAAAATTTGCAGCGGATATCTAGAGACTAAAGAAAAGACCGGGATCATCACAAATATGGTTTGGCCGCCGCAATCACCGGACCTCAATCCGATCGAGCGTCTGTGGGAAAAACTCGATCGGAAAATCTGACTGTTGTCCATCGTCTACGGGGAATCTCTGGGCAAAATTACAAGATGCATGGTCGAGTCTGAACCAAGACCAAATCGATAAGCTAATCGAACGGATGTCACGAGTCGTGGACGCGGTGCTGAAAGCCAAAGGCGGATTTTTCGACGAAAAACTCGTCTAGATGAGGTGAATCTCCTCTGTTCCTCTGTCCTCTGTCCAACTGTTCCGAGTCCCCTCGGAACAGTTGGAAAACTTCAGGATATATTCTTGTAGGGCTAAACAACCTATACCAAAATTGGGGCGAGGGTGCTCCTCTTGAATAGGACTTCGTAAAATATGGCCTAAGGTGACTGGACTAATAAGCTAATCGAACGGATGCCACGAGTCGTGGACGCGGTGCTGAAAGCCAACGTCGGATTTTTCGACGAAAAACTCGTCTAGATGAGGTGAATGCCTTAAAATATTTTATGGACCTGAAAAACAAAATTTCACTCGTGAGTTTCGAAAAAAAACTAAAAAAAAAAAAAATTACAAAAAAAATTCAGAAAAAAAGGCGATTCAGTATGAAAATCCGCAACTTTTTGTATCCTTAACATTTTCTCTTAAACCCTATCGTTGTTTGGTTATTTTTAATTTTTCAAAAATCATCGTTTTTAGCCAAAAATGAAATTACTTTCCGAAAAAAAATCGCAAACAATTTTTAAAAACTGGAAGATGGAGCTTCTGCATTCCCTTTGAAGGCTTTAATAGTAAAAAAAATCCTTACATTGTGCACCTGATTCGCGATGGTCGAAAAAGGTCTAAGAACGGTCACGAACCAAAGTCCGTACCGGGTCGAAAAAAAATCGAAAAAAATATTTAAAAAAAAAGCAAACCGAAGCCTGGTCTATCCTCTTTAAAACGCCGCTTTGGAAATTTGAATATCGCTTTTTTTCTGGCAGAGTTATCCAACTTTACGTGCGGCAAGAAATATCGACTGGTGTATCCAAACTTTTGAGCGGTAGTGTACGTGTGTAAAATACTCGAATTTAAATAAAATTTGGGATTTTTGAGCGGTAGTGTATATATGAGGTATTCCACGGGAGATCGGCAATCACACTTCTGACCCCTCTTCGACTTTGACCAAAATTTTTGCCCTCACAGTACTTAATGAAAAGAGCAAGTCATGAAATTTTTAGACTCTTTCTGCCACTTCTTTTGAGGTATGAATTTTTGAAAATTTCGCAAAAAAAAATTCAAATGTAAATAACTCCAGAACAAGACATTTTAAGTAAGGTTATAAGTACGTCAATTTATGCGTCCTGAACTGCTTTTTCAGAAAAGAATATCGAAAGAATTATTTACAAATTTCTCGAGGTTTTTTTTTGTTAAAATAAAAAAAAATCAAGTATGAAGTTACCGGTTAAAAAAAAAATTCGAAGTCCTCTTGCGATTTCGAAAAAATCTAAACTAGTTTCATCGTGGCATCTCGATATTTACTATTTTTTTTCAATATTTTGAAAATTATGAGAAAGTCGACATTTCAATGAATATGAATCAATATAGATTGAGATAGAAACCATTTATTCTTGACAATAAGAATTTTATTCGTGAATTTATGGCTTTATAATTTTTAAAGTTTCACAATTGTCTGAACATGAATTTTTGTTTACTTTGAGATCTTCATTATTCCCGGTAATTATGCAATGTATTTATTGCGTTCCTGGTATCCCTTCGGTTTGTTTGAATCGTGATTTCAAACGTACTTTGGCAACTTCGTAATGCTCTTGAGGTGAAAACTTGACCGTCGAACTGGCGAATAAGTGCGGGCGCCCAGCAGGTGCTCCCCAAAATGGCGAAGCGGCTGCCGCTGGCAAGCCGCGTTTTCAAACGCGTCAATTTTCATATGCACACGTTCAGTCATGCATTTATGATAAAGCAAATAGAAGACGGTGGTTATGTATGGTCGAGTATGATATAATGACTGAAGTATGAATAATGAAAACCTCCTTGTGAACATTTTTTCATCTTCAGACAATTTTTAAAGATTCAAAATCTTGAACCGAAAATGCGCGTTAGTCACGTCGCTAAATATTTTACCGATAACAAGATCAAAGATCCTCGGAAATTAATCTTAAGTGAGCGCGAAATATTTTATTAATGATTTCTTCGAAATTTCGTAGGCTAACGAAAATACGAGGTAGGAATGAATTGTGATAATGGAAGATTACTATTCGAAGAGTATTCATTTGCAAATAAGTTCACCGATGCTCGATCAAGAAAGAGATATATTTCTGATCGACTTTTTTAAAAACAAAAATATAATAACTCGAAACCGTCGATCAAAGATTTTTATTTTCCATACCGGTGATATCTCGCTAATCGATACTTTGCCGAAATCCACAAAGATACAGATTTTGGATAATGGCCGATGTTGAAAAATCAATTTTTTGTTTGTGTAAAAGCAGTTTTTTTGCCCTCGAGAACTCGTTCCATCTTCTTATAATTGAGGAACGGGATATAAAACCGAGTACTATAAATTATGTTAGCTGATTGTAAGTCATTTTCGAATAAAACGCGCGCTTACCGAAAGATATGTAAAACAAAACAAAAACAGAATGAAGGTCACGGGTTTTCAAATATTTCTATAAATTAAGTTAACTCATTTGATAATAAATGACAAACATTATTTGGCTATGCCAGAGATCGCTGGAATTTTTCAATCGCACCACCTTCTATCAATGCGAATGATAGAATGCAAAGAAAAAAATAGATCGGAAAGTTGTGCGCAAGCTTAAAATAACGTTGACATTATTGACTCAGTTTACTCGTGACTCATTGTCAGAGCCGAGATTGAGTGGATCCGAGGTCCATGGATATTCATAGAATCAATTTCGATACGTGATAGTAATAAACAATTTTACATACAACCGGCTTTTGTATGTAAGCGTATTACGATAATTGAAGAAATTCACATTATAGATTAATTAATCGAAAAAGTGTATAATTAATACGTTTCGAATGTTATCGATGTGTCGAGTATTTTAATAATCGTCCAATTTAACATTTATTTATTTTATTTTGTTTATTTATTTACTTATTTATTTATTTATGTATTATTGCTAATACAGGAGGTGGCCAAATTATTATACTCAATCATGAATTTTATTAGTGATGTTTGAAAGACCGTATCTCAGTAAAAAATGGTCGTATCGAGATAAAAAAAAAAGCATTTTGAAGCTCCAAGATTCTAGTTTTGACATCTCCGAGCAAAATTTTTTTTATGAGCTTCGGTTACTACGCAATTATAAGACTCATCATCGTGAAGAAAATGTGACAAACTTCGTCTATTTTTGGTTTTGGTCAACGGGCCAATTTAAACAATTTGTTTAAATTAAACCAATATATGGACCAGATAGCCTATTATTTCAGCTTCAATTTGTTTTTTTATTTATCTCTTTACGCCAATTTTTGGCTGAGATGTCCGACTTATAATGAAAAAGGGTCCTTTTGCCTTTGGTCATCGATATCTCATTGTCAGCAACCAATGATCGCACAAAAAATGAAAGGGCAGTTTTGAAAACTTGAAAACGTTTCCTATAAGATCCTTTCGTAATTTTTAGGAAAAGATTTGTTCCTTTAGCTCCACATCGATTTGAAAAAAGTATTAAAAAAGCGACTTTTTTCGTTGTTTTAGTAAATCTACCGCGTATTGACAAATACAGTGGGTGGCCAAATTATTATACTCAAACAAAAATCCGTCACAATGTGTAAAAGGGTCATTTACTTATTATATTTAATTATTATATGTAATTAACTTATTATGGTAAGAATGTTATTGTTTTTTAATTTACCTGTCATTAGCATGGCAACGCATAAATGGTATGTTTTCCAAAGTGGTGGTCTGTGCGTTCATTGGTTGCTGAGATATCAATGACCAAAGGCAAAAGGACCCTTTTTCATTACAAGTCGGATATCTCGATCAAAAGTTGATGTCAAGGGATAAATAAAGAAAAGCAAATTGAAGCTGAAACAATAGGCTATCTAGTCTATACATTGGTTTAATTTAAAAACAATTGTCTAAGCCCGTGGACCAAAACAAAAAATTGACGAAATTTGGCACATTTAATTCGCGCTATGTCTTATAATTGCGTAGTAACCGAAGCTCATAACAAATGTTCGCTAGGAGATGTAAAAACTAGGATTTTGGAGCTTCAAAATCCTAGTTTTTTTTGTCTTGTGTGTTTTGTCTTTCAAGAAAAGGGTTTTTCAATACAGGCGCAAAAAAAAACATCAACAACAACTCCAGGTCGATTAATCGGAGCAAGTCTGTCTCATATGCGTCTCTCTCTACTTTTCGGTTCGTAGGTTTATTTTTCAGAACAAAATTTATCACGAAAAAGAATTTTTGATCGTCGAAAAGTTATACTTAAGTTGAAATGAGACCGTTTTGTGAATTTTTTCTGAAACATCTCGTTTATTTTTATATTTCCGACGATTATAGGAGATTTAATACACAACCAAAATACCGTATATCGTCCATTTTGGGGTGGAGCAATCTCTTATATCGATATACCTACTACCACCATTATTAGAAATAGAACAATGCGTAAATGACTTGGCGTAAATTAACGCCAAGTTGCACCGCACTTTACAATACGTTCGCAAATACGTGATAATGAATACACTTTTTGGAGAGCGTAACGAGCGCGAAGTCCTGAATGAAAGCACTGCTTCGCGCTTTCTTTCGTCCTCTCTCTCTCTCTCTCTCTCTCTCTCTCTCTCTCTCCGTCTCTCTCTCGCGCGCGCGCAAGTAAAAATTACAACAATGGTGGTAAATACGAGAGTAAACGAGCGCAAGCGCGTTCGATTTGTCAAACTGACAGTTGGGCTCCCTCCGTTCCCCTAGCGGTGGTCGACGAACCTAACCCCGATTCCCCGTTCGATGTTTACGCACGGGGAGTTACACCACGCCGCGCTGTACGTCATTTATATAATTTCTTTGACAACGAGAAAACAATCGCTTTATCATTTTCTCCGTGTTGTTTACGGCTCTCGTAGACGCCAATAAAAATAAACAAATATATTTATTTTACTCACCGATAGCCAGACACACAAAGTCAACGATGACTTTTCGCAAAATTACTTTTCCCGATCGATCCATTTTCCCGCCCTCGCGTCTTCTCGTTATCGTGTTGTTATCGTCAGCTTGGTTAGCCAATTTCCTAGTTTTCCTTTTATCTTCACTTTAATGTGACGAGTGTAATATCCTCGATGCACAGTCACCGATCGGTGATAGAACGCGGCCACGAGCGATTCGTTTTTCTCGCTAAATGGGATTAACAAAAATAGTGGCAACAGAGAGAGAGAGAGAGAGAGAGAGAGAGAGAGAGAGAGAGAGAGAGAGAGAGAGAGAGAGAGAGAGAGAGAGAGAGAGAGAGAGAGAGAGAGAGAGAGAGAGAGAGAGAGAGAGAGAGAGAGAGAGAGAGAGAGAGAGAGAGAGAGAGAGAGAGAGAGAGAGAGAGAGAGAGAGAGAGAGAGAGAGAGAGAGAGAGAGAGAGAAAGAGAGACGCGCGTAAGAAACGACCGAGCGAAGCTCTCGGTAACAGTACCGCCTCGGACCGCGGAGCTCGCAGTACTACTGACTCTACTGGGCGGTAATGGAAACGTCGTTGAATCGACTAGAGCCCCGTTCCGCTTACCTTCGATGGGACGAGCTACGAAGCTCGGAAAGAGGACCGTGGCGCGCATGCGCGCCCATAACCGTCTTTCCTATGGGCCATTCTTTGTGCAATCGGCCCCTTATTTTACGAAACCTTTCGCACGTATTTCTTATATTTTGCAACGCCGGGAATATCACCTGAAGGTATTTCCTACGCATATTGTTCACCTTGCTCAGCTCTCCACATACAAAGACACACCTTCACAAACCTCGGGCCAATCTTGAACGGACTGAGTAGACGAGAACGAGAAAATAACACAAAAATAAATTTGTTTTCTTTTTTTTTTATAAACTCTCGAGGACAAGAAAAGTCACGCTTTAACATTTTTAATAAAATTTCGCTTACTTAATGACAATCGGGCCCAAATCTCTCGAAAAATTCCTCAAATGATTTATCGTCGTGTTATAGGAATAAAAACAAAAATCTGATCTACATTCAAATTCATATAAAGAAAAATTTTATCTGTACATTATTGTACCGGTAGTTAGCTTTCGGAGTGAAATAATTGCCCATAATTGCGAAAATCGTACAATTTGTTTTGATTTTAATACGAATAATGGCTTCAGATAGAATGCTCTCCAAATGATAGAATTATATAATAATCAGAAATAAAAAAAAAAAACAAACATCTCGAAAAGGGCTGTAATTTGTAAGAGTCGGTATCGGTACTCCTGTGGCTAAAAATTGTTTTTCATAAATAAATCAGAACATAGCGCACATTCGAAAATAAACAAATGTTTTTCCAACTATTGTGTGACAATTTTTTTTTGTATAATCAATTCGTGTTAAAAAGCAATATAATCCTAATTCGTGAAGTGGAGGGACGTGTGTGTAATACTTTCGTCATATTTCAAATCTACCAACCGACAACGTTTTTTTAAATCCTCTGTATCCGCTGTAAACAGACATGTTTGAGGTACAAATGGATATGGGAAAAAGAGATTTTTTCCATGCTCGTCGTTAATCAGTGATTTTCACGTGAAAAGTGTTAAAGGTATTTTCATCAATTTTCTCTATGTAATATTTCAAAAGAAATATGAGAACGATACAGCTTTTCCTGTAAGTTTAACGTTACATTGCTCAACCGTTTGCATATTTAATCTCGTCGGAATGGTTGTCAGTTTACAAATTTTAACTCTCTCTCTCTCTTCCTCGAGTCCTTTTCTCGAGACCCACGCCCGACATATGGACCAAAATGAATGCAGCCGACCGATGCCATCGTGTAGATACAAGACAATGGGAATGAGAGACGAAATAAAAATATGCAAAAGGGTACGGTCCGAGGCAATTAAGTTATGGGGAGTTTGACTATAGTCAAACATTTTTTATCTCATTCCTTTATTATCCACAACTTGTTATATCGAAGAAATAGTGAAAATTAAAAATCAAGCGGGAGAATGAAGTGCCTTCGAGTCCTCTTTTAAAGCATCGGTGTACGTCGTTGATCTTGATTTTTCACTTTATCGACTCCGATTACAAATGATGCAGTTCTTGGGCTACAGAGAAGAGTCCGTAGCCCAAGATTTGTGTACAGCTTTCTCGTCGAAATTTACTTTACGACAATTAAGAAAAGTAAATATACACAAAGCATACAAACAAGATCGGAAAGGTTGGCTGTGGTATTCGAATTTGGGTTTGGGTTTGAGTTTGGGTTTGGTCGAGATCTTTCCAAGTTACAAGAAAAGTTGGAAATCTCCAACGTTACCATTGACGTTAGCGTCGCTCAAAGATATCACGATCTCGACTTCGCGCGGAAGTCGGACGGTCCAATTCACGTCTCTTGAACTCTCGTTATTGTTCGGAAGTCGATCCTCTCTGGTTGAGGACAAGGGATCAACGATACTTACCTATATTTGGAAGGTGCGACCTCCGCTGAAAGCCTCGTAACTCGTAAAGATCTCATGACAATTAAAAAGCTGACTTAACGTTACTTATAAGGATGCACAATGAAAAATATGCGTTGTCCTTTAAAACAATTCACTCGATCTTCGCATGACCTTGGCAACGCCAACGTCCGAAACATTTATTAAAATAAGCATTTGCCTCGTATTTGAAAAGGATATAACGGGGGGGGGGGGTGGGGTCGAATCAAATGGGACGATACGAATGAAATTGTCGTAGTTTGACGAATGCACGAGTGTGAACTGCGTATAATTCGTATAGCTTCCGCCGTAGTTGATGCCTTTTACGTACGGTAGGTACCTACCTACCGTAGGTACCTACCGTAACGGGGCGAGTCATCTGCTACGCTCGTGCACGCACGAGTGCTCCTACGCGTGCCTCTTTCCTGTACCTACCCATCGAACGATACCTACTCGTAACTTTTCACCATGTAACGTTTCACCTATGTACGTCCAAACCCGCTCGATGGAACGAGGAACGAATAATGGGGACGTTCACGTTCGTTCATTACGCGGATGCGCCCGCATTTTTCCCCATTTTTTAATGCCGATTTTCGCGTCCCAATTTATTCACAAATAGTCGACGCAATTTAAGTATACATATTTATATTATAAAAGAGGCCCCGACCACAGGCTAGATCACAGAATCGTTATTCGTGGCTTATCATTATCTTCGACTGTTTGTCCGACACATCGATTGTCTCGGATGAAATTGAATTAGAATTTCTCTTGTCGACCGTGATTCTTGAATTCGTCGACCACGATGTGACCGCTATCGGTACGTAATTAATACTATAACTCTGCAAACGCGAGATTAATTATAGCACAAAGTAATCGAATGACATTTAACTTGAGCTAAACGGACGTTGTAGACCTCGTTTCAGATCCTTAACGACGGGTCGGAGTAATAACGACGAATAATAAGCCGCCATTGCCTTTTGGATGATTACCTTTTGCGACACAAGTAACGACCATAGTGCTGTATTGGCTTTATCGGCTACAGTGTTTTTTAATATTTTTACGCGAAGAGAGGAACAGAGGTATATCAATGTATATATGAAAATTCGGTAAGAAAGTAATCAATAACGTGGGTTATATACCATGCTGACTTTTGTTTTCTCAACTCGCCGACATTACCCCCTTCGGTTAAAAAAATCCTGCCCGCCTATCGTCAACAAATAATCACGATGTAATTCACGAATCCTCAAATTCTCAAGTTTACCCCCGTCGGTAACTCGCGTCTGTCGAGCTCTAATAAACCGGTGTTTGCTACGAGAAGCACGGAGAAACTTTCGTGCGATGTCAAAGTCTTTCGGCTCTTTTTCTCTCGCATTTTCATACAGTGCGAAAAAACTTCAAGACGGTTTAAGCCTCCTTTTGAGATTTGTAAGAATATCGGGACAACTGGATGAGACCACGCACAGAGGAATTAAACAATTATGTAACGCGATAGTGAAATCGTCCAAGAAATTGGTCGAGTACAACTTTCGTTATATTCTCACGAGTCAATGTTGTCAAATATCTTTGAAATACTTATATTTTTGTTTACATCCATTGGGGTCGTTCATGGGACAGGTGATTATTTCAATGTGGTCAAATACTGGAATTCAAAATGGCGGTGGCCCCGACTCGATTGAGGAAGTAAGGAAAGATCGTTGCTTTCGAATTCAATGTCGAGATTTCTAGATTTCTAGATTTCTAGATTCGACATTGCGAAATTGAGCGAGGTCCATTTATAAATTAATGCGAATTGGTAAAAAACGGCTGTGATCCGACATATCGTCCGTCCGGTTCCAATTGAACAGCCACTGATATTGTTTACTCCTTTAAAACGAGACATCAGTTTTTCGTCCCATTCAAATCAGACGGCTGATATATGCTTTATTCCATTTAAATGAAACACCCGATATATAATATACGACCTTTCAATGAGACACCGATGCGTTTCATTCTTTTCAAATTGGACATCTGACATATGAGACCCCAAGCCCACACCTGCGATTCTCGTGTATGCGATATAGATACGATTAGGATATATGTATAAGTACAGCACGTATCCTTCCTTTTGGTAAATACGAATTCCGATAATCTCAACCCATTTTAAGGAGGTTCAAACCACGTATCCCAGGAGTGCGGAAAGCGGGGCTCTGTCCTGTGCACTTGTACACAGGGTCACGTGATCACTACCGAGCTTAAATATGCTAATAAATTTTTGTTTAATGTACAAAATAATACAGTGGTGATGTAGCTATTTATACTGAAAATTATGAATAAGCTGTATTCATATCAACATATATATTTCTTACACTAATACGTTTTACTTGTTATAAACGTTATAATAAACGTGATAAAAAATCATTAGGAATAATGGCAACACCGCCAGTAATTCAAACGTTTGTACACGTTACCTTGTCGTAAGCGGGGCTAGGTACATGCATATATCCCTAACCATTATCTTCACATTTTTTAATAAAGATACACAAATGTACCGAAAAGATTCATTCATTAGGAATAATCCACATTCAATATGAATTTGAATTTGGATTATTCCTAACCTAATTATACTTCCCAAGCTCATATACAATAGCAGAGATAGCTACAAAGTATTGATACGCAACGTAGCCAAATGTTCACAATATTCTTGAATCCCTATTCGAGAAATGCTCATTTTTCTGGAATTTATCGTTTGTAACTAATCAAATAAACGCCAAGTATCGTTGGTGCGTGTGTGTGTGTGTGTGTGTGTGTGTGTTTATAAACAAAATCTCTATTTCTGACAATTACTTGTAAATAAAAGTGGTCGGATTAGTGGGCATAACCCTAATATGTATATTATAAGTTCATCAACTTTGAACTTCATTTAGGTACTCAATAACTAAACGGTCAGAAAATTATGTTTGAACAATGTGACATAGAAATTTCGATGTGTCGTCGCTTTTTTCAACAATCATACGACCTTCTTAAAACTCATATGAGTGATAATTTGGCCAACCATCGTCTTTATCGTTGCGTCAACCGTATGAGAAATGATAAAAAATGCATCGTACCGGACATACATAAGTATCTGCGTATACGAGGGATTATTCGCCGCACGCCTTTTCACGGTTTCACGCTGACCCTCCGTGGGCTTCGTGGACAAGAACAACCACTCACACATAGTGGAAAGGACAGAGCGGGAGAAAGCGAGAGAACGGGGAGAGACTTGTTTCGCGCCCCGTTTGACGAGACCAACAACGAAAGAAGGAAACGCGAGAGACGCGTGGCGGATATGATTATCTCAAATGGATATGCCCGTTTGTTCATAGACAGAGAGAGAGAGAGAGAGAGAGAGGGAGAGAGAGAGAGAGAGAGAGATCGAGAGAGAGAGAGAGAGAGAGAGAGAGAGAGAGAACATTTATCCTTCGGCACGTGGACCAAAAAATCTCGAGCCCTACCACTTTTTTCGCAATTACGCAGCTCACGGAACGAGTTTTAGGTGTTTCGTTATGTTCAATCGTTTACAATGAATTAATCGACGACAAGTAAAATCAATAGTAACTATATATCCGTTGTTCGCCGTGTTTTATCGCTGGAAGCCGTCTTCGTATATTATGTTGTTGTAAGTACCTACCGCACGATTACTCGATATCAAATAAAACTCAAAAGTTGAAAAATGTAATATGATTTATTTTTTGCGCGCAACAAGAGTTACGGCCGAATTCCTTGCGTGTCGAACCGTGCGTACAGATTTAGCGATTGCTCGTACTTTTATAAGTTCGCAAGTATACCAGCCTAGCCAACATTGTTTCATTAGTTCCATCGTTTTGTGCTCTAAATCTAGTTTCCATTGATTCCCAGATTGGGAGATTACTTTTTTAAGTAATTTTTTAAGTAAGAGAGAGAGAGAGAGAGAGAGAGAGAGAGAGAGAGAGAGAGAGAGAGAGAGAGAGAGAACCTCTACAGAATTCACCCTACAGAATTTTATGATGTTGATCATATCTATAATGTCAACCGCATTAATTCTATTTGGTCTAGGACATAAGGGTGACGTTTTTTGATTAAATATTGTATGAAAGTAATGGGTTCTATATCATTATTCAGGTAGGCCAAATAGGTAGAGATACCAGAGAGGGACAAAGACCGTAATTTTCATGCTTTAATGAATTATTTCAATATGCCTGTGAAAAAACGATACAAACACTCTAAAATTAATTACCCGAAAAAGGGTACAACTCAACTCTTGCTCAATGTTTCCTCATAATTCTGTGCATTTACTAATTCTATTCTATGACAAAATAGCACTTCAAATTTGGACTGCCTCGTGGAATAAGTTTGATCGAAGTGGCACAATGATGGGAGAGAGCGGCAAAGGAAGTAGAAAGTTTCGACAAAGATCGATAAGATTTGTAGGAAGCTGGAACAAAGAAGAAACCTTTTCTAAATATATAAGTATGAGTAAAATTAATAATTAATAATAATGAAGGCGTAAAAAAATTGACTTTTATGAAAAAATGTTAGATATTCAAAATTTCATTAATGTTTACCTCTTAATTTTAATATCAAATAAAATAAAAAAAAAAAAACGTCGGCGTTTCGACACACTTGCGTTTGTCGAAAAATTCAGATCAAATCGTTGCATAGATGGGAACCTGCGGAGCAAAGCAGAAGCCTTTCCGCTAGTCACTCATGAGCTCTATCCCTGTTGCCGTCTGGAAATTAAATTAAAGGCGATAGTTATGCACACGCCATGGTTGGTTCGCTGGCGACTCCAATGATCAGTCTGTCTACTGACTTTTCATACTATACATTCAAATGGCCTCAACGCCTACGGACCGTGTTATTTTACCGAACTCTGTTTCTTTCACGAGTATCAGTTGTAAGAGGCCATAATACTAGGGATTGGGGGATTACACGAAACGAAAAGCGAAAACAGTCTCTCGCGTCAATCCCCCTTCGCCCTTTCCATCCTTGTCGAAGTTAAACCGAATGAGCTCACGTCCTACCCTCTTCATCGAAATCTCAGGTCACGAAATCTAATTGTAAGTAGGTATGATTTTTCTTCTTCTCACTAGTCGTGGTTAACTATTACTGTCGTTAACACAGGCGGCTGTACTTACGGGTTCTCGAGAATGTTATTCTTTTCAGCGAAGAAAACTTGGCGGAGGTACCTACTTACTGGAAATATTGTAAGAATAAAATAGGGTTTTATCTTTGGCGGGTGTATTCTTAAAGGTAAAATTTAAAACTATAAATGATAGTTCGGAGACATTATTATTTTTTTTATCGGAATTTATTTATTAAAAACTATGACGCAGTGGTTCTCCATATAAATAACAGGCAAGGTCCTCGTTGTGTGAGATTCAGGAAAAATTATTCAGACTTCGTGCATAACTTGACCACGCATCCTCGTTTTCTGTACTTCAGGTCTAGACGTCTCGTTGAAGGATTTTTTAGGTCAAGGCCTTAGGCCATCCTAGAATTTTCGAAAAATCGATTTCTTTTTTAATTCCAAATGGTCCCTTAGGACCTCAAAAATGATGTACCAGAAGATTATGGCCGGGAAAAATCTTTAGGTACTCGGTTTTCGAATTTTAGTACAACGCCGTCTGGTCCGCATGGTGCTCATGGCAATGCGCTAAAGCTACAAATACTTTGGCTGAGTACAAACATAAGCCAGCTCTTGCAATTGAAGTCTATGAAGCTATCAAACCAATCTATGAAGAACTGACCAGTGAAGGTCTTCTAACTCGGTGCATTGGTGGTTACACACAAAACAATAATGAAAGCTTCAATTCCACTGTGTGGGCATTGGCCCCGAAATCCATTTCGAGTGGTAAAACAATCTTGGATGTAGCCATGGATATTGCAGTTTGTGTGTTCAATGGCGGGTCTGTTTCAATTTTGCACAGCATCAAGGCAATGAACTTGGAAATCGGCCCGAACAGCTACGAAATGTGCCTGGAGATCGACAAACAGCGCATAAAGCTTGCAGAAAGATCGCTGTCCGACCGGGTAAAAGAGCCAAGAATCGCTTCAAGATCAAGCACAAAAGAAATGCAAGAGCAGGAAGATAATCTGGAAGGCCAATTGTATGGTGCAGGCATCGCAGATTAAAGGTATTGTAAAATTATTCATGATTTTCTACTACTCAAAACTTTAAACGCGTTTATCTCAATACTGTATTTTTCAAGTTGGCCGGACTCGTAACTCAAGCAATTTTCAACCGATTAACTTGAAATTTTGAAAATATCTTGAAATATACATTGTCTATGGAAGTACGTAGGATTTTTTTTTATATCGCGTAGTTCATTTGTTATTAACAATTATCTGACAATTTTTTAGGCAAGTTTTTCACTTTTCCCTTTAGAAGGGCGCCATTTGGCCAAAAATCAATATATCGCAAAAATCCTACGTACTTCTATAGCAGTTACTATATATAATCGAAAAATTCATTTGCTCATTATTATTTTAAAAATTACAGGAGCTGTTAGTCCGGCCGTGGACGCCGAAAAAAAAGACGTCGTCGCAAAAACGCTGCACAGCCGCCATTTTGTAATAAATCGCTTCAAAAAAATTATTGTAAGCAGTCACTGATATAGATAATAAAATCACGTTACTGTTATCTCGATTTATTTTGTAGTATTTCTGAAAAAAAATCCCCAAAAAGCCTTATTTTTTCAGCCTCTAGGGTGGCCTAAGGCCTTAAGGTAATTTGGACTTCTCGACAAATGTAACCGATCGTTCTGACTTCCCTAAACGAATAAAAATCGAATAGAGATTTCCATGAAAGTGGGCCGAGGTCTAGGATGTTGTCGATTGTGTTCAAACTTTATAAAAATGTTTATTATTTAACGAATTCGATGAAAATTAATATTTTAAAAATCTTCAGTAAATTTTCGATCGACTACCCAACAAAAACTTTCTATACGGATATACTAGGAACCAAGGTTGGTTGGTGTAAGGTGCGAATGAATCGATGAATAAGGAGTTCTCATTTCATAAAAGTTTGAATTTCATTAAATTTTCAAGTATCGCTAAACATTTGTTATTTACTTTCTTTATGAACGGACCAGAGGACCCAGAACCATAACCGAGCTTTACCGAAATCGTCTACAAGATGCACATTAAATAAATCGTTGTACACACTGTATCGAATTTGTTATGTTATCAAAAATGTATGTATCATCTCCAGTTCTTTAAATGAGTAGGTCGGAGCAAGTTAGTAATTCAATGCCATGCGATATTTCCTCATAGATTGTTAGCTCAAATGAAACTTCTTCTATGAATAAACGAAAGCTGCTTCACAACGCTGCTTCGCCACAAAAACGAATTTGTAAGCGCTCAAAAATATTAAGAATTGGGTTTTTGAAAAAAAAAAAACTATCAATTTTTTTGCTGAATTTTAAAACATTATTATAAGTAATATCGGTACTCGATGTGAACAACTTAAACAAATTATCAACAATTAATTATAAATAATTTAAAATTGATAAATTTTTTAAAAAATCACGTGACTACGAACGCGCCATAATGCGCTGCCATATTTGCGACGTTATTTTGTTAAAATGTTTTCACAGCAGTACTGTTAACAGCTTCTACGGGTGCATGGACTGTGAAAATAATTAAACTCATTGTCAGTGCAACAAAATTATTATTGGCAACGAATTTAATCTAATCATGTGTGACAAAGGGTACATAAAGGCCAATTCTGATAATGAATGGATAATTCTCTTTTAGGCTTAATACGTCGCACTGCTTTGACCCATTGACTTGTACGTTTAACCTCTCGTGGCACATTTAAGAACATTTTGTCACGTGCAGTTTTTGTACAAAATGGTACAAAACACCCACGGTAACTTTTAAGATTGGACATTGTCTATAATTTTATCAAACACTCACGATAATAAAAAGAAAAAAATTATCGAAAGTTAAAGATTTATATCACGGCACACTGCTAGGATACAAAAATTATTTTCAATTTGACATAACTTTTTAATTGTAACGAAAAAAAAAAAAAAAATAGTTTTATTATAAAACTTATGTATGATCTTTCCATTTAGGGGAAATTTTTTTGTTTTCAAAAACCTAATTGTTTATTTGCACCTTTTTCATTCATAATTTTGGAATGGTTGTCGTCGTTGCTTTACAAGTATATCTCAACAATGTCCTAGAACTCGGTGTACTCTGCTATTCGCTATGCCTGAATCACCACGCGATATCCATTTTTGCTTTTTTTTTTTTAATAGCCGAATTTTTTTTAACGCCGAATAAATGTGGTTTTTTTCGATATTTTTCAAAGTGTTGCAGATCTATTTACGGCCAAAATAGACGGAACGACTTGGGTTGTCTTTAAATTATTTCATGACTCATCATTTTGAGCTCACTTTTATCATCAAATACTTCTCGTATACAATTGTTTGATTACAGAATAAACGGTGTATTCTCTTTTAATGCATAAACTACTTATGGTACTTTTTATACTTGAGGAAACAAGAAACTGGAATTTCTATCGAGTTTCCTGTGCACATAACATGAATACAAATGAATATAAGGCAACCAGGCTAACGTAAATAATTTACAATTCGAAATTTCGTATACCCCGAATACCTACCTCTTACAAGACAACAGCTTACTCCTCAATAATGTCATCATTCAATCGATAAGCGTTTATAAAATAAATCTTGAAAATTTGGCACTTTTTTGATCGGTACATAATCGATACGGTAGCCGTATTATATATTCGAAAGAACGTAAATGAAGAAAAAAAAAGCTTACGTCCTAATTCACACAGCATGTTTACACATGCGATAGCGATACAGGCTAACTGCCGCGAGGAACTTAATCGCTGACCGATAAGTTTTTGTATAGGGTACAAGTGGCTATTGTATATTAGAAATAATGCAGACGACATTGCGGAGAGACTTGAAAGTTTATATGTATAATAGTTCTTCCCTTATACCCCTCATTTATTATCGCTTTCATCTTCTCTTATTGGTTCCGCATGAAAAGCCCCCTTTGCCATTGTCGACTAATTTTCGTTCAATTGTTTGGTTTCTCTTTACTCGTTTGTTTATCCTCACTAGATTAAAAAATTTTTTTTTATATAATATCCAGATTTTCAACGATATCGTTATTATCGTGGCAATAAACCGGAAATATAATCGAATTCAAATGTTGCGAGGAGCATTCACGATTGATGCTGGAATATGTAGCTCCGAAATAGATACCGAGGGGGTGCTTTGAAACTTGCTCACAATAGCTAATTGCAAATGTCGTCGTGTTATATCTATTAATCCACCTCAATAAACTGTGGAAGCCCATAAACACAAACAAAAGAAACAAAAAAACGAAATGAAGGATAGAGATTTATAACAATATGTGTATGTCCAATAAAACAAACTATACGCAACACAACAATTAAAGAAGCAAGAAAATTTCTAGTGACAATTTTAGTGACTTTTGTGAGTCTGTAAATAGCCGTATCAAGAGAAAAAGAAAAGTATTTTGAAGCTTCAAGATTCTAGTTTTGAGACTTCTGTCCAAGCATTTTTATAGCCTAGCGTGAAGAAAAATTCTCCAAATTGTTTCTATTTGTTGTTTTGGTCCACGGACTTGGAAATGTTTGTTAGTTAAACAAATACATGGACCAGATGGTCTGTTTTTTCAGTTTCAATTTTACTTTTTATTTATCTCTTGACATCCCTTTTTCGCTGAGATGTCCGACTTTTAATGAAAAAGGGTCCTTTTGCCTTTGATCATCGATATCTCAGCAACCAATGATTGCGCAGAAACTGAAAGGGCAGTTTCGAAAACTTGAAAACATTTCCTATAAGATCCTGTTGTAGTTTTTCGGAAAAATTGTTTATTTTTTAATTTTCCACATCGATTCGAAAAAGTGACAAAAGTGACTTTTTTCATTGATTTAGTAAATCTACCGCGTATTGCCAATATTGATGAGGAAACTAAGGTTTTCAAGATTTTGTATAGATCAATGTACCCTCAATAGCCCTGTAGTTTTACAAACAAATTAAAGAAGCAAGAATGTTGTTCCTAAAAACTGTGCATTTTTTATAAAAATGGAAAAACCTGTTTTTTCATCTTTTCTTGCAATTTTTCACTAGTTACTTGTTTAATTTGAAAAACAAAATCCAACAAAATTTTCAACAAAAACCTTTCTTTTGGATTTCTCCTTTGAAATTCGTAAACAAAAATGTAAAAACCATACTGACTGATTTTGAAACCATTTGATCCTTCTGTAACTTGATTTTCCTCATTTACAATTTTTTTTTCAAATTAAACAAGCAACTAGTGAAAAATTATAAGAAAAGTCGAAAAAATTTGGTTTTTCCATTTTTCTCATATAACACGTCGAAAAATCGACGTAAAGAGATAAATAAGAAATAAAATTGAAGCTGAAAAAACTGGCTATCTGGCCCATCTATTTGTTTAAGTAACAAAAATTTCCAAGCCCGTGGACCACAACAGAAAATAGAAACAATTTGGAAAATGTTTGTTCGCGCTAGACTATAAAAATGTTTGGACAGAAGACCTCAAAACTAGAATGTTGAAACTTCAAAATGCTTTTTTTTATATCTTGATACAGTCATTTTGCACTGACAATGAAATACAGACTGGCAAAAATCACAAAAAAATTCACGAAATTTTCTTGCTCCTTTGATTGTTGTGTTGAGTATTGTGTTTACAACTAGTCGATCACCATTAATACCATTAATACATTATATTAGAAGGAAAGCAAAGATGAAAGACGTATATAATGTCATGGAACCGTAGTACGAGAGTGCTTCGTATCAATGAGTTTCGGCATTTCGATCAATATGATATTTTCGCGATAAAAATGTGAATTTTTTATATGACGCGATGGGAGATTGTTTAGAAAACTACGTGCTTACGGGCTAAAAGTCGTACGGCTTGGAAAATGAGCACCAAATATCGATGAACATTGGTGAAATTGCATAATAGTTACTTGTTGCGCGAGGATAAAAATAGACACGAATGGATAAATTTAAAAAATGCTTGTGACGACGTCCGATGGTAAGCTGACCCACGCGACCATATTGGGAACCCAAGGTCACCACCCCACCATCACTTATTGATCGTGGCAACGTCGTTCTTCTATGTTGCGATATGTTCTTGTCAAGAATATTCCGTTTTTTTATGACGAAAAACATATTTAACTTGTTGAATTATGTTGTAGATTTTGTTCAGGCAGTGTAGCACAAATTGGTGGTGAGCGCGTAATGCGAGGTGCCTCCGTCGGTGATATAAGAATATTCAACACACGGTAAAGAAGAATTTGTGACCGTAATAAACGGGCATTAATCCGAAAAAACACAACAGGCTTGGCGCTTAACGTGTTAATAAATTATTAACATTTTCAGAAGTTTGATACGGTTCGGTTCTTCAATTATAAAATTATATCGAAAAATTCTGCATTTAAAAATGTCCATAGCGGTTTCTCACCAATTCTTGCTTTGTGAGAATTTAAAAAAATATCCAAATAAGTACGCGGCTCTCCAGGAAAGTGGGAAAGACGTAGGTATGCAAGTTATAGATTAGTCCTGGTGGATCATTTTTCTTACAATCTCCCAATTCTTTATGATAACAATGTCCTAATCATAAGATTGGTAATAAAAATTATATTGTGATGTCGCGGGTTATTTATTTACTTATTTGTTATTATTGGAGCTGCCGACTCGGCTACGGAACGCGGTAGTTGAGAAGGAAAAACGCGGTAGACACTTAATCGGGAAACACAAGACTTTATTTCCAGCGGTTCAACAGACAGCGTAACGTTGCTGCTCAGAGGATCGGAAAACTACTAACTATCTAGCTTAGGAGGAGGGTGGTTCTTATAACATTAATCCGTGGGAAAGTCGTAGTGTGGTGGGGCAAGAATTTGGGAGTCAGAACGTTCTGGAAATGGAAACGTCTGGGGAGATAATCGGGGGCTGCGGGTGTTTCGAGTTTGAGGCAGGTCAGGCCATAAAGATAAGTGTTTTATGGCTGGACCGCGGAAAATGGAAAAAGCAGGTTTTGGGCCTTTCTCGGAAAACAACGACAGCTGCGTTCTGACGGAGAGATATCCCAGCGATAGCGAGGGGGTAGCTGTAGGAAGTCACGTAGGCAGGAAAGGAATGCGAGAGGCGCGTGGGAAAGAAGAAAAAAAGGTGGCTGGGGGTAGACCATCGTCACACCTCCCCCCTTAATTTAGAAAATCCTTACAGAGTTAAATGGATTTTCTAGGCCTTAGCGTATCTAACATTACTTCTACTGGTACGTCTTACAGAAGGTGAAATTTGGCGTGTGTCTTGAGGGTGACTTATCTCGGCCAAGGCGAGTAGTTCTTCTTGTGGATATTGTACAGCGTAACTGGCATTATCGGTGTTATTAGTATGGGAACAGTTATTATAAACATTGATACAAGGTGAGAAGGTACAAAAAAAGAAGTTTGCTTAACAATTTACCTAAGCAAGCGCATAGTCCTATTCTACAGGCTACTAGCAATGTTACCACACAGATACACACATATCCGAAGTATGTGACCCGTCGCGCGCGCTCTCTAGCAGTGTTTTGGCGCGTCTGTGCCGTCCGACCTTTCCAGCTTCGTCAATTTTATTCAATCTTTGTCGCACAGTTTCTATAGTTATAAATTCTAAGCATTTCTTCTTGCTTCGCACATTGTTACAAAGAATGAGCAGTTTTTCGGCAATGGATAAAAGTTTGTCGAGTTGAACGTTGATCTCCGTGAGGTCTACATAGTTCACGGAGTCCAGGTCCTGTGAAACATTACCACGTTCTCCAAATGTTCCAGGTAGATGGCTCCCGCCACGGGTTCCACTTGAAAAGGTATGGAGGTCCCGGTAGCTGCGGTTGTAGTTATCAGGAGGAGTAGGGATAGCGGCATGATCTAAACAAACGAGCGGTTAATTCCTATAATAAGGTTTTAGCTTATTTACATGAATGAGTTTCTTTCTGTTTCGGAGGAGAATTTCGTAGTTGACTTCGGATGTTCGGTCAAGTATAATGGCTGGTCCTTCCCACTTCGGCTCGAGTGGGGATTTATCTCTTTCTTGAGCGACAAGAACTTCGTCACCCACATCGAAGATCGGTGCAGGTCGATGAATCTTGGAATCCTGCGTTGACTTATAGCGTTCCTTTGCTGCTATGAGATGGTCACGCCCTTTCTTCAAGATTCGGTCGTGGTCCGCTCGAAGTCCTTCGAAGTATTCGTCGATGGTCGTGTTAGTCCGATGAATTGGGACGCTGCTCGGGATGTTTGGTTTTCGTCCGAACTGCATTTCGAAAGGGGTCATCCCAATGCCTTCTTGTTTCGCGGTGTTGTATGCCATGGACACGAATTTTAATTTCTTGTCCCAGTCTTCACGGTAATCGTGGATAAGAGATTTTATTTGTTCTTTGATCGGTCCGTGAGCTCTTTCAAGGCTTCCGTTGCTCTGCGAGTGGAAGGTCGTCGTGGTCATGTGAGAAATCTTGAAAAGTTTCTCCATGTGTTTAAAAGTTTGGCTTATAAAATTCCGTCCACCGTCGGTAAGAATTTTCTTCGGTTCCCCATGAATGTAGATGAAGTCCTGTATGAGCGCGTCGATTGTTGCTTTGGCATCCTGCGTCTTCAGCGGGATGAGAGTAATGTATTTCGTGAGCTGATCCTGTACTGAGAGGATGTATTTGTGTCCTTCGTCAGATTCCGGGATAGGTCCTACGAGATCCAAAGCAATTTTATCGTTTGGTCGCTCCGGTGTATCGGTAATTATCGCTTCTGCTTGTGGACGTATGCGAACTAGCTTAGTCCTCTGGCAAGTATCGCATGTTCGGATGAAGTCCTCGATGTCCCTTTGCATGTTTGGCCAGGTAGCAACAGCCTTGATGCGGTCGAGGGTCTTCACTATCCCGAAGTGTCCTGTTGCCTTAGTCCCGTGGTGTTCTTTTATGATGCGTAACCGATTTTCCTTGGTACCTGGTTCGTACCTTTCTCTGTCATACAGGTACAATGGGAACCGCTCGTTCTTTGATGACCAAACGAAATTTATTATCTGTTTGACTCGGTATTTCGTACCCGGGTGAGCACACAAATGTTCACAACCCAAATAGATTTTCGCTGGTTTATCCAATTTCACAAGACCGGTGCCGATCCGATTGTACCAGTCAATTTCGTCTTCTTCGAAATGTATGTACAGACAATCTGCTTCGTCGCTCGGTGAGTCCGTAATCTTTAGTGCTGGAGTATCTTTCGGTGGGATATCCTCGCTTATTTCCGTAATTGCCGGGATGTTTTCGCACAATTCGAAATGCATGTAAAGTGGTGGTTCTCTCTCTACAGTTTCGTCCTGTGGTGCCTCTGTTGCTTCGCAGTCATCGTTCCCGATGTCTTCTATGGTATCGGCTTCCTCTTGTGACATCCCTTTTTGTCGTCGGGTAGTCACGGCATGGATTCGAGAGAGCGCGTCGGCGTTCATGTTGAGCGAACCTTTTTTGTAGATAGGCTCGTACTCGTACTCCTCAAGCTTTAGTCTGAGTCTCATCAGCCGACTGTTTGTAGGAGGGTCCGTCGCTTTCAGTATCCAAATGAGTGGCTTATGGTCGGTCACGATTTGGAAATGTTTTCCGTACAGATATTGACGAAAATGTTTTGTTGCCCAGGTAATGGCAAGCATCTCCCTTTCCGTTGTAGAGTATCGCTGCTCCGCTTTGTTGAGCGTTCTCGATGCGTAGGCTACGGGTCGGTCCTTACCGATCGTCCCCTGCGACAGCACGGCGCCAATAGCGAAATTACTGGCGTCAGTGGTCAACACAAATGGTTTAGAGAACTCAGGATATTGCAGCACCGGAGCAGTCGTGAGTGCCGTGCGTAATAGGTTGAATGCTTGCTCCTGCTTCTCTGTCCATTCCCAGGTAGATGTTACCTTTAACAGTTCTGTTAACGGCTTCGCCACTTTACTAAAATCTTTTATAAATTTCCTGTAGTATCCGGCGAGTCCCAGGAAGCGTTTGATTGCTTTGGGATCGTTCGGACGAGGGAATTCTTTCACGGTTTGAATTTTCATGGGGTTTGGTTGGACACCGTTTTCCGATATTACGTGTCCCAGAAATTCTAATTCGGGGCGGAGAAATTCGCATTTGTCCGGCTGAAGTTTCAGATCTGCTGCACGTAGTTGTTTAAAGACTTCAATCATTTTTTTATTGTGTTCCTCGAGTGTGTTGCCGTAAATAATGATGTCGTCGAGGTAAACGAAGCACGCGTTGCCGATGAGACCTCGCAAGGCGTTGTTCATCATCCTCTGGAACGTTGCCGGTGCATTCTTCAGGCCGAAGGGCATTCTGTTATAATGGTAGTGCCCCGATGGTGTAGAGAATGCTGTTTTTTGTTTATCTCGTTCGTCCATGGCGATTTGATGGAAACCGGAGGCAAGATCGAAGGCGGAGAAGTATTTGGCGCGTCCCAGTTGGTCCAATATTTCATCTATGCACGGGAGAGGATATGCGTCATGGGCAGTCTTTTCGTTTAGTTTACGAAAGTCGATGACGATCCTCCACTTCTTTTTTCCCGATGCATCCGATTTCTTAGGCACGATCCACAGCGGGGCGTTATACGGCGAATCGCTTGGCTCGATTAGATTTTGTTGCAACATGTCGTTTACCTGCCGATCAATTTCTTCTTTGTGTACTGGTGGGTACCTATACTGTTTAACATTTATCGGCAGATCGTCACTCGTGATTATGCGGTGTTTGACCGCCTTTGTGCCCGGTAGAGGGTCTCCAGGTAGGGCAAATACGTCGAGGAAAGAGGAGACGATATCCCATACCTGCTCCGATTGTTCCGGTGGCACGTGTTCCAACCGCACATTTTCCCGTAGTCTTTGTATACGGTCAGCTGTGTTCTGGCTTTCGATATGGTACATCCTTGCAACGTCCGACGGTACGTCTTGGCGCTCCTCCGACGGTGGAGGGGTGAGCTCGTCGAGAGTTATCCCACGTAGCAAATTTATTGCAACCCGTTTGGGTTCTTCCGAGTCGTTTATTACGAGCACTCGGGCTTGGTAGTCCTTGGCTTCGAAAACGCAAGGTACTACCGATTCTGAATTTTTTTCTGCCGTGTAGGCAGTCCCATTTTTAATATTTGTTAATGTTTGAATCCAGCAGACCGATCGAGGTGGAATTGTTATTTCATTAGTGTCAAAAGCATATCGCTGCCCACTTAGCTCAAGGAATTCTTCCGGCCCAATACCAATGAGGGTTTGGTATTGCTTCATAAATGGGATACCGATGAGCCCGTCTTCCAGAAGAGGGAAATCGTCCGGTATCACATGAAAGATCTGCTTTTGGCCTTCGAATTCGTGTTGCGTGATGAATAACGATTCGTGTTCTTCGTTGCCCATCATGAATTTAGCGCAAACGTTTTTATTGACCAGCGCTCCCTTCGTTAGCATTCCCTTTTTTAGTAAATTAATAGCGGACCCTGTGTCTAGTAGAAATCTTCCTGGTCCGCAGGTTCCTCGCATGGATAATCTGACCACTCGTTTGTCTGATGCGATTGCGTTGACTCTGGGCAATCCTTCTTCCGGCACGTGGTTCACTCTCGGCAAGGGGCGAGGTGAAGGCTTGTCCTTTTGAAAACCCGATTGTTGTGGGAAGGGATTGTCACGGTTTTCTGTGTCTCGCTTCTTCGTCCGGCAGTCTCTCTCTATGTGACCCATGCGATTGCAGTAGCGGCACTGCACTAATGATCGTTCGGTTGTGGACGTGTTCGCAGGTAGTCGAGGGGTTGGCGGCGTGCTGTGTCGAGGGACCGCTGCTACGTTTTTTTCGGAGAGATTGAGATTTCTCGTCATCATTTCCCTCGTGATGTCATAAGCTTCCGAGGCCTGTGCCTTGGCTATTGCTGAGCGGATTTTACTTGGCAGTTGCGCGCGCACTTCGGTAGATATTTCCTTACGAAGTCCTAACAAGTACTGTTCGAGGCCTTGTTCTCTCTCGTACTCGATAATGAATCTGCGTTTTAGTTCCTCTACGGGTGAGTTAGCGAGTGCGGCGAGGACTTGGTTTTGAACCTCCAAGAATGGGTTCGTGAATCTCGATACGGTTTCGAGTTTTCCTTGGAACATTCGAGAACGTTTGTCGCGGTATACGCTCACAGGTTGTAGGTTCCCGAATAGAATTCGCAGGGCCTCATATAGTCGGTCGTATGTCGTGACGTCGTATTCCTGTAGTTCGCGCGCCGCGTCACCGATAATTCTTTTTGCTATAATAAGGCGGCGGAAGTAGTCTTGACGAGTGACTTGTGGCCTTGTGTCCTCGATAGAACTTATAAACGCCTCGACACCACTATTTTTTCCGTCGAATTCTTTAATGAGGTCTATTGCCTCTTTGGGCGTTATTTCCTCCATGTCTTGCTCTGACATTTCACTGTCGCGTCCCAAACATTCTTCGCTCATTTTAATATTGACGTGTTCGTTTTGTTGAGCCATTTCGTTATTTATTTCACCGAAATTCGCGATAGAGTTCGAGTTAGTAACTATTGTATCACTTTCAGAATCGGACGCGATTGATGGTAATGGGTCGCGGTATTGAGTAAATGAGTTGTTTTTACTCACCGATTTTTCCTGATGATCCAGCGTTGAATGTATGTCTTGTGCAACCTCTTAGTGTTGTTAATCGTCTCAAAGTTCCTGGCACTTAGAGTTGGCAAACCCCACACTTAGCACCAATGTGATGTCGCGGGTTATTTATTTACTTATTTGTTATTATTGGAGCTGCCGACTCGGCTACGGAACGCGGTAGTTGAGAAGGAAAAACGCGGTAGACACTTAATCGGGAAACACAAGACTTTATTTCCAGCGGTTCAACAGACAGCGTAACGTTGCTGCTCAGAGGATCGGAAAACTACTAACTATCTAGCTTAGGAGGAGGGTGGTTCTTATAACATTAATCCGTGGGAAAGTCGTAGTGTGGTGGGGCAAGAATTTGGGAGTCAGAACGTTCTGGAAATGGAAACGTCTGGGGAGATAATCGGGGGCTGCGGGTGTTTCGAGTTTGAGGCAGGTCAGGCCATAAAGATAAGTGTTTTATGGCTGGACCGCGGAAAATGGAAAAAGCAGGTTTTGGGCCTTTCTCGGAAAACAACGACAGCTGCGTTCTGACGGAGAGATATCCCAGCGATAGCGAGGGGGTAGCTGTAGGAAGTCACGTAGGCAGGAAAGGAATGCGAGAGGCGCGTGGGAAAGAAGAAAAAAAGGTGGCTGGGGGTAGACCATCGTCACAATATCAATTACTCCTTACGAGTAGAATTAAACAAGAAAGCAATTGTTCTGTACGGTGAACGTCGATGCAAGTAATTCGCTCTATGCAACTCATCCGAGAGTACGAAAAATTGAATGTTGGATAACTTTCTTTGAGCATGAGCATAAAGCGATAAATTCAACGTCTATTATCATGAATTGTTCAGTGTAACGTTCTGACTCATAAGCAACATGTATGTAAATTTCCAGCATGAAAATAAATGAACTTGTATTTTTGTTCAAAAACGATTAAATCTCATATTTTGTATTGAAGCCAATAAGCTTTTTTTGCTCCGTTAGATATTTCTTCTCATTATGGTAATTCTCGAATGTATTGCGGTATTATGACCCGTTATAAAACTACCGTGACTATCACCAAGTTCGCACCGGGAGAGGCACATAACACCGAGATAACGCACAGAATATTTTAGTGAACCTACCGCTCGTTTCATGTATAGATACGATATTTATGCACTATTCACACGAATTTTTAGGAAACACACCGAGGACTGCAAAATTTTTGCATTCACAGAATATTTTTGTAACTTGTAAAACTATCGGTAACAACCGATTTGCAAAATGTGTGTCGTTTTGTCCGTAACGCAAAAAGACGAGAGTTCAAGTTCGGAGGATATTTCTTTGTACAGAATGTTCTCGTTTAAACGGTCCAAGGCACTTGACAACATTTTTCGCAACGAGTTTGTAAATATCAGTAATGCCGATAGCCTACACTTTCCTAAGATTTCTTTTAAGTTCGTAATTATAAAAGACCTGAACAACGAGTACAACCATAATGAAATGATCAAAAGATCGGAATAAGTCGTAAAGTACGGCTGACTTCTGACTTTGAATTGTGTGAAAATATGTACGCAACTACCTAGTCTTGGACACGACTCTACATGGGCGGCGCTGTCAGCGATATAAACCAATGAGTAATGGGGAGCGATTAGACACAAACACTTATCAAAAGATTTGGTTTATAAATGCGCGATACAATGCAGTTGGTTCGCGTGTAAATTAAAATGTAAGTATAGAGTTCTCAATGTATTTTCATAATGAAGGTGAACAAATCCGACTATATCGTAGCACTGGAAACATTTCGTATATATATTGAGAAATAACAGAAAATTTCAATTATACTCAAAGCTGTTAACAAAAGTAAATCGTTAAGTTATGATTGTTATTAATATCATTGGTGAGATGTTCGTGATGTTTTATGTTTATGCCTATGATGCTAGCTCTGCACTCATGTCGAAGTTAGTCGGGCGAGGTTCAACGAGGTTATGCGAGGCGAAAAATACGAGGTGATGGCTTTGTAAAAGCTCGGCGAGTTGACCGAAAGACTCCATCTACATTCTTGTGCTCGCGCTGCCTCGACTACCGTCGACGAGAGTGTAGAGCTAGCGTGAAAAGAACAGGCATAGAAAAGGTTTACCATTGATTAAATGATAACGATATTAAATGAACCGTACTTTAACCATAATTACACAGTTCAAGATAGAAATATAAGTCTCCGTAACGACCCAATTCGATTTTATATAAATTAACGAAGCTTCATGATCTGGTGCATGAAACGAATATCATTGTATACAATATAACATCATATTATTTTATATTATCTATTCATTCATTATTTTATGAAATATTTCAATAATAAATTAACGGCACGTCTTTCCTTAGTATATAGACGAATAAAAATACTTGTTTACAAACAAATATTTCGTCTCGCACTGGACCGTCCTTAGTGAGGGTGATAATTAACAAGAGTTGGTTGATTTATGGCAACGTAAGATGATACCAGTCACTATGGAATAACATAATTAAATGAGGCTGAAGTTAACCGATGATCACATCGGTGTACTATTTTATATGTATGTATTATTTATTTTACGATGTATTATTTTTTCGATAATTTTTCTGGTATATATATGTGATGATAATCTTATTTTAATAAAAAAAAATTATAAAAATCCTCTGTAAATTCAAAATTTACCATGGACACCGAACAAAAAAGACCCCGATAGAATTTCATTATAGCGAATACCGAGCTATGCGTTTTTATCAAATCCAACCATTTTTTAAGCCAATATGTGCTGCTGAAATGCCCTTTGAAAGATCGTCGGCTAACTTCAGCCTCATATAATTAAATAGTTGTTCACCGTAAAATATACAGAAGATGAATAAATAAAAGTTGCAAGCTTGATTTATAGAGAAGAGACGTCGGTTGTGATAATTGGAGACGCTTAGAGTGTGTCCAAGCCTGGTTCCTGGTCGGCAGCAATGCAAAGGGATAACTCTCACTGTCTGTTCCGACCCGACGTGTTTTTTGGTTATAAGGATAGACGGGAGGAATTATAGCACGCCAGAAATGATCTTTTATAAGATTGATACAAAAAATTATTGCGAGTAGGTTGGTTTTAACAAAGAAAACCGAAATATTTATTGAATATAATCTGAGTGAGTTAGAGTGTGTTGAGAGTGATACGTTGTCACGGTTCACAAGTCGTTCTCGAAAATAGAGTATATTTTTTAAGTTAAAAAATGTTGTGAGTTCTGAAGAACATCCCCTCTCTTGAGAGTTTTTCTTGGAGGAGGAGTGAGTATGTTAATTTCACTAATGAACAACAGGAATGTCTGGGCTCCACCCCGTGGTCAAGATCCTACGGGTTAATTTATGACCAGATGTCGCGAAATCCAAAATTCCCGCTAATAAAACTAATGTCATTCCGTACGTGACAAAATTGAATTTTGTCATTTTTCCGAATGTGTCCAAGTGGCTCGCGATGTATGTACTACTTATAATGTACTAATGATAATGTATTTCTTATTATCGGGCCACAACATCCCTCCCCCCTAAAAAAAACATATATATTTTTTCTTTTCGCTGAACCCTTATGTGTGCAACTAAATTTTCCTACGTCGATGTGCGACCGGGGTACCTGGGTACCCATCTCCTGTTTTAATTACTTTTTGATGTCAAATGTGAACAAAATCATTATAAATCGATTCACTTAATTGAATAAACATATTTAAAAAGTAACTACGCTATATTTAGGTATAATTTCATTATAAATTGTATTATAATGGATCACAAAGTGGTGCGCCGCTGCCATAAAAACCGAACGAGAAGGGAATTCCGGGGATTCCACAGGCATTTATTGGTTTTACCGAGCGGCAGATGTTCAAACTATTCTTGTAAGTGGTAAGTATATAGCCTCCCCCCTTTTGGGGGGCCCAAGGGCACGGCAACAACGCATTCGTTTAGTTAGAAACCGACCGTTGCAGTGTAAAGACGTATACCTGCCCGGAAAGTACATCGTGTCTACGGAGCGTCAAGCCTTATACGTTATTATTTCAAAATTCATTTGTTATAGTTGTTGTTAGTTGTGTATATTTTTTTTATTTGTGATATAATATTCATCCAGTGATATTATTGAACTATCATCATGAACAATATATTAACACGAGCTGAATTTGCGAGCTAAGCATGATTTCGCGTCATAATTTTTCGTTTCAAATTTTCACGATATTTTCCAACCTTATTATGTGTTGCTTCAATTATAATATGTATTACATTAATAATAATTCGAATAATTAAGACGAAGACTGGCTACCAAGTCAAGCGTTAGGAGACGAAACTGTACTGGATATCGAAACCGAAAACGAGGCGTTCACAGAAGAGCAAGAGAGCAGTAGTGTCTCAGACGAAAGTGAAAGCGAGACCGAGAAATAATCCGCCTGAAATTCGTCAAACTGCTTCCAATATCGTATTGCGACAAAGAAGTGGTCCACACAGATGCACCGAAACATTGTCGGTAGCGAATACATTCATAAAAATTATGACGGTAGAGATGATCGATATTATTATTCGCTGCACGAATCAAAAAGCTGAGGAGGTTTATAAAAGATGCAACGCAGAGAATCCCAATTTTACTCGAACGTGGCGACCGGTAACAATGTAGGAAATGTACGCTTTTATTGGGATTTTGATTTGTTCTGGGGCCAATAATTCAAATACAGATCATGTCAATGAAATGTGGAAAACAACTTCATATCCTCTTTACCGTGCAGCGATGAGTTACAACAGATTTCGTGAGTTATTACGATTCATTCGTTTCGACAATTCTAATACGCGTGATTAACGAACACGAGAGGATAAAGCTGCACCTATCCGCGATGTATGGATAATGTTGAATTCGAATTTGAGTAAGATGTATAAACTGAGGGGAAATTTAACGATTGATGAGCAGCTTTATCCTTATCGTGGATACACCAAGGGCACACAGTATATTCCCTCCAAGCCGGGTAAATACGGCATCAAAGTATGGTGGATTTGCGATGCAGAACATTCATATCCTTTATCGGGCATTATATATACGGGTAAAATTGGCAACGTTCGTGAAAAAAATCAAGGAGAGAGAGTTGTAAAAGAACTTGCAGCTCCATTCAAAGGAAGCGGCCGAAATATTACGATGGATAATTTCTTCACTTCTCTACCTCTCGCTAAACTCTTATTATCTTGGAAATTGACAATTACCGGTACTTTGAGGAAAAATAAACTGTACATTCCCAAAGAAATGGTTGACAATAAATCTAGAGCCGAATTCTCTTCTCTCTTTGGTTTTCACGAACGCGACATCGCACTTTGCTCTTACGTCCCAAAAAAAAACAAAGCTGTGATATTACTTTCTACAGTACATTGCGACATTGCGGTCAACGACGATGCAAAGAAAAAACCGCATATGATCGAATATTACAATAAATATAAGATTGGCGTCGACACGATGGACCAAATGGTGACACGATACACCACGCATAGGCGCACTCAGAGGTGGCCTCTTGCATTATTTTTCAACATTGTTGATGTCGCTGCTCTTGCAGCATACATTATTTATTATGAAAATAATAGTATGCTCAAGAGAAGAACGAATCAGCGTCGTACTTTCTTGCGCCAATCAAGCAAAGAACTTGCGAAACCGGTGATTGAGGATCGCTCTTTGAACATTCAAATCACGCGACATCACTCGGCGAGACTCGCGATCGAAAGCATGATAGGATCATCAACCTCTGCATCTACTTCTGCCATTAGAGAAACTGAAACTCGCGGTAGTTCTGGGCGAAAAGCAGTTACCGACTCATGTCATATTTGTTATAAGTTAACCATTAAAAGACGCAGGCAAACTCGTAAAAGTTGCAAAAATTGCGAGAAACCTGTGTGCAATGAGCACTCAGTGACTCAAATTACATGTACAGATTGCGAAAAATGAATAAATTTTCATTGTATTCATACCATAAATGATTGTATTTGTTTATTTATAAACCTATATGACCCCAATAAAACATTTATTAACATTAACTTTGATTTACAGGTGAATATATAAAATTTGTCTCTACCGGGTACCTGGGTACCCTGGTTGCACCCTGGGACTACCCGTACTGCGAGGTCGTTTTACTGAAGCAAAAATTTTTTTTTTCGAAATCTAGCGATGTCAATCTCTTCGTAAAGATTTAAACTTCCTAGATCCGGAGGCTTAGGTCGAAATTTTTTTTTTTTTTAAATTACGAGCAGAAATGTGACGAGGTGGGTACCCGGGTACCCGGTCGCACACATAAGGGTTAATGCAAGTATATACGCTGTACCCAGCCAGGATGAGTAGAGATATGGTTCCCAAAGAGTACTGGCTGATTGTATGGTACAGGTATAGTGGCATAGGGTGATTCCGGTCCAGTTCCTTATGTATTCTTCTAATGCGAGCACCGAGTTTATTTATCTCGTCGGGGTTGCTTACAACTCTTTCTAGAGTTACTCCCTCGTAGAAGTCTACTTGCGGTATTGCAGCTTCTTCGTCTGCCGTTAGCGTTAGATTGTGCGCCGGCAAGTAGCTATTATCTCGTATTAGTTGTATCTTGCTCCTTGATGCTTTGATTTTGAAATTCCTCGTGTCGGCGGTGCATCGTCCACTGAGTGTAAGTGTTCCTGTTCGTCGGAGGATTACTGGTTTTGATGGCGTGTCATCACACGCGATACTCGTGACTTCGTCATGCGGCGTTGCGTAGAGCCATTGTCCTGGTTGCTATAGGCTGATGACGAGGATGTGTTTCAACGTGACGGCTCGTTTTGGGCATTGGTGTCCTGAGGCCGAGGTTCCTTCGGTGCACATAAATACGCCACAAGGCGTATTTTCGGTGATGTCCATGGAAGGGTACCTGTTGCGGCAAAGGTATGGATTCCCTTCCACCTTACATGTCGTTAGTTCCATACGTGTTAATTGTAGGAAATTTCCGTTTTCCTTATCCACTATTATGGGGTTTTCAGACGTCTCCAAATAGAAAAAAGTACCGTTTACTCCCTTAGCGGGAAGGGGGTACATACGATTTATGCCGAATTCCGACTGTTCTACCAGCGGTATTTCTAGCAACAATGTTATTATCTCGCCTCTTTTGTAAGCTTTTGTGGTCGCCAGGCGCAATATTTCCGCTCCGTGTTCCCTCGTATCGGGTAGCGGGAAACTGTGTCCTCTTGGTAGGTGAGATAGTGCTTCGGTGAAATTCTGCGTCAATCGCTGTGGTGTGACGAGGGCAGGACTCACGGTACCTGCTGTAATGCTAGCGAATAGGTCGACTACATCCTTTACTTCCCTCAGAAATGTTTCCACTTAGTTATCCATGAGAGCTAAGCTTTCGTCAACATGTTGGCTATTTCGTAATGTCCCGGTTTTATTCGTCAAGTATTTATCTACTGAACTCACCATGTCGTACAGTTTGCCGTAGTTGCGCTCGGCTGTGTAAGACGTCTTATTGAATATATCCAGCGTCGTGTCTACGACCTGAAGTTGCTTTTTTATCCCTTCTTTGAATGATTTCTCTGATCCACGGAGGGCGACCATTTCCGCATCTAGGCGTTCTCCATCTGCTGCATCGACATTTCTCATAATCGATTCCAAAACCGAACCTAGTCCATAGATTAGTCTGCGCCGTTTTCGTGAATGGTCCGCTCCCACGAGATTATAGACCACTCCGACTTTTTCTTTAACATGTTCTGAAAGGCGAGCGATGTTGTCCAGCAACTCTTCACAGTGACTTTCCGGGCAATCTCATATTTCCTCCGAAATTCAGTGAAATAATGAGAGATCCGAGATTCCATAACGGTAAGATATTCGAGTCAATGGCCAGCGATAGTTGACTCATCATTGTTACCCTGTAACAGTGTGGCTACAAGTCACGTGCTGGCATGTTGCAGGACTTCGCTGCATGGTTTGTACATTTTCCGAACAGCGTGAGGAGAGTGGGGGGGGGGGGTATACATAATATATATAATTTTTTATTTACAAAAATAATAACTAAAATTGTATAAATTTGTTTTCTTCTTCCGCTTCTCCTTCTTGCCCTAGTGCTCAATATAATTTTGTAGACGATTCACGTGTACTTGTACGTTGCGTCGACCTTTCCAGATTACGTAGTTGGTTGGCGGGTGTGCCTGTTCGATGAGGTACGGGCCCGTCGATTTTGGCATCAATTTGCCTGATCTGCCTCGACGCATCGTCTTATCAGACAGGAGAACTTTTTCCCGTACCTTGAAATCTTGCGGCTTACTCTTTCGATCATACTGTACTTTAGCTCGCTTCGTACTTGAACGAGAACGGGAACACTGAACGCCTTTAGGTGCTCCCCGTTCCAAGACCCCTATCTCACCCCCCCCCCCCCCCTCCTCCAGACCCCTATCCATCCTCCCCCTCCCTGGTGCGCCCTGGTGGCTCTCGTCGGACTTACTCGCCTCACGAGGTGAATGAGAACGACAAGGACTGCCTAAGGATCCCCGCTGGGCCCGCAACGCTGTAGCATATTCGGAACCGGGAGATGCGCGCGTGTGAAAGTGTGGATGCGTGTGTGTATGGGTGCGTTTTTTTTTCTCCAGGTACTCGCAGGGGACATCGGCTTCACCGATGATGGAAAGCGACGCTCCCACGACCCCCGTCACCCCCAACGCCAAGCTGGACCGTCGTGGTTAAGGCCTCGTGACAGGAAGGGGTTTCGTTCCTGCCGCGTATGGTGGGGACTGGAGCGGTTGGCGACCCTCGCAGTCTTTAAGCAACAATTGCCCGGGTAGGACAAGGCGGCTCTGGACCACCGTGTGACCTACTTTCCGACCATACTCGTGGGAACAAGATGGATATAACTAAAAAACTGATGATGGCGACGGGGAGGAGCGCGCGACTGGCAACCCGGCTATCGAGAACATCCAGCGCTGAAGGAGCGGGCGACCATGTAGCCGGGTCGAGCACCTGCGGGATCTCAATGGTGCACGCGGCCCCGACTGAAACTTCTCCCGTCTCTCGCATCGTCATCGGTGGTACCCTACGAGGCCCCCAGCGAGTACCCCCGCGAGGTGGTCCTGACGGGCAGGTTTTCGGCCTTCGTGCCGTTCGAGTAGTTATGAGTAGGTGCGATCGAGAAGTAGGACAGCATGACACAGCCGCCGACGTTGCGGTGGTGCATAACGTAGGCGTAGCCGCGAATAATAACACATGTAGAAATAGGCGCGACGAAAATGAACCTCAGCCACCGGTGGCGGCTTGCGTCGAAGAAATAGCACAGGCACGCGGAAACGCGAACGCGATCGCGATCACGAACCCCAGCCGTAACGTAGATAGGGTCGTCGTGACGGGCGACGACAATGCCACGGAAGTTAGGGTGCTGCAGCTGAACATACGGGGTTCAGCTGTAGTCACCGGAGAGGTTCGGGCGCTCACCGGTCAGAAGCGACTGGACGTCCTGTTATTACAGGAACCATATGTCTGGAAGCAGGGCCAGAGCCACACATTTTACGGGCTAGGAACTGCAATCAGATGATCTTCATCTCGCAGTTGAGCACGACGCACTGTGCATGCGTGGAAGTGACGGCACCCGGATTCTCGTTCTACGCCATATCCCATTACTTCCAATGGCAAGATGACATCGAGGATCACCTCAGACACCTCGCTATGGTGCTCCGTTCTCTGAGGGGGAAGAGAATATTAGTGGCGTTGGATGCGAATGCGCGCTCGTCGCAATGGGGACCCCAGAGGACCGACGAGCGCGGTAGCAGGCTTGAAAGACTCATCCAGGAGTTTGACCTGCAAATCGCGAACGATGGCAGCCAGCCTCCAACTTACTGGACGCCAAGGGGATCGCCATACATCGACGTTACCCTGGGGACGTCAGGCGACTTCGTTCGCTTGCTGGTTGGGTAGCGCGATGACGACACCGTATTTAGTGAGTAAGTCCTGGAAAATGGGGATGTACTTTTTCCGGCCGAGGTACTGCGTTTCCTTACGTAGAAATCGGCATTTTTCAGGCTGAAGGGACAGTTTAGCCTCTCTCAGCCGTTGGAAAACTTCTCGTAGCCGCCTATTGAGCTCCGATATGGTAGCACCGAATATCATGATATCGTCGAGGTATACGTAACCCTTTATGCCCTCTAGTCCGGTCAGCACAGCATTCTAGCCTTTGAAAGGTTGACGGAGCATTTTCAGTCTGAAAGGCATTCGGAGAAATTCAAAATGTGCTTTGGCGGTGGAGAAGGCAGTCTTCTCTCTATCCTTTTTTGTTGAAAACTAGCACGCCCGTCCCGATTGGTCCAGAAGATTGGCGATGTTGGGCAGAGGGTAAGAATCGACTAGGGTGGCGTCTTTCAGCTTTCGGAAATCGACGACGATACGTTATTTATTTGACCTGCTGGTTCAGGCTTCTTTGCGACGACGAGTAACGGCGCATTCCATTGACTCTTGCTATGTCGTATTATCCGGTCTCGTAGCATTTATTCGGTCTGCCCCTGCACTTCCTGCTTGTGTTTCCGACAGCTGGTAAGGGTGGACCTTAATAGGGAGCACCCCGTCTTTTAACGGAATTGTGTGTTCCACCATGTGCGTACAAGGCAGCTTATCTCCTTCCAGATGGAAGATGTCCGTGTATTCCTAGCAAATCTCCCAGGGCGATTTTGTTTCCTCTCGGTTGAGATGCGCGATGCCCACCACTCCTTTTAATTTCGCAAGACGCGTGATCCATTCTCCTGAGCTGACTGCGCTTATGTCGTGCGTCGACCTTGGGTGCACTTCGAGGCCGGCTGGCCTTTCTGCTGGCCACAGTGGCTCGAGTTCCACTATGGGTCGTACGATTTCCACTTCCTTGGCCGTCATTTTTACTACACTTACCATGCAGCCTTTTTCCCTGTGGCTTCGTGACACATGCCCCTAGTACGACTCCCTTGGTCAAACTTCTTTTTTCGACCACTCCGACAAATGTGCAACCCGTAGCCGCGTAAGTGATATTTTCACTGCGGGGCAGGAGTTTAATTTTCGTTGTCCCTTGTGTGAGAGGCATATGGGGCTCATGAATGATAATTTCTTCGCCTTCTAGGATATGCACGGCGTGTTTTCGCACAAAGTCCATTCCTAGAAACCTATCAACTCTCAGGGGTACCTTGTCTGGTATCACTTGAAACCTGTGAGCGATTTTTCCTTTAGGAGTGATGAGATTCAGTTTTACCGCACAATGCTTTTATTTCCTGACCTCGTACGCCGGTTATGAAAATATGGGTATCCTCGGCCTTTATTCCGGCTTGTACGGCGCCTCGGTTGATGATGCTGATTTGTGCTCCGGTGTAGGCTTTCAGGGTCCAGACTTACTCTCCGGCGGCTCTATGTGAAAGTCACTGGCAGCGCCGGCTGGCATTCTCAACTGACATTGAGCATTCATCGGGGTTTGCCGTAATTATGTTCAGATCGTACGAGTCAATCGTTCGGTGGTCATGCTTTGGAAGATAGGGTGCTCGCCCTGGTGGGTCCCTACCTTCCTACGGAGGTGCCAATGGCCGTTTCTTGCAGTCCCTCAACTCATGCCCCATCGTGTTGCAGTAAGAGCACCTTGAGTCTACCTGATTGACTCGGTGCGGAGGCTGAGTTAGGAGGCTGCATCGTTCCATGGACTGTCTGTAATCCTTCTGCAAATGTCCGATTTTTCCGCATGCAAATATTTCGGAGGTTTAGCGCCGGTGGCTGGTAAAGAGCGGCGTGCCTCCCTTTTCTCGGTATGAGTTTTTCCTACATGTCCTCGTGCTGATGGACTCGTGCAGGCTTGGGTAATTTCTCGAGCGCACGATCACTTGTATCTTCTTTTCCAGTCCATTCTCGAAATTCATTTGGGCCGTTTTGCGTGTAGCTTCCTCAATATACTGGGCCCCGTGCGGATCCACCCCCGAGCACAAGGTGTCGTTCAATTCCATCGTCAACCGCTCTGCCCTCGCGGCATACTCGGAGACACTTTCCTTCGCTCCCTGTCGCAGTTGACAAAATTCATACTGTAGGGTAGCGAGAGTTTTCCGTCGTCCGGACAGAGCAGCCAAAGAGTGGATTATTTTATATCGCATTTCTCGCGAGGCCCGACCACACGATGTAGCGACTCTCATGTGCTGTCGAATAGTTTGAATTTACGCGCGACTCTGTCGCAAGTGATCTAGCCCTCCCATTTGATCGGTGGATCATTGCGCATGTCCATCGATCAAACGTCGATTTGCGAAGTAACGAGCATACGTCGTTCTCTTTCGTTCCGGGGCCGTCGGCGCAAGCACATCAATTATCTCACGCTCATCAGGATACGAAATCACCCAAAATCAGCACATTGTACATCGGACTGGCCATCTGAGTTGCTACTTACCTGGATTTCATCCGAGCAACGAGGAAACCCCGGAACAAAGGAAAGAGCCAACGAGGGACTATACATTTCAAAGATAAGAAAATTGTATTATCAGTCACGATATAATCACTTTATGATTTCCCGATCGAATAATCCGGGGCTTAAACTGCATATTAATTCTAATCGAATGAGGAATGAATGTATGATGTGTGCGAATGGATATTAATTGTATGAGTGGATATAAACGAGAACCAATTATGTTAGCCTCGAATCATGACAAAATCTAAAGACGTTCTGTGAAAACACGATAAACAAATATTATATAAAACAAAATATAAATGTTACAAATGGCGCCCAACTAGAGGCTCGAGTTCAAATGCCGAGTAAAATTAAAATAAAAATAAAAATAATATTTGATTAACTCTATAATATAATTTTCATGTCGAGCGAAAAATCACGCGTAACAAGATCGAGCGTTGCTAAGCCGGCTATACAGGCGGTACCCAAAGCGCCGAAGGTCAAGAGCTCGGTTCAAACAAAAATAAACATTCGCAAGAACCTAGCTTTGAACACACCGAATAACGAGGCTGAAACATCGACAGGTAGCCGTGACACGTATTATAATAAGAAAAGTAATTCAAGTGTTGATATCGACAGGTCCGAAAGTAATACAACGGTCACTATGACAGAGGAAGAAATGAGAGCCGAATGGCAGCGTTTGAGAGATGCTCAACGACGTTTTGATGAGGATCGCGCAACTTTTGAACAGCATCGTGCACAAGCGGCGGCTGAGGCGATAAATGCAGAAAATAAAAATCAGCATAACGAAAATCAGGGGGATACACCTGATAATGACCGATTGGTGAACGGATTGGTGAGACATTTACAATATTTACACATCGAAGTAAAACCACCAAGATTTAGCGAAGAAAATAACCCAATCGAATTTTTGGAACATATCGAAAAATATTTAAAATGTAAAAACGTACCGCTGCAGCACCAAATGATAGTAATCGAGAGTATGTTAGAAGGCCGTATTAAAATCTGGTATGAGATTGCAAAAAATGATATTAATGATTTCGAGGCATTCAAGACGGTGTTCAAAGAGGAATTTTACTCTGTGCCAATTCGAGTACGATTCAAAAGTCAATGGCTATCACGTAAATATAAACCTCAAGACGGTAGCTTTCAGGCATATTATTACAAACAAGTGAAGGAAACGAAATATTTTGAACCTAAGCTATCTGATTATGAAATTAATTATACGATCGTCCAACAATTGCCCTTTAGAGTTCGATCCGCATTAGCTACTGTAGATTATTGCAAATACACGCTCGTAGCTCAGGCACTCACACAACTTGACGGAATGCGAAATGATTTCGATTCGGAAAGAACAAAGGAACCCTCTAATCATAATAACCATACATATAATCACCACAATAAAACGGGCAGAATAAATAGTATAGATGTCCGTCGCGGTCGAAATAAACATCAAATCAAATCTGAACAAAATAAAGCGCCCATCCATGCTAATACTCAAAATTCTGGCATTCACAACGGTTATAGAGGTTTTTCAAGATACCCGCCGATGAGTTATCCGAACATGGCTGTGCCATTTTATTATCCACCGTATAATATGAGAGTTGCACTACCGGACACGCGTTTCCCGCCTCCAATAATATCAGAAAATAGAACTCAGTCAGTTGCACAAAATCATTTAAACCAGTAAATGGTACGATAAAACGTGGTCCCATATCGTGCCAACAATTTTATGATTTCATCGAGGACCTAACCGAAGACGCGCACGGTAACGTAGAAAATGAAAATTTACCAAGTGAACACACGCTAAAATCACCCCGAATCGCGATTTTAACTGCCTCAAGAAATATAGATGCTCTGGTGGATACAGGGAGTCAAATAACGTGCGTTTCCGAGTCACTCTATCGATATCTCGTGACAAAAATTTATGTGAAGGAACTTCCAGTATCTAATATGCATGTCACCTCCGCAATCAGTAAAAAATCCACAACAATAAAGCGGCAAATACTAATTGAATTTGAGATCGGTAATGACAAATTTTCATTTATATTCTTGGTCATTCCATTTTTATCATCCGAAATGATTTTGGGCAATGATTGGCTCGAATCTACCAAAGCAATTATAAATTATAATAGACACACGATAGAGGTAAATGGCAAAAGGCTGAGTGGGGGTTTCGTGTCGTTCGATCGAGGACCCGCTGAGAAGGTTGAGTCAGAAACCGAGAATGGCATCACTTATATCAGTATATTACCTTTCGTAGAAGATTTTACGATTACCGACACACCTGTATGTCAGCAGAATTGTGAAGCCATGGCAATTGCAGCCAACTGTGATAATTCAGTTTCGCAAAAGATTTGTTTAAAGAAATGTGACGTCTTAAAAGATACAGTCGCGACTCGTGATAAGATTATTAGTAAATGCAATGATATTAACGCGACTAAAAAAGAGTGTGTTAATAATGATATTTATCAAATTACGAATATAAATCATGTTAGGATAAGTAAATGCATTGATATTAACGCGACTAAAAAAGAGTGTGTTAATAATGATATTTCTCAAATTACAAATATAAATCATGTTAGGATAAGTAAATGCATTGATATTAACGCGACTAAAAAAGAGTGTGTTAATAATGATATTACAAATATAAATCATGTTAGGATAAGTAAATGCATTTATATTAACGCGACTAAAAAAGAGTGTGTTAATAATGATATTATACGGAATAATCGTCAAAGGAGACGTCAAAGTTGTACTGCAATTGACATAGTCAACGAAAATAATTATGCGACTAACTGTGTAAAAGACAGGTTGGTCGAGAATCCTGCATTGAAAGATGGAAATAACATCAAACATATTATGTTAAACAATAATTTTCATGTGAATAATATTGATGAAATGAGACAAACTGATTATAATATCGATGATGACCGTTCTCGGGAGGATGCTGCCTTTTTCGGTGATCTTCGAGCGATCGCGCTTAGGCTAACGGCATTGACTTCCCATCAGTCAAACCAATTACTTAACTTAATAAAACAATTTAAACCTCTTTTTTCGAACAAACCGGGATGCACGAAAATATATGAACATCGTATTGAATTGATAAAAGATAAACCCTTCGTACGACGATCATACCCGGTCCCCATGGCGCTTCGAAGTGCGGTCGATAAAGAAATCAACGAAATGATAGAAACCGGAGTGATAGAGCGATCAAATAGTGAATATTGTAATCCCCTCAGAATAGTTAAGAAAAAGGACGGACGCGTTAGGTTGTGTTTAGACGCTCGTTTCCTGAATGACGTCATGCATGGTGATAATGAGACACCACCCGTGATAAGTGAATTAATGCAGAAATTTGATGGTATGCAAATGTTGTCGACCCTCGACCTGACTCATGGATATTGGCAAATCCCATTAGAACGAGAATCTCGACAGTATACGGCTTTTGTGCACAACGGCACCGTATATCAATTTTGTAGAATACCGTTCGGAATAAAAACAGCCGGTAGTGGATTTATTAGAGCCCTTAATTTAGCACTTGGCGATAAATATGCGGAATTTCTTACATGTTACATAGATGATCTACTCGTAGCATCTCCGAATTTCGATGCACATATATCTCATTTAAAAACATTATTCTGTGTATTATTAGAAAATAATTTCACTCTCAGGCTCAGCAAAGCCATCTTTTGTAGTGCCAAAGTTCCATTTTTAGGATTCATCCTCTCTCCGAAAGGGATAATTCCCGATCCAGAAAAATTGGGTGTAATCCAGGATTTTAATTCACCGGATAATAAGTTGCAGCTCCAAAAGTTCTTAGGAGTTTGCAATTATTACAGGCAGTTTCTTGTAGGATACGCTCGATATTTGGAACCGTTTCGGGAATTGCTCAAGAAAGATGTGATATGGAAATGGACAAAAGAACATAAGGAGGCATTTGCCGAGCTTAAGAAAAAATTTGTGTCCGTTATACAATTAAATCACATTTTGCCGAATAAAATATTTAAAGTTCAAACTGATGCATCAGATAAAGGTGTGAGCGGTATATTATATCAGATAGATCCTCAGGGGGATCATCGTGTAATCTCGCTTATCAGTAGGTGTTTGAACGCAGCGGAAATCAGTTATACTACCACTGAGAAGGAGTTATTGGCAATTATATATGCCGTCACTAAGTTTCGTATATACCTTATAGGCAGGAAATTTGAAATTATCACGGATCATCAATGTTTGACATTCCTAAACAAAACTCAGTATCAAACAGCCCGTCTGTGTAGATGGAGTCTTTTGTTGCAGGAATACGAATTTGTAGTTACACATTGTCATGGCCGTGATAATTACGTAGCTGATTTTTTTAGTCGCAATCCCGATCGTGGCTTTCACAGAGAAGAACCTGATCGAATTCTTGTCGCAGGATTGAATCAATACACACCATTTTCTCATGAATCCATGGTCATTGAGATAGATGCGCTGTATTTAATGTGTGCTTTGTAACTGGATCCAATTCTCCGAGAAAGTTTGAAAGATTTAGCGAACGTGCAAGCTATCGATGAGGACGTACAATCGAACGTTACGCACCTATGCGAGTCAAGGCCTGAGAATATTCAGAAGTATAATGGTATATGGTTTTGCAGAAAACAGATGGCGTCCCAATGGTGTATAATTGTACCGCATCGTTTACAGCGCCTTATTGTTGAAGCAACTCATGAGAGACTCGCGCATGCCGGAATCTACAAGACGATAAAATATCTGCAGCAATTTTATTATTGGAAGGGTCTCAGTCGCGACGTCAAACGGTTCATTGTCACATGTGACTTATGTCAAAGAGTAAACCACCTCTCATACAGTATGGAGGGTGAATTTAATATGGTTAAATCGGAAAAACCGGGAGAATTGGTCGCGGTAGATTTTTATGGGCCCTTACCAAAATCAATAGGTGGAGTGCAGTATATTTTTGTCGTTCTTGATACATTTTCCAAATTAGTGACAATATATCCAGTAAAAAGAGCTACTGCTGAAATTGTTTTGAGAAAAATATTATCCGACTATGTCATCAGAATCGGAAAGCCGGAGCGAATATTGTCTGATCACGGAACTCAATTTATCGCGAGGTCGTGGAAAACAAACTTAGAAAAAGCAGGTATTCGTGTGAGCTACTCTTCTATCCGGCATCCACAATCCAATCCATCCGAGCGCGTCATGCGCGAACTAGGCAGATTATTTAGAACTCTCTGCGCAGATAGACATACCAAATGGGCTAAATATATATCACGTATAGAACACATATTGAATATTACCACCCATGAAAGTACCGGGTATACTCCTTATGAGCTGTTTTATGGACGGAGACCTGACGATGAGATTAGCAACCTAATATCGTTTCCAAAGATGATTGAAGAGAATCGTCCAAACAGACTCGTATTGGCCAATGAGCGTCTTCTTGAACGTTTTGAATATCGACGAAATCAACAAAAACCTATCAGCCGAGTAGATCTTAAGACAGGAGATCTCGTGCTCGTAAGTGTGCCTCATCTCTCGAGTGCTATTGACAAAGTAACGCACAAGTTCTTTCATATATACGAAGGACCGTATAAAATAACAAAAGCGTTTGGTGCTAATGCGTTCGTTTTGTCGGATATAAATGACGATACAAAGGAAAAGGGCACGTATAATCGAAGGAGCCTCAGATTGTATCGCCAACCCGTTCAACAGTCGGCCCGTTGTGACAACCCCTGATGGTGAGACGAGCTCTAACGCTGTCATATCGGTCGATTTCATATAAAGAATTTATGTTTGTGAAAATCTGTCATATCTAACGAATCCATTGCGGAAATATTATTTTGTACCTGTGACGAATGCAAAGAATATAATTTAGAAAGCAAATGTATTGTACAAATGCATCTGTTAATAAGAGTATGTCGATATAGCTAAAACAAAATGTGTCTAGAAACGGAGATGTATTTTTATATGTATGTTTGTATGGTATGTGTGCTACGGTTCATCAATCCCATACAAAAGGGGGATGATGTAGCGACTCTCATGTGCTGTCGAATAGTTTGAATTTACGCGCGACTCTGCCGCAAGTGATCTAGCCCTCCCATTTGATCGGTGGATCATTGCGCATGTCCATCGATCAAACGTCGATTTGCGAAGTAACGAGCATACGTCGTTCTCTTTCGTTCCGGGGCCGTCGGCGCAAGCACATCAATTATCTCACGCTCATCAGGATACGAAATCACCCAAAATCAGCACATTGTACATCGGACTGGCCATCTGAGTTGCTACTTACCTGGATTTCATCCGAGCAACGAGGAAACCCCGGAACAAAGGAAAGAGCCAACGAGGGACTATACATTTCAAAGATAAGAAAATTGTATTATCAGTCACGATATAATCACTTTATGATTTCCCGATCGAATAATCCGGGGCTTAAACTGCATATTAATTCTAATCGAATGAGGAATGAATGTATGATGTGTGCGAATGGATATTAATTGTATGAGTGGATATAAACGAGAACCAATTATGTTAGCCTCGAATCATGACAAAATCTAAAGACGTTCTGTGAAAACACGATAAACAAATATTATATAAAACAAAATATAAATGTTACAACACTTTGCTGCTTCTGATCAGGGCGAGGATCGTATCCTGCTCTCTGGGATGCACCTTATTCCATACAGTCTCGCAGGAGATTAAAAATTCGTCCAGATCGCAGGTATCTTTTCCTTCGAACTTTGGTATAGTTCGTAGGGTTAACCCAAGGTCGATGTACTTGGGTTCTTCCTCATACGGGTCTGAAAATTGCCCCCCTGGCGGTTGGCGCTGTGGCTGCGGCGGCGGGTGTATTTGCGCTTCAATTTCGTGAATATCCATGACCAGTTCCCCGACCAATCTTTCTAGGGCATCTAGGCGGATGCTCACCGCGTCCCCTGAAGCAGACGGTCCCTGTGGCCGTCTTCGTTCGTCCTCTGGTTCTCCTTCTTCGACTGGCAGGTCATTGAGGAGATTTCTGGCTATCGGGGGAACCGGAGGCTCGCATCCCTCGGAGATTCCCTGAGGGTGATGTTCGGATGGTATTCCGAATTTCCTTCGCTTCGGGCCCTTCGCGAAGGTCCTCGAGGTGCTATATCCCCTCTTGGGGGTGTACGAGCCAGGATAGTATGCCTGGTCTCGAACACGCTCTGATCGATCATCTGACTCTTCGAAAGCGATTCCCCTCCGCGTATTAACTCGGTTCATTGGTGTTCCCGTAGTACTCATTTTTCCGCGCACTACCGCGTCACTTATTGTGAGTATCACCTAGGTGTCTCGCGGCGTCCGTAGCGCTTTACCTTTTGGATATAATGTGAGACAAAATATGACTTACAGCCAGATTAATCTTAATTTCAGCCTCTCGGCTGAAATTAAGGCCTTAGGGTGGCCTAAGGCCTTAATTGCGCAATGCCGAGTCAGCGGAATATTTGGCCTGCTCGATGTATGTACTGGGTGTATACAAATTATGTGTGGCTACTTCGCCCAGTAAATCTGCAGTTTATGTTCAGCGAAAATCTATCAAAACATGGACCCGCAAAATTGACCTTGACACTGAAATTCAAGGTCAAATTTTGTATTGACTTAAAAAATTCTACTCATCAAGAGGAACAAAAGTCTCCATGGAATCATAGGTCGGAGATGCGTCCTTCAACCCGAAACAGCAACGTCATTTCGAAAAAAAAATCGAAAAAGTGCGTTCTTACGAAATATTGTTTACAGGAACACGGAATAAGAGTTTTAGCCATTATAAAAAAGACTTTAAACGCAGAGCCTTTAATTTTTATTAATTGGAATCAAGAAACGTCGGGATTGACGTCGGGAAATTTGCAATAAACAATATGAAATTTGTTGTTAACTGCACCATTCTCATATCCAGTGCAGAAAAATATCCAGTGCAGAAATCCAGTGCGTACCCAGTACGCGCAAAAATAACGTACGCGTAAACATTGTTGCAGTTTGAAATTTTTTTGTATCTCGTACTGTCCAAACGTTATCGACGAAGAACGAAAAATACCCTCATTTTCGAGGGTGCATTTCACCCCTTCCAGATCAATCTTGGCACGTATAAACAAATATGTGTTGCCTATATTTGTCCATTCTACGAACATGCCAAATTTCATCAAAATCGGCGACACACCTGAGCCAGTTTCCTTGTAAGTCATCGAGCTCATCGTGAACACGCGTCAATGTTCGAAACGTCTCCACAAGGCTTTCTAATCTGTAACGAATTTTCGATTGACTTGGATTCCTTACTTGTGTATCAAGAAAGGTGCTGTGAAGCGGCCTTCGTAGTAAGATCTTTGTTTTTTGAGCTTGGCTAGTTGAGTGGTTCTGACTTTTGTAGCCATTTTATGTTTGTTTATTGGTAAATTGGTATACTAGTCACTTACACCGTCGCTCCACACCCGCGATATGTTTCACGCAATCACTTCAACACTGATCACTTAGATATCCGGCTCGAAGGACGAAAAAATGTTCCAACCCGACGCGTTTTTTGGTTATAAGGATAGACGAGAGGTACTATCACACGCCAGAAATGATCTTTTATGCGATTCATACAAAAAACCGTGTGAACCGTGACACGTTGTCACGGTTCACAAGTCGTTCGAAAACAGAGTATATTTTTGAAGTTAAAAAATGTTATGTGTTCTGAAGAACATTCCCTCTCTTGAGAGTTTTTCTTGGAGGAGGAGTAAGTATGTTAAATTCACCTATGAACAACGGGAATGTCTGGAATAAAACTAATGTCATTCCATACGTGACAAAATTGAATTTTTCCTTCTTAAAAACAGTTTCGAGGCGACAAAATGAGGTTATCATGTAAAAATATAAACGTATAAAACGGTGAAGATATAAAAGAGACATTCTGAAAGGATTAACAAAAGAAATATCGAGTGCTAGATGAAGGGTTTTTCCGAATGTGCCCATGTGGCTCACAGGCGAGTATCGAGAATTTTTACCGGTATGTTGAGGACCCTTTCGAAGTCGGAGTCTCGACCCTCGTATTTTGTCGTCTTTTATATTTAAAATATGGCGGATCACGCAACACTGTGATGATGAGATCCTGAATGCTCTTCGATAATAAGCACATTTGTGAGAATCTAACATGCAAAAATTATTGTACATCTTGAAGACGAACGAGGAAAATAATTTGTAATGAATTTTGAAAGGCAAGATTAAATAGTAAATGCAGACCTATCCCTTTTTAATTAATTTTTCATAAAGATTTATACACCACGCGCATCATTTATATGTCCGAAATATCAAAATAGGCATTGGGTCGCTATCGTCGCATCTACGCGGGATACTACTATCAGAGATTAGGGGGGAGATCAGCAACGCTCGACAAAAGTTGAAACTTTTGGTTGGAGTTGGTCCGGCGGGCCGACATCTGACCGGCCAAATGTCGAACTGTGCGTACTTTTGTACCCATGACCCGAAATTCGCTTAGCTATCGGAGTCCTATATATGGTGAAAAGAACATATACGAGTATATATGTAAGGAAAGGATACTTTCCTTAGTTTGAAGATGCCGCGCTTCTCAGGCTCCGCGCGCCTTTTAGTCGAATCGCCGTCAGATGGTGCGAAATAGTAAAAGGAATAGAAGAATTGATGGGAGTCACGTTGTAAAGCGCAAGTGCGACATAGTAGAAGGAATAGGAGAATTGAGGACAGACAGAGTAGAGCACAAGTGCGAAATACGGAATAAGAAAGTGAATAGATAGAGAACGGATAATAGTAAACTTTAATTGTCGTTTCTTTGTTTACAGGTAAGGTTGTAAATAGTGTAAATAATGGTTATTGAATAGTGAATAAAAAAGGATTCTCCACTTTGTTTACAGAGAAACATATTTTCGGTTACTATATCGCCCTGTACATTAATTGTCCTATATATATATAATCTATATATATAATCTGGTCCGTATACGCCAGTCGGGTGTTTCCGTGAATGAGACAGCCGTGCAATGATGACATATGTCTATATATTCGAGACCCGTACGCGTCGCGCTAATGTTCCGAGATCCGAGCGAATGAATTATGATATATGTAAAAATCCGCATGTACAACTTACGTAAAGCCACCGATGTTTTGTATTCTTTCAGCTATCAAATCTGTATCGACAAATCAGAAATTTTTTAAACGATATTAAATAATGTGGAAAAAAATATAATTTATCATCGATGGTCCAGCTCCATCAAGCTAGGGCTTCAATGTTTCTCGCTAAGCAGGATATTATTTTACAGAAATAGAAGTGGAGGGGATGTCACGCGCGAGGGTGATAAGGGACCGTGGGACCGTTGAGTCAGCAGAGTTGTAGTTTAGTAGGAAAGGAGATTAGGAGTAGGTGAGAATGGTGAGAGAAGAAGGTTGGACCGTTACACTCCCCGTCTTACAAAAAGAGTGGATCCTCCTGCATCCGTTTTATAAAAGTTGTCCGTATAATGCGATTCTATATAATATTAAATGTTTTATTTACAAGAAAATGTTAAGTTATGTGTGAATGTATATAATTTGTTTTTCAAATAATTTGTGATGTTCGTGTTTATGTCCTTTTTGGTTTTCGTATTGTTTGTTGCCGTTAAAATTCTTGTAGGGGTTTTCTGTAGAGGTTGCTGTTCATTCTGTAACTAAAAACATGGATTACTCTTGGTGTTAGTGGGTGGTGGTGTGTAATGGTGAGGGGGGTAGAGTTGTGTGGTTTTATATATGCAGTATGTATGTATATGTATAAAGTGCTGTTTGCCGTTTGGTTGGTCGATCCGTCGTTTCAATTTTCATTTTTGCTTTTATTTCCCTTGTTATGTGGTATATTTTGTTTTGTCCTGATTATGTGTTTTTATATTTTGTATTCGGTCCTGGTTATCCGTACTGGTTATTTTGTTTGTGTTTAGTCCTGATTATTTTTTTTCCTGGTTTTATTGTTTATATATTTTCTGGTGAGACTTCTAAAGCATTCTAAATCTTCTATTAACTTGTTTATTAGTAGAAGGGTTATGTTATCTGGGATGCGTTAATTGGTTTTTGTGGGTACTCTGGTTTGTGAGTGCGAAAAGCAAGATTTAAGATATAATTAAAAGTTTTATTATAAAAGGGAAAATAAATTATAAGTATATATGGTTGATTATACAGAGCCTTCAAAAAGTCCCGGACCGGTTGAATAACTTGAAACTTAGGCGTTGCTCAAAAATATGGTTGAGATAAAAGTTGTACGAAATTTCCCTGGCTGTCCAACCGTGACCTCGGCCGTAACCTTGACCTTGACTTTCATCCCTTTCATCCGCCATGTTGTATTCGCCAGCTTGAAATGTTTAGCTTTCAAAATCTGACCTCAAATTAGTAATTAGCGACCTCGAAAACTCAAGAGGAAAGTTTTCAGTACACTTGTGAACAAATTCAAAATTTTCCGTCCGCCATATTGTATTCGCCATCTTGAATTTTTAATTCTTACAATATGACTTCAGAGTCTTAATCAACGAAAAGTAATAATTGTGTGAGCGAAAGAATACAATTTGAAATATCTCTAAATTGTATTATTACACGAGGTCGCCGTCAGATAGTCAGGGAAATTTCCTACAACTTATGTCTCACTATTTGTTTTGAGCGACGCCTACTTTTCAAGATATCCAGCCGGTCACTATTTGACCTTGACTTGACCTTCCCAGGTCAAATTTTTCCAATGGTGAAGATCGTATCTGGACGTAAAAATTTCCGCCTTTTGTCAAAAGCAGTGGTTGCCATTTAAAAAAATGGACTTGACTTTGTAGTCCTTGAAAGTCAAGGTCAAGATTACGGCCGGGGTCACGGTGGTTGGATAGCCAGGAAAATTTCCGACAACTTTTGTCTCAACCATTTTGTTGAGCCAACACCTACGTTTCAAGTTATTCAACCGGTCCGGGACTTTTTGAAGACTGTATATGGTGGCGTGATTAAGTATACTGAGACAGGAAAATATCGTCCTCGACTCGTTCGTTCGAGTAAACTATATCGACGATATTCGAATGCCGTAAGTCACGACAATTAAAGCAAGTACGTCACATTTGAGTAAACATCTTTTGTCAAATACGATGAGAGAAGTCGCCCTACTCGGGTCCTTGTCCCACTCTCATAATTTCGACATGAGGTATTCGCTGAAACCTGCGCTAGCAGTCTACGCCCGACGCTTGACCTAACTAAAAGTATCTCGATCTGCAAAACCTGATATCTTGTAATCTGTACAGTAATTGTTATTTAATTAAAATTATAATTGTTATATTTGGCGTGTGTGTGAGAGTGCGTTGAATGAGGAATTTTGTCAAAAGCGGATCCGGCTACCCCCAAGGCCTGCATTTCATCGAATTATCTTGAAAAGGAAAGCTGTTATAAAAGAACCACTTGAAGGACGAAATAAAAGAGATTGTTTATTAATTGTCAACATAAACGTAAGTCTATTGTTACACTTTTATTCTGCGGCACGTGATCCTTGATATTTCTTTGACTCTCCTAAATCTTGGTCCCACCAACTGAACTCATTTCTCTTGCTCTCGCTAGCCGACAAGTTTGTTAGTATTTATACTAGCTGGCGCCCAATAAAATAGTGATTTTTGAAAATTGTATAAAAGAGCTCTGCCAGCCGTTGGACCACGGCCGCGGCAGGTGTGGTGTAAAAGGATCGAAATGTACACCGGTCTCAATACATATATATATAGTTCAAATAAATGTAAACATGTATAGTTAAGATATGTATGGATACATGTGTTTGTTGTATGTTGTGGTCTCGTGGCGTTTGTTGATTGGTTATGTGATGTGTGAGTGATTGTTGTCATTATCGTTGTTTATTACGTGTGATTCTAGGGAGTATATGAATTTCTCTGTTTTTAAAAGGATTTCTGTGATATTTAGTAGGTGTTCGTCGTTCTGAATTGAATATCTTATTATTTTTGTCATATTGAGTATCAGAGTGTATTCGGGTTTAGGATGTTATGTCGATGGATGGTGTCAATTGAGTCGTACGGGTTGTTGCTTGGCATGCCGGATTAATATTCATTAAATGCTCTTACGGACCGATCTGTCAGGCAACAATCGACAGAGGGATCCGCAAATACACGCTGGGCTGAATCATCAAATTCGACAGGGCGATTAACCTTGCCTTGGAAACGTCCACGCAAAATACATCGCGTTGCCACGCGCCGCGGAGTCAGCTAATTCCCAAAACAGAACTAGCTGACGATTCCTTGAATTCACAATTATAGATTGGGAAGTAATCGAAAATGCAACGATCAATTTCCCAATCAGTAACCCGATACTTCCCGGTTGCCCCCACGAGACCCCCATAGCACCCTCGCCCTAGGGCATCGAGGATTCCGCCAACCGATTTTTCTTCATTCTTAACTGCTCCGTCTTAACAGACGCACCTATCGGTCGACCGATACTCTTCCCTAGCGGCAAGTTTATTCGCGTACTTAGGGTCTCATGAGTAGGGGAACGGCGAGTTCGGGAAAACCGTTCAAAGAAAATCAATTAAGAACTCGTAACGTCTCTCCTGAGCGGCGCTTAACGTAACTCTTTATATCACCGTAACGCCATAATTACCTGAGCGGCATTACGCGTCGGCGTATTTAGAGAAAATAGTTAATTCCAAAAATACCATTTAACACGAATCAATAATACGCGATAGAATCCGGTGACACGTCGAGCGTTCACCTTTATGTCGACTCAACATACCGCTATTCTACCTACGTCGCGGCTGTGCGCGTATGAATCTTTGTAAACAACCAAATAAAAATAAAACCAGAATCGCCGAATAGCTGGAGAGTTGTGTCAGGGCACATCGAGGAAGCTCTTGTTTCTACTTTCCCGACTCACCGACTATCCGGCAACGTCAGCATAAACATACACACACACACATGAACACCAGGTAAGGTGCGTTACGCCGCTTTAATTCGGACAGAACGTTGGATGCGTCGAGGCCTAACAGACACGAACGCAATAATTATTACTAACAATTAAATTTACAACGAATAAACAATTAAGCCATACATACGGTCTTAACAATGCCCGTATTTTCTATTGTTCAAATAGATTACTGATAGTTATCGCAGTTGATGTAAAGGTTTTCTAATTTTGGCGCCGCAAAGAGCCATGCGTTTGTATCTGGAATCCTGGACCAACAGGTCTGACGGAGTATTTTTAGTCGAATGTTGCACATTTCTAAGTTCTGAAATTGAGGGTTTGACACCCGGTATTTTCGTCGGCTTGTTAGACTTGGCTGACTTGGTCGCACACATAATACGACATCGTCATTTTATAATTTGCTAGTGTATCGAGGTTAAAGTGTTTTTCGCAAAATCCTGGGTTTCCCGTAAGCTGTGTAATTTTTATTGAGGCGTTGACGCTTGAGGCGTGTGTGTGGCCTCTGTAACACATGCCATTTTTATTTTGTCTATGTGTACTACCTTTGTTTTGTCATCTTTAATTTCTTGTTTAACATTATGTCTATCTAATACTTCCAAGATTTTTAATGGTTCAACATAATGGGGGCCGAGTTTTCGTTTTTCTTGGGTCCTTTATGAGGAATACTAGTTGTCCTTTTTCGAATTTTGGTTCTGTGACTCTTTTATCATAATATCGCTTTGGTCTTTCTTTAAATTTGATTTGTTTTTTCCCATGGTGCTTGTCGTGTCTTTTTAGATTGTTCGTGAGGTTTGTCATGAATTCATCGTATGTTATTGCTGTGTCTAGAGGTGAAAATTCGGAAGGTATGCGGGCAGTTCTTCCGAACATATGTTCGTATCGTGTTAATCCGCTGTTTTCGTGCATGCTTGTGTTGTGGGAAAATGTTGCGAGTGTAAAGAGTTCATCCCAACGTCAATTAAATGTTTTAAGAACTCGGCATGGTTGTGATGGTAACGTTCTAATGCGCCATTTGGTTGAGGATGGTACGCTGTTGTTTTGTGTTGTCGAATTTGAAAAAGTTCAGCGAATTGTTTGAATGTGTCAGACATAAAATTTCTTCCTTGTCGGACAGTATCGCTCGAAGAGCACCAAATGTTGTTATTAGAGATATGGTAAGTGCTTTAGCAATATCCGTAGAAGTTTGTTGTTTTAAAGGAATTACTATGGCGAATTTGCTGAAAAGTTCCAAAATGGTCAGAATATATTCGTGCCCTTGTATGGCTTTTGGTAAGGGTCCTACGATATCGATTGCAACCTTGTCGAACGATTCTGCTGGAGAGTCGGTAATGATCACGGGTGCGTTATCTTTTACTCGTATCAGTTTGTTCTTTTGACATTCGAAGCAGTATTTGATGATTCTCGAATGTCGTTTTTAGGCCTTTTCAGTAGTATCGTGATAAGATACGATTGTATGTTTTTGATTTTCTGTTGTGTCCACCAATCGCTGAATTGTGAAACTCTTGGATGGTGGTTATCCTGTTTCGTTGTGGTGGCATTGATAACAAGCCATGGCAAAGTGTAATGGTCGTCTGCGAGTTCGCTAATTTTGTTCGTACGGATGATTTGATGTCTGCCCAAATGAATGGGTTTAGGATTTTTGGGTCCTTCGAGATTGTACAAGTCTTTAGCTGCAATTTGTTGAATACTTCAAATAGTGTTTTCAAGCAGTTTCGCACTTTCGTGATGGTTCGAAAATCTGTTTTTTGTTTGCAGATTATTGCGAAATAGCAAGTGATTCCTCGGCGAGTAATCAGAATAGTGCCAACTTGGGGGTTGCAGTCCAGAAGTGATTGTTGATTGATTCTGGCTTTTTCCTGTAGAAATTTTGATATCATGGTATTCATTGTACAGTCTGTTGATACGAAATACGCAATATTGTCTTTTTATGCTAGGATATTTGTTTGTGTGGTGATGATTCTGTTTTCGTTTGTTACATCTTCCATTATCTCTGCGCTTCTCGTTGCGGGGCGAGGTTCTTTATGCGTCATTTTCTTCCGGTAATATTGTGATGGTATGAGTGGTGGATGGTCACTATCTGCTTTTGTTAAACTGTATTCACTTGAGGTGTTTTCGCCTGATGTTGGTTTTAATGGATTGTCGGCTGGCTCTCGTTGTGTAGTAGATTCACTGGTGATTCGTTTAACATTTTCGGGTGGTGATCGAAATGTTGGCTCGATTGTTGTTTGCATGTTGTGCAGCTGTGGTACTTCTACTCGAGGGTTGGTATTATTTCCGACACTTCCTTGAGAAGACAGATTTGCTTTGTTGTCATTTTCAAATGACTTCATTAGCGAATCAAAGTATTCTGGTGGCATGTCCGGTCAATATGGGCCTATGTTGGTGGTATTTTTTGACTTCTTTGTAGACGTTCCCGGTGGTGATGGTGGTCTAAATTTTCGCTGCACTTGCGATTGTGCATTTCGTTGAACATATTCTGTTTTTGTTGGATTTGTTGGTGATCGGAAATTTGGTTCCGTGATTGATGTATCCGTTTCTTTGTCAGCGGTCGCTTCTCCTATGTGCGTTGCTGATTCTGAATCCTAATGATCCTTGCTGTAGTCATTGGGCGTTGCCTGTTCTTCTGTTTGGTTTCCCGATTTACGTTGTATTTCCCGTGTTTATGGATATTCTTGATTTGCGTCTGTTTGCTGGGCGCGTTGGCCTCTGTGCTTATTTGCGCTTTCGTCTTTATTTGCTCCATTTTTATTGGGATTAATATCTGCAAATTGTTGATTCCTTTTATTTAATTCATTGACTTTTTCTTTGCCTTTGTTTTCTAAATTTGTTCCTTCTTAGTTCTTTGTTGGTGTGTATTTTTTCGTTGTTGTTTCATCTCGTGTCCTTAGTTGTTCGCTTGTTTTTCATATTCGGTTCTTTTGCCGTATTGCCCCTTGTATGTTTTGGGGTCGTTATATTTTTGGTGAGTTCCTCCTTCGTTGCTTCTGTCTCTGTGACAAGGTCTATGCTATCTTTTTCTATATTTGTTTCGTCTTCTGTTTGTGGAGATTGAGCATCGATTTTTGGATCTGGTTTAGGTTTCTGTTTTTTGTTCATTTTGCTGTTTCTTTTTGGGTGTTGGATTGCCTGATTCTTCGTCTAAATCAAAGCGTTGTCGTGTGTTTGGTTGGTATGAATGGTCTTTTTAGGGCGTGTTCCTCGTTTGAAGAACTGTCTCGTTATCTGATGGACATGCCAGTAATGGGGTTTCTGGATAGAGCGTTTGCGCCGAGGTTAGGATTTGCTGTGTGGTATTTTAAAATCGTAATCGTTGAGGGTTATTTTCCAGCGCTGACGCTTCTGTGGAAAGTCGGATTTAGTATTTAGGTATGTTATAGCTCTATTATCGGTAATTAATGTGAATTGTCTGCCGTATAAGCACGGGCAAAAATGTTCTACTGCGTAAACTACGGCTAGAAGTTGTTTCCTCATTGTGCCGTACACTTGTTGTAGTTTCGAGAGTGTTTTTGAATACAATGATACAGGGTGATTGAATTTATTATATTCCTGATTTAAGACTGCGCCTATTGCGTAGTTTGACGCGACCGTGGTGAGAGTAAATGGTTTTTCGAAATCGGGATAACGCAAAATTGGGCATTCTATAATTTTGTTTTTGAGCAATTCGAATGCTTTTTGGCATTCGTCTGTCCATTGGAATGTGATATCTTTTTTCGTTGTATTATCAGGGGTAATGCGATTTTTGCGAAATCCTTAATGAATCGTCTACAATAACCTGCGAGTGCTGTAAATTGTTGGATTGCTTTTTTGATAGTTGGTGTTGTAAATTCGGTTATGGATTGTACTATTGTACTATTGAAGTTTACTCCTGCTTCCGTGATCGTATGTCCTAGATATGTGAGCTCTGTTCGTAAGAATTGACATTTATCGGTTTGCAAAGTTAGACCTACTTCGGTTAAACGTTTCGCTAAACGCCCATAACTCGATGAGCCTCCCGGACCGTCCCCTCCCAAGTCGGCTAAATCTTTATTCTTGCTAAATAAATAAATAAATAATTTTTATTTAAAAACAAATTTTTTACTCTATTTTTGAGAAAGATAGTTTAGGAATAATATAATATAATATTTCAAAAGGTTATATTTGGGAAAATTATCAAAACCGAAACATTTCTTGAAGATTATATGTCGGAAATAGTTTTTTTTTTTCAACAATTATTATTATACTTTTTTCCAAAGGTTATGTTTTAGAACATTAGGTTTCAATTTGTATTTTTCAAATTTTATATTTCAGAAAGAAGAAAGAAATGTATTTATATTTTTGAAAGTTATATTTGTAAAGTTATGGTTCGGAAAAGTATTGTCGAAAAATTGTATTCAAAAAGAAAAATTCTGTTATGTTTGATATTCAGATTTTATGTGTGATTATTTATTTCGGGTGTCGGAAATACAAGGTCAGAGGGAAGAGGAGGGGGGAGATATTGTGATGTGTGTTCATTACTTTCCACCGCGGACGACATTCGATTATTAAAAGTTAACGTGCAAACGATTTTTAATTGGCCTGTACTTACAGTGCCAGAAGTACGATGGTGAGTGTACGCATCAGCTGATCGCCTTTTCCTTTATATGCTGTGCTGGTGACTCACGCGTAGCGGTGCTGTCATGGCTGTTGTCTCGTACACAGACGACCGAACAACACAAAATTCTCAAGACACAACAAAAACGAAAGGGTGACAGAAGAGCAGACTCGGACGTGGGATTTCCCGGATTCTTTTAAAGCGGAATCTGCGCTGCAACATTTTTTATTGACCGTTTGATAATCTTTGAAAACTTTAAAATATCACGTAGTAAGGGGCTCCATAAAAACGGTCGATCGAGGGGGTTTGGGAGGTTATGACTCTTTTGCAGATATGGCAGTAATTATCATCGGTCGCTCCACTACGGTCAGCGGTGCACGGAGAATCATCGGGTTTTTCGTAACTATAAAAGGGTAGTCATCCCTTCTTCATTCTTAAAACAAATCAAATTTGCCGACACAGAATTCAGACATTTTTTCGAATGCTCCCACCATCGCGAATTGAGTCTTGTTCTTCTGTTCTTTCCAAAAAACAAATTAGTCTTCGACAATCCTTCGACTGGCGCACAATCAAGTAACCCTTGGTTCCGATCGCCTCTTTGTAACGTCGTCGAAGTATTAGCACGCGTGTCAATTTCCAACTTGTACTTAAATGTTCATTGTTCACTTAATCCATTGTTGTTATTAAATTCTTATACCCATCCACAATCAGAGTCTGTTATTTTCTTATATTGCTAATAGTGGATTGCTTGCGAATAAATTTTTCGAGCGGTTGTATCGATTACTTTCGTTCCCGCTTCGTAGTGTCACGACTTATAACCCTGAACGGTAAATAAAATCCACAAGCGCTACGTACAACTTCCCCCTTTTATTTTTCAGCCTGTTATTTATCAGAGCATTTAACACAAACACGTGATCTCTCGTGCCTCTCCCCGCTCTAAATCCCGCCTGGCTTTCCCTTATTATACCCTCTTTTTCAATCCATCCGTTCAATCGTTTCACCATGATGCTCGCTAACAGTTTATACCCTAAATTCAATAATGCCACCCCTCTATAGTTGTCCGCCTTCTCCCTGTCCCCCGCTTTGTGAATCGGGAAAATTCTTGCCTTGTCCCATCTCTCCGGTACCTCTCCCTTTATCCAAATGTAGTTCATTATCCGCCTTAGTTCTTCCTCCCTTTTTCTGGGTATTCCTTTAATAAATCCCGCGGTAATGCCATCTTCTCCCGCTGCTTTCCCGGTTTTCAAGCCTTTTAACGCTCTTTCGATTTCTTTCCTGCTAATTTCCTCGTCCACGCGGGGATCCACCGACGCGTCCTCATTCACCACTCCCTCCTCCCTTGTTTCCTGCTCTCCATTACCTCCCCCCCCCCCCGTCTACCCTTCAATAGCCCAGCGAAATACTTTACCCACTGTTCTTTGCTGATCCCGTTTCCGGTTGTAGTTCTTTTCAGTTTAAACTTCCCTACCGCAGCCCACCATTCTACCATATTTTTACTCTCCCTTACCTTCGTCCACCTTTCTTCGAACCATTCCCCCTTTTTCTTATTACACAGTTCCTTCATCGCTTTCCTTTCCTTTATTAGTTCCTGCTTTTTCTCGTCTTCAATCTCCCCTCCCCCGCCTGTGCCGTCCGCTTCGTAGCCGTCCCTCCCTCCTCTCTTCTTACTGGGCAAAACGATTTTCAGGGCCCTCTACACCCTTGTTTTTTGCTCTCTACACTCATTATCGGTCACCCTCTTATCTCTTTACTTCTTCCCATATTCCTCCTCATACCCACCTTCTTCCCATCTCCCCTCCCTTTCTTCGCCCACTGCCCACTCTCTGTCTAGTTCCTCCTCATATTCCCCCTCTCCTTCCTCCTTCCACACCAGTTTCACCCCCTTTTCCGTTTTCTTTTGTCACCCTCTTCCTTCCCCTCCCTCCAGTATGAACGTCACCGGTAGCTGATCTGACTCCGTCCGCGGTATGACCTTTATTTTTTTGACCAACCCCTCCTCTTCATCCTCCAACTTTATTATAAGATCCAGTACCGGGCAAGCTCCCCCCCCCCCGCATACGTTAACTTTCCTTCTTAGTCTCCCCTCGTTCTCACAATTCACTAATCCCTGCCCCCCCCCCCCCTATTCTCACGTTCAAATCGCCCGCGATTATTACCGCTGCCCGTCTTCGTTACCTCTTCCACGCGTTGCTTCAGTTCCTCTTCTACTCTCTTGAAGCCTTCGTTCACATATATTTCTATAATCCACAGTTCTTTATCCATATTCCGTCTCTTCATTTTTATCAATAAGCCAAACTGCCACTCTTCAACCCTGCATCTATCACACATATTTTTTCTAATCCCTACTAAGTGCCCCCCCCCCCCGCCGTTCTTCCCCTCTTTTCGTCACACACCGCCGCCTTCAACCACCACCTAAATGCTTTGTCCAGTCGGCTTAACGCCCCTTTTTCATTTTTCTCTTCAATCCACGTTTCTTGCACTAAAACTATCTCACAATCGCTTATTAAATCACGCGCTTCTAACAACTTCCCGTATCCTGCCACATTCCACGTCATCGCTCTTATCCCCTTGCTCCCCCCTTCGTTTTCCGTGCTCTCACCCCCACTTACTCCGAAATGGCGTTCTCTCCATTTTTCCTTCCCTTTCTACCCAGTACCACCAGGTTTCGTTTATGCATATTTTCATGTATCCTAGAAACACCGGTTTTCCCAACCTCCTCATCTTCTCCGCTTCTTCTTTTAGCCACTCCGTTACACTTGTTTCTCGCACTGTCAAATCGTCCCCTATCCAGACCCCTGACCCTCTCAAACGCCCCCTTTTTTTCATGATGTTAATTTTATTCTCGCGCGAATCCAGCGTGACCACCGTTTCCCCTACCGTACGCATCGCCCTCACAATTTTCGGTGTAATCCCCATTTTTGACTGTATAATTGAGCTAATTTCTCTCGCTATTGTTTTTTCGTTCCCGCTGGCTCTAAACCCCTGACGATGATGCTGCACTTTCTCCTGTTCCGTTCCTGCGCCTCGAATCGCCACTCATCCTCGCTCAGCGCGTCCAGCTTTCGTTGCGTCTCCCTGCTGTGCCGGTGTTCGCTGGGCTGCGTCCATCCCCTCCGTGCCGCCGAGCTTTCCGTCCATCCCCTCCGTGCCGCCGGGCTTTCCGTCCTGTCTCTCCTTTCCCTTCGATCGCTCCGTCTTATCTCCCCGCCGTTCTGCGGCGATGCGGCCCTTCTCGTCGCCTTCGTCGATTTCTTTTCCTCTCGTTATCGCTTCCGAATAACTCTTATTATTATTATTCTCGTCCTGTTTTCTCGTTTCTATCATTCCTCTCCCCCTCTCCGCCCGTTTGGGTTCCACCAGTCTTCGGTGCATTTCCTCGTTTTCTCGTTCTAACCACCGTATTGTTTCCTCCTGCATCTCAAATCTTTCTCTCCATCTCTCCTGCTCCCCCACTAGCATTTCTTCCACTTTCTCCCTCCGAATCATATCTCGATCTTTTTTTTCGAACTCTTTTTGTTTCCTTCTCTGATTCTCCTCTCATCTGGCCATCATTTCTTCCACCGCCCTCTCCAAGATTATTCTTATTTTAGTTTCGATTTTCTCCTCCCTTTCCTCAGCCATTTTCATCTGTATTTTTCCAATTCTCTTCCTCAGTTCGTTTTCCCTGTTGGGGCTTTCCTTCTCTCTCATGCTCGTCACGTACATACTTTTCTCTCGTTCCTCCTGTCTCTCCTCTTTTCCTCCCCGGCTTTCTTCCTCCAGCAGTACTTTACTTCCTTTCTTTCGTTTTCCCGATCCCCAACAGTCCATCAGCGATCTTGCACAGTACATTTATTGTTTCTTGATAGCCAGTCCCCCTCTTGGTCTGCCTCTTCTCTTCTTACCTGTCTCCAGTATTTCACCTGTCGACTCTTTTTCCGTTTCTTTACCTTCCTCCGATTCTCTTCCTCTCACTGTCACACTCCTGTATGTCATCGGCGTCTCGCAGATTGTGTCGATGCACTCCGATAACTGTGATAGATGTGACAGCTGGTTGTTCCCGCCATATTCTTTTCTCCTGGGACGGTACGGTAGCTGTAGTCCTCACTCTCAGCTGCGGCTGCTCGCCGTCTCCCACCGTTGTCGCTGTCGCTGCCTCCGTCCTTCCCGCTTTCTCCCATCTCGCTTGCTTTCTCTCTTTCCTCGCTTCCTAACCCCATTGTTTTCACCCGACTTTTCCTTTATCTCAAACTGCACTCTTTTTGCAGTCCCTTTGCTCCCTACAGTTCCACCCTATCTTCGCCCTTTCCCCCAGCCTCTCACTAATTTTCACCTTGAGCCGTTCACTTTTACTCTCCTTTTACTCACTTCACTGGCTCGTTATGATAAACCGCGAGCGTCCCCCTACGCGTCAATCGGAGAAGTCCCAATTTCACAATATAAAATCTTCGCTTAGCGCGGACAGCTTAGGGTGCAATCACGTTGGACACTTTCACGGATTCAGTGTTACGTCCCAAAGTAGAGAGACAGAATGGGCGCTTTCCAGCTAGGAGACACAGGGTGACACAGTGTCACACAGTGCTTTGGTGCTTGTTGGAACGCTTTGAGGTTTTGAATTCAGTCACTAGAGTCCGCTCATGCAGTTTACGAAAAATCTAGGGACAAGTCAAACGCGTATAAATAATATCATTGCATCTGTTAAACGTGTATAAATTGTATCATTGCACCTAATAAATAAAAAGAAACGATCAACTCATAAAGAAAGTTACAACACAGTTAGAAATCAACCGACTTCAACACGACGCAGAACGGGACGAGATCGCATCGAAAAGGTAAGCTCGTTGATAGTGCCAATTCCTCTCTCCCTTCGCCTTTAAAAGACCTCGTTGCGACAACTTAACAATGGCCCTCTCTGAAGAAAGTGCTAGAATGCAAGACGATGAGACGATCATTCGTCGATAAGCATTAATAAAGGGCCAACTAACGACGTTCAAGCGCATATTAGACGACTATCCAGAAAATTCATATATAGATTCACTGAAGATTTCCATGGAACATGTCCGAAACTCATTCGAGGCATTAAGACACTAACATTAGATCTACAAAACATTGAGCCAACTCTTCATCACGAGAAAGAATAACATGCGATGGAAAACACCGTAATAGGTCTCATGGCAAGGATTCGTAAAATTGAACGCTAAACGAATCTCGCGGAAGTGAGCACACCGCATATACCTCATTCTCCGAGCCCATTCTCGTCGGCACCCACCAGCATACGTTTACCGGAACAAAAACTTCCACGATTCGACGGATCGTACGAGACTTGGCTCAACTTTCAAGACGATGTCGAAGCAACAATCGGTGAGAGACAAGATATTTTCGATACGTAAAGAGCGGCGAGCCAGAACGTCTTGTGCGCAGTTTCAGCACGACCAACGGCATATTTCAAGGAGCACGAAGGCTTCTCAAAGAAACTTTTGAACATAAGGTCAAGATCTCGAGCGGCATGTATGACCTTCCGACGATGCAACGGGAATCAGCACCAGAGCTCAGCGCTGTCGTTAATACGGCACAGTTGCATCTGTCACCGTTAAAATCGTTAGGAGAACCCATCGGAAAATGGAGCACCAGCAATGGAGTTGTTATTTCTAATGCTGAACAAGGTCGATAAAACCACTCAAAGAGAATGGAGGCGCTCGCAACGGGGACACGAAGTTCCAACGTATGATAATTTGACGGCATTCTTACGCGAAACGGTCATCGCAACGGACGATATACCAACGCCTCGACCGACAAGGGACGAAGGGACGAATGGAAAACAGAAAAATCGTAGCGCTAAGGGAAAGGACGACAGCAGTCAAACGCAACGACAACGTTTCACAACGACCGCTCAAGCGTCGTGTACGGTATGTGAAGAAGCGACTCACGCGATCACACGATGTCAAAGGTTTAAATCGTTGACGCCAAAGGATCCACATGACATCGCTACGAAACTAAAACTGTGCCTAAACTGTCTTCGCCGGGAACACAAAACGAAGGATTGCACTTCTAAGTACACGTACATGGTGTGCCAAGGAAAACGCCACACGTGGTTACAGCTTGCGGAAAGGGTTAACACGACAACCTCGTCGACCGAACAGGCGTGACTAGGCTCTTCGACTGCACCAGGGAAGGAAGCGTTAACATTGGTTTCGAACTCGCCACCTCAAGAGATATTGGTAACGGTCATCGTCATGATTAAGGATAAGGTGGGAAGGCAGCAAGTACATCGAGCTCTCCTGAATGCCTGCTCTACCACGAACTTTATGACTGATCGATTGGCTTAGCTCGCTCGATTTGGACAAAATGCAAGGCAGCATCCCGATTTCCTCCATGAATCACCCACGATCGACAACAATTTTCATGGGCAAGGCGACAATCTCATCGAAACTCAACAGCTTCACCCGTACTCTCCATTTTCTCACAGTGAAAACGATTACGGGACTGGTGCCGGACAGTCGTATGAGCCGTACGACGATGTTATTACCGAAAAATAAACCACTGGCTGATGAGTCCTTCGATCAGCTTGGTGAGTTCGATTTGCTAATTGGATCAGGACCCACATTATCCTCACTTTGTATAGGACAAATGAGGCTATTCAAGGCTACCGAACCACATCTCTACTTACAGAATACGAGATTTGGCTGGATTGTCGGCGAACGCGTACCCCTAGAAACCGCAACGAATCTCATTACCAGCGCATCTTGTGGAGAGATTCGGATGGACAAATTACGGCATACGAGCTCAATACGGTAACCTTCAGCTTATCATCAGCGCCGTAAGATGGTGTAAGCATCGTATTTGACAGTACGATGCTTACACCAACTTGGTAACGACGAGGGACGTGACTTTCAATCAGCAACGACGGCAATAAAAAGGGGCTTTCGCGTAGACGATATTCTGACTGGAGCGCCGACGATCGAAGAAGCATTAGACCTGTGTGACGAAATCGCCCAAATCTTGTGAAGTTCTAGTTACATATTAGATAAGGCTGCGAACGATGGACGACTCGTGGAAGGTTTACCGGCAAGCCATGTCAATCTAAAACTGCAGTCAAAAGAAGACCCTACCATAAAAACCCTCTGAGTACACTGGATCTCGGAGCAAGATAGCATCGTGTACACCGTACAGCCAAATCTACAAAACGAACGAGCGACGAAACGAATAATTCTGTCGGACATCGCGAAGATCTTCGATCTGCTCGGATTACTGGGTCCAGTGATCACTTTTGCCAAATTGGTGATGCAAGAGCTGTGGCTTGAAAGACTAGATTGGGATGATCCAATCCCATTGACAATCTACACCAAATGGCTCGACTATACAAGATAATTGTCGTGTCTCAATGAGTTATCGTTCCCGCGAAGAATAGCAGTCTCCTCGCCTAGCGAGATGCAACTTCATGAATTCTGTGACGCCAGCGAGCGAGGTTATGGTGCCTGCCTCTAGTTGTGCAGCGAGAAGGCCAAATGCGACGTGACCTGTATTTTGTTATGCTCGAAGGGTCGGATGGCGCCGCTCAAGGGTAATAAAGTATCGGGCACCAATCAACCGATGACTATTCCTCGACTGGAATTATGTGCAGCACAGTCGTTGGCACCTCCATTCGTATCCAATCGCGTGGCGGATATGCAGGTACAACCGATATAAACAGCTGGAGGTACGTGCGATCGGCTAAAAATCCGGAATAGCTGATATCTCGGGGTCAACTGCCGGAAGAATTTGTCTTGCCATCCATCTAGACCAATGGACCATCATGGATGCGGGAAGAAAAAGATCAATGGACACCGCTCGAGCTTTCCAGTCTGGAACGGATACCGGAGACTAGGGCGATTAAATGCCTAGCCACTCCATTACAATCGGGCATCTTAGAACGGTAGTCATCTATAGTCAAATTACGAAGAATTGCTGCGTATTATCTGCGATTTAAGAACAAGGGTACGGGTCCACTGATTGGCGAGGAATTGCGTGCCGCAGACCACACGATAATCAGACTTGGGCAATGAACTCATTTCTCGGAAGAAATAAGAGACTTATCAAGAAACCACCCAAATGATAAGAAAGGTAAACTCATACAGTTGAACCCGTTCATAGATCATGTGGGAATTTTACGTGTCGGAGGTCGTCTGAGACACTGTACAGCCTCGTTCGAAGAAAAACACCCCATGAGTCTACCACGCGACCACCACATAACGCAACTGATCATCCGATATGAGCATTTTAGTCTTTATCACTCCGGGAATCAAGCTACGTTGTATTCACTTCGGCAAATGTACTGGATCATCGATGGGCGAAATCAAGTGCGTCACGTCATCCTAAATTGCCTGGCATGCAATAAGGCGAATCCAGTAATGCCGGAGTGTCAAATGGGCGACTTGCCCAACGTCCGTGTGACCGAAGCCCGGCCATTCCTGAATGTCGGCATTGATTATTGCAGTCATTTTTCATTAAGGAGAAAAAATTCAGAAATAGAGGTCGTATCAAAATTTATATTGCTGTTTTCGTCTGTATGTCAGTAAAGGCAGTACTATTAGAATTGATCACCGATCTCACCAGTCAAGGTTTCATAGCGACCTTGAAACGTTTCATCGCACGACGAGGCTTGTGCAAGAACATTTACTCCGACAACGGAACAAATTTCGTCGGTGCGAGCAGAGAGTTGAAGGATGATCTCAACTTTCTACTAAAAAACTCCAACCACGAGATCATAAATCATTATCTGGCCGAAAAGGGAATCGAGTGGTATGTCATGCCACCTCGATCACCCAATTTCGGAGGGATATGGAAAGCAGCCGCAAAGGCATTTAAATACCATCTCCGACAGGTTGTAGGTGAAAAACTCTTCATATACGAAGAATTTTACACTTTCTTGGTCAAAATCGAGGCAATCCTGAACGCTCATCCATTGACCCCAATTTACTCTGATCCCAACGATCTTCTAGTACTTTCCCCAGGGCATTTCCTCATTGGCAACTCATCAACGAACATTCCTGATATCGATCGTCAATGGATGCCGGAAAATAGATTGTCTTCGGGGCAACACATTTAAAAGGTGAAGCAAGACTTCTGGAAACGGTGGCATCAGGAATATCTGACGGTACTCAACATCCGGAGCAAATTGGACCCACGGCTCACCCGATATAAAGGAAGGAATGCTTGTCCTCATCAAGGAAGACAATCAAACGCCTCTTTGCTGGTCTATGGGAAGAGTAGTCGAGACTCGGCCTGGTCCAGATGGAATCGTGCGAGTCGTCCGGATTAAAACACCAAGGGAAGTCAGTACACGAAATGGTCGATGCTTGACCCCTCTGCAGAATCACACCTCGGAACCTTCGCATTAGATTCATTTCCATTTTATATACAACCATTTATTTCGAGATTATCATAGTCTGCGTAATACATAACTGTCTATTATCAATTAATTCTTGATCGGAACTCTCTCAAGGGGGGTGTACATCTCGTACACAGATGAGGGAACAACTTTCGTTCAAAGCGAAATCTGCGCTGCACATTTTTTATTGACCGTTTGATAATTTTTGAAAACTTTAAAATATCACGTAGCACGAGGCTCCATAAAACGGTCGATCGAACGGGAGGTTATGACTCTCTTGCAGATGTGGCATTAATTACCGTCGGCCACTCCGTTTTTTCCGTAACCGTAAAAGGGTAGTCATCCCTTCTTCATTCTTAAAACCAATCAAATTTACCGACACAGAATTCAGACATTTTTTCGAATCCTCCCACCGTCACGAATTGAGTCTTGCTCTTCTGTTCTTTCCAAAAAACAAATTAGTCTTAGACAATCCTTCGACTGGCGTACAATCAAACAACCCTTGGTTCCGATCGTCTCTTCGTAACGTTGTTAAAGTATTAGTACGCGTGTCAATTTACAACTTCTACTTAAATATTCATTGTTCACTTAATCCATTGTTGTTATTAAATTGTTATACCCATCCACAATCAATGTGTGTTATTTTCTTATATTGCTAACAGTGGATCGCTTGCGAATAATGTTTTACAGCGGTCGTATCGATTACCCGCGTTCCCGCTTCGTGGTGTCACGACTTACAACCCTGAAAACTAAATAATTTTTTACCGACGCGATTGAACGATACAGTTAGTATCGCTGGTAGAAAAATGGGGCTTAGACCAAGCGGCGCTAACAGACAGCTGTGGTCGTTGACGTATGTGCGTTCTTTCTTCTTCTTCGTTGCTTCGACTGTGTGTGTTGTATAGTGTACATTGTATAGTGTAGTCTGTGTTCGATGTAATTGGTCTCCGATGTATTTTTCTCTTTTTTTCACACTTTGTATTAAATTGTCTTTGGTGTTTTTTTTTTGTCGAAGTTCGTGTAAATGATAATTGGTTTCCGATGTTTTTATTTATTTTGTTTTTTCACTTGGTTTTTTTGTCAATTCGTTTCGTGGGGTGATTTCCGTGGGTTTGTATCCCGCTTCTGCCAGCAATGTGACGGGCTGGCAAGCGGCGAGTAAATAACTGATAGAGTTATTTCGGCGATGAGTACGTTGTGTTTTATTAAAGATATAAAGAGGTTTTGACGCTTTGGAAGTCGGAGCAAACTGATTTAGCTAAGGAGGAAGGTAATGAGAAAGGGTTTGAAAGAAAGAGTTTAGGAGTGGAGAGGATGTCACACTCGCGTGGGACCGTCGAGTCAGCAGAGTTGGAGATTAGTAGGAAAGGAGATTAAGAGTAGGTGAGAATGGTGAGAGAAGAATGTGGGACCGTTACAGTATAATATACTGTACTGTACTATAAAAAGTACGAATACAGGTCATTAGATCGTGAGTCTCTGACTGGTAATGTCACCAAAGCGGATTTGCGCCCCGGAATGAATCTTCTGTTATCAGCTCTTACGATATTTCGTGAATAAATAATCGACCGACTTGGCTTCGTTATTTTTATATTTTGTGCCCTGCCATAAAAAATACAATGCTGGTTGGGTTGTTCATTAAATTTAGTACATATTCTACATTTCGTCGAATTTTCATGTGATTTACAACACATTGTATGCATTTGTTTAATCATTTATAATTTTATGATATAACAAACATTTTATGTAGGGGAGACCGGGGCTTCAATTGACAGAGGTACGTATTAATAAGCGAATATCTCAGAAACTATGCATAGCACATCACTAGCGATCTCTGGAATATATCCTCATAACAACGCTGCACAGGTCGAAACTCGTCAGTCCCGCTCAATGCGCCATAGGAGCGAGTTGTGTCACGGGCGTCGATTTTGGACAGGTAACGAACTTTTATTACTTTACAATTTTTTTATTTACGTGTTCAATATTTGAGTTTCTTGTAATATTTTTTATTGTGTAGTAGCTCGTCTCATACTTTATAATTCTACGTAACTTTATTAAGTCTAATGTTAACTATTTTGTAATTATAATTATTGTTATTCCAAAACGGTCCATGGGGCTATAATTAACAAAACACGCGGGGCAAGTATTAACGTGTTAATTGTTACCCCACACTTGGGGTTAGAATTAACAATATAAATGTACGTTATGTACATTCATTGCGGTAGGTAGCTAATTAATATTTTATTTTAAACTTGCAGCATGATGACCTATAAGAGAAAAACTACTCGAGGCATGACTTCGCTGGCGACCTACGAGTCAGCTGCTGTAGAAATAATGGAGAAGAATAGAAAATATAGGGAGGTAGCCACAGAATTTGAAATCTGTCATGTTACACTATTCAAGTTTGTGCAAAAGAAGAAAATGGGAGTCTCAGTAGAAGTAGGGTACAAAAAGATCAGGTTTGTGTTTACTTCTGAGCAAGAGAACAAAATAGCAGATTATTTATTGAAGTGCTCCAATATATACTTCGGACTGCTACCTATAGAAGTAAAAAAATTAGCCTACCAGTGTGCTGTTTTTTACAATATTGGTAATTTCCCAGAATCATGGAAGGTGAATGAAATGGCGGGTGATGATTGGTTTACAAATTTCATGAAAAGAAATACAATGTTGTTGATTAGAAGCCCTGAGGCGACAAATTTAAGCAGAGCGACATCCTTTAATAGAACCAATGTGAATGGATTTTTTGAAAAATACAGATCTGTATTACAACGATATAAACTTAGGCCATCCCGGATTTGGAACATGGATGAGACGGGTGTAACTACTGTGCAAAAGCCAAAAAAAGTAGTAGCTGGTAAAGGCACGAAGCAGGATGGTGCTGTGACCTCCGCTGAAAGGGGCATTTTTGGATGACTCAAAAAGAGTTTCTGTAATTTATGGATCATTTTATCCATCATGTAAGACCATCGGAAGAGGATCCAGTTTTACTTCTATTAGATAACCACAACTCGCACGTAAACGTTGAAGTTGTCGACAAAGCGAAGATAAATCACGTTATTCTATTATCGTTTCCGCCACATTGCTCACATAATTTACAGCCTCTCGATGTACCGGTATATGGTCCTTTAAAAAATTACATAAGCAGGAATCAGACCAATTAGATGACCAACAATCCTGGAAAACCCATGACAATATATGATCTTCCAGAGGTAGTCAGAGATTCACTTCCGCTGGCGTTAAATCCCACGAACGTAATAAACGCGTTCTGGAAATCTGGGATCTGTCCTTGCAATGAAAATGTGTTTCAAGAATCAGACTATGCGCCATCTTTTCTCACTGATCGTCCAGATCCCACCAATAGTGACCTGACTCGTATCGAGAACACCGCATCGAATACACCGCCTATTGATGACGACAACATGTTACTTTCTGGCGTGTCATTAAATTTAGAAAATCCTCAGATTTTACATTATATGCCTGATCTGGGTATTAATGTTTCTGACGTGATTATGTAATGAACCAGTGGCTGGACCATTCGGTGTACAAAATCATAGTAATTTAACTACATCTAGTAAAAATGACAATTTGTCTGCGATGCGATTACAAACTCCTTTAACACCTATAAAGCCGGTTGCTGGTCCTTCATGTGCTCAAACTGATGACTATTTTTCAATTGAATCCGTACGACCTCTTCCAAAAGCTCAGCCACGGTTACAATCAAAACGTAATCGCTCAAGAAAATCCGCCATACTCACCGACACACCGGAAAAAGAAGCACTAGAACATGAAGAATATACCAGAAATAAAAAAAAAAGAAAACGGACAATACAGAACAGGCTGGCAAAGAAAACGTTAAAGGCAAGGCAAATGGTAACTGGAAACGTAAAGGAAAAATAAACGAAAAGAAAAAATCAAAGGAAACATCACAAGTCGAAAAGGCGAAGAAAAAGATATTGCAAGAAAGAAACGACAGTTCAGAAGATGAATATTTTTGTCTCATTTGTGGCATTCCATACAATGAAGACACGTCTGGTGTAGACTGGGTGCAATGTATCTTGTGTAAGCAGTGGGCCCAGTCCGGATGTATCAGAGGCAACACTACTTCATACATTTGCCAAAATTGCGATTCGGACGATGATTATGCATAACAAATATTGTCATAATATGTAACTAAGCTTTATCAATGAGACTGCTTTAGACTAGTAGGTAGATTGTAATACAAAGACTGTTACATTTAAGAATGAGACATCTACTACCTCACATACTAGTCGAATTATATTATGCACAAAATTAAATAATTAAAAAACGTATTATAAATATAATACTGATTACTGTTAAATTGATAAAACAGTAGATAGACCTACAAGAAGTTTTAATTAGTAATTCTTTAAGGATTGGTTCATTTTTTATTATACTGTTTGTTATTGGATCTCATCCTAAACAATATTTGTCATTTCAACCCACGCCGATCCTCATTCTTGATCCACTGCTCTCTAGTCCAAAAGAGAGCTTGCGTCTCAATATCGTGCCCCGGTCTCCCCTACATGGCGTTCGTGGCGAAACTATCTTCTAACTGATGTGCTTTACAAAACTGTTTATTCTTCCATGCACTTGTGTAAAATGTATTACATTTCAAATCGTTTTTAGTTTTTTCGTAAAAAAAAACTTGGATTTAAAAGAAAAAGTTGTTTAAATTGAATTTAGTTACATTTTGCGATCATTTATTTTAATTTGTCATTCTATCTGTCAAGGTAAAATTGACAGATTTGATTAACTATGAAAACAATTCCGTGTAATTTTATTGTGTGTGCTACAATGCTGAGGAGAAGACGAGCTGACATAAACGTCGAGGTCAATAAAATGTGCGATGAGCTACCTCACGTGCTAACCGCACTGAAGACCAGCGAGCGACAGATAATGATAATAGTCGTATTGGTTTGCCCGATTTGCTTTCGACAGTGACTGGAAATGAACGAGAAGTGGATAGACTTAGAATGCAACGAGTTTGTGCACATCAAACAGAACAACAGCGATCACGACACAATGAACAAGAGCGATTCCGCCGACGCAGAGCTCCTGTGAACATGGAACCAGCGGTAAATCTACTGGATTGTGCTGTGCAGGTGGAAAAGTGAAATTGCCACAATTGGTCCCACCGCCAGATCCATTACGCTCCTTAGTTTCTGGAGTAGTAAGTGATTCTACTCATTTCTTAGCCAACATTAAAAAATATAACAGTTGTTTCCAAATGACATAATTTGGCGCAACGCATATTATACAGGACAATTTCATGCCCACTTTCATGGTAATTACAACATAATAGTTTTTGATAGCATTCATAACTCTATAAGATATAATTTTAAAATTTCTCAAACCATTGCAGATCGAAGGACAATTATATCACTTGAATAATATCTGAAGAATACATTCATCTCCGCGATGCTAGTAATGTCGATGGCAACACAAACAACGTGGGAAGAATGACAATTTTGCCGGCCACTTACATTGGAAGCCCGCGCCATATGCGCGAGTCTGCGCAAGATGCAGTGTCGTATGTTAGACAATATGGCCGTCCAGAACATAACATTCACATGTAATCCTCAATGGATTGAAATCAAGAAGGAACTGCTGCCCAGCCAAACAGTAGTTGATAGACATGGCATCACTGCCAAAGTTTTTAAACAAAAATTAAAATTCTCTTATCAATTTCATTATAAAGCACCGTCTGTATGGATAAGTTCGGTGTTGGGTGTACTCCGATGAATGGCAAAAGTGTGGTCTGCTACATGCGCACATTTTAGTTTGGTTAGTTGACAAAATCAAGCCAGGGAATTGATTCCATAATTTCGGCTGAACTCCCCGATGAAACAGTTGACCCAAATTTGCATGCAATAGTGACTAAAAACATGGAATTGCGGTGTTGTCAACAATAAGTCACCCTGTATGATCGACGGTAAGAATTCAAAGCGATACCCGAGAGACCTGACTACTGACACCATCATGGATATCACCCAATCGTCCAATGCACGATGCATTGAACCACGAGTTACAAAGAGAACAACAGTACGACACCGAAGTATTAGCCGAAGCAGTTCTTACAATTGTTCCGCAATTGAGTCAACAACAAAGTATTGCGTACGATTCTTTGATAAAAGCTGTGAACAATGGAACTGGTGGAATTTACTACCTCGATGCTCCCGGTGGGACTGGAAAAACGTTCTTAATTTCGCAATAATAGCGCAACAATTCAAAAACCATAATTGGCTGAGCAAATGAGCAATATTGGCGGCGAAAAACAAACATGTCGATGATCTAAACGCGATATTCAAAATTTTCTTCAGGGACAGTTGTTTTCCTTGAAATCAGTCGACACTGTTATCGACCAGGATGACGGAGTCAAATATCCCACAGAATTGTTTAATTCGCTGGAATTGCCTGGACTACCACCTCACAATTTGCTATTAAAGGTAGGTTCAGTTATCATCATGTTGCGTAATATTAATCAACCTGGACTATTTAATGGAACGAGACTGGCTGTGAAAAAGCTAATGAATAACGCCACCGAGGCGACTATCATCAATGGAAAATACTAAAGAGTTTCGATTCCGCGTATACCGATTATTCCAACGGATTTGCTATTCCATTTTAAGAGACTACAATTTCCAGTGCGTCTGGCCTTTGCGATGACTATAAATAAATCACAAGGCCAATCGTTGAAAGGTTGCGGTATTAACTTGGAGGTTCCCTGTTTCGTGCATGCGTTATGTCCCAACATAGGCAACGCACATTTCCTGTCGATAAGCCAGATTATTATCTTACCTACCTCCGAAACGATGCACCCTGTCGGTAAAATTCAAATACTATGTATATCTTTTATTCTTATTATAATCTTATTATTTCATTTATTAAGTTGCTGTTCCGGCGAAACCGAAAGGGTTTTCAAACCTTGCCGCTCAAGTCATTCTTGATCGATAGAGGAGCTCTAGTCGATCGATATCCGCTCGACGCCCCCCCTTCTACTTCGCTCGCCGGCTCGCCTCATGCCTAACCGGAACCGGTTCCTCGGCCATTCTCTCGTGAGAGCTCTCAAAGTATACACGCGCGTGCATAAATTATCGACTTTCATAAAACCATAAATTTGACCTCGGCTCTTCTATATTTGGACCTTCTCTCTCAAAACCGTTATCATCTCGTAATCTTGACCTCGCTAATTCAAACCGGCATTATCTAAGTAAAATCAGTGATCAGCTCAACTCGATCCGCTCATCGCACATCACGTGCCCTCGTTGTTCGTGCCGTTCATTATTTAAATAAAGTGTCTTGCATTCGTCTACAGTGTATCGTCATTTTGGCTCAACCAAAAACCTCTCCCGCCAACCAGATCCTCGCTTGAACAGCTACATTTAAGAAACAACAATGCTTCGGGTACGAAACTATGATTTCCCAAAACATTGCTTCGGTTACGAAACTATGATTTCCCAAAACATTTCTAGATTACCTTCCACACATTTGAAAGACTAAACTCAATCTATTTATGTAAGCAGTCACGCAATGTAACAAGACACGTTCCATATCTTCCCAAACATTCTCCCAACGAACAAACATCCCTCCTATACACATCCTTCCAAGAATAAACCCTTAACGAAGATCGATAGTATTTACTCTTAAGTGTAGGGCATACTTTAAGTTACAAATATCCAGCCCGACAATCTTTCTTACTCATATTTCATTTTAAGAAACGTCCTGTGCGATATCGCCACTCAAAACTTAGTCATAAAACAAACTCTGTAAAATTCTCAGAACTATAAATTTAAAACTACATTTTCTTTCTTACGAACATCGTCTACGAAGGGATGATCTCAAGCCACCCCCGTGTGACTGAGACACCCCCTCCATAGAAAAACGAAGAGTCTCGCTAGAAATCAGACCAATCGAGTCAACCCGATTTTTGTAACTCCTTCCAAACCGAAGCGAAATGGATAACTTTTTTAAAGAAGAAAAACAGAATATCTTGAACCTTGAATCGAATCGTATCTCACGGAAGTAAAATCCCCGTCTCATTACAAAACTATTCTAAGTATAAATCTATGAGTTGTAATTTCAAAAGTCCAATAAAGTATAAGTTTTTGTTAAGTGTAATTGCGTTGTTGGCGTTGCAAATAATATTTTTCCCAACAAACTCACACTCACGGATCAACATTGAGAAGTTTGGGAAATCAATCATCAAACTAAACGTCTTCGAAGAGGAATCAACCTCGACGATTAATCCAAAATCGTTGAGTTAGTATATTGAGCATAAGTAAGTCCCAGGCAGCGAGCTCACGTTCAACCAAATAGCGCAAACCAACTCAAAAATCCCGCGCAAATCGAATTATCAACGGAGCTACTCTGTCTCTCTACTTTGGGACGTAACACATGGACAGCTATATGTCGTGTGTTCGCGCGTAGGAAAGCCATCATCTTTGTATATATACGCATCACAAAACAAAACAAAAAACATAGTTCATCAGAAAGTTTTACATTGATCATGTATATAAGACGTTGAACTCATTTGGATTGTAAGCAAGATTCATTTAATAACCAAACGAAATTCAAACCGTATAAGATGAATCCAGTATTATTGATCGCAATGGATTGAATCTGGAAGGTTGATTAGGATTCATTATAGCTAACTACAAGTTACAAATAAAGAAAAATCATATCGGTCAAGCCAATTCAGTTTCTCCTACATTTTGTATGCAACGGTTTTTTTTTTATTGTGCGGCGGTACGAAGTTCGCCGGGTCACCTAGTATATATTTGGTTTACGTGATACAAATGAATATATTACACGTATTTACATGTCGGATTGAACTGCGACTGCTTTCGTGAATTATGCCGATATGTTTATTGCGCGTTGACCCGTGCCGCTTTGATCGGGATTTCGTCGCGCTAATTAGTACGGGAAGGGGTTAAGATTTCTCCAAAACTATTCAACATTTTTCGATGATTTTTCTTTTATTTTCTTCAGAAGGACTTCAGTTTTAGAGGTTTTAGAGGATATTGAAATTAGAAAAATTTTGGGATCAATTCAACCCCGAAAAAAATTGGTTCGAAAAATGCCTATTTTCTAGGTACCTTTTCTCAGCAACCATACGTTTGATTTTTACCATTTTGTTCGTGTGTATATTAAAGTGTTATGACAATTGTATCGAGCCATTTTTTCGATATTTCATTTCAGAATTTTCTGACGTCGTTTTGAAATTAAAAACAAATTCTGACCACTTCTTTTTTACTTTCAAATGTATTTTTCTCGGGTCTGAATCGCTTTTTCAACCAAACGGGGCGGAATTGTATTCGTTTTACAGTGACGTGGTTTGGCGTGTGAAAGTCGGTATTTTCATATTTCGGGGAAAAGACATTAGGTTCAACTCTGCCATGGTATGTTACGAACTTAGACACACAAATATTAGGAAGAGAGAAAAAGAAAAATTAAAGTGGATATCTAGTAACTGCTGGAAATGTGTTATTATATAGCGTATTTAAATAATATGATAGATTTTTCAGTAAGTTGTAGTAATTTTCAAGATCATTCGCAGTCAGCAGGAATGATCTTGATCTCCATAACAGAAGAATTGGTAAGAGATTGGAGAACGAATGAAGATCATATTAAATGAATGCTAGTGGATAAATGTTCATCTTATACAGGGTGTCCCTTTTATCTCTGCCACCCGAAATAACATGGTAATTATCGATGTCACAAAAAAATGTTCCAAACAAAAGTTATACGGTGTGGAAGAGGCTATCAAATGTGACCATTTTTTCATTTCGGTGGAGCCGTTTACGCACAGTGAAGATCGCCTTCTCTTTTTTAAATGGAATGGTACATTTTTTTCCAAACATCTTGGAGAGCACCTCAAGCCGCATAAAAACATTGGAGACCAAAAAGTCGTTTAAGGTCATTCAAGGTCAGTATCGATGACTACCATTATGACTACCACTATATGATATAAGACTACCAAATATTTGGTAGTCCGAAATATTTAAATTTGTGTCATCGATACTGACCTTTAATGACCTTGAACGAATTTGTCCCCCTAAAGTTTTTATGCGGCTTGAGGTGCTCTACAAAATAGTTGAAAAAATGTATCATTTCATTTTTAAAAGTGAAGGTGACCTTCAGTGTGCGTAAACGCCTCGACCGAAATATTAAAAAAATGGTCGCATTTGATGGCTCCCTCCACTCCGTACAACTTTTCTTTGGAACATTTTTTGTGACGTCGATAATTACTGAGTTATTTCGGATGGCAGAGATAAAAGGAACACCCTGTATAAATTTAAATTTAATTTTTTTTCATCTGTCCTACAAGACGGCGGACTTTGGGGGCCCTTTGTAAGTTTAAACTATCGTCTTATCTGCAGAAATCTACAGAAACGCCGCATTTGCATAGGATATTCATGGCCCCGAAAAAACCTACTTAAACGACCGTGATTATGGAGCCCTTCGCTTTGTGATGTTTTTAAGTCCGAACGGATCAATGTATTAGTATCAATGAAAAAATGTAGAGCGCAGATTAGGTTGTTAATACTTTGGAATTTTCTACTATCGACTTTCCCTCTGCCTCTCTCCATTTTTGTGTGATTCGACAAATGTTTTTCTTTATCGTTCCGCTCATGACGGAACAGTTCGTGTTAAATCCACTGGAACTTTGGGCTTTAATGTAAATCGTAATGTTGCATATCGTTATAATGTTTGCGGATTTAAAAATGTTTGAGGCTTCAAAATTAACCACGTGGAAGTTAATATGTTGATTCCTCGGCTGTAGATTATTTGAAAGTGCTTTTGGGTGAAATTATTTAAGTACCCACCCCAGAATTTTGGGTTGGTACCCCAGCATCCTGGGGTGGGCAACAGACAATTCTCGAGTGGGCACGGCCCACCCGCCCCCCTAGATACGCCAATGCATTGAGGGCCTCACCCCAAATTGGTATAGTATACGGCAGAACAGAGATTACTACGGTCGCTAGCAGCTTCCACCTTCCTTAAGGTAGTACTAACGCGCTCTTAATTTCGATAGATTTTGTTCAAATTTTAACCAGACATTGTTCATATCATATTGCATGTAGAGTGAAATTTCAGAACAGTCGACTATTCAGATTGGGAGATAATGGGTTTAAAAGTTGCAATTTTTAACACTGCAGGGACGGCACTGACCAAAAATCAGGTTACATAATTCGTCGTACCATTCTATTGCGTTTATAGATTAAAAAAAAACAATTATATTTAGATAGCGAACTAGTCAATGAAAGAGTGTACAAAGTTTGCATTCACTTTACTATTCAGTTTTGCTAAAAACGTTTAGTAAAGACAGAAAAATGTTCTACAAAAAAGATCTGTACCCTACAATAAAAAGACATATAGCAACGCCGCATCGTGCCACGTAAGTTTGCGCGGCATATAGAAACTAATACTGCAGCATAAATTTTCAATCGCACAAACTTTTTAATTAGTTATCAATTGAATAACACTTTTATTTATTAATGAAGAAAATTTTATAATTTATCGCGTAAATATGTTTTGTTATGATAAAAGTTTTTAACTTTAGAAACACGATAATTGTGCACGCCTTCCCAACGTACACATAAGAGAGACAAAAAATTAACCTGAAGGTTTTAAGATTCAATAACTGTTGTATCCACGAGTAGAAGTGTGGACGAAGATGGTTAGACTGCTCGAGAGGGAAATAATTGTAAGGGCATGTTTCTCAGTAAAAATCACACGTAAATATTTTATTCGAACGAATTAACTGACACTCAGAATTAACAAATTTAATGCTATTGTTTAAACCGATTCAAGTATAAAGCGAGCTCGAATTATTGGGGAACTTGCGAGATATTGTTATTTGCTGCTATAACGCTAGGTGCGTACGAATTGAAATTCGCTGGACGACTGAGTGTGTCGCGTGCCAACGCGCGGCTGTTTTTATGTTTCTGCGGGTCTCTTTCACACGCTTCAGTAAAATCTCGACCCCAGGTGTTAGAGTTCGTCGCATTGGCTCGTTTCATCACGTTTTCGTGAACAGGCGTGAACAATAATGATTTTTATTTCTCGAAATATTCAACAATTTTGTTCAGTACTTTAACCGTTTTTGTAACTCGGCGTTTGTACGAACCACTTTCGGCAACGTATAGTAAAGATCGAATTCAATACAAGTCGATTTTCATAACTAATGCCCTTCAGCGAATGTACGTCCGTACATTGAAAACAAATTAAATTGTCACCAAGCTCTGAAATTTCAACGATTCACCTTCCTTCACATAATGTCCTTGTCGAGTATCCTTTCTCAACGACTTTAACATCTTCAAGCCATTTTTTTTGGCTTCGGCCATTGCCACCGGAGCTTTTATTTTACTTTCGACTACCTTTTATTTCCGCCACGTTCCTTGAAAACGAATTCTGCTTGACTTTTATAAGTTCTTTTTCCAATAATACACCCACAATCTCCAAAATTTCCGTGATTCTCATTCTTTTCTGACAGCTCCACGACAGCACGTTACAATGTTGCCACGATCGTTCATCCACCGAAATCTATAGTCGGGTCACTTAGTATATAATTATATAGCTTAGTGTATAATTTCTCTCACTATAGAGTACAACCAGTGGGAAAATTTTTATTACGATACACTAGTTTTATGTATAAGCTCTACTGCAAGAAGTGCGTGATACTTTTGTTTCCAACGACCGTGCTAGGTTTACCTTAACGCGAATCACTGACGTTCGGCATTAGCCAACGTCAGCAACGTATGAAGCATGATGTTTGTAGGCGAACCTTGTATGGAGCATTACTCCTAGGTATTTAAAATACGGTCGAGAGGACCGTATTTTGACCATGTGTGTGTGTGATGTAATCACCTCGACCGTATCGCCTTTCGTATCGCCTTGCAACATTGAGTGTAATAGGCGTTATTTTTGTCCTTGCGGTGACTAACAGGGCTTCTCTTTTATGTTCAGCTAGTTTGAGGCCAACAGTAGTATAGCGGCCACTATAGCGACCCCCACTCCTATTCCCACTCCGCGGCCGCCGAGTGTTCAGCTCATGGGCGTGGGGCGAAGAGTTGCGAGGGGAGAGGGGGGGGGGGCGTGGCGTTACAGTGCGCTTTTTCTTTTTCTATTATTTGGTGGAGTGGAGGGGATGGAACGTGTTGGTATAGTGGATCGCTGTTTTTAGTTTAACATTTTTATACAATGAAAAAAATGGAACTGACGACCCTGGGATTAGCAGTCTGAATGGTTACCTCTGTACCAAGGCCCGTTCTGATATTAAGTTGATGTTGGAGGCTCTTATAGCGATCGGTAAAAATCTTTAATATAAGTAAAGGGGAGTGCAGCTCTCTCTCTCTCTCTCTCTCTCTCTTTCGATCCTCAGTGAGTACGCTCTAACACGATAGCTATCGCTCCTTGACAAAGCTCGATTTCTCCCACGTTGCTGCCCACGGGCGTTTTTGTTGGCAGTCACTAAGCATGCACTAAGACGCTTTACAGATTTTTTCTTCGAAATCTTGGTTCTACTTCTGGCACCTCTCGTAAATCGGTGAAACGGTCGACTCAGTTTCATAACCTCGCTTCTTGGAATTTTTTGACCGGCGTGGACGTCGCATACTCGCTCCGTCTCGGCAGGCTCGTGCGCATGCGCTTACTCTTCTTACCGCTGGTGCCTGATCGTATTGTGTTGCTCTGAGGTCACGTGCTACATTATCGCCACTATCATCTGGACTCGCCGGCCATCACTCAAACTACATTCACGTGAGCGGGATGCAGGGACCTATCGTTATCGATCGACCGCGGGCGTATCATTCCTATTGGCAGTCAATTTCTTACTGCTCGGCTGTCGTGCGGTCCCACTCTGTTTTACCGTTTTACCGTTATCACCGGATGTCACCAGATATCACTCTAATTATATTCGCGGGAGCAGGGAACCATTGTTATCGATCAACTGTGTGTGTATCATACTTGTAAGCTAGTATTATCGTAGCATTCGGCTGTTCTCGCCGGTATCGTTAGCTATTGCTATAGTACATTCGCGTGAGCAGTGATCTATCGTGATCTATCGACCGCGTGCGTGTCATACCTGTGACCAGGTATTCTCGTACTGCTCGGCGGTTGTGCTATCCTACTAACAGCTATAATATTAGCGGTCCATCGTGCGCATGCCGGGGTTCTCATCTCAACTCACCGTAATCTCATCAAAATGAACACTGATCGATCGACTCCATCTATCGAGGGAGGTGATATGCTACCTGAAGACGGCGAACCGGCGACTTTACAATCGATCAGCTCTCTTTTACGCGCAGTCTTGGCTAACTCGGCGCATCGAGATGCTGAGATTAGATCCTGGATGGCCAGTATCAACTCAACTCTCGGCGAGATTCCGAAGCTGGTGGAGACGATAAATGCTCACTCGTTTATGCTCGACGCTCTCGCGAATAGGATGGGTGCTCTCGAGGCAAATAATGCAGTGCTCACGCAAGAATTAGACCGGCAGAAAGAAAGGGACAACTCGCGTGCTTCGATGACTTCGACGGTAAACCAGAGTGAGATCGTAGTAGCGGGTGTCCCGGCTGCGCTATCCGATGCTCCGCGTACCTTAGTGACGAAGGTCTTGACTGCGCTAGGGCTAAGTGATCTTACCTGTCACGTACTGGCAGCGCGCAGGATGGTGCGCAAAACCCCGGCGAGCGACCTACCCTCGACGTCGTCAGGCGCCGTGGACTCAGCTCGTCGTTCTTATTCTTTTTCTATCGCTGTTACGCTCACGTCGACGGCTGTTCGTGACGCTATTATTAACGCGAAGAAAGCTAAACGTGACCTCAACGTTGGAGAGGTCTTCGGTAATAATCATGGGGGCAAGTTGTTCGTAAATGAAATGCTATCTACCGAGTGCTACAAATTACTGCGTCTTGCGAAAACTCATGCGGCTAGAGCGGGATACAAATACGTGTGGGTCAAGGACTCAGTGATTTTCGCTCGAAAAGACAATGGGCAACCGCGCATAGCTATCGCCTCAGAGGCAGATATAGCAAAGATCATCTGACTGCCCAATTCATCGGAAACCTCATCAGGGATGGTAGGTGGCGTCGCGCGCACACCTGTGTCGAGGCATCTTACCGTTACGCACTTTAATGCTAATTCGCTGCTTGGTCATATCGACCTCGTGCGTATCCACTTGCATGACAACCCGTGTCACATTATCGCAGTCTCTGAGACATGGTTACACGCGCACATCCCCGACGTCCTAGTGCATATCGACGACTACTTCTTGATACGGAATATTCGTGAGGGAAAGGAAGGGGGGGGGGGGGTGTTGCCTGTTATATCCACAGCTCGCTCACGGGTAAAGTTCTTGACGCTTCCCCCAGCCAGTTCACAAACGCGCCCGAATTCATCATTATAAGTATTGCGCCTCCTCACGGAGAGTCAATTTTATTTACTGTCATATACAGAAGGCCCAAAGGACAGCTCTTTCACACATTCGAAGCGAGTTTCGCTCGCTTTACCCACCTCTATAGCAATATTGTCATAGTGGGCGACCTTAACTGTAATTTATTGTCCAATGATTACACAGCGAATTTTCTTAAAAACTTTATTTTCTCGAACTCTCTATTTCTGGTGCCCTCTGATGCCACTCATCACACTGCCCATAGTGACTCGTGGTTAGACGTCGTTGTTTTGGATGATGAGGATAAACTTCTGTCGTATGATAATTCATCTGCCCCCTTCATCGCAGGTCACGACGTCATCTCGTTTCGGTACGCTATTCATTCGTCTGTTGATTCCTCACGTGTGATATCTAAGCGAAATCTTGCCACCTTCTGTGACCATGAATTGCGAACCACCGTGAGTTCCCTACTAGAAAGGCCGAAGGATGGCATGTCATTAACTGCGACCCCTGTACTGCTCGATGGGCACGTTGCTGCTCTTACTGGTGCCCTAAATTCGGCGCTAGATATGCATGCCCCGGTCGTCAAGTTCAGGGCCAAGAGACCACCGGCGCCTTGGCTGACGGATGATCTTAAGGACAGCATTACGGAGAGGAATAATCTGTATAGGCGGGCAAGGAGGACGAAGAGTGTGATGCGCTTTGACGTGTACAGAGTGGTTCGGGATCGAGTCACCATGGCCATCAGACGAGCAAAGAATTGCTTCTTGTTAGCGAAGCTCAACGGAATCAGTGACCTTAAACGTATGTGGGCCGAACTCAGACACTTGGGCTTGGTCAAAACGTCACTTTCGTCTCCGCTGCATTTCTTTACTCCAAACGAGTTGAACTCCCATTATGCTACTATCTCCGCGACCTCCTCACCGATCACGGACGTACAGTTTCAGGCGATGATGGCTGAGACTGGTCCGGGTGTCGAGAGTCCATTTTCTTTTGTACAAGTCACGCAGGATGTTCTTCTTCGCTATATTGGTCGGTCGGTGTCCACATCGCTACACGCCGGTCCGGATGGCATTTCCAAATTTCTTATCGCCAAGTCGCTTCCCATTCTTATCACGCACTAGGTAGGAATCTTCAATGACTTTATTCTGCTCTCTTACTTTCCTCAAAAGTGGAAGTTGGCAGTCATTCGCCCCCTTCTTAAGACGAAGTCACCGCGGGACCCCTCTGACACGAGGCCGATCGCTATTCTACCGGAACTCTCGAAATTGCTGGAGAGGATCATCTTCGATCAAATTTCGCGCTACCTAGAAGCTCAGAGCTTACTAAATCCCAGGCCGTCCGCTTATCGGAGTGCGTATAGTACGCAAACCGCTCTTTTGAGAGTCACGGATGATATTCGGCATGGGGTAGATGAAAGGCAACTCACCATTTTGGTCCTTTTCGACTTTAGCAAGGCCTTCGATACTGTTCCTCATTTACATCTCCTTAGGAAATTGAGATTGCTCGGGTTTTCGGACTCTGCCCTGAAATGGCTCTATTCGTATTTGGCTGGCCAATCGCAGGTTGTGGATGATGGTGAGGGGGGCTTCTCGGACAGTGTCGCCTTATCGGTGGGAGTGCCGCAAGGCTCCGTCCTTGGACCACTGCTTTTTTCCCTTTTCATAAACGACATTGGTGCTGACCTCCGATACTGCAACCACATGGTTTTCGCCGACGACACCCAAATTTATCCGTCTGAGCTAAATGTCGCGATCGCCAAACTATCTCATGACGTTAATACCATTGCTCAGTTCGCTATCACAAATGGTTTAGTCCTAAATATATCTAAATCAAAGGCGCTCATCATGGGCAGCAGGGCTTATGTCAGGGATATAAGTTTGTCGGACGTCCCGGGCATTACTTTGGGCACATCTATCCTGCCTTACGCGTCTGAAGCGCGAAACTTGGGTGTAATCCTTGCGGCCGATTTATTGTGGGACAAGCACGTGTCCAACATCTCCCAAAAGGTGCACGGGACATTGTACAAGCTTAAATATCACAAGAGGTCCCTCTCCACCGAGGTGAGAATCCTTCTCGCCCGGTCACTCATTGTGCCGATGTTTGACTACTGCTGTCTAGTCTACCACGACCTTACTGAAACCCTAAACACTAAGCTCGAGAGGCTGCTGAATAGCTGCATCCGCTTCATCTTCGACCTTCGTCGCGATGTGAGTATTACGCCGTTTCGGCGGAGGCTAAATTGGCTCTCCATGAAAGGTCGCCGTTTGCACTGCCTAGGCGCTATGGTCTATTGAGTGTTACATCTAACCGTCCCGCGCTATTTGTCTGAGCTTCTGCCTAGGGAAATCTCTGGGGTGCGTAGGTCGGAAAGGCTAGGCGACGCGAACGTGTTCTACATTTACAACCATCGCACGACCACGTACCATCGGTCGTTTCAGGTTGCAGCGGCACAGCACTGGCATTCCCTTCCTTCTTACATTCGCGAGTCGTCGTCGTTAGACTTATTCAAGAACCGACAATACAACTGGCTGTTGCGGGGTGAGCAGAGCGCCGACCCGTGAGTCAGTAGGGCTGGGGGTGGAGCAAATAGCGTGTTCTTGCGTTTCGTCTCGTTCTCGCTCTCTCTCTCTCTCTCTAAGTATTTTGACCTAGCCTAAGTATTAGTCCTAAGTGCTAATTGTCAGAATTGTCCATGCGTTTTCATTTCCATTTTCTATTTTCTATTGCTAGTATTATCATTTAGAACTTTTGTTAACTCATAGCTTTTGCCAATAGCTGTTAATTTGCATTATTATTAGAAGTGTAATAGTAGTATTAAGCTATAGTTCATTGTATATTCATATGTTGCCCCATAGCGTGCTAGGGCATAATAAAATTATCAATCAATCAATCTCTCTCTCTCTCTCTCTCTCTCTCTCTCTCTCTCTCTCTCTCTCTCTCTCTCTCTCTCTTTTCTCTCTTTTTCTCTCTTTCTCTCTATTTTTCTTTTTTCTTCTTGGAGAAGAGGGCAGTATAGCCCTAATATAATTGGTGCTACATTTGCTTATTTTGCAAAAAACAGTAAGCCATCTTGGAGGTGGTGGTGGTGGTGGTGGAAACAGCGGCGGCGGCGGTGGTGGTGGTGGTAGTAGTATTAGTTTACGGTATCACAAGGCATCGTTTACAACATCAGCATTTTATAAAATCTGTGATACGTGAGGATCGAATTCGTGACCGCGCGTGTCTTTGCGTGAATGACCATTTCAAGAAGTTCCGAGAATTCAACAGCTCATCACTATAATATGTGGATTATAATTATTGTCGTATGAGGTTCAAGAATATCAAGACGAAGACACACACATTTTAAAAAATATACTTTTATTTTTATCCTACAGTTATGGTACAGTTAACGGGTGCGAGAACAACAGCCTTGTACACAACGCAAAGTTTTAACGCTAAATGTATTGAGATTATTATAACGGTAGCGTCCCCCCACACTGGCTTCCTTGTTGAGCACCTTATTCAAGGGATTATATTTATTATACGTATTCATATACTCATTGTAGTAGTCGTACAGTATTTTATCGTTTGCGGTAAATCGGTTGAAAATACACTCCTAAACATATTAATACCAAGCCCTGTAGACATGAAATGAAGAAACATAACATAATAATGTCCACAAGTCTGTGACTCAGGACCCTGAAGCTGTATAGCGTTGTAGCTAAAGAACCTGCAGTTCTGTCGGAGACGTTGGAGATGCTCCGGGATGATCGGTGGTAGTCCGTAGCTGTCGAAGTACCATCCGGGTCTATCTCGATCGACGTACATGGCGACCCAGTGGGCCCCGGGCTACTTGTGGCCATTGGTATTGGCGACAATCGCTGCTGGTTTCGCCCTCACGTACGGCTCTTTATATCGCGTAGGGACTGCAGAAGCTGCTCGGTGTTCATAATACACAGCGATTATAGAGACACTAGAGCGCTTTTATATCGGTTGTTTTTCCCTCTTCGTGGCGTTCCACAGCTAGTAAACCGATGTTACAGGCTGTGGTGGTTCTGTATTCCCACAAGGAGCGGTCCTTATGAGAAAGCCATTCTGTGATTCTCACAGCATTGTTGAGGGCACACGTGAACGAGCAGTTTTTACGCAGTAAACCATGGTATATACAGCGGGTGTTGCTCTCGGGAAGATTTCGGAAAGACGAATCGTCGTCTTCTTCTTCTTCTAGATTTATAACGTAGTAATCCGTTAGCTGCGTCAGACACGCCGCTTTATCAGCTCCTCTTGTAAACGGGCGATCAGCCTGCACTGCAATTTTCTTCAACGAAGCTTCGACTGTGCGTAAATGCGTTTCGCCCTCGGACCACTCTATACCATGATGATTTGTTTGTAACCAGGTATTTTGACGCTTTACGCTAGGTGGTAGAACGTTATAAGAGTACGGCGGCGATATAATCAAGTGGGCTAGGTACGACGTCTTTATAGAGACCACGGCAACTTCTTTAGATATAAAATGATTATATTTATCCTTCAGGCCCTGTATATCAATGACGATGTTCATGGAGCTCCGCAATCGTCGTAACACGTCGGGTTTTGAATACAGACTGACGACAAATATTACACACTCTGTAGATATATGACACTCCCAGACCGCCTATAAGCCTTGCGATCTAGCCACTAAAATCCACAATTACTTGTCTGGAAGAGTCGATCTCCAACACATTATCATATTCCGCATACACAATGCACTTAATCGTTGATGTTAGGGCCACAGCGAAACGTACTTCTATTCTCACACTACCGTGCCTCACAATATTCCAATGAGTGCTACTATTGGCCGAGAGATCGGGTGTAAGATCAAATGCAAAGAGACAATAACCAGCCGGGTAAGATGTATGTGTAATACAATTGCCCTCGTTGAGAAAGTGGATACCTGTACCGGAGAATAGTGTATGGTATACATCCACATATATGTCAGTATCTGCGAAATCCGGCTGTAGAGGTTTTGACGGTATTTGCAAACCATCGGCGTAAAAAGAAAAATAATTTATATTGTAATTCTGAAAATTGAAGGGGTTCATTTTACGATCGCTGTTAAAAGCCTGACAAAACCGACGATTATACGTTTAGGTAGCTGGCCAAGTATGACATTATCAAGAGTGTCACCGTGTATGCCTGCATGCAGCGATATCACTTTAACCTCGACTCGTGTCAAAGGATATTATGCTGTAGATTTAGACAGAGCTCTTGCATGTGCCAAAAGTATACCGGGTGCTACCTTAACACGCCGTACAAGTAGCGATGCCTCCGTAATACGTATGGTACAATCTTTCGAAGAGCTCCTGAGACAAAAAGCGTTATTGGTCCGTACGAGACGCAGATGCATCTCAACGCCGTTTAGCAAAAACCTCTCTTGATTGAAGATATCGCAATGCAAATGACCAAGGAGATCGATCGTTCGAGCCCTACCTAATACATTCCGCCGACTTGTAAGCTCACTATTATTATCTTCTGTGTCATCCATTTTACCCGGCAAATAATTATACCACAGAGTACTCGTGAGATGCGAAGACTTAGCAGCAGGTCCGTAATTCGAGAGGGTTTCAATGTATGCCCTATACGCATAAACATTGTTAGGAGGTGATACAAGTTTCTGATGTAAGAATACATCGATCTGGTTGAACATTGACTGTAACAGGTTATTGACAGGTCGTACTTTAGGAGCTGACACATCTGCCTTGTCAGGGATTTCTATCTTAAAACGCATGCTCAGCATGGTGTGTGCAAGATCAATGTACTCATCAACCTGGCCCGGTATGACAAACTCTATCGGTGAATCATCCGTCAATGATGAGATTGGCTTGTAACACACTGTATGCGTCCCCTCGATTGTTGTCTGGGTTGGTGATAGTGTAAATAGCTCAAGCTCCGACTTAAGACACTCACACGAGTGCGCGTGTAAGAATGCCATTTTTCCAAGATTGCGTTAGGCAAAAATATCCGCCACTGTTCTTGATTTCTTGTAACGATTCTTAGTTGTATGTTTTGTTGCTCTTCTTCTTCTCACAGCCTTCTTCTTCCCCTGTCTCTTTTTCACAGAACCCGAACGTTTTCGCGACTTTACGGGCTTCTTTCGTTTTTTCACGCCGGTACGTCGTAATGCGCTCCCGGCAAGAAAATGCAACAATTTATTAATTTTACCGGCTTTATACCCCGAACTCATCTTGAGCGTACTAATTTTATCTTCAGCCGGACGCTTCAGATTCTCCCCTGATTCGCGCAAGCGCGTTTTAAATGCTTCTCGCGGATGAATACCAGAATCCATGATATCCGTAGCCACATTGACACCCGAGCGAAGCGCCTCTTTACCAACAGCCCGAGCGCCGTGTTTCAAGAGAGGTATTATTCGTCGGAAGAGGCCTCCGAGAAAACTCCCAATACCGTGACATCTTTGATTCGGTGATCCTATATACACATGACTGATACCACCATAGCCGGGTCGGCCGCCGCCGCCCGTTTGCATATCAAAGTATTCGTCATAGTAAGCCATATTAGATTGGTACTCGAATGGTATCGGAGCGCCAAACTCATCCCTTATATCAATCGTTATTGTTTGAAAACTAGTACGTAATAGGGGCATATAGCGTGGTGGCGAGAAGCTTCTTATCTTCACCGATCTGTAGTTACAATTATCAGCGGCAACGATTGGCACGACACGCAGAAGTGGTGTATGCACATCTCCGGTGATACAGAACTCGCAGATATCCGTATAAACGTATATCATATTAGGGGTTCCATGGGCTAGATTGGCAGGTCTCTGAGCAGTGTACACGCTCTGGACCACATCCTTAGGCTCGGTGAATCCTAAAATCTTGTTCAAGACGTCGGAGAAGTAGAATAAGTGCTCCACATTCTTACACGATTCACATATACGCGTGACCGTCACATATCCGTTGCGACAATGCTTAAATTTCAGATGGCCCACAACACACGATGTTTCGTTAATAGCCTCGAGTAATTTATCTATGCTGAGGTATACGCCAGGCGGCACGCAGACGCGCTCTTCCTTGAATTCGGTGCTTGCCGTACTACCGGGTGCTACTGTGTTCGTTATGACATCCATAAAGTTCCGCTCACCCTCGGGTGGCACATGCAAAATCGTCGTAGGTGTGTGTATTTCAGCTAGAGAAACAGCCCAACTGCCGTGAAGAGACATACATTGGGGCAAATGCGTGGTATATCTTATTGTCACATTATCGGGATAATAATTCATACTACTATTACTGGGTAAAACTATGTAAAATTGCTCCTTCATTTTACCGACTGCTGCTTAGGCTCCTTCGTTTGCACTCTCGATAACTCAGGCTCATAAAATATAACGTCAATATCTTCGTCATGGAGATCACGCAGGATGTACGTCACCGGACAAATACTGTGCGATACACGTACAATCTTAAATAACTCGCTGCTCCAGCCACCTTCGTAACCTTTTACGAAGGCTGCCTTCGCACTACTGATGCGCACGATGTCACCCCCCCCCCCCCCTGTATTTGGGCGAGCAATTCTCGGTTCTTTTGTACCGCTGTATCAGGTTATTACGGGCCCTAGCCGCTGTAGCGTGTGTCACTGAGACGGGAGCCACTTTTATACCACTATGCGTGGAGTGATTGTATGCCGAAACGATGTCCTGCAGAACGTCTAGGTGACGTTTTTTTCTAGAATACGTAAAATACCGCCACATTCTTTCTTTCAGCGTTCTATTGAATCTCTCGACAATAGCCGCTTTTATATCAGGGTTTCGCGCAACACGGAACTGTATGTTCTTTTTCTTTAAGAGAGCCTGAAATACAGCACCGATGAATTCTTTACTCCTGTCTGTCTGTAGGTAAGCGAGTGATCGACCGTTACTATTTTGTTTAGATAAAATGAGATTAAACGCGTTAGCTACAGATGCAGCAGACTTGTCGCACAAAGGGTGAACCCATGCAAATTTACTAAGAACATCTATAACGACTAAGAGATAAACATAACCATCATTATAATCTTTAATCGAGCGAAGATCCACGAGATCAGCCTCCCAGAAGTCATCAATGTTTCGGACATCATAAAAACGACGCGGATAATGACGTCGCACGGGTCTCTGTTTTTTTAAAAGTATCTTGTGTTTCAAGCCACTGTACACCCTTCACACGGGAGATTTTTTTCTAACGCGCCAGGCATAAAAATTTGGTAGCACCTGAAAACGATGCTTCATGGGCGGGGTTAAAGTACACGTTTTCTAAGATTTTCATGATTATAATTTCAAGTTAGCCCAAGTTACCCGTCTTTGCTTATTATGATAGCCTCCGCCTCTCTGCTTATCTCCCTGTGTCTGCCGTATTGGTGATCTGTTCTCAGGACCACTGCAAAGCGCCAACTGGTCCGTATCGGGTGATTCCTCGCTGCTTGTACTATCACCAGACTGCGATTGACGCTCTGGTGTGTTAGCTCTAGACTCCGCCCACAACTCCTCGTTACCGATGAATTCCCGAGGTGCCTTGATCGTTCGCAGAACTCGGGCAAAGGCACTGCGCCCAGCTGGATTCGGTATTTTCCTAGCCCTCATAGCGTCGTTCACGAGATCAACAATATTTGAATCCTTTATTGGATTTCCGCTGACCGACACGACACCGTCAGAATCCCAAGAAAAATTAGATCGTGGAGCACCACGCAAACGGCAAAGCAGCAGTTTCGCTTTTACGCGAAATTTAGCTGGTACACTCTCGATCATGACTGTGTCATTTATACCGTCACCGGTTTCGTCTTCTTCTTGTTTTCTATTATAATCAGACTCTACATAGTGTTTATTCTTCATAAGATCGTGGTACTGCTGAGCTCTCTGATCACCGATGAAGTGGAGATAACGTTGTAGTACAGTCAAGTACGCAGCCCACTTTTCCCTCCCATTCTTGTATACATTGGAATGCAAAATTTCATTCATCTCCGTGTCTAATCGAGCCAGTGTAGCGTCAATACCCCACACTGGCTGTTTTTGAGACACATCCACGTTAAACACAGGCTGCGCATGACTTTGTGTGTTCAGTCGCGTTAGATGTTCCTCCGGCACGAGTACTATTTTTCTCACGTGCTCCATTATCCAAGGCCACCAATCAAATTCGATAGAACAGTACCTAGTATTGGTGCCAATAAGAGAAGTAGAAACCCACCGCTTTGTACGACGAATCGTTTTTTACTCTTCCAGCAGCCTTTTTTTTAGGCTAAACGACAGAGAACCGGTGCGTATCGACGTAATTTTTTTCTCTGGTCGGTCTTCAGCGGTACATTACCGAAGAGAACGTTCAGTGCACACTCACAAATACAGCGGATAATGCTTGGATTTGCTTTACGTAAAACAGTCTCGCGCTGCTCCTTATTCAGATGTTGAAGAGCACGCAATGTCGCAACGTGTTTTTTGCATAGTGGTGAACCACCCCGCGCTGTTACGTCTGATGAACTGCAGGCCATCCTGATGTATCACGCCTCTTAAACCCCTTTGCGCTACATGTCTTCGGGGCTGTGTTACCCCTAAGAATGTACATCACACACTGACAAACGGAGCGTCCACCACTTGTTTGTTTTTTGTGCGTGTCAGATGTACTATGCGCTGTGTTGGATTGTTGAAGTGCACTCAATATAGCTATACATTTTTCGTAACACGACGATGCTTTAGGCGCCATTACACGCGTTGAACTGGTAATTCGCAGGTGTCGGAATTGCTTTTTAACTTTTTCTGTGGTATGTACACAAAATGATGAGCGTCATCGGGGAAAATACAAGAGCGAAATTTACAGTTATCAGGTGTTGATTGTTTCAAATCGAGTAACAAATAACCATGCGGTTTGGATGTTGCATCGTGATAGGCCTCTTGTAAAAACCGCGGATTTTCCGGGGATACCTGGCGCGCGAGATGTTGAATTTGAGCACGATCGCGGGGATTTTTAAAAATTACGATATAATTGGCATTCAATGAAATATCGCGCTGACCGTGTCCTTGATGGAACAAATTTTGGGTAATAAAAATAACACTCAGATTTTTATGATGACTACCTTTGGTGAAAAAATCTACAACGCCGTTGTTCGACGCCTTGCGCATCAAATCGTCGATTATTATGAGTTTTTCACGAGGATCGGTTGCGTAATCGGTACTCTAGGGTAGACCTTCATGAAACTCTATCGATGTACCGTACTCCGTGTATGCGGGTTGCCACTCGGAATAATAGAAAATAATTCTTTCGAATGGCTCGCTGTTCATTCGCGAAATGAATTTCAAAAACTTGTTTACAAAATAAGTTTTACCGCAGCCCGTCGGACCGCAGATCATCGAGGTCCAGGGATGCTTCCACCGCGTATCCATCTGTACGAATGAGTGTATTTTCTATACAACAGTGTATATAAAGTATTCAAATATCCGGTATATGTATAAAGTTTTATTTTACAGCAGTAATATAAAGGTTTACAATGTTTACAGTATTTATAACATTTATAAAAAAGGTCATTTTCATAAACTAAGCTCTGTAACCGTAAGGGAGCGAACCATATTCGCCATGGCGCCTTCGTTTGACGCTCGATGGCATACAGGTTTTTGTTTCAGGGCGCGTAACGACCTGATGGAATGCTGTCCGTCTAATAGCGTCGTAGCGTAATACAATAGGTACCTCTCTTTCACCGATTACAAATGAGCGCAGAGATTTATAATTAATTAACGAGCTGTTGGTAAAATTGAATGTTATACCCTTTACTTTGCACACCTCGCTTTCGGAACCATCGGAGCACTGCACAATAAACGAATAAAATTTCGGACCCCCTGAAACAAAACTTTTGATATAACTCCCCTCACCATAAGAGCATAACTCGTCGGTAAGATCCCCTAAAAGCTGGCCAGTCGGAGGTTCATATTCACAGGTGTCATTCTTCTTCGATACATACATCACAGAGTCCGTATCGCAGTATAGTATACGAGGACCCAAGCGCTCGAGATAACTATATAATTTCAAACGCGCTTGTGCTGTTGTATACGCTGCTATTACAACGTTTGCTATATCAGAAGGTATTACGGAGGTGTCGATCCTCGTGTAATTAATATACAGTATCTCATTATTAACAGGTAGAATACCTGTGATTTCATACTCAGGGCTGGTCAATAATTCCATGAGCTTTTCACGAGACGAGACTATTGTCGTTTGCGGTAAGTTCTCACGCTGACCAAATTTACCCCAAAAAGAATTAAGGCATAGTTTAGCTACAGAACGTAAGCCGGGGTTTTTTGTAATATTGCAGCGATCTAGCTTAATACCTTCAGAGTTCTCAAAAGCTGATATGTATTGTTCTTGCGCCGTTTCATCTTCCAAAGAGCTTTCGGACCAGCCGCTGGCTTCCTGTTTGATTTTGAAAAAAGTATTTATATCTGATGCAAAAAGACCGCCCTCTTGAGTATCGCGATTGAACTGTGTGATCTCATATTTCCAAATTTCGTATACTTTGATAACTATATATCCACATGAGATAGCTTTGCATAGCTCATCGACCACCTATGTACAATTGAACATACGGTTAGAGGGATCTTCAGGCGTACATGTTTCCCGGTTCATACTCTCGGAACAGGTACGACATAGAGGAAATAACAATCGATGATGCATACGCACCGGTAACATAGGATGATAAAGATTCGTAGGCGGTAATACGCAGTATTTAACAAGGCCCTCAACGAGTGAAAGATCATTATTAGTTCCTATCAGCTCCATACATTCAGAGCCCGTATATACGCGATGGTGTCCTACGGGGTATTTACCAAATTTACAGACGTAACGGTATAAAGAACAGACATCCACATAACGGATTTGCTCCGAATTCTGGGCATCGTAAAGCGTAACCATGTTTTCTGTCCGCCCCCCAAAGGAAGCATCGCGTGGTTTAAGAGGCTCTATACCAACTAAAGGATGGTCCTTTATGAGTGCACGCATTTCCGCATCAGCTTCTAATAGGCGATCATACTCGCACTCCCAAATTTCCGTTAATAAATGGCCTCCCTCTCGGATTCTATTCGTTATAGTTATAGTTTTTTCGAGACGCTCCTCCATCGATGTACCATCACTCTATCGTCGATACCTGTTTAAAGGGTAACAACGCGGACAACCGTGCCAATAACAGCCGTAAAATTGTAATACATGAAATGTATCGCCTGTTTTGTAGTAATCGTCTTATCTTTCAAAAAGTTTTTACGAAAAACGCAAAAACACAATATTCGCACGGCTCTGTTATGGTATCGCCAGTACAACAAAATGTACAGAGTCGTTGAGCTACGCAGAGGTTTGGTTCATGCGCAAAAGTAGAGGCGTCACCCTGTGTTTCAAAGTCATAGAAAATGAAAACGACTTTACGCGCGGCTTTATGTATACGAAGACTTTTCATGAAACACATATGATTATTCGGCTCGTTGTGTTTACACGTCTTGCAGTATTTCATACCGCATATATGTTTCTTCCGTTCTAAAGGTCTTATTGTTTGGAAACACCAGCGACAACGTTTTACAGTTTCCCACTCACTCGCGCTTCGGCGGTTCCTGACTACAATGATAGCTTTGTGTTTTTGCAGACACTGATCTCCGAAAAAAATACGATTACAATCGACGCATTTAATTGTATTATTTGTGTTAGGGTCACAGGGTGGTAGCGCAAAACACCGGGGACATTTATTTTGTGTGCACCGGTGATCATCTCGACGACTGCGTACATTACAACTTGAGCAAAAATCTCTACCACCTACAGCACCTCGAAGATTCAAAATAGGTTGAAAATGGTGCGTGCGTTCATAATACAATATATATGATGTATATTTTATCGTGCGTACAGAAGCCAAAACTCGTTTTCTACCATCGACCAAAGGTTTTTGACGTCACCTCAAAGTTAGAAACTCGTACACAACAATAGCGATACCGTCGCGCATTAAATAATCTTGATATTGGGCTATCTAATATATGCCACAAACATTTGCAGGCACAATGACATTAGCTGCTCTCGTAAGAGCAATAGCCTCATTTCTATGCAACGACCCGTTAATCTGTCTTATACGTTGTCATCTAGTATGCAACTCTCCCGATCGTATTTCACCCCGCGCGACATATGCGCGTGCTGCTACCAATGAGCGTGGTAAGCGTAAATTATCGAAATTTCGGATTCACAATATCGATTTTTTCGTGACAGCTTCGTGGGTTAGACCTTTTCTACCACGCCCCTCGACACCTCTCACCATACAGGTTTTTATTTCGCATACGTCCCCGATATTCAGAGATGTTGCACCCTGAGCAACGTCACTTATCAATTGCCAGACATCTTCAAATGTATAGTCTCTGGCTGGTCGGAAGGACAGCCATGCTGGTCCGTGTGCTAAACTATCTGCTGTAAATGTTATTTCTACATAGTCACCACCGGCGCAAGTGCTGGTGATATATGTCAGAAGATCGCGGAATGCGCCACCGAGCCAATCTATTACAGAGACCCCTACGTGAGGTGTTCTGATACGCAGCGTAGTTTCGCTTCCTTGAAGCTTGAAACGTTTGAAATATCGCGTAGAATCCCTGATCTCGAAGCGGTTTCCGGGCGGTTGAACATCCCTAAATGGTTCTGTACCCGCGCGAGTACGCCCCTTCCCAGCGCCTAGCTGCGTCTCTGAAAATAAATACGATTGATTATTTTTGCACTGTTAACACATGTATGCATTTATTCAAACCTATTATCATTATTATTATTGGTACCTTTTTTTATATAATCGAATTCGGCTATTCATCAAACAATAACCCCTGTGTTGAATAACCTACGATAAATTAGCCGTTTCGTCTATTTGTTGACTAGAATAGCCACCTTACTTTTAGATATAAGAAAAGACCTCATTTACTCGAGTCGGTATCATCCAAGAGATGCTGATACCAATCATCAATTAATGGTATTGGCTCTTCATCATCATCATTCTTCATTATACCAGCCTCTATTGGGTATTTCCATAGCTGATTTTCATACTGTTGAACAACCCTATTTTCTTCTTCCGCTTCTTCATCTTCTTGCATTGGTAAAACGACGGCATTCCGATCGCCAGAAATATTAACGTAAGTGCCGTCTTCTTCTTCTTCGCCATCTTCGTGCGATAATAAAACGACGACATTACGATCGTCTTCATCTTTGTCGCTGCTATCCGTATCGATTATTTCAGATTTTTCGATACTTTTTGGTCTCTGGCATAGTCCTGAAGGACGTGCAATCGGCTCACTTTGCTGTTTTCCATATGTTTGTACCCGTGTGTCTAAAGAAAAGAATAAGAATAAAGTTAAGCTTGTAATATTGAAAAATCAAGGGCTTTGTTAGTTACGTAGTAGCTCGAAAAGCGAATATTTATAAATTTAGATAAATAAATGTGTATTTCAAAATAAAAATTTAGAATATCCGAAAATTTAAATACTTACGTTTCACGGTATTTTTCTCCAAATTTTCTACAGCGCAAACAGCGTCTACAGGATCAGCTTCTTCATTGCTCGATGCATCCTAAAGCTGCCGATAACTTATTATATCGTTTTCATTATTTTTTGAATAATCATTTTTGAAATTTTAATTATTGCTTTTATAGCAAACATGCTGCTCAATAAACGGCAAAAAGTTTTATTTCACAGTTTGTATTTTTTGTAAAAATCCTTAAAACCGATTATTTTAGGGTCGACAAAGTAGAAAACGTCTTAAACACTTGTAAAAGGGTACTTACCTCTGATTTCATCAGCAATACCATGAACACTTTGAGCTTCTTGAACATCCCTTCTCAGTAGCTCTTCATACACGTATGTTAACACACTGTGACCCTCCAATATGCCCCTGTCATAGGCTGTCACTATACGGGGTAAGGACGCCCACCATATAAGATATTTCAAACGATTGATGAGTCTATCACCCGACAAATGCCTTAACTCGTAACACCACTGAGTGTCGCAGCGACCTCGTATTTGCGCGCTATACAATTTTACAAAATGTAAAACATCGCGAATACATTTACGAAGAGCGCGGTCTGCCATCGTCACACAATAAAATATAACGTGTTGTTATACTACTCGATGGAGACTGTAACTTCTATGTCAAAAGAGGAGTATAAAAGATGGTCTCATGCTCATATTTGATTTGTATGCATTTGTTTACCAAATCAGCGAGACAAATATACTGTGTAAAACATGCAGGGATATCGGTTTCACGAGGCGTTAGGCCACTCGTATAAAGACGGGCCGTCTAGCCTGGTCGCCTTTATATATATATGGGTGTACGAGTTTATTCATTATTTAAATAAATCTGTACTGCTGCTTATTTTAATACAACCGGGTGTTGTACCCCACAGTATAACGAAAGAATATTCCAATGGAATATTCCAGTAGACTAAGCGAATGAGATATAGAATGCATACTAATCATTTATAAAAATAAAGCGTGAGAATCACGCCACCAGAAATTCGCTGTGACCATATATGGTCACAAAACCAAGTATTTCCAAACTGCATAATAGGCAGTTTAGTAAAGGCGAATCACGCCATCGATATCATCGTTGTGACCATATATGGTCATAGCGACCAAATGCCGAATTGGCACTTTCGCATAGCGACTCGCGAGCGATCCGAGATCGCCCCGACAATTAATTCAGTCTTAATTGACGAGCGGAGCTAATCAGTTGGTCTTTGATTGAAGCTCATATCCTATAACTTCGCCTAACTTTGTAAACTACCAATCCAAATCTTACAATAGACTGCTATTTCTTTTACTTCATAAACTCGAGTTCTACTCCTTATTGGCTAATATGTATCCCAAAATAATATCTTATCGCGCAATACTAACGTTTTGCCGATATAACACCTATAAATATGTATAGAACACCGTGTCTAAATTTTGAAAAATTTGAGAATATATTTATTAAATATAAATAATAATTTAAATAATTTATTCAATATCGATTTAATATATATAAAGAAAATAGAAAGAAGCGGTATGTAGCACTCTCTCGGTACATAATATAAAAAATACAAAAATATTATTTATTTAATATCTAATACATAAAAGAATAAAAAGAAACAGTCTGTACCGTACTCTCTGTCTTTCTAGAGAAACAGCTATAGCTCTTTCTCTCTCATACACACAGCTGTTTAAAGAGATAGAGAACGCATGGCCGCTGCTTCAAAGTATTGGCGAAGCGGCGAGGAGAGGGAGAGAGGTATGCTGCAGGCCGCGCGTGCTGGTCGCTCGCTCTCTCCCTCTCTCTCTCTCTCTCTCTCTCTCGCTTGCTCCTACAGTATTCCTATAACTCTTTCTCTCTCATTTTTCACGGGTGCTCACTATTTCGTACATGGTATAATCGATGTACTTGAGAATTTACAATTAATTATAAAATAAAAATGATTAAATAAGAATAGAACATGTGTGGTGCGCATCTCTCTTACGTAATAATTCAAATAAACGTTTCACAAAAAATCATACCAACGTATTAATTCCAATTAAAAACGATATACGATATACGCTCTCTTTGTCGCTAAAGTATTTTTTTCTCGCTTATAAACGTCTAGTCAGGGTTTTGCTATTAGTACAGCAAATAGCAAAACCCGCGCGATGAACCATCGAAGAAGAAGAAGAAGAAGAAGATGCTAAGGATTAAAATTCTAATATATATGACCACTTGATTGAATATTTATTGTGAAAAATATATATAACGTATAATTAATAAAAAACAGTCAGAAAATATATCATCGGTCTTTGAGTATTTAACACGCACACACACACACACACACACGCGCGTACTATGATGACACGCTATTCTCCCCTCTTCTTCAAAAAGAAAAAAGAAAAATAGAGGGAAAGAGAGATTTGATTTGATTGAATTTATTATACCCAAGCAAGCTATGGGGTAAATATGGATAGTTTTCCAATGTTGACAAGTATAGTAGAAACTAATACTAATATACTTAAAATAATATTTTTAAGTATAGTATAAACTTAAACTTAACAATAACAAAATTCAGTATAAAAATGAAAAATAGACAAATTATTACCTATCTATACGGGGTGAAGTGATCGTCTCTCTGAATATGAATCTCATGACCAGTCTCTAAAGTCTTATAGAGAGAGACACAGAGAGATAGAAAGAGCGAGAGAGTGATCAGCCGACCACCGCGCGCTCCAAGTTCAGCAGGTACGCGTACTGCCTCGCTTTGAATAATTCGATCGACGACGAGGCACGAATGCGATCCGGCAGTGAGTGCCAGTGAAGCGCCACTGATATCTGGAAGGAGCGATGATAAGTAGCTGTGCGATGATTGTCGATATGAAAAACCGTATGAGCCGCTAGCCTATCAGATCATCTCACTTCCGGCGCTTCTCTGGGCAATAGATCATCTAGGTACGGAGGGACCGCCAGGAACAAAGCACGATGAACAGTAATGCCCAGAAAGTAGAGCCGTCGACTCTTTACAGAGAGCCAATTTAGCCTGTGCCGAAACGGTGTGATACCCTCATCCCGACGTAGGTCAAATATGAACCGAATGCAACAGTTTAGCAGTCTGTGAAGCTTAACATTTAGGGACTCAGAGAGATCATGGTACACGAGGCAACAGTAATCGAAGTGCGGCAAAATGAGTGACTGCACTCATTTTGCCGCACGAAATTTTAGCCTGTGCAAGGTTCCATGCACCTTTTGAGAAATACTAGCAACATGTTTGCCCCAAGATAAATCCGTCGCCAGTATAACACCCAAATTCCTCGCCTCAGTCACATACGGCAGAATCGCAGCGCCTACTGACATGCGCGGAATATCAGGCAGATTTATCTCCCTTGTGTACGCCCTGCTCCCAATAATTAACGCCTTGGACTTTGCAATATTAAGCGCTAACCCATTGGCGGTCGGAAATCGCGCAATGACCTCTACGTCGTACAACATTCTCCGAATAGCTTCATCCAACTCAGTAGGCAAACAATGCAAGTAAATTTGCATGTCATCAGCAAATACCATATGATCGCAGTGACTTAAGTTAACGCTTATATCGTTGATATACAGCGAAAACAATAGTGGTCCCAAGACTGAGCCCTGCGGTACGCCAGTTGACAGATAGATACGATCGGAACAGTCTCCCTGCCTATTAGCTACTACCTGCGATCTACCCGACAGGTAAGAATAAAACCATTCGAGTACCGCGTTCGAAAAACCATACGACTTCAGCTTTCTAAGGAGATGGAAGTGTGGAACCGTGTCAAACGCCTTGCTGAAGTCGAAGAGGACTAGGATGGTCAATCTCCTCTGATCCACGGCACGCCGAATGTCGTCAGTGACTCGCAGTAAGGCAGTTTGAGTGCTATGCGAGCGTCTGTAAACTGATTGCCTGGGATCCAGAATGTTATGAGCTTCAAGATACCGTATAGTCTGATCAAATATTATTCTTTCGCATAATTTCGATAGCTCAGGTAAATTTGCGATCGGCCTCGTATCAGCAGGAGTTTTCAGTGTCTATACCTTAAGACGTGGGCGTATGAACGCCTGCTTCCACTGACTCGGAAAATGAGAAAGCTCCATAGAGAAATTGATTATAATCACCAAGTGCGAAATAAGGAAAGGGAGCGAATTCGCTATAACAAACTTCGAAATACCGTCGGGGCCAACGCTTAGAGAGGTCGACGCAGAACGTCGGAGGTACCGCTGGACGACCTCCCCCGTGACTCGAGTGAAAGAAAACGAGTATGGGCATTCCTCCCCCGAATTCTCCTGCATCATCAGCCGAAACCCTTCATCCGTAATTGCTGCCGAAGAGGCCGAGATTGTGCCGTAGTACGCATTCAGTTCGTCAGCAGTAAAGAAGTGCAAAGGAGAGGAGAACGATGATTTGATCAAACCCCAGCGACGTAGCTCGGTCCACATCTGTTTCGGATCACGTAAGGAGTTCAATATTGACAGAAAATAGTCGCTTTCCGCCTTTCTGATCTCTAATCCCCTATCTCGCACCCTATCTCGCACCTGTCTATACATATGAAACCTCCGCACATCACGTGTACTTTTAACACGACTGTAGAGCTTATTCTTGTCCCTTATATGCTGCTTTAACTCTTCAGTCAGCCACGGAGTAGGCGGTCTCCTAGCTCTGAACGCTACAACCGGTGCATGCTTGTCGAACGCCGAACGATGCGCTGTACTAAGCTTCGCCAGCTGATCATCAAGTTGCGCTCCTGTCACAATAGTTGCCTGCTCCAGCCCAGGAATCGAAGAGAACTCAGAGTGCACTGTCTCAAGAAATTTTCTGTCGTCGAAATTTGATAAATTACGTCTGGTGATGTAGCGAGGGGAATCCGAAGACATATTAATAGCATATTGAACGACTAAGACATCGTGACCCGCAATGAAGGGAGCTGACGATTTGTTATATGATACAAGCTTCTCACCATCATCCAGTATGATAACATCCAACCATGAGTCACTGTGTGAGGTATGATGGGTAGCATCAGAAGGCACCAGAAATAGAGAATGGGACAAAGTAAAATTTCTAAGATAATTGGCCGCGAAGTCATTCAGAAGCATTTTGCAATTCAAGTCTCCCGCAATGATAATGTTTTTATACGCATGGGCAAACCGATTGAAGCTCACTTCAAACTTGTGCAGAAGGTGCCCTTTCAGCCTCCTGTACATAGTAGTGAATAAGATAGTTAGAACATAAAGTAAGATAGACTTTATGTTCAAGTAATATCTCACACACCCCGGGTGAAACGCATACGCGCAGCGAGAGCAGACAGACGGATTAGCTGCAATAGCTCTATTACACCTGTGGCACTGCTCAGACATACGTACGGCGATACAAAGAGAGCACATTTATCGGCGGTAACGAAGAAATAACGCAGCAATTAAAGTCACCAAGGATACCGCAAGAGATAGGGTGCGCTTGCCACTCGAGAGGTGAGGACGCTACCTATCGATGATAATAATGATCGCTCACGTGCCGAGTCGGTGATTAGCGAAGCTCGCCGCCGACGCGATGATAGTATAGATGGTGCGCAAGCGCGCGAAATCAGCGACAGAGGCGATGACCGCCGAACGTACCGAGCCGATGGTCAGCGAAGATGAGTAATCGATGCGATGATAGGTAACAGCTGTGAGCGATCTCAGATGCAAGCGTACGAAAACGACGTGTAGACGATGGAAGAAATAACTGTCAGCCAGCTTAGTCAATTCCAGAGTGAGGTTAGGTCGACCACCTTCAGCTTTTCGTCTTATTTTCGTCAGTTTCGGATGCAGAAGTGAAGATGTGAGGAAAATAATGACGAAAAGCGTATTTTGCGTGCTGAGGAGCTGAAAGTAGTGGCGCCCGAAGCCATGAACGCAGCAGAATCGTGAGAGAGAGAGAGAGAGAGAGAGACAGAGACAGAGAGAGAGAGAGATTGATTGATTGATAGATCTTTATTAGCTTTGTTTACTACATTGTTTTACTCCACTTTCTATGTTTTCCCGGCTGCAGCCGCTTCGCATTATTTCTACTGTATCGCATTTGCCACGGACGGAGGGAAACTGCAGAAAACCTCCGCCGATACAGGCCGCTTGACATACTATTTTACAATTATATGTTTTATACAATATTATATTATAAAAATAACATTACTCTTTAGTATTTCTATTATTTACACTTCTATAAAATACTATGTTACCATTGGGTATCCTCTCTACCTTCTCTACACCTGATATGTAGCGCTAACGCTTTTTTGAAACTCTTTGTTCTGTTGTCTCCTCTTATCTCTTTCGGTAGATTGTTGTACAATTTTAAACCGTCCGACAACAACATTCTCTGTTCCTCCTTGGTTTGACATCTTTTGATTCGTATATCTCCTTCTGATCTTGTCGTTACGCCTTCTTCCCTTCTTACGTGTTCTATGGTGTTGCTCAAGTACCCCGGGCAGTCCCCATTTACCATTTTATGTATCAATATGCACACGTTGTACTCTATTCTTTCTTTAATGGCCATAAATTGCAATGTCTCAAGCATGTCCCCAATTCTTGTTCTGTAGCTGCATCTTAATATTACTCTCATTGCCTTGTTTTGTAATTTTTGTAGGTATTGCACATTATGATCGCTTAAACTCAGTAATATAGATGAACAATACTCAAACAATGGGGCTATTATCGTTTTGTATACTGTGCATCTCATATATGGCGTCAGATCCGTACTAATTCTTCGAAAAGTTCCCAATTTCGCTCCTATCTTTTTTCTTAGGTAGTTGACATGCAGAGCGAAGTTTAAGTTTCTATCTATTATTACCCCTAAATATTTTATCTCACTTACTACCTCTAATAGTACCTCTTCTAGTTTTACGTTTAAGTTTTCCTCCGTTACTTTTTTCCTAATTCCTCTGCCTAGCATGACTTTTGTTTTATTCACATTCAATTTCAGTCTATTCACTTTTAACCATTCCTCGATTTGTTTCATCTGAGCGTTAAGGTTTTCGTTTATTTCTTGGCTCGAGTGGCCTTCTGTATATATTAGTGCATCATCTGCGAATAACCTAATGTTGCAATTGCGACAAACTACCTTTGTCATATCATTTATATATATTAAAAATAATAACGGTCCTAGTACTGACCCCTGCGGTACTCCCATCTTTACAGCAATAGGTTCTGATAATATTCCATTAAATTTCACTCTCTGGCTTCTATTTTCTGAATAGCTCTTGAACCACCTTATTGCTGTTTCTACTATTCCGTAACTTTCCATTTTCTTCAGTAATATATCCCTGTCTACCATTCTAAACGCTCTTTTTAGATCCAAGAAGACAACACCTATTATCTTTCTTTCACCGATACTTCTTTTCCAACTCGATACTACCCATTGAAGGGCCGTCTCACATGAGTGTTTAGCTCTAAAACCTGACTGGCATTCTTCCAATAATTTGTTGCTTTCCAGATATTTAACTAGTTGGCTATGAACTATTATTTCTATGACCTTCTCGTATATTGGTAGTTTATTTATTGGTCGGAATTCTTCTATTTTCTTTGTTCCTTTTATCTTTGGTATCGGTATTACTATGGCTTTTTTCCACTCATTCGGGAACATTCCCTCCTCTAGTGATTGATTCATTATTTCACATATTTTCATTCCCGCTACTTCCACCACCCTTTTCATTATCTCCGTTGTTATTCCCTCCTCTGTGCCACTTTTATTTTCCAATCTGTTTACGATTTTCTTCAATTCGTTTACATTGATGGTCCTGAAGTCCTCCAGTTTACTTTCTGCCTGTTTTTCTATTGTTATTTGCACTGTCTCATTCTCATTATTTTCTAAGATGTCCGATATACTATCTACAAAGTATCTATTCAAAATATTTGCCATTTCCTCTATGTTGCTGTACCGGGTGTCTCCACATTGGATCTCCTTATACGTGTCATCTATGTCCGAACTGCCTTTCATCATTTCTCGAATGGTTCTCCACATTAGCCTCGGGTTATTCTTATTTGTATCTAACCTTGACTCAACATACTCTCTTTTGGCCTTTCTGCATTCTTTTACAACTGTATTTCTAAGTTGTCGAAATCGTTCCCAATCTTCCCTTCTCTTGTTTGTGCGCGCTTTTTTATGTGCCTCGTCTCTACATCTCACCATTTGGCGTATCGCCTCTGAGAACCATTGTTTACCTCGCCATTTATTTTCCAGTGTGATTATCTCTTTAGGCGCCACCTCATCAAGCGACCGGACAATTTCCTTAATTGTTAGATTTGTTTTACCATTCAGATCGTTTCCTTCGATTCCATCTACGTTATTCTTAATTAAGTTCTTGAATTTTTCCATATCCATTCTCTTATAATTTCTCTTTGCAATCATTACATTTTCACTCTTTCTCTCACATTCTCCCCAATATATAACAATCATCGAATGGTCTTTAATCTTTGGTTCGTGCTCTACTTTGACCTCTACTTCCTCGTTTGTAAAAACTAGGTTAATTATTGTTTCCGATGTATCTACTATTCTGGTTGGTTCATTGACCATTAATTTCAAACCTACGGCATTCATTATTCTGATTAATTTATTTTGACAATAGTTTCTTACTTTCATGTCTATATTAAAGTCTCCCATTATTATAACACTACCATTCAGTAGGTCCTTGTTGCACATATCTTCTAGAAAGTCCATAAATGCTGCTTCACTGCCACTTGGCGAATGGTACACAACCATCAGCGTCCCTTTGTATTTCTTTTCGTTTATTTTCATTGTCACTGACCACCAATTACTCTCGCACGTATTTATTTCTTTTACTTCGTAATTAATTGCGCTTTCGACATACACTAAGACTCCTCCTGTTCTGCTGGATTTTGAGTCTACTCGTACACATTCATATCCCTTGATTTCTAATTCATGGTCTTCGACCTTACTTGTAACATGCGTTTCTGTTAACCCTATTATACTCGGTCTGATTTTTCCTATCAGTAAATTTTCAATTTCATCCTTATGACTCATGAACCCTTGTGCATTTAAGCAAACCATTTTTGCGTGTTTTCCCCTACAGTGACCTATTTGCTATATACTACTGTATATTTTATTCCGCTGCCTCTCACATTCTTTCTTATAGCATGGACAATTTATATCGTACGCTGAGTGTTTCGAGTCTATCGTTTTAATTTTAAAGATTTTGATTTTCTCCTCGCAGTTAACACATTTCTTTGTTTGTTCTGTACATTCTTTTGTCGCGTGTTCGCCCGCACAGTTACCACACGCTGTGTTTTTTTGCAATCCTTTGCAAAGTGGTAATAGCCATTACATTTAAAACACCTTAACATACCTATGTATTCCTGTACTCTGCAGATGTTCCACCCAATTTTCAGATTTCCTTCCTCCTGAATCCTTTGATGTGTGTTGACGTCGACTTCTGCTATAATTGTAGTCCGTTTCTCCTTTCCGCGCACCGTCTTATGCACAATCTTCCCTTGTATTGTGTTCGTCCGAAGTCCATTCTGTTCTTCAATTTTATTCCATAATTCCTGCTCGTTTTCACAGTCTTCGCTCTCAATATCGAATATCTTTATCTGTAATTTCTTCTTCTTCGGATCCTGTATGGCGTACTTTTTTCCCATATCATTTGTTACTTTTTTCTTTAATATTTCGGCTTGCTCTTTGTCTTCACATCCTACTACTATTGCTCCTCCACTTGCTTTTTTCATTTTTGTTATTCCCACTTTTAACTTTGTAACATCTATTGTGTTTTTAATCTCTTTCTTCGTCCTCTCGCTCGTATTCTTTTCACTTTCTTCTAATGGCTTTATAATAATAACTGCTTCCTGCTTCTTTCCTACTGCTTCGCTGTAGCTTTTCTCCTTGCAGGTTTTTGGCTTATTTGCTTCCGTCATTGCCATCACTTCTCTCATTTTAATCATTTCCGTCCTCACGATATCTTGTAAAGTCTGTTGTAGCTCGATAGTTCTCCATGCTTCCATCTCGCTTCTTACTATTTCCATTTCTTCCTTTACAGTTTCCTGTATTGCTCTTTTGAGGTAGGATTTACCTATTGTTTCCTCTTTTATCTCTTTAATTATTTTGTATATCTGTTCCACTTTTATCTCCATGCTTGATGACAGCACTTCACTACTTGATGCGCCCCTCCCTTTAGTATTTGCAATATTTTGAACTTCAATTTTTCCTTTACACGGTACTAGTTCATTGTCCCGATTAAACACTTTATGCAGCTTTATACAGCTAGGGTGAAAATCTTTACCACATACAGCGCATTTATGTATCTCTGTCTTAATATCTTTCTTACACTGTCGGCATGCTATCACTCTTCTCGTTTTCGTATTTATACTTATGTCCATCTCGTCTGTCAATATTTCATGACCTATCCTAATTTATCTTTGCAGTTACCGTTATACCTGTAATTACCGATTTCTAAGAGTTTCGTTTCACGCACTCGCTCTGTCCTCTAGGATGTAAACATAATCGATGACTCAGTACTGCCGACTAAGCATGACACAGCACTCTTGGTTTTCTTTCTGAATTCACAGCTGTTAAATTTTCGCGAAAAATGTCTCACTACCTTCACTACTAGCATCTATCCCAGAAACTTTTTAGCTTAAACTGTTCCTTATACTGATCTGCACTTTTTTGTAATGTTCTTATAGTTTTTTATAACAATTTTCTATGATAAATGTTCGTTTTTCACGGAGCTCACTTCAAACACGTCTATCACCTCAGAGAGAGAGAGAGAGAGAGAGGAGAGAGAGAGAGAGATGTTTATTACGTACTCTGGATACGAGATCCCTAAGAGTACCGTGCAAATACAGATAATGGCAATATTGTAGTATATATACACTTAATAGTATACAACTTAATAGTATATAAGTAGTAATTTAAAATAACTTAATAGGTAATTATCAAGTAGCAAGCGAAAGAAAGTAGCGTTAGCACAGTGATAGAATGGAATAGTAAGCGATAGAACAGTAGCAGCAATAGCAATCACGCCTCATTCATCCTCGTCAAGAGTTTCGCGTGGAGAGGCGCCTTGAACATAGCAAGCGAGGCGCACCGCCGAATGTTGTCTGGTAGTGCATTCCACATCTTACAGGCCACGACCACGAAGGATCGCACAAAATATTCCGTACGCCCAGGAGGCACAACAAAGTCAGCAACTCTGTGACGCTGCCGAAGCTGGCGCCCTCCCCCTTCGCCCCGCTCCAAAAAACGCTGTAGCAGGTATTGTGGCTGACCATTCACCTTTAGCGCATATATGAAGGATGCCAGCAGATATGCACGCCGATCGACTACCTTCAGCCATCCCATCTCCCGGTAGTATGGCGTAATGTGCTCCCCTCTACGCGCACCAGTAATAAAGCGCACGCTCCGGTTTAGCGCCCTCTGAAGCACCTTGTCCAGCTCCGCCGTAAGCCCTGTTAGTAACAGGCAGCAGTAGTCTAGGTGTGGCCACGCCAATGACACGACCAGCGTTCGACGGATCCCGCCCGGCAGACAGCCACGGCACGACCGCAGTTGGTAAACGACCCGGTGCATCTTTCCAGCGACCTTTGCGATGTGCTCTCGCGCCAAGAAAGCGTGTTGTCGATGCGTATCCCCAGACACACGACCGATGCGGAGAATGGTACGACTTCCGCCCCGACTGTAATCGGTGGGAGACGCGTCGACGCCAGTGCATTGATGTAGAAGGCCGAACCCAATACGATCGCTCTGGTCTTGGATGCATTTAATCGTAGGCCATGAGACGTCGACCACTCACAGACCGCCCCAATATCTCGATTTACCCGCGCGATTCCATCCGCAATACCACTGGTTCTACAGTGCAAGTACATCTGCAGGTCGTCAGCATAAAAACTATAGCGGCATTCCCTCAGCTTTTCACCTAGTCCCCGCACGAACATGGTGAACAAGAGAGTTCCTAGCACAGATCCTTGAGGAACCCCGGATCGCACCGCCCCCCATGACGATCTGCACCCATGCCCACCGCAGACAGCCTGCTGACGGTCACGCAAGTAGACGCTGAACCAGGCGATTACACTCGGCGAGAAGTTTAATGATTGCATCAGACGTAGCAGCGCGCTATGTGGGACACTGTCGAAGGCCTTTGAGAAGTCAAACAGGACCAGCACCGTGACCATGTAGTTGTCCACCGCTGCACGCGCGTCATCAATCACACGCAGCAACGCAGTCTGGGTGCTGTGGTGACACCTGAACGCCGACTGGTATGGGTCACGAAAACCATTGTCATCCAAATACCTTCCCACCTGGTCTGATACAATGCGCTCCAACATTTTAGAGAAGCAGCAGAACAGCGCACTTGGCCGATAATCTTCCGCTGTTGTCGGCACCTTCCCCTTAGGGATCGGACGCACTAGCGCACGTTTCCAAAGCAAAGGAAATACCGAGTGCATAAGCAAGTGATTGAGTAGGTGCAACACCGGACCGCTAATCACCGGCCACGCCATGCGTACCATTGTTACTGATATCCCGTCAATACCCAAGGCCTCAGTAGAGATCCGCGCCAGTGTTTTACATAGCACCTCTGGCTTAATGTGCGCAAAATAAAACCCGCGGTCGCCGAACGGCCGTTCGTCGAGCAGTGCATCACCCCCCACGTCATCATTGCCACGACCAGCTGACAAGAACTGGTGGTTTAGCTCTTCTAGCGACACGGCCAACTCCACCGCCGAGCGGCGCGTAGGCAGAATACCCAGCTTGCGAATCACCCGCCACATGCACGCGGGGCTTCTCGTCACCGATAAGCACGCATAATAATAACTGTCCCTCGCAGTTGCTATTTCCCTCTGTACCTCATTCCTCATGCGTTGGAACCGAGCCCGCAGGTGCGGCGGCCTGTGTCCACGCTTCCTGATTGCACGACGCAGCCGATCTCTCCTTCGAATCCGTTCACGCAGTTCCTGCGTCAGCCACGGTGCCGGTTGCCTACGAACGTGCACCTCCCTCAACGGCGCATGCACGTCGAAAACTGCGACCACAGCGTCAGTGAGCAACTTCACCTTCATCTCTCCTGATCCTTCACCGTAAAAGGAGCTCCAGTTGACCCCCGCAAGATCACGCAGGAGACGATTTTCATCGACAGCACAGTAATTCCGACACACAAATTTCTCCGGGCCTCTCCGGGGCATCTTCACGTCGTATGCGACAAAGATCAGATCATGCCTGGACAGGAAAGGCACCGCATACTGACCGTAATGCACTATTTTCGACCGATCACTGACTATACACTGGTCAATCTGCCTACTCGACGTTGCTGTGTGGTGTGTTGGCCCATACGGCACCAAATACAGCCCATTACTCCTAATATAATTTACGAGTCTCGCCGATTCGTACATCACCACCCCAGGATCGATATTGAAATCCCCCATGACCAGCACATGTGCATAGTTCGGCAGGAAATCGGTCAACGCATCCTCAAATCGCGCCATGTACCCGGCGTGCGGTGGCCGATATACAACTGCCAATAAAACCTTGGCTCCACCCGGTATCCCGACGCTAACAATTAAAAACTCCGGTTTGCGATATGAGTTACTCGACGAGGCAGCAAGAACCGTCGCACTCACGCTCCTATGCACGTATATGCCAACGCCACCTCCTCCTTGAAAATCAACATGACCCTGACGCCGCTCAACCTCTACCCTCCTGTCATGACGTAGAAGACAGTAGTCAGTCAGTTCCACTGAGGCATCCGACGCATCCGGCCTAAGCCACGTCTCGCTACAAACGAGATGATATTCGCTATTCGAGAATTTTATTTTAAATTCCGCGAAATGTTTGCTGAGCGACTGGCAATTTACATGGCATACGCGCAGGTAGTCCGAGAGCTGTGCGGTACTATCCATAATTTATCAGGCGCGCCTTCTCGGTGATCCTCCTCCGAAGAATCGGGCAGTTCTGGCCATCCGTGGCCTGATGATCTTTTTCTCGCAGCCCCGCAGCATCGCAATTTGCACACATTGGCGGCCTCTCCGCGACAGTACAGTCCCTCTGATGATGCGCCCCCGCACAATGTCCACAGCGCATCTCGTGACGGCACTCGCGAGCAATGTGGCCAAAATTCATGCACTTAAAGCACTGTAAGACACGAATATGGTCCACAATCTCGCAGGAGTGCCACCCGAGAGATACCTCTGGCAGGCCGAGTAGATGCTTCCGATTGTCCGCTGTAGTCTCAATTACACAACGTGTGAAGCGGCGCCCGCGCGATGGATACACATAAATGACCTTTATGACATCCTGCTCCTGCTCTGGCAAATTTACCGCGATGAGATTTGCCACGATGTCCTCGCGCGACATTGTCGGCGGCACGTTGTGGAGGAGAAGACGCGGGTTCAGCCGCACATCATCCTTAACCTGCAGGCCCGCGTCCTTCAGACTTCTCAGGTCCTTATGATCATACAGGTTTCCACCGCTGGCCTGCACATGGACCCCGTTGTTCCGCACACGAGAAACGTGCGAGATCTTAAGGCCTAGCGCCACCGGGTTAATCGCTCTGTAGAGGACCTCTTTCGTCGCATTCGCCGTGGGGAATCGTTCAGCCTCGGATTCTCTTGGCTCAATGATGACCCGACTATTCACGGCCTTGGGAACCACGACGGTCGGTCCCCGTGGAAATGTTACGCGCGTCTCCCGTTTCCCCGACACCACACCCGCGTAGCTGCGTTCTGTTCCGTCCACCGCTTCTGTGCCCGCCGCAGCCGCTTGCACCCCCGCTCGAACTAGCTCGTCAAGACCCTCTGTCGTCTCTAGCTTAGCAACCAACTGCAGATATGCCGACGCTACCCGATGGAAAGAGTCGTGGTACTGCATCAACGCTCTCTCAACGCTGATCCGCTTCGCAGCACTCTCCTTATTAGAGAGAAGAAATTACCAGCTTCGCTTCTGTCAGCGAACCCGTAATGTCCGTGATATCCTCACGGGAAATAGGAAATTTGCCCGGTCGCTGTGTTGGCAAAAGAGAAGGACGTGACCGACTGACAGGTGACGACGTTCCCGCCACCGAGTCCTCATAGTCGCTGGACGATTCGCGGTCCCCTTCGGCATGAGCTTGCAGCTCCCTCCGCACTGAATTCGGCATATCAACGCTACGCGCTTAACGTCGTATTCCTATATACGTGCGCATGCAATCATGTATAGAGCACGCACAGAGCAACGCTACGCAATTAACTTCGTATTCATATATACGTGTGCATGTACGCATGTATAGAGTGTCGGCGTGTTTACACTATGCTCCCAACCGATACTGACAATACTCGTCACCAGCTGAGAGACGATGAGCAACACACACGTATACGCGCATGTATACGTATGCATGTATAGTGTGCCGGTATGTTTACAATGTGCTCCCACCGATACTGTCTCTACTATACTATACTATACTCGTCACCAGCCGAAGCCTCAAGCATTAACCGTTATAACTCTCGTATAACTTTCGTTGTACAAAAATATCGATGAAAACACTCGCGAATCACTTCTTATCTCCACCTATTGCACCACTTGTCGTTCGACACCGCGGCGTTACCGGAAAGGGCGCGCAAGCTGCATACGCGATCGCGAGTTAACACTTCGGAATGGTTTAATTTGCTCGTTACTACCGTCTACGACTATACTCTACGACTGTCAGACTACTAGCTAGATAGAGAGATAGAGAGATAGAGAGATAGAGAGATAGAGATAGAGAGATAGAGAGAAAGAGAGAGAGAGAGAGAGAGAGAGATTACCGCACTCCTCTTTACTTATATTGAAGATTTTGACCGATCGCTATAAGATCCTTCAGGATAAACTTAATATGATAATGGGCCTTGGTGCAGAGGTAAGTATTCAGTCCGGTAATCCAAGGGTCGAGAGTCCGAGTCTCTGCACCTGCATCGGATTTTTTAAATTTTATAAAAATCTAAAACTAAAAACAGCGATCCACTATACCAACACGTTCCATCCCCTCCACACCACCAAAAAACAGTGATCCACTATACCAACATGTTCCATCCCCTCCACACCACCAAAAAAAGAAAAAAAGAAAAAGCGCACTATGACGCCACGCTCCATCCCCCCTCTTCGCCCCTCGCAACTCTTCTCCCTGCGCCCACGAGCTGAACACTCGGCGGCCGCGGAGTGGGGGAAAGGAGTGGGGATGAGAGTGGGGGTCGCTATAGTGGCCGCTATATTACTGCCAACTGAATGCGCCCATCGTCGAATGTGACCGTATGCCGCTTCGATGATTTTGTGTATTTTTTCTCATATTTGGCTTCCATCATCATCATGGCATCGTCTGCAAACGCAGTAAGCTCTGCTCCGTTCGGAAGTTCCATTTTTAGGAGGCCATTATATGTATATGATAGTTCAGAGGAGCGGTCGGAGGACCGAGCCTTGGGGTACTGCTCCAACGATTCGGTACTCTCTCCTCGGACATCCTCTGTTGTGTACTTGAGATCCTTATTCCTGAAGTAGCTTCGAATCATCCACCTGAGGTAGTGTGGAACCTGAAGTCTGTCCATTGTTGAAAGGATGACTTTCCACTTCGCCGTGTTAAATGTATTTTTGACGTCGAGAGTGACAAAAAGGCCCGTTGTAACTTCTTTGGCCTTGTTGCCCACTCGCTCAATCGCGTCCAATGCCCAACTGGGTTTTCTGCAAGCAGATCACCAGTAGCGGTGTTGCTCCAATTATGGATGATTCTTTCCAGGATGTTTACCGCAGTACTGAGCGGGATAAACGGGCGATAAGACGATGAACCCTCTGGTAGTATATTGCCCTTTGGCAGAAGGATGAGCCTCTGCAACTTTCAGCGTTCAGAGAAGTTGCCTTCGCTGAGGCATGTGTTGTACACAATGATAAACTACTGGGACTAAGATGCCTTAATCGCTATTTTCAATGCTACGTTAGGATGTACCCATTCCAAATGCTTTCCTATTGCACACTCTGCTGCAAGCTTGGAGTAGTTTCCGGACTGTAACCGAGGGTATATTATCACCTCTTTCGTGGGGCGCGTATCTCTCGCTGTTGTGTAAACACGACGTTAACAATTTTCTTCAATTGTTGCGAAGAGGCAGGCTGCTACCATGACTGATCCTTGACTCTGGCCATTATTATCTTGTAGGGCCTGGCCCGCGGACCGCTCTCTACTTGGTCGAGTAGTTCCGTCCATGTGCGTTTGTGACTACACTTTATTGCCTTCAGGAGCCTGGCGCCCCCTTTACACTTTATACTTGGGTTCCAACGCCGAATGTTTTTACCTCTGGCTCGCTGGGCTAGTCTGGGCCGGTACGGAAGAATGGAGGGTGTGAGGGGAGCGAAATCGCCGATCAAGAGCCCGCAATATGATAGTTAATTTTGTATTACGCCGTGATATATATATTATTCGTTAAATTCGTATAAAATACCAGACCGGTCTAAATGTGTGTGCTCGCTTATATAGCCTCACGATCACTGCCTACATATCGCCGAGAGCAGAGTGAAACGGCCATAGACGGAATAAAAAAGGAGAAAAAAGGGACGCCATCGTGTGGCTTATAACAGTTCAGAAGTGGGATTGTGAATCCAAGCGACGGGGATGAGTGCGTGAACAACAAAAATCGGGCCTAGTACAAGTGACGATTAATGATCAACGAGCAAGAATTGGAAGCGTTCGTGCGCCGTGAGACAGGTGGAGCCACGGGGCTAAATAACATGGCGGGGTGCGGGAGAGCGGCAAATGGCGCGGAACGGGCGAACGAACGGCCGGGAGTGGGAACGATGCCACGAGTGGGGGCAATGGACCAACGCGGTGACACAGTGCCGCGAGTGAGAGGATCTGAGGTGACGGGTCGGGTGAGCTCGGTGCGCTCGACACAGTTACCTGACCACAGGGTGGGGGCAATCGGCGAAGTGGCGACAGCTAATCCGTTGGCGACGCTGCAGCCGGCGAGTGACGCCTCGACGATGAGTAGAGGGGAGATACCGCACGTACCGCCGAGCGGGCCGGTGGGTCACTCCTCGGTGCGAACCGAGAACCGAATGCCAGCATGAAAGCCGGAACGCGACTTCCTAAAGATGGGTTTGGTTTGGTTCTTCCTAGAGGTGGAGGAATTACGAGAGGCAATTATACAAACAGTCACCGGGATAATGGTCCACACAAATATGACGCCACCACCACTAACAACACCAGCGCCGAGGTAACGAGAGGACGGAGAGGATAGCTCAGACAGACCACATCCAGCCGCACTGCCAACCTATCATGTCGTGCCGCACCTATCAAAGAATATTGAAGATTTTACGGGAGAGGAAAGAAGCTCTCGCGCAAGGGAGTGGTTGCAGATCTTAGAAACAATGCACAGCATTCACGGGTGGCGTGAATCCTATCTCCTAGAAGCAGCGCAGATGCAACGAAAGGCGGGAGCCAAGGATTGGCATCGGTGGAGGGCACGCGATGAGCAGTCATGGGAGGATTTTTGAACCGTTCTTCGACGCACTTATATCGTCGACGACGACCTCGCGACGCCTTGGGGGAGGATGCGGAGTCGGGAAGAAACGAAATCAGAGGTGATGATCGAACTTAGTTCGCGTGAGATATATCAAATGGTGTGGGGCGCCATCCACAATAACGAGGACGCGTTGCTGCATTCGTTAACGCCTTACATACGTCCAGCAGTGTCTAAAACGCGCTAAAAGAAAAACTATTTTTAGGAGAGATAGCAATAGAAAATAGTCAAAATAATTTGTACACATTGTTTATTAGTATTTAAACTTTGTAAACAAAATTTATTCCATTTTTTTTTCAAAACTTACAACATAAAAAATCACGTTTTCCGAAGCACTGTGAAAAAAAAGTTGCTCCACGGTCTGCATCATTCCTTCTTGAAATATTGATAGATCTGTAAAACGTAAAGAGATTCTTGTAAAATAAAGTTGTAGTTATAGTCTGTCGAGCCGGATTTTCGAAATTCGAAAAATGTTGCAATTCACGGCCGTTTTAAAAAAAGTGTATATCTTGTGACATAAATGTCACACTTTAATTATGTTTATAAATTTTTTAAATTACAATATCAAAAATCCGACTCGACAGACTATTGAGAAAACAATTTCGAATATTAAAAAAAAAAGCATTGAAAAATATTAAAAACTGTATGAGTTATCATGCAGACCGTGCCAGAAAAAGTAGTTTTGAGAAAAATGCATTTAAAGTTTCAAGTGCGTTTCGCTCGAGGTCGCGCGGAGCTAAAATAAGGAATTCATGAATTTTTAAATTTATTTTGTTTACTTACGTCTAATCTTCCATTCCAGCTTCATATTGTATGCCTTCCTTGTCAGTAAACAATTGTTGCTGTTTATTTCCCTACACACACTGTAAGATAATAAAAGAACCGACAGCCTAAAAGGCTTTGACGGCAAAGGCCAGCTGCCTCAAACAAGCCTGCGCAGGTAGGTGCGCATCAGGCCCTTTCCATGGGCGGTCGGGTTTTCTATAGTAACTTTCGATCTATGGGGAATTTTTACAATTAAGTTTCACAGAAATACGCCTAAAACTATGGAGAATAATAATCTGTAAAAAAATGAATTTTTAAAAAATTTTGAACGCATGTAAGGCCTTAATTAAAACAGAAAAGGTCGCAGGGGCGTGGGTAGCCAGATTTGGTCAACGACGAGAGACAGCGAAGCCAGTGGCCAGCGCGGGACTGACCACCAGCCGGATGCTGCGAGTAACACCCTCGCGGGAACGAAAGATACGGACCGCGATAATAGAACCGTCGCAACGGAAGTGTTTTAACTGCAAAGAGGATGGCCATTTCGCAAGGAACTGCCCGGAGCCAAAACACGGAAATGAATGTTTTAAGTGTGGGACGGTTGGCCACTTTAGTCGAGAGTGTCCGGGATGGACGGCAGCGGACGTGAACGTGATTGAAGCGGAGATTGCGGGAGAACGAGCTGCGGTGGGGAAGTATCTGAGAACAGTGCGGATAAATGAAGTGGACTCTGCGGCGATGATAGATACGAGAAGCTCGGTGTGCACGTTGAAGGCACCAAAGCCGTCGGATTCCCAATGGAGTTTATACAGGCACCAAGAACATTGCGTGGATTCGCAATGGCGGGGGATACTATTCTCAGTCCGGCGCTGTTTTATGCAAGCATCGCTGTAGAGGGACAACAGGTACCAGTGAGGATCTTACCGGACGAGGGTCAAACCACCGACGTTGTTATTGGACAATCCTTTACGGAGCTTCTACATGTGGATTATCATAAGAAAAGGGACCAGCTGATCTTTAAATACGTAGACTAGGAGGATGAGGATGTGGAGCTGCCGCCGACCACCTGTGCGAGCACAGTGAGTAATGCCGTCATTCCACCTGGTACAGTCAGTTAAATCCGTTGTAGGGACGAGACGGAGCAATACCAAATGCCGGTCGGGAATTGGGGCCGCGAGGCACGAGAGGTAAGAAAAGGAGCACTCGCGCTGAAGGGATAAGTGACGCGGTAGCCGTTGCAGAGTCGGCAGGCGAGGCCGAAGCAATGCCTGGAGGTGACCGACCTGGACATTGCACCCGAGCAAGGTGACGCCGTGAAGCGGGAGGTCGTGGAAGTGCTGAACGCTTACCGGGATTGTGTGGCGACAGGTCTGCAGGATCGGGAGTGTGCCACGTAGTGCCAACGTTGACACCGGGGGCGAAACCGGTTGCGAGCAAAGCATACAAAACAACGGAACAGGAGAGAGAGGAGATACGGCAAATTATCGAGGAATAGCGCGAGGCGGCGATTGTTACCGACACTCAGTCGCCATTCGCCAGCCCAGTGTTGCTAGTCCGGAAGGCCAACGGAGAGGAGCGCCTCTGTGTGGATTTTAGGAAGCTTAACGCCATCATTGAACTGGTGCATTTTCCGTTGCCGAGCATAGACGGCGATTTTGCGAAACTGAAGGGTGCCACCCTATTCATCGTCTTATGTTTAGCCCACGGATACTTACAGATCCCGTGGAAACCGGAGGCCTGCGCGAGTATGATTTCCAAATCAGTCATCGGCCAGGGAAGAAGAGGGTACACGTGGACGCGCTGAGTCGGCCGTCAGTGGAGGAGGCGCAGAAGTTGGAGGAGGAATTGGCCGTATGTTCGGTACTCGATGAGGACGACGTCGTGCGCATACCAGTATGGGGATACGGTATTGGCTGACCAAAAAAAGATCCTAGGGAAGAGGGAGAAACAACGGACACCGCAGGAGAACAGCCGCGTGCGGAGATACCAACTTCGCGAAGGCAGTTTATATAAGGAAGTAACGGGCCGACTGTTGTACGTGGTGCCGGCGGCAATAAAAAAGGGGCTGGTCGTGCCATACCACGATTTGCGGAGTCATCTGGGAGTTAGTCGCACAGTGCAGCGGCTACAGCAAACCTATTACTTCCCGAGGATGAAAAACTATGAGAAGAAGCACATACGGGCTTGTTTTGAGTGCGTGATGTGTAAGCAGAACGCGGGAAGGCCGCCGGGAGAGTTGCACACGTTGGAGCCCGGGAGTCGACCCTTTGACTTTGCTCTTTGTCTAAGCTCAAGGCCGTTCGAAACACTAAGGCGGCGACGATCGTACGAGTGATGGAGAGATGGGTACGGGCGCATGGACCGCCGAGACAGCTAGTGTTCGACCGAGGGACCGCATTCATCGGCAAATCGTTCACCGAGTTCTGTCAGAGGCACGGCATTCACCATACACTAAATTCGCCACGTCATCCTCAGGTGAATGGACTAGTGGATCGACTGAACGCCGTATTGGTGCCAGCCATTCAGGCCAACATCGTCGATGATGAAGGACGGAAGTGGGACCAGGGTCTGGAGGACATGCAGACGAATTTGAACGAAATACAGAACACCAGCACGGGCCGGAGCCCATTTGAGTTGGTGTACGGGTACACCCCGAGACGGAATGAGGGGCGAGTGCAGGAGTTACTGCACGACGGGCCTGCGCATTTTGCGCCGCCGCAAACCATGCAGGCACATGCCCGGCAGAGCATTGAACAGACGCACCTGTGAACAAAGTTACGATATGACAAAAACCGACGCAACGTTGACTTCGGGACAGGCGACATTGTGTTTATGAAGACCACACGCACAGCTACAGGGACTCGACGAAGTTACAACCAAAGTACCGGGCACCGCTGACGATTGTACTGAAACTGCAAGAAGACACTTACCTGGTGACGGACCTGAAAGCAGACGGGAGGAGACGACGATACTCAACGACGGGCCATGTGACGCAGTTGTGGCTGTGGAGACCCGACCATCGAGAGGCTGGTAAGGAATCATCTACTGAGGGGACCAGTGACGGGCAGGGCAGCCAGATCACGCGTAAAACTTACCCTCTCTCTAGTCTGTTACGCGCCCATCACACAATCATACTAGCGCGTGTCCGTGAGCGAGCAACGCTCGGACATCTTCGGAAAGAGACGAGCGCGGTCGAAGTTCCCCGACCGCGCTCGTCTCTTTCGCGCCTTCGGCTGCTACACCAATACATGGGCACTGAGCACGTTCATGTGCGCCCAAGCCGAAACGCCCGAAACGAAGGCTTCGAGGGAAAAACCAATTTGAGCACGACTCGCGCGTGACGTCACCCGACGTCACGCGCGAGGCTTTTTGATGATTTTAATGCTTATTTAGGTCTTGGTTTTCTGCGTTATTAACGTATACAAAAAAATGTATCACGCATTGTGATCGCTTATTTTTTTAGTTTATACGTTAATTTAAATATAATATTAAATCTAAATTACAACTTATGTATCTTATAAAAAATTCTTTATGCTTTACTCACACCCGCCCTTATCCCAAATCAATTATAATTCATAAAAGTAAGCCGTAATATATTTATATTCGTATTATTATATTAATTCTCATATTTTCATCGAGCGATAAAGCATTATCCCCAAAAATAACCCAATCATCAATCCGGCCGCGAATCGTAAGTTCCAGAAAGTGCATTTTTAATACAAGCGATAAGATGGTCCCGTTGGTAGCGTTCCTGAGTTCGGTCCGCAGGGGCGCGGGACTGTTCACCGCGCTCAGTACTTTTATTTGTTTTATTTATTTTTTTTTATTAATTTGTTTTCGTATGGGACGAATTGTTTATTTCTGAAACACGCTCATTGAAAGAACATTATTCTGAAAAAGGGAAAACTGCTCATGATGTTTTACGATTAACAAATTTTTGTTCTGTCATCGGTGAGTGTTCTCAAATAAACAATTCACCCCACTACAATGAAAATTACCTCTAAATGTAAAAACATAAAAAAATGGCATGTTTTGTACTTCTTTCCATGTCCCCCATGAGGTAAAGTACAGTGGTACACATTTTTTTTAACGTGGTATCCCCAGGAGGTATAATCCACAACAAAAAAACCTGTAAAGAACAAATTTAACAAAACATGTAATAACAATCTGTAATAAAAATTTATATATACATATTATATACAACTATATACACCGATAAATAAAATTTATACAAATAAAAATGTCGCACTACGTAAGGGTTAAAGAAACCTCCAAGTCCAAGTTTTTATCGAATGCACAATAATTATTTAAATAAACACTTTATTAATATTTTTCGCGAATATTGAACTAAAGGTTGAAACAAACAGCAGGCGGCGACGTGACGCTGGCGGGACGTGAAGAGCTGTAATATTCTATATTAACTAGTATATTACAACTCTTCACGCCCCGCCAGCGTCGCGTCGCCGACCGCTGTTTGTTCCAACCTTAAGATCACTTCTTATTTTTATGTGAGAAAAAATTAATTTAATCCGGAAATTTGTCAACGTCCCAGTAATCGTCCTGGTCGTATTCTCGGACTTGGAGCTTTTCTTTTCGTTTTTTGCCTGCCTGACTGTACAAATTTTCCGCGGTCATTAGTGACAGATGGTCTCGAGATATTGTCATCGTGGTCGCACTGTCCCCCCTAGCCCTCAAAGCCAACTTGACAACGCAGATTGAATTTAACGTACTCGAACTGAGGCAGTTCCTTTTTTTTTGTTTTTGTGTCTGGGATGAGAGAGAACGCTCTTTCAGCCGCAGCATTCGAATGAGGCAATGTCCTCACCATACCCAGCAACAAACGCAAAGTTTCGTACCGGAGGATACCGTCAGAATTGGTAACAGTACAAATTGCCATCCACATCTCGTCGAATGACAATTTACACCATTCTTCCTTCTGACGAATATTCTCTTCGTACAAGGAATGCCATTCGTTGCGATCACAAACGAATAATACGCGCGCAACGGTCGACTCGCGATCTGCATCTAATAACGCGGGATCCTTTTCCAATACCGTTAAATTTTTCAAAAATTCGTTGTCGAAGGGGAGTCTATCGCGAATTTGACTCGAAGCCGTGACGTAAAACCGAAGGCAGTTTTGGCGGAATATGTCGACTTCGGCTTGTGGAGTCCCTCTGCTCTGTACATCCGTCAAATATTCTTCGCAGTCATCCCCAATATCAATATCAATCAATGCGCGCTGATTCGCGCAATTTTCGAAGTTGATACTGGAAGCATGAACGTCAGATATTGCCGGCTGTAACAAAGCGGGTTTGAGAAACCTCTGGAGGATCTCTACAAGCATCGTCTTTGAAGAAGGTTGCAGACGATGCATTAGAGTTTCTTCGCTTTGAAAGAAAGCGTTGATTTTATTGAATGATTCTAGTGCGAATCGCAAAAAAAGAATATAGGCTTTCGTTACTGGGTTTGTTGCAACCTCGAGAAGTTCTTCTGCTTGTTTAACCTTCTCCAATGACTGATCAGCCAAAAATGCTATCAGCGTCGGCCAATTCTCGATAATTTTAACGACGGCGAAGTAGCGCGAGAGCCATCTCGTTTCTGCGTATCGCGTGATTTTTGCCGGACGATCCTGGAAGCTATCTTGAAAATCGCGAAAAACGGCTGTTCGTTTCGGACTGTTGTTCAAAAAGGTCGCGATACCTCTGATAAAACGATCAATCTCTTTTGGGATGGCGGAGAATGCGGCGCTAGCAATCAACGCGAGAGAATGGCAAATACACGGCTGCGTTATTAGATCGGGGTTATTTTCCGACAGAAATGTACGGAACGACGAATGTTTGCCGACCATTACGGATGCGTTATCGCACGCGAGACCGAGAATGCTGCGAATGGGAATTTGTTTCCGGAAAAGCTCATTTTTGAACGCTTTGAACAGTTCAATGGCCGAACAGTTCGCCGCGTTCAAATGAAGCATCGTCAACAATTCAGTCCTTACCCTCAGCGTACTCGGCTCTACGTAACGGACCATTAACGACATCCATTTATCGTTCGTGCAGTCCGATGTTTCGTCCACGTGAATCGAAAATTTGTTTTCGCGTAGCACTCGCGTTATCCGGTCGGCTTCTACTACGCTAACCACCCTGTCGACTAGCTTCGTTGCTTTTGTTTTGCCGGCGGTCATAGCCTGCAACACAGCAGGCTCTTGACCGATGAGTTTAAATAGGCTGAGCATATCCGGTGCAACCGTCATCGCAATATTATGCTCAGCCAAAAACGTCGCGAAACGAATTTCAGCAACTTGTACTCGTTCATTAAAGTCAAATTCAGCACCAGAGGCAGCTGAAAACCTCTCTTGAGCACAAGTTGCTTCCGAAACATACGCAGAAGGCGTAGTGTTCCCCGAATGGACCGATCCTACACTAAACACACTCATGTTTTTCACGTGCACTTCTGATATCGAATGCCTTTCTATCTCACAGTGGCCACATGACAACGTTGTTCCGCACGCGAGGCAATAAAACTTATCAGGCTGCGAGGCAACAGCCTGAACCCATTGTTTCCACTCTGGATGCTGAACATACCATTGGTGTTGGAAATGTTTCTTTTTAGCCGGTTTCGGCTTTTTTACCGCGGGCTCATCCATGAGCAAAAAAAAGCAAAAGTAGAAAAAGCACAACCCAAACGTCGAACAAATTGAGAAAAAAATAATTAAAAACCACCAATGTTACGAGGCACAGAGTAGAAACGCTACCGATTTTTAAGCCAGGACTTCTATAACTGAGACTCGCACTTGCCCTATACCTCTATAAGCAAGAATTGATCATATCGATCTGTTTTGTTTTCCACGAAATTACGAAAGCGGCATACATTGTAACACAGTAAATATGCTCGATTCTCGCTTATAGAGGCATAGGGCAAGTGGTATTTGTGGCAAAGTATTTATTTAAATCATTTTTGTGCAATCGATGAAAAACTTGGACTTGGAGGTTTCTTTAACCTTTTGCGGCATAGTGGCTATTATAATAACCACCTGTTTCGTCCAAGATTTTTATTTATAAAAATTGTATTTATAGGTGTGTATAAATGGTTATTTATATACAATTTTGAGCTTAAAATATATATATATATAATATAATATAAAATATCGAAGAAAATGTATGCTTCGAAGGGTGTAGGTTTTTTTTTCGTAGTGAATTATACCTCCTCGGGACACCACTTAAAAAAAAGTGTACCATTGTACTTTACCTCATGGGTGACATGGAAAGAAGTACAAAACATGTCATTTTGTATGTTTTTACATTTACAGGTAATTTTCATTATAGTGGGGTGAATTGTTTATTTGAGAACACTCACCGATGACAGAACAAAAATTTGTTAATCGTAAAACATCATGAGCAGTTTTCCTATTTTCAGAATAATGTTCTTTCAATGAGCGTGTTTCAGAAATAAACAATTCGTCCCATACGAAAACAAATTAATAAAAAAAAAATAAATAAAAAAAATAAAAGTACTGAGCGCGGTGAACAGTCCCGCGCCCCTGCGGACCGAACTCAGGAACGCTACCAACGGGACCATCTTATCGCTTGTGTTAAAAATGCACTTTCTGGAACTTACGATTCGCGGCCGGATTGATGATTGGGTTATTTTTGGGGACAATGCTTTATCGCTCGATGAAAATATGAGAATTGATATTATAATACGAATATAAATATATTACGGCTTACTTTCATGAATTATAATTGATTTGGGATAAGGACGGGTGTGAGTAAAGCGTAAAGAATTTTTTATAAGATAAATAAGTTGTAATTTAGATTTAATATTATATTTAAATTAATGTATAAACTAAAAAAAAAAGCGATCACAGTGCGTGATACATTTTTTTGTATACGTTAATAACGCAGAAAACCAAGACCTAAATAAGCATTAAAATCATCAAAAAGCCTCGCGCGTGACGTCGGGTGACGTCACGCGCGAGTCGTGCTCAAATTGCTTTTTCCCTCGAAGCCTTCGTTTCGGGCGTTTCGGCTTGGGCGCACATGAACGTGCTCAGCGCCCATGTATTAGTGTAGCAGCCGAAGGCGCGGTCGGGGAACTTCGACCGCGCTCGTCTCTTTCCGGAGATGTCCGAGCGCTGCTCGCTCACGGACACGCGCTAGTATGATTGTGTGATGGGCGCGTAAGAGACTAGAGAGAGGGTAAGTTTTACGCGCGATCTGGCTGCACTGGTGACGGGTACAGCGACGACGAACCGCACGCGGGACGATCGAGCAACGGAGCGGACGCGACCCCGCCCGCAGCTGGGGCGTCGGAGACGGAGCAGGAGGGGACCGCGAGGGGGCCGGGGCCACTACCGGGACGCCAACGCCGGACTATAGACAGAAAGAGACAGAGCGAGTAAGGGCAAAGCTGGTCCCGAAGAGCCGGTACGGAAGAATGGAGGGTGTGAGGAGAGCGATATCGCGGGTCAAGAGACCGCAATGTGATAGTTAATTTTGTGTTACGTCGTGATATATACAGGGCGAGTTGCATAAGGTATAGCAAAATTTATTCTGAGGTAGATGGTACCATTACAAACAAAAGTTGCAAATATTCGTGGTAAGGAAACGCTATCGTGTGTGCATACGATGTACTACTTCTACGAAATAATTTCGTAGCATCTAATAATAAGTGTTGTATCACGAAGCTATAAATCTCGATTCAAATTTTCATTATGAGAAATATGTAGCAATAACCAACTTGCAGCTTTTACGGCAAGGTCGCAATTTTATTGGTTACAGATTTTTCAGAACGAAAACGCGAATCGATCGACAAGTAGTACATCGTACTCATAGGATTTTAGAGAAATACGAGAACGTGAAATACTTAGCCGCTACAAACATAGTTTTCCACCACACTTTATGTATTTTCTATAGGAGAGTATTTAATCATTAATTTTTTGTTTAATTCTTTAAGATTTTATTACAAAGAAATTAATAAATATATTAAAACGAGGTTTTTTATTTTGTTCTATGCACTTTGCAGTGTGAATTTAAAAATTTCACATTCCGCAAATAATGTTGAACTGTTATAAGTAGTAGTAGTAGTTTACCACCGTGTATACCCTCTTCGGGTTTACACACCTCTACTTTTTCCTTCCTCCGACACTCCTTCCTCCGACTTGCGACCACGGCTGCAGCCGTTTCGCATTTCCCCTTTCCTCCCTGTATCGCATTTGCCACGGACGGAGGGAAACTGCAGAAAACCTCCGTCGATACAGGTCGGTGCCTACCTAGTCTCCTCCAGTGTCAATGCGAGTAAACTCAAGCACGTTGACCAGAGTCTCCTAGGTCGCCACCTCCTCATCTGTGATAATATGGGCGGCCCATGCTCGACCAAGGCGTCACCATCCGCGCGATGACAACCGCCTTGCGGGAGCACCAAAGCCGAGCACCGACCCCCCACTCATCACAGCGAGGTCTTTTTTGGACATTTGTTTCTGGTGGAATCCGAACCGCCAGGATTGCAGAATAAACACATAGAAAAATTTCTTTTCCCATTGGTGTCGGCTGCGGGAGTCGAACCCGGGTCCGCTGAGTGCGAACCCAGCGCCCTATCCACTCAGTCACTGCGCTCCTTGAACTGTTATAAGTATGGTATATTGATATTGCTTGTTAATACTAAACAAACACAAAATAAAATTTAAAAAAATTCGTTTTCATGCCTTTATTAGTTCTCTCGTAATAAGATTCCGTTGTAATTATTTAGCCGTGGACGTGCATCCACCGTGATTCTTCTTTTAATACATTATTGATTGCGACAGATGTTTAGTAATTTATTTATGATACCACCAAACCAATGAACCAACAAAATTTCCTTGTCCTTTTTCTCCGCCATGTTTAAGTTTAGATATTCTGTACTAATTTGCGAGTTGGTTGACCATAGAGACAAAAGTCTTGGCGTGGTACGGCGCGGGGTGACGCGGGAGTGGGGCGGCGAGCGCGGGCAGCCAATGATTGATATATTGCGCTGTCTCTGCGTCTAGGGCGGAGAGCGGGCGGCTCCAACGCTTCTCGGGGCGCTCTGATTAGACCAACTTTAAAAATGTATATCTCGTAAACTATTAAAAACATCCCTAATGTATATTTGCAACTTTTGTTTATAATGGTCTCATCTACCTCAGAACAAATTTTGATATACCTTATGCAACTCGCCCTGTATATTATTCGTTAAATTCTTATTATTTAGTCGGCGCGCCTATTCGAATAAAATACCAGACTGGTCTAAATGTGTGTGCTCGCTTATATAACCTCCCGATCCCTTCTTACAGGTCGCCGAGAGTAGAGTGAAACGGCCATAGATGGCATAAAAAAGGAGAAAAAAAGGAATGCCATCGTGTGGCTTATAACACTTCGCTCTACCATTGAACTGGGGTAGAAGGGTTTCAACCTCCTTTCCTCGGCATAGCCGCGCTGCAAGCTCTTACTACCCTCCGCAGAACCGTGCCCACTTTTCACTCCGCGAAGCTCTCTTCCATGTCCGCATTTCCCATGATTAACTGGAACAAATCCTCATCAAGTGAGTTTGCTGTCCAGCCCATGATCTACGGTATTTTCGTTGCTATAACGCCCCTTCGGTTCTTCGTAATATCCGAGGTAATAACTCGAAACTCACTGTGTACATAGATGTCATCTACTTGCCAATTTGCATCACCGCACACGAGCCCACTGCTGACAAAGATGAGATCTATGATGGAGGTCGCGTTGCCCTTCACATATGGCGGTGACCTGCCGGCGTTGAACAGGATGAAATTCAGTACCGCCAAAGCTTTTAGAAGCACCTGCTCTCTCCTTTCAGTATTTTCGCAGCCCCAATCTATTACTCAGGCGCTGTAGTCACCTGTCACCATTTATGGGTATCGATGTGCAGCATCACTGACCAAGTGGTTCAGAATTCTCTCGAACTGTTCCTGTGCCAAGCTTGGTGGGCCGCAACTGTACAGATAGACGTCATTACTCTTCACCCTGACAAACTCATTTTGCCATACTCTCATGATCTCCTCGAATGGTTGCTTGGACCAGGCCCGAATGGCTTGCCTGTCGCGTCGACCGCTCAGGTTTCATGATTCAGGTTTTGGTGCAGGTTACGGTCCACCTGCAAAATTCTCATGAACGTTTTTCGGTGAGCGCCTGGGCTCTCTTATAGGAAGCATATTTTTAGTTCCCTCAGGTACGTGTTTGCCGGCTTCTGCACTCACAATTCTGTTACACAGTGCGCAGTGCAGTTCCCTCCTGCAATCCGCGACTTTATGGCCCCCACTACCGAATTTAATGCAGCACTTTGCCCCGTCGGTGGCGCTCTTACAATTCCGCGACAAGTGCCCATACTGCCAACATTTAAAGCACTTAATTGGTTTCATCAGCTCGTAGACTCGCAGTCAACCCAACACAGGGCGCAGTTCTCTTATCTCGACAATCTTTTCGGCTGCCACATATTCATGATAGCTATCTCTGAGCCACCTTGCGAAAAGACTTTATAGTTCGTAGCTCAATTTTGTACTGGTTACTCACTGAGGTCGTTAACGCTTCGTGCTCTTCTTCCTTCGTGGTCGTTGCGCCGAGATCCTTGATTTCAATCGACGTTGAATGCACGTGAACCTTGACTACTATTGGTTCTCCATAGTACTCCCCATTACTGCACGGAACTGCACCACCTTTGCCTCGCTATTTTTGTTCAGCAGGAGTATCATATCTATAGTCTCAATTATGCGAATCTTGGAGACATTTTGCTCCACCTCCGCCTAGAGCTGTCTTTTTTTATTTTACTGAGGATTTTCACGTAACCCAGGTTTCCATATTTGCGGGTGATTACCACGATACCCAAAACTTACGGCGCTGTTTGCATTTTGTTCTCCCCTCTATTTGTACCCACTGTTCTTTCCTATTACTCTTGCCCCCAATTTTTCTTTTCATGTCTATTTGAGTCATGCAAGATTCGTTGTGGTGGTGTGTCACCGGCTTTCTCTCTTCTCCGCCCGACTTCCTTGATCTTGCGACCACCCTCTTCAGGCGGGCAATACGTCTTTCTCTTGAACCATTGCCCTCAGTTATTGAAACAGGCGTGGCTGACACCTGATTAAGGATCTTTCGCAACGTCTGCGTTGCCGCTGGAGTCTTCTCTGAGAGTGTTATTACGTCCACCAAGTCCTCTCTCAGTTTAATCAGCCTGTCGTATGTGCTGCTTATACCGTTAGCCAGCCTTTTAATGTCGCCGTGGGCATTGTTTATTGGCGCCCCTATTTTACGCAGAGCTTGAATTTGCCTACCCAATCTGCAAGTTATTCTTGCCTCTTCGTAATATCTTCACATGATGCTGTACACTTCTTGGGGGCCAAGTGGTCCATCTCCATGAAGGTGCAATTGTTGGACGACGACGAACTAGAGCCTGCTTTGGGACTCTCGTCCGCCAGTACTGAAGCGTTCCTCCCCTGCACCGTAAGGACTGTTTTCTCTCGGGCACTTTCCACATTTAGTTTGTTTCTTAGGGTTCCTTGCCCTAGCGGGTTATCGTTCGCCTCGGGACTTCTATTTTCCGGTACTCGTGTTACGACCTGCTACAGTCGTCGAAGTATGAGGATACGTAAACACATTCGACTTCTATTTTCGAATCAAGGCAATTAAGTTATTTACTCAGGGACGGAAGTCTCGCCGAAATATTACCTCAAAATCAGTGTACAGGAGTTTCGTACTAGGACGGCACCGTCGTTTTCGACTAGTCCGATGGTCAGTTTGGACTATGCGAAAAATTATATGAGGAAATGTTCAACTCACTCTATCTTTGGTGGTATGATGCTGGTGATCTGATGGAACTTGATGAGGTGCGACGGTATTTCTCGGGGATTCAGTGAAAAGTGAGAAGAATACGTTCGACACGAGTTCGTTTGGCAAATTTGTATTCTTGCAACACAATTTACTGACTCTAAGAATATGTTTATTATATACGAGTTTTAGTCTCGATGAGTTACAATCTTCCGCACTTTAGATTCATTTTATCCTAACAGTCGACAATCCTCCGTAGATTGCGCTATCGATAGAGTAACGTCAGTTACTCTACCGGTAGCGCAACTCGGTGATTAGCAGCGGTTAGACTGTTGAACATGTAGGGGTACAAATAAGTTTTGAGGGATTTACAAAAGATGGCGTAACTAGAATTAAAACTGTAAAATCGATTACCACTTTAGTTTCCAAATAGTACTCTGGAGATTGTTATAATAACTTTTATTACTGTATAAACTCTGGAAAAGAACAGGACGCTAAGTTGCGAGGGAAATAAAGGTAGTCCGTAGAATAATCTAGAGAGAATAAAAAATAAGATAAGTTAATGGTAATATAATGGTAAGACAACTATAAATAGAATACAATTACAGCGCCACAGCGGTGTTGATGGCGAACTATATACACTTGCAACGTTGGCGGGGTCAGCAGTGATCGTACCGACGGCAGGTGTGACGCCGCAAATCGCATCGGACCATCTTGTACTATATTCATGTTATCATTTACCCTCTAAAAATCAGTATGTGTAATTTCGCTGAAGTGTAAACAATATATTTTCTTTGTACTCTAACCATGCCATCAATAAAAACATGTGAGTATTGTTTCCGGCGTTTTGAAAGTGGCGATTTTGACACCAGTGGCAAAGACGCTGAGTTGGAGGCATTATTGGACAAAGAGACATGCCAAACTCAAGAGGAGCTCGCTGAAACCTTGGGAGTGACTCAACAAACGATTTCGAATCGTCTCAAGGCCATGCATATGGTGCAAAAACAAGGAAATTGAGTCCCGTATGAACTCAAGCCAAGAGACTTCGAACGATGTTTTTTCACGAGCGAACAACTGCTGTAAAGGCAAAATCGGAAGGGTTTTTTTTACATCGGATCGTGAAGGCAGACGAAAAGTGGATCCATTACAACCCAAAGTGCAGAAAATCATGGGGTAAGCCCGACCATGCATCAACTTCAACGGCCAATCCTAATATTCATGGCAAGAGGATAATGCTGTCGATCTGGCGGGATCAGCTGCGAGTGATCTACTATGAGCTATTCTAGCCTAACAAAACTATCACTGGGGAACGTTACCAACAACAATTGATACAACTGAGCCGAGCATTGAATCTCAAACGTCCCCAATATGCCAAAAGACATGACCAAATGATGAAACCCTCAACACTTATGTGTACCTCCAATAAGGTGGAACTAACAAAAGGTGGCCTTTTTATATCAATTTTGGAATTACTTCGTTGAAGCTTGGTGGGGATACAGGGAAACACAAGGAGACAAAGGGGGAAGCTCTTTACTTCCTAATAGTCACAGCTGTGATCTAGGCGCATGCCATTTTCAAGGGCGATGACTCATTTTCCCGAAGGGTCATTAGCTAGCATTGGGAAATCTGGATGGGGCTCTAGGCGTTGGAAGTCGTGAAGGTCTGTGGCAAGGAACCCTAGGTTTTTTTTAGCAGGGTCGCATGCTTCTTCTAAGACATTAGAAGGAACGAAGGGAGATCTATATTTAAATTGGGCGACTGCGGCCTCTTCTTCTTAGATTTTTTAAAGAATTTGGTTGATTGCTGGGCGCTGAATCTTAGAGTTCATTAAGTGGGGATAAGGCAATAAAAGGGGAGCACGAAAGAGTTAGTTCCAATTGACTGGGTGCCGTGCTCGGCGAGAGGTAAGTTTGTTAGATTGTCACACTCGCTATATCTGGTGGACGCTCCCCCCTCCCCCTATCGGCCACCTAGGGCCCAATTGAGGGGGGGGGGCACGCAACTCCGCTGGATATGTGTGTGTGTATTTTGTTAAGCGGAGCAGGCACCTTCGACTACCTTCGGGAGTCATGGGTCTCGTCCAGAAGACCCGGAATCGCTCCCGTTATTTATTAAACGTTGGATATTGAAATAGTCCATACAGCACCTCTTCGTCATCTCCAGGGCATACCGGGCCCTCCGCAGTTTCGTACACACGTGTGCATTGTGGACGACTGCAAAAGCAGCCATGCCCGGTAAGCACCGGGGTTAGATGTCCACGCCATCACATCTGGGATCACGTGGTGGGTCCACCGGCCTTCGTCTGCTGCATCCCATCGACGGTGCTACTCCTCTATGGTACTCCTTGACCATTGGTTGTGGCTTCGGTCCAGCATATACACAATCTCAACTCTACTTCCACCCGTGTACCGTGAGTACTTTTCCACTCTGTCGGTTGCCAAAAGATCTACGGAGGGAGGTGTCACGACCACCGAGAGAACGCTGTGCGACACAGTACGGTAGGCACGCGCCTCTCCTATTGTTAGCGGGACTGTCCTGCAGGTTCGTCTGCAAGCGGCCGCGTAGTTCGGCTGGCTATACAGCATGTCATCAGCCCAAATCCGAGCTCCGTAGTTCCGTCCATAGTTTAGTCCGTAGTTCTCTAGCTATGGATCTTACTACCGTAGTTTAGTCCGTAGTTCTCTAGCTATGGATCTTACTACCGATGTTGGGGATGATGCCCGCGAGCACTTAAGCCACTCTTCCTACTTTCGAGCCGGCGTTCAAAATTTGTTCTCTGAACGACAAGGCGCATCCAAAGTGACTCTAAGGTACTTAATCGTGTCGATCAACTGTATCTTCTCATCTTCGACCGTGAATGTGGCATAATGGTGGCATATATACAATCAATTTTCTGAGTCTGCGCGGGGGGGGGGGGGCATTGGTCATTATTCAAATACACACGCAAGTTTATTCCTGTTAAATTACACCCCCCTCTCGCCCCTCCGTGTATGATCCATGATCGACAGTTTTTCGGCCTACCAGGGTATTATCATAGAACAGAGAAGTCCATGGAAGCGCAAAGTTTATGGAGCGCCTGGAATGTTTTTGTAGTTGATGTTGTAAGCACAACGAGTACTGCACTGCACTGCTTTTCGAGTGTTGATTAATTTTGATTTGACAATATTGAAAAAAACGGTACGGTATCACAACAGTTAATAGAATGAAGGAAAAGTATGTTATAATTGTCGGTGCAAACGTGGCTCGGGTTTTTCAAGCATCATCAGGAATGGGGTTGGCGACAAACAAATCGTGAACTTGAACCGGTTATCAGCACAGCGGAACCCGCATCACCTGAGCTTTTAAAGCTCGTATCGTGCAAGTGCAAGGGAAAATGTGAAGTTGCATGTGGGTGCGGAGAAGCAGGGATTGCTTGTTCCGTTCTTGGCCTAAATCGCCTAAATAAATATTAAAAACGAACCTCCATTCATCTTCATCTTCTACAACACAAAAACATACATTTGCATAATAAATTTCATACGTGTGATTCATAATTTTGCTGTTTTATTTATTTATATTGTACTTTAATAATTTTTTCTAAAACCGTAAATCTGTTACAACATACATATATTTATACAATCGCGCGAGCTATGAGATCGAAACTTTGTGCGGACGTGCCAACTTTACGGCGCGCTAAAAGTCGTAATTTTTGTGTAATGAAAGAAACAAACGAAATTACATTATAGGTATTAGCATATTCTACAAGTTTGATGTTAGATATTTTTTCGATATGTATCACGAGAAAGGGGAAACAGTAAAACTCTAGTGTCTATCTCTTAATTTTCTACTATCTCGCTCAATATCTTAACAACGAGTAATGGTAGGTGAAAGATTCATGTGACAAAAGTATATAATTGAAACTTTCGTATCAAGACGGAGAGTTGAGTTATCGCAAAAAAAACATTAACCCTTTTTCAAAATGGCGGAAAATGCACATAGGAAATCTTGGTGGACAATTTTAAGTTGAGCTTTTCTAAGCCCCCCGCCACATACAATATCAAAAAATCAGTTTTCTCGGGTTACTGCATTTCTTTGGCGTTTTTCGGATATAATGACTGGACTATATAGCCTCTTGAAGCTTAAAAGGCACTTTTACAGGCGACGTGCGCTTCGAAAATTTGATCAGTAAACATACGGGCACTAAACAACTGGACAGGTTAAAAATGGGCAGGTATACAGAGAATTATGGCAAAAAGTGGCTCTTGGTATTTTTGTTTAAATATTTGTTTGTCATAATTCTCTAGATACCCTCAACACTTTAACGCTCAGTGCCGGAGAAAGTACGGATGGCGTTTTCGAATCGCTCGTCGCCTGCAACATTATTTTCACAATTGTGGAAAAGTAATACCAACAGTCACTTTTTGCCATAATTTTCTGTGCAACTGCCAATTTTTAACCTGATCAGTTGTTTAGTGCTCGTATGATTGCTGAGCAAATTTTCGAAGCGTACATCACGTGTACCACTGCCTCTTAAAGCTCGTTAGTCGTCAGCTCACAATCAGTCGGGAGACCGAACAACCGGCGCAGACTGTGTCCGACGGCTAGAACAGGCCGGAATGACCGCTGCATTAACAAGGTGTGTCTCATTGCCAGGATAGTTGTTCATGCTGAACGATGAACGAACGTGTATATCCCATGGATATTTTTGAAATCTTTGTTATTTACCAAAATTAGCCGAACCGTATTTTGAGTACAAATAAACTCTGTAAAATCAACTTGCACAGAAGCTAATACCTCATCACACATACACAAAACACAAATATTGTTTTTTGTTTTGAGAACAATTCGACTGCGTCACTTTCGTCAATTGCTTAAAGTCCCTTATTTCCAGCTTTCAGAACCGCGTGTAATTCAAGATATTGACGAGTGGACATTTCGATAGTTTAAGGTGTCACGTAGTAGTTGCCTTCTACAACCGAAAAAGTAATGAATATATCGCGGTTGATACTTTCTTTCGTTTGATCGGAAAATCAGTGATACCCAGCGAAAAATTCAGACGGCTCCGCTTTCGCCACGGTAGTGCAGAGCTTGTAACATTTAGCTAAGAGCCACTGCTGACTACCGTTAGATGGCATGGCGCGCGTATGCTACGAAGCCCCAGTACTACGAGGCAATCCAAGCGCCTACGCCTCGTAGCGATATGCGACCGCCCCCTCCCCCCGCCCGCTTCCCCGCGGAGAGAAATAGACGAAGCTAAAACCACAGAGTCGAGCGAACCGATCTCACTGCTTCGGCCATATGTATATATATATATATATTGAGACGGTAGCGGTCTCATAAGAAGCCCAACACCGTCATACAATTTCCCGCCATAAGGAAAATAAAAGAAAACGGAATGACCGGCACGACGTTTTCCACACGGCACCACGGTGTAACAACTGATTCGTCGGGATGGACCCCCCACCAACTGAAAACGGGTATAAAAGGGCCCAAAATCAAGGAAGAGCATCAGTCCTGGCTGGTCACTCACCGAACTCGTACTCTGAAGAAGAGCCTTGCTTGGGAGAGAAAGAGTGCTCTGAAGAGAAGCCAACAGCCAGAAGGACGACGTAAGAATATCCTGGAAGGATAGTAAAGGCACTTACGTCGTACGAAAGCTTCGAACATCGGGCGTTTCACGTTTTCACAGCTGAAACACGTAAATACGCGAATAAGATAGTCCAGCTGTCATTGAACGGGGAGAGGAGAGAGACACACAGGAGATATTTACATCGCGGGCCGAGCGGGAGAGGAAACCGCGACGAGCCGAGAGTAACCGACGACGTCATACCCCACCACGCGACAACGCAGCCAGATTGATCGTGAGCCTTGGAGAGGGGAGCAGCGCCACGGGAGGCCGAAAATCCGGTATCCACGACAATTATAAATCTTAAAACCAATTTCATTTTCCATATCAATAAACACACGAATTATTCTGTATGTCTGCGGAACTTACTCACTACCAAACCCAAAAATGCGTCTTAATCGTCGGGATTCCCGAAAGAAAATAAATATTGAGACGTTCTGTCGGTTCAGTAGATACATGCAATATTTGTGAATAGGTTATGCATACCCGGATATCTGCAAAGATATATGCGGAAGAATTTATTTTTTTCAAGCAGTTTATTATTTTGTGAACATTTTGCAATTCTCTCCAATATGTGTCAAAAAAATGTACAGAATACTGTCGAGTTGCAGATGTGCGACCGAGAATCAAAAATTCTCCATCGTATTTCGACAGGGCTCGTTGGATTTGTCAAACGGCTCTCTTGAGCCAAATGCATATATGCATCAAATAATGTAATTGGGAGTCTAAAAATCGCGACCGAGTATCGAAAATTCTCGGTCGATTTTCAACACGAGTATTTTTATTTGACGAACGATGCTTCTAAAGCATCGTCGATCAAGCATCGTTAACGTCAGGCGAGAAAGTGCGATCTCGACGACGGACAGCTCTCGTCAGCGAGAGACAGACATATGTGCGCCAAACAATCTATAGAATATAGCGAGTCTGAAATTCTACTGATTCTTACACAACAGGATCGAACAAAATTTACACATTCCTTGTATACTATTCATATCTCATTGTCAGAATTTTATACATTATTTAGGCCTTCCTCTGTCTTTGTATTTCCTCTGTCCTGAATATGTTCCGTGTTTGGGAAACAAAAAAAGAAGAAATTTTATTGCCAAAATTCTAAGTTCTCTTTAGAAAAATTAAGATTTTTTTTCGGTAAATAATAGTCTACACTAGACAAACAAAAAACCCATATTTTGTTGGCATTACGTTTTTACGTGTAACCTGAAATCCTCAAAAGGGAGATCTCAGGTTTGTCGTCGCATAAATCGAACTTTATTTGCATAAGTGTCGTGGTATATACCTGAAGATATTACTTTGTCAGCAAGAATGAGCCCGTTTATCCTTTTTGTGGTCTTTGATTGCATATTTTCTGTATTTTGCCACTCACTCACTGATTATATAATACTATTATTTCGACTATATATAGACTATACACTATTTCGAAATGATAGATTTCAAAACAGTTTTCGGCTCTAATAATAATTTATTAGCTTGTAATTACGGCAGTGCACGTTTTTTTTACTGACGTGACAGCAAGCCGAATGAACCACGGCGCTCAGCTGCCACGTTAGAAAATGACAGCGTGATCGTATTTTGTCAACTTCTGTCTCAACCACGCGGTGCATAGAGCGCTGTATGCATATGTGTTGATGTATACATATAGTCCATCGATTCGGTGGTGTGAGTCGCGGTATATAGTGTTACGTCCTAGAATTTTAGACGCGCACACGTAGATTTTTATCTTTCTCCTTTTTGAACGGGAATGTACCGTTCGGGATAGGAGCAACTGCTGACCAGTAGAATCAATTAATTTCACTTACCTCGTTTTCGAATGACTGTCCTCGTGTCCGTGTTCCTTCGGACTGGTCTGGGTTTGACTGTTGTTTTATAAAAAAGGAGAAATGACCCAACACATTGAACTTTAATAAAATATATTGTCCATCGAACGTAAAATCAAAATTTGAAATAAAATTAGATTTCGGTTATCGAATAATAAACACGGAGCACTTGGACTGATTTTTTGAGTAAAATTTTATATCCGTCACTTTTCGCGAATCAATCTAAACTACTGGGTTTTTCAGAGGCTGGGCCTTCGCGACCCCTACCTCCTGACTCTTTTGTCGTGGTGGGATAAAATCGCTAGATTGCAGTTCCCATGGGAGTCAAGACAATCCATTGCTGACCAAACGTTCCCATGGCGAATAAAATCCTATCTTATGGTTGGGAGACGGATTATCATTTTTGAGGCGTTCTATCGCCGGTTCAAGTACTCCGATTGCGGTTCCAGATATATGACCGCCGTGTGACGCGAGGCTAACCGTGTGTCACACGAGAGCAAAAATGTCTTCATATTTGTTAAAAATATAAAAATACAAAGAATATAACATAGTTAATTTGTGTCGATGTCGGCTCCCGACGTAACAATAGATACATATAATATATATACATGCATATTTGTGAATGGGTATATGCATACCCGGATATCTGCAATGATATTTGCGGAAGAAGTTATTTTTTTCAAGCAGCATAATATTTCGTGAACATTTTGCAGTTCTCTCCAATATGTGTCAAAAATGTACAGAATGCTGTCAAGTTTTAGATGTGCGGCCGAGTCTGACGCATATGACGAATGCATATGCGTCAGACAATTGGGAGTCTGAAAATCGCGACCAAGAATCGAAAATTCTCGGTCAATGTTCGACTCGAATATTTTTATTTGTCGAACGATGCTTCTAAAGCATCGTCGATCAAGCATGGACAACGTCAGGCGAGAAAGTGCGATCTCGGCGACGGACGACTCTCATCAGCGAGAGACAGACATATATTTGTGCTCTCGTCAAGAAACGCAAAGTTACAGATTCCAAAATACAAAAAGTTCGCAAGCGTGCTGTGAGCAACCGAGCGCGTTGAAATTTGGACATGACATAGAGAATTGTCGCCGAAATGGGCTCTTGGTATTTTTGCTGGAAATTTTGAAAAACAAATCCCACTTTTCGCTATAAACATTGCAAAATATATATATTATCTACATATATATCAAAGTCGTATATTCCCCATATCTGCATCGTCTTTATCATAGATATTAAATGGACACCTAACGCGCAATAAAAATACGCACATTTTGCCTTTATTTCATTTCATACGGTAGAATAATAAACGAGTATCATTTGCAATTTGCATTGTCGGCAAGACAGAGCACGAGTCTTTATTTCACGGGGAAAGCGCGGTTGCCGGCGACGGAACAGCCACGATAGCCACACACATAGTCGTTCTTATATAGTATCTAGGTCCGCCGGACGTAGGGCTAATGTGTAGCGCGCGGTATCGCACTCGTGTGTATATATATGTATACATACACGAGGCCTGGTGGTAGCAGGCCGGGTGACAGTTGACGACGACGGAGGAGGCTAGGCCTCGTGGTCTAACATATATAAATATATAGCGGCAGTGCTTTCCGGCATATGTCTCCTTCGGTCTCCTTCCTAGATGGAAGGAGACCGAAAGGCATAGGAGAATCAACGATAAATTTGGACCCTGAAATCGACGAAATAGTATATTACACTACAAGGGCAGAAAGTTTGCGATTCCAGCTCTCAGGACTCTCAAATTTTCTGCCCGTGTAGTGTATACTATGTTTCTTTATACCCGGTCGAAAGTACGTTTTATCTCATTTTTATTCATGTGAGAATTTTTTCGGTTTGTTTTTTTTTCTTTCCGTTTACTTATTTTTTTGAGCCGTAAATGTCACCTAGACCTATAGTATGTTCTTGCTGGCTGCCCCGACATTTGCGGCACGAGCGAAGCGAGTGCTGCTGGTCAGGGGCAGGCATCAAATGCATCTGAAAAGACAATTATAAAATCACTTTTTAAGAAAAAATTCATTTACGTACATCAGTACACCTTTATTAACATTTTATAAATAAAACAGAATGAAATTATTCATTTTAGACTAGTTATAACGTAAAATTGATATCACTTATCATTCATATTATATTACTGTATCGTGAAATCTGTTTTTGCATATTCTCTTCTTTTTTTCACAGTTTTTATGACCAATACACGAATAATAAAAATTGTTTATAATATTTCCATTAAATACGCAGTTTTCATATTTATTACATTTAGTATTTGCGGAGGTAGCTGAATTTGATGATTCTTCACTTCAAATAGTTTGAACCGGATTAATTTTCATTTTTTTTTATCGGTGTTTGATTTTTTTTTCCTTTAGAAAAAACATTAATCGGTGGTTTTGTTGTAAAATGTGCTCGTTTAAATTGTTTATCATAGGTTACTGGTAATTTTTTGTTGTTAGCTGTTGTAAACGCGATTAACGGTGATTTAGGTATTTCGGATAGATTTAAATTATCGATAATTCTTGAGCATTGAAATCGAAATCTTACCTAATCCCATTCGGTACATACAGACTTTTGATTGGTGTTTGCAAAGTTTTTATCAGTAGAACCGTTCGCACTAGTTGACGGTTGTGGATTACTTTGAACATTGGAAACAGCTGCATGAGTAATTTGTTAAAAAAATTGTTTTCTATTTTTCATAGAATTTTCTACATAGTCTGTAAATAAGTCAATGTTTAATTATTTATAAATAAAACATTTACAATACACATAATATCATTTTAATATATAATTAGGGATTAAATTCCCATCGGTTCCCTTCTCCTCGTAAAAAGGTGCGGGGAACAGGATTGAGGCCGACCGGGCGGTCCTCAGGTGGCGCATAGAGGGACGTCCAGAGCGTGAAGCGACCTCTAGACGGACAGGTAAACGGGGCGCCACACGGTGACCGGGACCTTGGACGGTGGGGTCGCGAAATTTTCTGGTCAACGGGAGCTATAAGGAAGCCGGCCGGCGTAAAACCCGGCCAAGGCGACCGAAGGCCCTGTCGCGGATCCCTCCCCAAGCTAAGGTGTAAGCTATCGTGCCGAGGGCTGGATGGCACTTGGGTCAAAGTGCCTTGCACGATGCCTATGGGGAACCGGGCGAAACCCCATAGTAATTAGCCTTACCGCCACAATCAGGCTCTGTGGGGTCAGACGTCTTTTTCCTGAATACTCGTGGGAACAAACATGGATATAATTAAAGCTTTTAACAAACAAAAATACACAACAACAAAAAATGGAAAACACAGGAATGGCAACTTTGCGTCTACCGGGACGAAGCAGGACGGACAGCGCGTGGAGCGCAGGGAGCGGAGTAAGTTCGGCAACCTCCGCCTACGACGACGAAAACAGGACGCGTATACAGACTAGACAAACGAACAACGCAGCAACAACGGACGCCACAACACTACTACAGAACGAGCTGGAACTGATGGAGCTACTAACGCTCATACAGACGACAGCGACGAAAATGGTCAAGGCAGCGGCCAAACAGAAGAACATGAACATAACCGTGAAAACCGGCATAAAAACGATTCTCGAGGCCGCAGACGTCGCTTTAACCACGCGAACCAGGACAGACACGGAAAGACAAACAACCGTAGATCTGGCGGAGACAGACACGGGAGAGACAGAAACGGAGACGGAACGGGAAGTGCGACCGACGAAACGAAAACGAGAGGCCACGAAGACCCCTCCGGAGACCGCACCGAAACGACCACCACAGAGACAAAAGGAGGCGGCCGGAGTCTGGCAAACCGAGAGAAACAAAAAGAGGAAAAAGACAAAAACGACGGAACAGAAAAACAGAACGGATGGGACGAACACGACGACCCGAGCTAACAAGAGCAGGGCAGCCTCCAAACACAGGGGGACAGGCGGGACGGCCGTGCTGGTCAAGCCCAGAAATGACACCTCGTATTCCGACATACTCCGGAAAATACCCACGACAGTGGACCCGACGAAAAGCCACGTTCAGGTGACGAACATGAGGAAGACGAAAGACAGACTGTGTGTCCTCAAAATACAGACAAACACGGACGGACGAGAGGACTTCCGACGCACGCTCCAAGAGGCGGTCGGGGACACAGGCAGTGTCAGGGCCATGATACCCAGGGCACAACTGGAGATCATGGACCTCGACTGCATCACAACCACAGAAGAGGTGACACAGGCACTAAAACGAGAAACGGGACGAGACGGGGACTTCAGCGTCCATATATTCGGTCCGAACCGGGCCGAGCAGTATATGGCGGTCTGCGACCTCGAACTGCAGGAAGCCAGGGCGCTGCTGGGCCGGGGCCGGATCGTGATAGGATGGGTACGATGTCGGGTGAGACAACGACTTAAAGTGACGAAATGGCACAAGTGCCTGGGATATGGACACACGAAGGCCAACTGTACGAACAAGGACCGGACAAAAAGCTGCAGAAAATGTGGCGAGACGGGACACTACGCGACGGACTGTAAGAATAAACCGGCCTGCCCACTGTGCGGCGAGGCGGGACATGTGGACGTAACACACCTCGCGGGAAGCGGGAGGTGCACGGGTTTCCGGGTCGCGCTGGAGGAGTGCAGGAAGCAGGCCGGAAGACGGACAGAATCATACAGGGAAACATGAACCGAAGCAGAACAGCGGACATGTTACTGCCACAGATAGCCGATGAACACGACGCAGACATACTGATCCTGTGCGAACCGTACAGGAGAAGGCCGACGCGGACGTGGATTACGAACGCAACAGAGACAGCGGCTATCTGGGTAAGGGGTGTGGCTCGATCCCGGGTGACCGACGGCGGCGCTGGTGAAGACTACGTCTGGGCCAAGGTTGGCGCTGTCACTTACGTCAGCGTATACTTGACCCCGAACTGCGCCGTCGCGGAGTTCGGGAGAAAGGTAGCGCTCCTTGAAGACGGAATTAGTAGTCCGCCCGGGGACATCGTGGTGGTGGGGGACCTCAATGCGAGGGCGATCGATTGGGGAATGAAAGTGACGAACAAACGAGGACGGTTACTACTGAAAATGGCCGCAAAGTTAGATCTGGTGGTAGTAAATACAGGAAGTACACCGACATACAGACGCCCAGGATTTGGCGACACCATCCCTGATGTGACACTGACGATAGACAGAATACTGCCACGGGTGGGGCGATGGCGCATGATCGAAGACTACATGGCCAGCGACCACCAGTACATCGCCTTCGAAGTGGCAGGGTGAACAAAGACGCCACGAACGAGGACCCAGCCCCCCCCCCCCCGCGGTGGAACCCGAACAAACTCGACGTACAGAAAGTCACAGAAGAGCTGGCGGCAGCGCCAGCTCCGATAACGACCCCCCCCCCCCCCCCCCCCCGCTGACTGGCTGGCAAAGGGCAGAAATACTGGTAGACGAGACGGCCAAACTGACGATGCGGCTGTGCAACAGCACAATGCCGAAACGGCAACACAGACGTAACCAACGCACACAATACTGGTGGACGGACGAGATAGCCGAACTGCGAAAGAACTGTCTCAAAAACCGACGACGTGCCACGAGGGCCGGCGGGAGACCTGAAAGGGAAACCCTTCAGGCCGCATACAGGACCGAGCGAAAAAAGTGGACCAGGACCCTTGGGGAACTGGTTACAAAATTGTGACCGGCAAACTAGGGGCCCGGATCCTACCAGAACTCAAAGACGCTGAAACCGCGGGACGCATCGTGGACGGACTATTTCTGACGCATCCCATCGGTATGGACGCAACGAACGAAGACGAGACTACGGAAGGCCCCATCTTCACCGAGGCGGAGCTCACGCGAGCAGCCAAGGCGATGAAGACTGGTAAGGCCCCAGGGCCGGACGGGGTACCTGTCGAGATTGTCCGACTGATGGCTAGCCTGAGGCCGGACATATATCTTGACCTGTACAATACGTGCCTAACGACAGGGACATTCAGCGACCGATGGAAGGCGGCGAGGGTGGTCCTTATCCCTAAGAGCAAGGGCGACCCCGACACACCGTCGGCCTACCGGCCGCTGAACTTACTGTACACAACAGGAACGCTGTACGAACAGCTACTCAGACCAAGACTGACAGACGCAATGCAGATGGGAGGAGGCCTTTCAGATGAGCAGTTCGGCTTCAGAAGGAGCCGATCGACTATCGGGGCCATCCAGCAGGTGGTATACTCCTTCCGGGAGACAGACAGACACTGCCACGCAGCACGACCCATCATACTGCTGGCAACACTAGACGTTAGGAATGCTTTCAAGTCGGCCGGGTGGGTGGACATACTGGAGGCGCTGAAAAGCAACTTCGGGGTTTCATCATACCTGATCCGAGTTGTGGAGGTTTACCTGCGCAACAGACGGATAATATACGAGACGACCTGGGTATCCAGAGTCACCTGGGGGTGACTCTGGATGCAAAGATGACCTTCTGGCCTCATATACGAAAGACAGCCCAAATGGCGGCCGAAAGGGTAGCATCTTTAAGCCGCCTGATGGCAAATACGCACGGACCGAGGCCGGGAAAACGGAGACTTTTAATGTCAACGACCCACTCGATCCTTCTCTATGGCACGACAGGACGCTGCTAAGACGGAAAGGGATAGGACCATGCAAGCGTGGCAACAACGATGGACAGACGGGAAAACGGGCAACTGGACGAGACGGGTGATAAAGGGCCTGAGACGGTGGACCGAACGGGACTTCGGGGACGTGAACTTTTACGTCACCCAACTATTGACGGGACACAGCTACTTCAGACGGAACCTTTACAAAATGGACAAAGTGCAGACGCCAGGCTGCACCTACTGCGGACACGAACGGGACGACGCGGAGCGTACGCTTTTTGAATGCACCAACTGGACAGAAGAACGACAGAGACTGGAGGCGACCTCGGGAATCGACACCCCCGATAACATCGTGGGGGTGATGCTCCGGGAAAAGGAGCAGTGGCAGCAGGTTGCCACATACACAAAGACGATACTTGGACGAAAAAACGCAGATTGCTGCCTGACATGACGGACCCGACGCGACAAACAAATGAAAGCCGGAAATAAACAGCGCACAGAACGACGAGACGAACGCAGACCCCCGGCTAGATGCAAAATCTTCGTTTTAGTATCTAGACGGGGGGGGGGGCGCGGAAGTGGGCTGTCCGGCTAGGAGGCCAGCATCACCACCAGCCCGCATGACTGATGGTATCCATAAATGGATTCCGCACCTCCTCCGATAAAAAAAAAAGAAAAAAAGGGATTAAATTCATATATATTCAAATGATTAGTAGAAAAAACGGATTACTTAAATTAATAGAAAGTAATTAAATAATTAAATAAATAAATAGAAAGCATAGTCACATTCGCACCTGAATCAGATAACAATGTTGCGGCAGTCCTACGAAAACAATGCCCAGTATACCGTGTTGCATTTGGTAAATTCAGGTACATTGCTATGGATTGAGGTGTTCCTCCAATTGTATTTCTGCCTATATTTTGGTGAATACATTTTCCATTGCGATATTGGATGAAAAAATTATCACTGAATGGTTCTTCCGGTCTCAACGCAGTATACTGTTTGATTTTTTTCTAAAAAAATCCTCCAATGATGAATTGCCGAGGAACATCATTTTTTGTTTCAATGACCGAAACAAGATGCCGATTTCCAAGATCTTCTACATCTTGTATCTTGAGCTCAGAGAGTTCTTTACATCGAAGTGCCTCACAAATGCCAAATATGAGGAGAACCTTAAATTACAATAAAAATGATAATATTAATATTCATATTATAAGAATATAAGTATTGTTATTAATTAGTTAAGTACTTGATGTGTTTTATCTGCTGCATCATTTATGAATTTCGTAATTTCATCTCATTTTAACACCAAAGATTTTGTCGACATGTGACCTTTGGAATTATTTTTGACAAGACTTTTTAAGTTTTGAAATTTAGCAATATCAAGGTTCTCTCGTGTGTTTAAAGTTTTTTTTAACATTGACCATGTGCTCCATATTGTGGACGGGCTCAACCTTTTAGTCAATTCTTTAAAATACACAATTAAATTACTCTCTTCAGAGTTCGACAAAGAACTTTTATGTTCCCTTTGCCAATTTGTATATGCTTCGTGGTTTAAAATATATCTATCAGCGGATTTCTTCGGCAATGTATCCGACTGTATTATTAAAGTAGCTTCTGCATCAAAGCTTCTTAAAATCTCTTCCTCGTCCATAGATTCCACTGATGAAGATGGTTCGTCCATTTTTTGTTTTTTAAAATATATTTCACTTCATACAATTCCTTAATTTATAATCACTGATATGTAGATTCACGTATCTGTTCGTGTATCTGTTCAGTGCATGATTAATTTCTTTCGGTGCACTGTAGCAGAGCGCATGCGCGGCTCTACCAATGCATAAATGTTAGACTTTCTGCCTCGAAGTCGAAGCCGAAAGTACGTACTTTCGACCGAGTATGAAGAAAAAGATATATGTTGGTTGTAGTTCGAAATTCAGCAACGAGCGCGCTTGTGTTGTCGGTATAGGATATGAAGTATGGCATTGGTGATGCCATGAAGTGAGGACTATTCGTTATCAACGCCCGTTCATTGCTGAAATAAGAATAATACTTATGTCTTTTAGTGTTTACACGCCGCGACACATTATTTAATTTTTTACGTGCGAAAAAGTGTAGTGAGCTGATTGTTCCACATTTTATAACGAACAGGTAAGAAAGAACGATATTTTTGTTAATAGTTCATCGCCTTCAGGTACGTGGTACCTGAAGGCGCTGTACTGTACGCTTCGCTGTACGTGGACCTTCAGGGTCCACGTACAGCGTTCGGGCTCCTTTACTCTAGGCTCCATGGTCTTCGCCTTCGTCTGTTACCGTACGAGTCTCCTGAGAAAATTTCGCCAGTGCATTCACGCGGAATTTTGGTACACTATTTGTTTATATGTCGGTACAATTGTCTAGCCGTTGTCGTTATCTTCTTGTAAAAAATTTGGAATCACGAACTCTCATTCATTTCTGCATAAAATCAAATGAAATAAAGCTCAAAAGGTGTCTGTTTTTAATCGTGGAGTGGCTCTTGGTCTAGACATTACGATTCGATCCGTGCACCCATACAAAATTCTGTCATTTCTCCAGTGATAACTGAAACTGCAAATTTGTTTGCAAAGTTTTGGAAAAAATATACCAAGAGCCACTTTTTGCCATAATTCTCTGTATATCTGCCAATTTTTAACCTGACCAGTTGTTTACTGCTTGCATGAGTAGTGATACAAATTTCCAAGTGCACGTCACCGGTATCACTGCCTCTTAAGAGCAAGTGCAATGGCCGCACTTAAAGATAAATTCACCGAAGTGCAAACTAACCAAATGCTACCGATGCTTGATGGATGTTTGATTGATAGCATTAGAATCATTTAAAAGAGACTATCAGTCTTTTTTAAATGAGTCAGACGAGTCAGACGATGAGTCAGACGATCTGTTATACGTTATCAGCGTTCACGATCCTCATATAATCGAAGATGCATTTTAAGTCGTGCAGCGAATCGAAAGGGGCATGCAAGGTGCATCCGCCCGAAATTTAAATTCGTTAAGATACACGCAATCGAAACAAATATCAAAAAATCCACCGCGACCTCAACCCCGTCGTATCTCATTTCAAAATCAAGAGTACAGAAATACTTCAAATAAAAATTTGAGTTTTAACAAAACATTTCAACGCGATCAATTCTCACCTCGCGAAAATAAGAATGATCAAGGAAATAATTCTCGCCAACAATCCGACAGGAACTCCTTCCGCAAAAATGATCACGATTACCCACCCAATAATTATTTTTCGATGCCACCATGTAACCCTTACATACCCCCAATGCCCCTTACCCTTATCCCCCTCAACCAGCAGAATTTTATGGATGTTACCCAACGCATCCGGACACGCCGCATATACATGGACGATATCCTCTCGACGAGAATAAGAAATCTCGAGACCCCTCTCCGCCCCAAGGAAAGGACACAGAGGATTAGCGAAACGTACGGACCCGTCGACGAGAAACTTCCCCAAAACGCGTCCCCCGACAGTAAAATATCTTACGGCCGGAAATTTATTAGATGGACGGAAGGACAAGGACGTTCCCCAATAATTACCTTACACGCACCTGAACATGAAAAAGGGAGCGGACAATTTTTAATTGATACCGGTGCCGACATTAATTTAATGGAAATTCATGCTTTAAAACGACGATGCATAATCGCGGGACACGAGTCTATAACCATATCAGATATAACACCTGAGAAGATAGAAACCGTGGGTTCGACAGAATTAACGTTCTTTGAAAATCCCGAAAAATTTCATGTATTAATGAACAACTCAATAATATCCGCAGATGGAATAATTGGCATGGACTTTTTAACAGACGAAAAGGCAGAAATCTTTTTTCACCACGACACTCTAGTAACGTCTTCAAAACTTATAACACCGATCCCGTTCGATAACCATGCCGAAGACATTGTTGAATCCACCTATCCACTGTATGAAATTCCATCAGAAACTAATAACAATTACAGCACATTTATTCTCAAGGGCTGCACCCGCGCTAAGGTGCCGATTATGCTCGCGGATACAGATTAAAAAACTGGTTACATCCCTCGTCTGAAAACACCTGAAAATATTTTTATTGGAAATGCGCTCGTAACGAATCATAGCGGTACGTGTTACGTGTACGCGATCAATGCGTATGAAAACGACACCGAAATAGAAGTACCCCCGCAAGAATTAATTCCGGATATTACGACACGTCTGAGGACTTTTTCGAAAACGACACGGACAGTGCCACGTGCGACCCTAGACCAGAGAGAGAAAAAAGGATCCGTGACAGTCTTCGTTTGGACCATATAAATTCGGAAGAAAGGCAACACGTGTTAGAAATTGTGAACGAATACCCTCACCTATTTCATTTGCTTGGCGACGGATTACCTGCTACCCCCGTAATGAAACATACAATCCATACTACCAACGAATTCCCCATAACTATACTACAGTACAGATATCCTCCCGCGCATAAAGATGAAGTAAATCGGCAAATTAAAAAGCTTCTAAAAGACGAAGTAATTGTAGACTCATCGTCTCCTTATAACTCACCTTTATGGATTGTTCCAAAGAAACCCGATTCAAAGGGGAATAAACGATGGCGAATGGTAATTGAGTTTCGCGCGCTGAACGAGAAAACCATAAGTGACGCATATCCCTTACCAAACATAACCGATATTCTTGACATACTTGGCGGAGCAAAATACTTTTCAAATTTCGATCTCGCCAGCAGTTTTCACCAAATCGAAATGGGCCCCAAAGATAGACGAAAGACTGCATTCAGTACCCCTAACGGACATTGCGAATACGTAAGAATGCCGTCCGGTCTTAAAAACGCTCCCGCGACATTTCAACGCTTAATGGACAAAGTCCTTCTCGGCTCACAAGATTAATTGATAATTCATAAATATTGATAGATAGTTTTGTAAAGCTTTAAAAAACTATCTATCAATATTTATTAATTATCAATTAAAGAATTTTTATAGGAAATTTAATGATTTACAAAAAAAGTTATTTGATGTTTTTCAATAGAGTCAATAATTTCGCTGTAATATTAAAAAAAACGATGAATTTTCATGCATTTTGAACTTTGAACTCGAATATCATTTGAATGGCTAAGTTTATGAAAAAAGTCTAAGAGACCTTCTTTGTAGAGCATTCAATTCTCTATAATAATATGCCAGCAGCTTGTTTGTACAATATTCCATGAACGTGGTATAAAATTCCAAACATAAAAAGACACTTTCCCCTGTTATTTAAATGGGAAATAGAGATGTGTTTTTCGAAACCTCTAAATATGAATACTAAGAGCTCAAATTTGGACAGGCTTCTTTTTTTTACCTTCCTGCAAGTTTAAAGCCTGTTACCAGAATAAAAAAAAGTTGCCCAAAAATCACATAGCCTAATATATATGTAGGATTCGTTGCCGAAAGTCGCATAAAATATGAACGATTGACATATAACATTGAATTACGCTTTATTGAATAAGGGAAAATGATAATTATAAATATGAGATATTGGTTGACATAACACGTCCTTTCGCCAACGCTTCTTAACTTCAACTCTAACTCTCCATGCCAACTCTTACTGTTCTTTGTACCGAACCTTCTTCTATCTCAACGCCTACTTGATATTTTAAATATCCCATTCCTACATATATATATATGTTCCCTTCGCCATATATATGACTACGATAGCTTGCGGCCAACTTAACGTGGGTAGAAAAAAGTTCTAGCTTTGGCCACTCAGATGTCGCAGAACAAATTCTCGAGGTTTCAACTTTTGTCGAGCGTTGCTGATCTCCCCCCTAATCTCTGGTTTCAGCGTCACAAAACGAGTCGAGTGGCTGATTTTATTTTTGCCTTGCACCCCCAAAGAGGATGCGCTACGAGCGAAACGTACGGAATCTCGATCACGCAGGTTTTATCGACTGTTTTACCGACAGAGAAAAACATTACCATTTTTAGAATTAGGGCAATCTTACCTAGTAGAATTAATGATCATTTTGAAGAATTATAATACTGACATCAATGAAGTACTATGTTCATTATTTCATTGAAGCCATTGTAAAATAACGGCGTAATTTGGGAACTTCCAATTTTATCTCCATCAGTAACCTCTCTTATCCGCCTGGGCTCGGCACAATGCCACCCGCTTTTATCCATCGAGAATGCTATTCGTAAATACTTAAGCTTAGTCACCGAAAAAATATCGTAAAATATGGTTGCGCTCAACTACATACATCTCAATTGGTTGCGGCAGAACAAAAATGTTACAAAACGCGTTTCCCAACTATCTCACGCACACTCGACGTCTTGAGGTAACATAAACAATACTTCCACGAGTCGATAACATCAGTATTTTAATAACTATTTTTATTCGCGTTTACTTGCAACCCTTTGGTATACGGAAAAAGAACCGTGCAAAACAAATGATTTTGTTCTTTCGTAGTAGTTAGTGTTCCGTATTGTCTGGATGTAAAATGGAGAGTGTGTCAATTGACACGTAGTCAATATATTTTTCAGTTGTATACAATACTTTCTTCTATCTCGTCGTCTTAATAGCTTTCAAATAGTTCCACGCTAATAATAACCACACTCAATCATTTCAAAGTCAGGACTGACTTGTCAATTCTTGTTAATCCCGCTTGTTACACGATTCTCGATTTACAATATTCATATCTCGAAAATTTCCCACTGCGGCGGACATAGGGCCTGTTCATTTCTAAAAATTTACATGAACTTAAATACAATACTCGGGTTATAAAAAATAAATGCCAAAAACATAATCCGTGATTTCTTTCCACCATCAATTAATGTGTTTCATATATTTTGGTTAAAAATTTTCCGTAAATTTGACGTTGAAACGTTTAAATAGCATGAACGCTCAAAGGTGAGAATTTCGTCAATCTAAAAATCTAGTTAACGAACGATCTTTCAATCTTATGGATACGATTATGAGCATAAATTATTCAGAGCTATTATCGATAAGGAATAGAACTCGTTCGCAGCCACTTTAGCCTGAACTAGATTTAAAATCCGATCGAACATTTTGACAATCAAAGTAGAATCGAGAACCGTATTCAACTGCCGTATTTGAATAAAAAATAACATCTGATAAGCGTGATAACTTCGAATTCAAATTAATGGTAAATATAAACAATTTGAACTTCAGCATTAACTGTAAGTGACGTCTCTTATTTCTCGATTTGTTCAAACAATTATTGGCTGAACTTGGAATTAATTACTCTCACAGAAAATTCACTCCTGGGTAATGTTTTTAGCAGCGAGGTTTACCCTTGCAACTAATCAGCACAGGAAACCCACAAACATGCAGACAGGATGCTACCGCGATCTCTCGTCGGCTTCGGTCAAACGTGGAATATTATACCACCGATTATGTGAATGTCTATTTTATACCGCTGGCGGCAAGTGACTGATTAACCCTCTGCCCTCTCTGCCCACTCTACAAAAAACCGTGATCTCTCATTTACTTTCTCCACGACCTGAAACATTGCGTATTGCAGGATATACAGTCATGTCAAAAAAATACTTAACTTTGCAAAATTGTATATATATAATAAGACGAAATGAGACGAATAACACATCAATTCAGATGGATATTGCCCGCTTTATTGAAGCTCATCGGAAGATATGTTTTCTTTTTCTTTTTTCATTAAGGCATCTGGCCACGGTGTAATTTTTTTTTCATTAAATTTGTTTTTTTAATAAACCCTGAACTGTTAAGAATAATTTAAGCTATAGTACGTATTTAAAAACGCAAAATTGACCAAGTTACAGTTATTTTTCGGCAGGAAGGTGAAGCCGCTGCGGGCGGTCGACCGTGCGGTTCGATCCGTGTTTATAACTCGCACGGTTTAGCTCACACAACTGTCCTATTGTGTCCTTTTGTATAGATTAGTCATTGACTTTGTGTTACCTAGTATAGTATGAGAACGCTTGCCTGAAGCCAGACCCGTTATTTCTAATTAAACGAGCGTCAATCAATATTCGACAAGCAACACAGAAGCACGTAAAAATATTCTAACGATAACGTCACGAAAAAAATGGAAGAAAAACCAACGCCTCGACATTATGTGGACAAAAAGGGTTCGACGAGTTGAAGACGTCGATTGAGTAGTATCAAAAATAAAAATCCTCCGCACAATCGATACGAAATGGAGCAGGACGAGGCGGGCACGAGTCGATCGGCAAAAAAATTGAAGGCCAGTGAACAAATCGACATACCGATTAATGCGCATTTCGGATATCGAATTATCAACTTTGTGACCGTTTTTTTTGCTATTAGTAACGTCGTGAAGTGCAAAAAGTGCAACGGTGACATTCAGTTTTCGGAATCGAGTATTCGTGGACCCGGTTTCAAGTTAGTGGTGTTGTGTAACTTATGTGAACCAACCACAGTCGATTCAAGTCCTCTTATTAACCATAAGGCGTACGACATAAATCGATGAATCGTATTCGCATTTCGATTGTGGGGAATTGGTCACAAAGGAATTGATAAATTTTGTGGCATCATGGATTTACTGAAAGCGATATATCACTCGGTTTACGACGCCGTTGTCAAACAAATTCACACTGCTGCAGACAGTGTATGCAACATATCGATGGAAAATGCTGTGAAAAAAGAACAAAAATTAACAACAGGAATGGGAAAAGGCACAGGGTTGACTGTTTCTGGCGATGGTACTTGGCGCAAACGAGGTTACTCTTCCCTTATGGCGTATCCACGTTTATTGGATATTACTCAGGGAAAGTGATAGATGTAATAATTAAATCTTCTTACTGCGAAGCTTGTGAGTGTTGGAGTAAGAATCTTGGCACCATTGAATTCGAGCTGTGGAAAGAAGATCACAATGAAGAATGTTCCGCCAATCATGAAGGGTCCGCTGGAAAAATGGAAGTCGACAGGATAGTGGAAATATTTTCGAGGTCGATAGAGAAATATAATGTTCGTCACGCAAATTACTTTGGAGATGGCGATTCAAAAATGTATAAAGGAATTGTTGACGCCAATCCAAACGAAGAAAAAGTGATGAAAAAAGAATGCATAGCTCATATGCAGAAAAGAATGGGCACACGACTTCGTAAAGTGAAAAAATAAAAAAGCGATGTTGGTGGCAAAGGAAAGCTAACCGACAAGCTAATCAACGAGCTAAGGGTATATTACGGTCTCGCTATTCGAAGATTCTCCCATTCAAAAGACGAAATGAAGAAAGCGATTTGGGCAACATTCATGCACAAGATCTTGACCAACGAAAATCCACAGCATGACAATTGTCCTCCGGGAAATGATTCGTCGTCGCCTTGCAAATATCAAACGCGATGTGCATTTTAGACGAATATACGCATAAGAATTGTTCAAAATGCCATTCGACCTATTTATGAGGACCTCACTTCAGATGATTTGTTAGAACGGTATGAAGGAGGCTTCACATAAAACAGTAATGAAATCGTCAACGCCGTTATCTGGTTGATGGCTCCAAAAACGAATTCTAGCGGTGCGAATATCGTCGAAATCGCCACTCACATCGCTACCAGCACTTTCAACGATGGGTATAAGAGTATTCTTCTGATGATGAATGTGTTGAACCCAACCATCGGAGATCGCTGCTACAGTTTCTGCACTGCAGTCGACGAGGAGCGATGCACTACAGCAAACGTTCGCGCCGAAATAATACAAAAGAAGCACGAAGAGCTTTTCAAAAAAGGCCAAAGACTCTCAATCAGCTGCCGAAAGAAACGTCTATAGCTCAGGAATCGCGGATTGAAGGTAAGACTCGCGAAAACCGCGCCGTCAGCTGAATAACCCCACAATTACTTTCTTTTGCGATTATGTCGAAACTACCTTTTTTTGAACTGGTACCATGAAACTATCGTAAACTATCGGTTCGATTGCTTTCAAATATTTACACAATACTTTTAGATACATTATCTAAAATGTCACGTAGGATTTTTGCGAAACTTGATTAGTTTTTCTTTGATTATTGTTTTTGCTCGAAAACTTTCGGTGAAAATACAAATTGTTTCTTCGGATACATTGCAGCGTCACTACTCACGAGTGAGCTGATTTTTATCAGATGTGACATGACCGGATAACAGGTGGGACAACGACCGCGCGTATCGTGCGGAGGGCCTCCGCGGCAATGTGCATAACGGCGCCATTTTTAAATATTTTGAACGGAAATTGATTAACGTTATTCTTAAAGCTCTTTCTGACGTTGTGTAAAAAATAAAAATATTCTGGCCCATACTTTCGAGTTTATTTTTGTTTCTTAATATACCCATTTTTCCATCGGCCAAGACGGCCAGACCCCTTAAAAAAATGTAACGATGGTACAACGTTAATATCTACCGACTAATTTTAATTATCGATGGGTTGCAATGAACTCGAAAGCACATTGTTTAGTTTTTCGAAGATCGAAAACATTTGATTTATTTGTTTATAATATACCTATCGATTTCAAAGTCGAAAATTTGATGAAACTGAATTACCCTTTTTAATGCGAATTATTGTTAGGAATTGATTCGATTTAATCGCAAGACCTCTTCAATAAATAGTGAGACAGTGTCTTTTTTTATATACCGTAAAACACCTTCACCTGACGCGGCCGGGGTCCTTCGACTGCCAGGGCTCTGATTAACGTTGACAAACAATTAATGCTCATAGAGCGCCAGCTAGTTCGATAAGAGAACTAGCAATCCACTATCGAAATTTGTGCAAATGAGATTTCATTCACTTTACCAGATATTGAGAATGAGATTCTTTCCAGAGGGGGAACACGTTGGGACCCAAAAAGAGAAGAGAGAGGAAATGGAATAATTCCAAAGGAAAATACACTTGCAAGTACTTACATTATGCGCCGGTTTATTTTTTTATTAACTCCTCTCATAACTATTGTTAATTCTGGCTACGTCGGTCTCAGACGGACCTACGATGATTCGCTCTGCGTACGTTCGGATATTGTCGCAACAGTACACACAATAATTTGACAAAATCTACAATACAGTGTTACGGACGTTGTTCTATTCTATATAATCTCTAGAAGGCAAACCTAAACGGTCAAAATAGAATTCTAAGGCAGCCTATCTCCTTATAACTCAAATGAACAACTCATCGATCATGCTAATGTGTCGCGCTCGCGGACCTCTCCGTATTCCTTCTACGCTTTTTTTGTCGCCTTCCGGACGAGGATTTATCAATCTAAGAGCCAATACCCATTTTCGATTGACTCGGCCCTTATGCCGACACGCCATCTCTTTGTCGGTAATTCCGCTCGCGCTAATTTAGTCGGCAACTATATCCAATCGACGACGGCGACAGTTCTATACGCTACTTTTTTAGGTCGCAACATTGACAAACGTCCCTAGAAAATGTTCAAAAGAATGAACGATTTGAAAAAATGCGAAGGCTCTCATGAAATTCCGCCAAGCTTTGCTAAATATAATTTCATTTGTATACCAAATTTCATCTCAATGTCTATAAATCTGCAGTTATCGTGCTGTCGACCTTTAAAAAAATGGTAAGTTGTTATTAACGTTGTTATTAACGGGCAAGACGAACAGGGTCTGTTCTTCGAAAAAGACTACGTGAAAGAGCGGTACGTCGTCCCGTTAATATTGATGAAGATGTTTTACGTGAATTCGAAGAAAATCTGAACAGCACAACCCGCAACGTAGCTCGTGCGGTTAACGGGTTATACGCAGTTGCAAGACCAAAAAAGTCGTTTTTTACTCATTTTTTCTGAAAAGGGATTTTATTGGAAAAGGACAAGGAGTAATAATAAATGTAATGGTAGCTTTTAACTTTATATTAGCATATTTAGACGACCTCCTGAAGATCCTCCAAAAAATGATGTCAGGCGGAGAGCACGATATCTCCAGTTTGGGTTATCTAAAATAAAAAACCAAAAAGATTCTTTTAGCGGATAGATAAATCTAGGTATTGATTGAAGGAATAGTCGAAATTTTGATTTTTGACAAAATTGCGGTTCCGAATAAAAAAATTCCAATTTTCGATAAAAATTTGCTCGTGTAATTCGTTGAAAAAATAGAAATAATTGTTCGAAATTTTATTCCGTCGGTCAATACCTGAAGAATATATCTGAAAAGGCTGTGTTAAAATTGTAGACCGATCGGTTGAGCCGTTTTTGAGAAATCGTGCTTACCGACTTTGAAAACACCGTTTTGAGAAAAACCCGTTCAAAGTTTCAAAAGTTGTTTACACATCGTTAAAAATGTTGTTGTTTTCAACTTACATGGAGTCATCTATGCCAGGGCCATAAAACTAACCATCCACATCATCATCAGCTTCTAACATTTCCGTTTGCTGTTGTCTGCGAGCCATTCTTCCCTCGCGCGTGCTCCCATGCGCTCTCAACTCGGAGATTGCGACGCGCTTTGCATCCTTCCTTTCGGCATAGGCATGGGCATTCGGCCCTATTGACAGTCCCAGTGCGCTCATATAATACAAAAGTGCTGTTGTACCTTCGTTGAACGTACCGGCTGCGATGGAAGCTGCTATTTCCACTATCTTTGAGCCACAAGGAATGATTTTCGGAGTTAACTTCCATACCAGCTGATTGTAGCTTTCGTTGTTGTTTTGTGTGAAGCCCCGAACACATCTTTCTAATAATTGTCTATTGCTGAGCTCTGTGTAGATTGGAAATAGAGCTTCAGCAACATCATGTGGTAATAACTAATATTCATGTTTATAATTTGATAATGTATTCGAAGCTCGCCCTCGCTCCCAACAACACCATGACTCAGCTCCGATCGGGCACCTCTCGAGTTGAGAATTTTCATCCGTTGAACAGTAATGGTAATATGTTGCCCATATCGCGTTATACATATTATCAACGGAATCGCAGTATCTCCTGATTGCCAAGCTATAATAAACTGTCAACTTATCTATCAGTTTAGCCCTTACCCTTAGCACCAAGTACTTTTTTGGGGGGTTTTTTCCCACCTTTATCTACAGTTTCAGTTTTTTTTTACGCAGTTTCGGAGTCGTGAACCTATTCTTTTTTGGACATCCCCAATACATTCTTTTTTCATCACTTCCATTTCACCGTAAGGCGCTGCTTTTAAAATCCCAGGGTATATTTTAGAGTCACCATCACCAATGTAATTTTTGTAACGGACGTTAAGTTTTTCCATAGAACGTCTGAACATTTCTATGACCGCACCGACTTCCATTTTCCCTGAGGAACCGTTATGAGTTGCAGAACAAATATCTTTATGACCGTGATTCCATTTATTGTACTCCTCAGTATCCTTTTTATTTCTCCAAAGTTCGCATTGTTCGCAGTACGAACTTTTCGCAACAATATCAATAATTTTCCCTGTATAATAACCGATCAATCATGTTACTCCGTATAAAGAAGTAAATCCTCGTTTTTTCCAGGTTCCATCGCCAGATATTGTCAATTCTTCACGATTTTCATCATCATGGTTTTCAGAAGTCGCATTTTCGTCTTCAGCAGAAGCTTTTTTGAAAAGTTTCTCGGTGGCTATTTTCGTACAAGAGTGAATATTTTTTATAATCAGGTCATAAGTATTTTGCATTACAAAAGCTGGCATGTCCATCAATCCACAAAATTTAGCTGCGCCTTCTAATCCTAATCCGAGAGTTCTCATGACAAATACAAATCGTCTGCTTCATTATTAACGGGTGCCCGTTTCATTATTAACGGGTGCAGCAGCTTCTTCCGCGGGACGAAATACCGCGAAGGTATTTTTTTTTTTCATTTCACTTCTTATTCGATAATCATGGCGGTTTTAGCATATAATAATAACCATTATTAAAACGTACACAGGCTTTCTCGCACAATATCGGCGGAGCCCCGCATTTACGGAGAACATTCTGTGGACAGACGAGGCCACATTTACCCCGAACGGGGTATTCAATGCCCACAATTTCGTGATATGGCAAGAGTAAAATCCTCATGCCATTCGCGAAACCGCGTTTCAATATCGTTGGTCAATAAATGTGTGGGCAGGAGTAATTGCGGACAGAGTGGTAAGTATTCTTGCAAATTAAGAATTCTTCTGTACATTCTCCTCGTAACGAATCTATTTTTCAGATCGGTCCATATTTTCTGTCGGCACGTTTGAATGGAGAGAGGTACGCAGAATTCGTGGAAAACGAATTACCCGTACTTTTAGAGGACGTTCCTCTCCGCGCGCGAGGAAGCCTGATATATCAACACGACGGGGCTCACGCACATTTTATATGTAGATGGCGGGAAATTTTAGAGACGCGTTTTCCGGACAGATGGATGGGTCGAGGTGGCCCAATCATTTAGCCGGCACGGTCGCCAGATTTGGATGTGCTACATTATTTTGTTTGGGGAGATGTTAAAACTTTAGTTGAGCACAGGCGTGAAGGTATCGAAAATGAAGTACGCGACGCAATTTTGGCGGCTTTCCGTACCATCACGCCGGACATGGCGCACCGTGCGACGCGACAAATAACACGAAGAGCCAAACTCTGCTTACAAGCATGAGGAAGGCACTTCGAACAGCTATTAAAGTAAATTTTGAGAGTGGATTAGACCTACTGGGGAAACCACTATAAATAACGCGCCAAGCTATCTACCTCAAGGTTGTGTGGAAACGATAGCGTTTCCTTACCACGAAATAATTTCGTAGCATCTAATAATAAGTGTTGTGTCACGAAGCTATAAATCTCGATTCAAATTTTCATTATGAGAAATATGTAGCAATAATCAACTTGCAGCTTTTACGGAAAGGTCGCAATTTTATTGGTTACAGATTTTTCAGAACGAAAACGCGAATCGATCGAGAAGTAGTACATCGTATTCACAAGATTTTAGAAAATACGAGAACGTGAACTACTTAGCCGCTACAAATATAGCTTTCCACCACACTTTATGTATTTTCTATAGGAAAGTATTTAATCATTAAAATTGTTGTTAATTCTTTCTTCAATTCTTTAAGATTTTATTACAAAGAAATTAATAAATATATTAAAACGAGATTTTTTATTTTGTTCTATGCACTTTGCAGTGTGAATTTAAAAATTTCACATTCCGCAAATAATGTTGAACTGTTATAAATATGGTACATTGATATTGCTTGTTAATACTAAAAAAACGCAAAATAAATTTAAAAAAAATTCGTTTTCATGCCTTTATTAGTTCTCTCGTAATAAGAGTCCGTTGTAATTATTTGGCCACGGACGTCCGTCCAGCGTGATTCTTCTTTTAATACATTATTTATTGCGACAGATTTTTAGTAATTTATTTATGATACCACCAAACCAATAGACCAACAAAATTTCCTTGTTCTCTTTCCCCGCCATTTTTAAGTTTAGATATGCTGTATTAATTCGCGAGTTTGTTGACCATAGAGACAAAAGTCTTGGCGCGGTACGGCGCGGGGTGACGCGGGAATGGGGCGGCGAGCGCGGGTAGCCAATAATTGATACATTGCGTTGTCTCTACGGCTAGTGCGGAGAGCGGCCGGCTTCAACGCTCGGCGCGCTCTGATTGATTTGATTTTTGATTTGATTGAATTTATTATACCCAAGCAAGCTATGGGGTAAATATGGATAGTTTTCCAATGTTGACAAGTATAGTAGAAACTAATACTAATATACTTCAAATAATATTTTTAAGTATAGTATAAACTTAAACTTAACAATAACAATATTAAGTATAAAATAAAATGACAAATAGACAAATTATTATTTATACGGGGTGAAGTGCTCGTCTCTATGAAGATTGAATATGACTGAATACAATATTAATAAGTATAGTAGAACTAAAACTAATATACTTAAAATAATATTTTTAAGTATAGTATAAACTTAACAATAACAATATTCAGTATAAAAATGAAAAATAGACAAATTATTACCTATCTATACGGGGTAAAGTGATCGTCTCTCTGAATATGAATCTCATGACCAGTCTCTAAAGTCTTATAGAGAGAGACACAGAGAGACAGAAAGAGTGAGAGAGTGATCAGCCGACCACCGCGTGCTCCAAGTTCAACAGGTACGCGTACTGCCTCGCTTTGAATAATTCGATCGACGACGAGGCACGAGTGCGATCCGGCAGTAAATGCCAGTGAAGCCACTGGCATTCACTGTCGCGGATCCACTGGTTGGACCAACTTTAAAAATGTATATCTCGTAAACTATTAAAAATATCCCTAATGTATATTTGCAACATTTGTTTGTAATGGTCCCATCTACCTCAGAATAAATTCTGCTATACCTTATGCAACTCGCCATGTATACACACCGAGGAAGTGAAATCGGTTCGCGCGACTCGGTTGTTTTAGCTTCGTCTATTTCTTTCCGCTGGGTATCACTGCCTCTTAATTGTTTTATTCGCGTGTATAACACTGTTTCGTCGCGTCTTAATCTGATGGCTCGAATTTCCGCACAATAATACGGGTATGACTTTTTTGGTGCAAAATATTCTTTTAAAGCACTCGACAAATTTTCAATACTCGTAATTTCTTTATCAGTTATAGCGTCGCGAGCTGTTTCTTTTAATTTTGAACAAACTCCCTTAAAGAAAGAGTTACGAAGGCCTTCAGGCACAAAAGTATAACCGTTTTCAACATCTTGAATACAAGCTTTGAGAGGCATATTTTTGCAATTAAAATTAGGCACAGAAGCAAAGCTGGTTGCAGCGCCATACATTCCCCATGCTGGTGAGCATGGCATCAGTAATATTCTGATGATGATGATATTGGCGATTGCATTATTTTCCATTTTTATAAAAATTTGCTTCTTTTCTTAAAATTGGCTTTTAATCACCACTCTAAAACAACGTTCAGCAAAACCAATAAATAAATAAATCAATTATTATTATCCCACCGCTGTCACCAGACATTTTCTGTCACGCCCGAGGATAGTGACGGGAAAATCGAGCCGAACGTCGAGCGGTTAACGCCGACTCTTTTTATTGTCCGTCGAGGAAGGGTCAATGGACAACGAGGGGAGTGGATTCGTTTGCCGAGTGACCTCGAGAAGTCTTGTTAGTTTCGGTGGTGAAATTAGTATTGATGAAATAATGAAGAGTAGGTTTACCCAAATTATATGCATACAATACATTTATTGTATCGAGCTCTGCCCGAGTAGAAATCGTGGTCCGGCTACAAAAATGGCTTGATCAAGAATCTTGATCTTTTTGTCATGCCTTGATCAGGATTCTTGATCAAGCCCTGGACGTTTTGGTGACATTTTCCCTGACTCCGGTCTGATCAGGGTAAAACATCAAGGCTTGATCAAGTTAAAAAATCAAAGCTTGATCAAGATAAAATGACCAAGGCCTAATGAAGGTAAAACATCAAAGCCTGAACAAGGTAAAACATCAAGGCCTGATCAAGGTAAAACATCAAGGCTTGATCAGTGAAAAATATTAAGGCCTGACCAAAATAAATCATGAAACCATGATCATGTTACAAAAGGAACACTTGAGTATGATAGAAAATCAAAGCTTTATTATATTTTTTTTTTGTACCGACTTAAAACATTTATCACACAAATTTTGTTTATTATATTTTTTATATTCGATGCTGTTCCGGCAAGAACCATCTCTTCAGATTCTACATCGCCAGAGCTATTTACTACCGCGCAAGCGTTTGTTAGCTCTAGACTCTGAGGCTGGCTAACAGTCGTTACAGAACTTGGTGCGTGTTCTGGATCTGTCGAATGTATAAAAATCAATATTTCATTCAATTTATATCTAATGGAGCGTATGATTAATTTATAGCCTGAGATTAAATCTATTTTATATTCAAAGATTTAATGTGTTTACATAATCACAACCACACAATAAATTTGTGAGGTTATCATTTTCTAAAAGTCATAGGAAAAAGTAATTATTGTTATACTAACCCGTTTGTGTGTGAATTCTTTTTTCTTTTTCCTTACGCCATTCGCGCATTCGTAGTCGGTGTGCAACTTTCTTACGGTTTTCGTTATCCATCACAAATTTTCAATATATAGATGTTACACGTGAAAATATAAGCGCTCATTAGTTGGGTGCGCGCTTCTCTCGGGTTACTGAAGCATTTCACCAGATAAGGTTAGGCACGTTTTTCGCACCAAATGGTGTACGTCAAGTTACGCGATAATCGCTTGAAACTAACCGGATCAAGCGAATTTAAGTCAGCTGTAAGTCCACTTGCTTGACTACCGCCTGAAGCTGGCTTGATCAAGCAACTGGCGGAAACTGCACTTCCAGTTGCTTGACTATCGCTTGACACTAACCGAATCAAGCGAATTTAAGTCAGCTGTAAGTCCACTTGCTTGACTACCGCCTGAATCGGGCTTGATCAAGCAACTGGAGGAAACTGTACTTCTAGTTGCTTGACTATCGCTTGACAGTAACCAGATCGGGCAAATTGCGGCATACCTTAAGTAAAGCCTCCGTCCTACAGCATGGCCAAGCCCGGATCAAATATCAAGCCAGCCTGACAATATTTCTCCTCGGGTGATTGTTAGTGGATGCTGAAAACTAATGACACAAGTTTATAATACAATTGTTCAATTACTTTATCGGAGAGGTGTCGTGCTCTTTTCCTCAGTGAGATAGGTTTGCAATGAGGTCTGCTAATTTGGTAATTGGTTCAAATGGTGTTACCTCGTACGTACTAACTTTCACTTTACACGTATTGTTTTTGGTTGTCGGATAAAATAATCGCGTACACTATACTTGGCGGTTACTACGATTACAATTTCGAGAAGCCCAATTATCACGACTGATTATGATCTTTTCGCTCGCTCTCTTCTACAGAAGGTCCGGAGTCAAAGATTCGGTAACGCGATGAAAAGTTCAGAGTAAACTGAGTATTTGCTGAGAAGGGCACGGTTTATATAGAGAAATTAGTCTTAGTGGGAGATGGGTTTTCCATATTTGGTATGGATGCATTCTACGGATTTCGTCCAGAATTTTCCAGGTCTCCTGCCTGAAGATAATAAAAATCAAATATCATTGCCTGTCAATGGGTGTTTGGGCTTCTTGTCTTAGAATTTTTATTACTTGTCACGCCAAGAGGTCCGCTTTTCCTATGCACGTGCAGATGTTCATGGTCTATACGCTGTGGTATGAGCCACGCGAGAGAGAGAGAGAAATAGCATAGTCCGCTCCGCGCGGGTGTACGGGCGGGTTACCTAGTCCGGGTGTTTTTCACATTTTGGGCGACAACTATTTCGTTTTACGGTGACGTATTTTGTTTCTAACGGTATAGATCTCCGGGGGTATAGAGAGAGATACAGTGTTGGTTTGGCGTACGAAAGTCCGTTTCGGCTAGTTCGAGTATTTTCATATTTCTGAGAAAAGATATTACGTTTAGCTCTGCCATGGTCTGTTACGAACTTAGACACGAAAATATTGGGAAGAGAGAAGAATAAAAAAAATAGATTTCTGGTAATTATTGGAAATTTCATTGCACGTGACACTGTCATGTCGGAGCTACCGTGGTGCTTACTTTGAACACTCCCACTTAGCTCCGACATGTCTGTTTCGTTGCTTTCTTTGGTTACATTTATGCTACTTCGCACACTCTCGAATCTAAATTTGCTCAATGGCTTCGTGAACAAGTCAGCTAACCGCTCGTTGGTATTAATGTACTCGATTTCAAGGTTATTTTGTTCATATTGTTCTGCCACATAAGGGTACCGTACTTCAATATGTTTCATATGTTCAATATGTTCGAATTACGTGTCACTTGCGAATTTTTAATTGTTTTTATTGCGCTTTGATTATCGACGTACATGATCGGCACAGAGGTTTCTCGCCGATTTAATTCCTTTAACACTCTGTTTAGCCACACTAATTCCTTGCAGGTGTGACTCGCTGCCACGTAGTCGGCTTCCATCGTAGATAAGGCTATAGTTTGCTGTTGTATCGACCCCCAGGCGACTAGTGCTGCTGCGATCTTCAGGATGAATCCATTGGTTGATTTCCTCGTTGTCTTATCTCCAGCGAAATCGATATCGCTGTAAGCGATATCGATTCTCTCAGGTTGTCTAATCGGCTTAGAAGCAGAATTCCATGGTTTATCGTGCCTTTGAGGGGTATTTTAATGTTCTCTTTACTGCATTCCAATATATTTTTCACGGTCTCTCCGCGTATTGACTCACCGCATTAACAGTGAAGGCCATATCTCGTCGCGACACCGTTGCCAAGAAGAGAAGACTTCCCACTGCTCTCTTGTAAGGAACATGGATTTCTTCTTCTGCTTCCACATCCTCCTTTTGCAGGCTGAGATCAGTGTGCTCGTCCGCCGGTTTCGAGACAGAATTTGCATCGCCCATGCGGAAGCGCTCGAGTACCTTCCTCGTATAGGTTTCTTGATTAATGAATATCGATCCATCCGAGAACTGTTTGATTTCCATCCCCAAATATGGGCCTGATAGCGAGACGATTATCTGGGGAGCTGTTGACAAATTCTTAAGAAGCCTTTTAGTTTTTTCTTGATTTGTTCATGCGATTAACCCGTCATCTATATAAATTGCGAGAATTAAAATCTTGTTGTCTTGATATAGAACAAAAACGCATGGATGTTCTGTCATCGCAATTAAATTAAGTTGCTTTAAACATTCGACGAATTTCTTATTCCAGCACCTAGCTACCTGCTTTAATCCGTAAAGCGCTCGTTTGAATTTGCACACTTTTTTCGTGCCGTCCTCGAATTCCTTCGGCTGGCTCATATAAATCTCCTCGTCGAGATTTCCATGTAAGAAGCTGTTTTTACGTTGAGACCGATATTTCTTTTTTTTCTCTTATTCTGAAATATCTCCCCGGCGCGGCCGTGGTCCGTCGGCTGCCGGGGCTCTTTTGACAATATTGCACGATTTCTATATTCCGCTTTGGGCGCCAGTCAGTTTTTCGTTCTGACAAACGTCACTGTTTTAACAAATAAATTCATGAACAGGATTCTCAGGGGGAGTTCCGTTAGAGGACCGTGTATAGGAAAGCCTCGCGAAATGAAAGAAAGACTCAATGATTGGCCGGAAAAGATATATTTATTGGACTTACAATATTGATGGACAAAATGGGTTAGTAGTCATGGATGTCTGAACACCCCCGTCGTCCACGACCTATGTCTTCCCGTTGGACAAATTACGACGACACACTGTCGAATTCTCCACCACCCCGGGATTGTGCACGAAGACCGTCACACAAGGTTGACAAATAATTTTAACACCCGTATAAGAGTACGTTCCCAGACGTTCGTACTCTCATACAATAAGGACACTACTTTTGGACGTCCGTACGCTACCAAAGCCGATACGAGATTCCTCGATTTATTCGTCAAAATCATGTTCGATCACGATCGATAGACAAAGGGGCCGGAGGGAGGTACCGACGGTTGACCGTCGCGCTAGCGTCAAGAGTCTCTCCGTCTCTTGTCGTCGAAAATCGCCGAAAAGTGACGGAGCGTGACGAATTCAATCAACGCACGACGTCGGAGACTGTGAATTGTATAGGACACTCCGACGACACCGACATCGCGGGCTCTTAGGATGTCGAGAGAAAATCTCCGGTAACAATAGATATTTTATATCTTAATCACCACATGAATATACCATAATATATGTATATTGTGGTATATTCAAATAAAAATCATCGGTCATCGTTCATTAAATGATTAACTCTAGAGCAATCGCGTGAATTTTTCCAACACGAGTAGGCGCGTCCGTCCCACAGACCATTGTTGATTGTAGACACTCTTGTGATTACCTTACTTCTTACCCAAATTCACATTAATTTGAACGTATACCTATATTGAATCGCACGCCACTGGACTATGCAAACGAACAATTTTTTATATGGCGTCGGTCTGAGAGAACGCGCGGGCGCCTTCTCTAGGATTAAGATATATCTATTTTATTTCATAAATAACAATGACTGTTGCCGGTGAGCCTGAAAAAAGATTAATATTTATTCTCAACGCGCATAACTAAAACATGGAAATTGAAAAATCGAAAAAAAATAGATCTCATCGTTATCCCATTATCTACTTAGGCTTAGAAGTTGTGGAATAAATGACAGTTTTTACAAAAAAAAATCAAGAAAATCGATCAGTACGTATTTTTTGTAAATTAACAATTTATATTTAAAACTTGAAAATCTTATAGAAATACGGTATGAAATTCGTTTCCGATATTTTGTATCACAGGTGCGTTTGAAAAGAAAAATTTCAAAAAAAACGTCCCACTTGGGCCATTTTTCGCAAAGTTGTGGACGTTTAAAAAAAAGTAACGTAATTTTTTAAAAATCGATATCTTGAAAACGGTTCGAGAAAAAAATTGGAATGCCCCGTATATATGTATATGTATGTATATATATTGAAAGTTATTGCCGTTTCAATAATTTCATTGGTTCGGGAACTCGAGCAGGAACTAAATTAATATAATTCACGTAACAGAGAGTACAGGTAAAAAATATCACTTTATTCAAAATAGTAATAGTGTTTATACAGAGTAAATGTTTTATTGTAAGTGGTGATATAACGAATTGAAATTCGCACCCGCTGTTTAGATTCTTATCTTTTTGTCACACCGATGCCGTCCCTTCGTCACGATTGTTGTGAACTTTTTCTGATATTTAATTTCTTAATATTGTTTTTCTCCTTTTGACAAAGTCTTGTTAGACTTCTCGAAATTTTGTTTCTATTTATTCCTTATTTTGCCTTTTATAATTCTCTTTTTACTTTGGGTCAACTATCCCAATAGTGAATAATATAGAATTCCCATCCAAAATCAACTGCTCAGTTTAACCGCACACGAGTTTCCCCGTTTCGTCACTTTCGTGTCGATTCAGGATTCAAAAACGTTACTACTTCCGAGCGAATTCCTTAGAAAAACTTTATTTCAAGACATTTTGTATGTAAATTGTCGCAAGTTTATATTTGTCGATCGTGTTATTTGTTTGTGACAATACCTTTTCCTAGTCTTGTCCCGCTATCTGTTATTGTATAAACTAGCCTATTTCTTGTTTCTGGCGGGTTATTCAAATTGCTTATAATCGCTTTCACGTGTATGGAGCTGTGTAAAGGACAACTGGTGGTCGGTAAGGTAGAGGGAGGCCGGAAAAAGGGCCGTGCGTTTCGTCTCGGGTACAGTGACAGACTCATCAATAGGGCAGTGTCACAGTACCCTGCCCTAGACGCGCTGGGTGTTAGGGTTTGGTTCGGGGGAACGTTGTATATATATGGAAGCATTTGGCGTTGTGACCACTTGTGAGAAAAGCTGGAACTGTGCTCCGTGTGGCGGTGTGAGGTGGAACCCCACAGGTGTACGAGCGCACGGCCATCTGTGGTGTATAGGTCGAACTATCGGTGGTGCGCGGCACCTCCGTGATGCGCTGGGGTGAGGAGAGCGAGAACGTTGCTATGTTACAATATATGTATGTGTGTATTTATGTATGCATGTATGTATGTATATGAGGCCCGTATATATGCATATACGCACGTATATACGCATATACGCACGTATATACGCATATATACGCATGTATATTGCACGGCTAATCGGCCATCAAACTGCCGACATCTCTTCGATTTTGACAAAAAAAAATTCCCTCGTAGTACTTTGAAAAGAGCAAGACATCACATTTTTAGATCCCTTTCGGTATTATTTTTTAAGTTATGAATTTTTGAAAATTCCGAAAAAAAAATTCGAATGCAAAAAACTCCAGAACAAGACATTTTTACTAATGTTATAAGAGCGTCAAATTATGCGTCCTGAACTGCTTTTTGAGAAAAGAATAACGAAAAAATTATTTACACATTGTTCGATGTTTTTTTTTTTTATAAAATTTTTTAAAAACATCAAGTATGACGTTACCGATCTTCTTTCAATTTTTTCCGAATTCCTTTGGCGATTGTTACGATCGGCTCTCCTCTTTCGAGTACCAGCGTACGCAGCACAGTTCGATTTCTCTTTTCCAAGCAAGACAATTAAGTCCTTTCCTCTGGGACGAAAATCTCGTCTTTATTTTACCACAAGATGTGTTGGAGGAGCTTTCGACTAGAGCTGTGCCGACTTTTTCCACAGTCCGATTTGTCAGTTTGACTATGCCAAAGACTGTATTATGTAAAGCTTGAATCACTCTTTTTCGATGGTCGAATGATTCTGCAGATTCGCGGCTGCTGGCTTTTCCTACCGCGGTGGTCGGGTGATTGGATGATGAGAATGCGTCGAACACTTGAGTTTACTTACAAAGTCTTTATTTGATACTTGATTTTCTCTGATTCTAAGATACTTTTACAATATGAGAGTTTTACTCTCGGTGAGTTACAACATATTGATATTTAGACGGAGTGACGAGCGAGTAAGCTCCGCAGATTTTGTTGCGTACGGTGTATACGTTGTTGGTCCCCGTCGAAATTGGATTGTAACTGAGTTCTGGGCCGGAGACCCGGTCCTTTATTTGGTGAACGTTCAAAAATAACAATATTTCTTAGATAGCTAGAAAAGCTGCTTAGGCTAATTATAATAAAAGAGGCGATAGGTGATAGTTATAGATAATTGGTATGTCGCTTCACCTATGAATTGATATTCATACGGTGTAATCCCTTATCGTAAGGTACTGGCTATTTCTCGGAACTAAGTATGGCGATCGTGAAGACGATGGGAGATACACACGGTTTATTATCCGTCACAGATGGTGTGGTAGATAGTCGTAGATGTCCGGTGTACTGTTTAACCTATGAGTCAGTACAGTGTACGAAAAGTAATCCCCTATCGAGTCTTAAGAACTGTTACGTCTCAGTAACATGTCAATTGCCCTATTTTTGACCTTAGCAAGGCTAATGAGTCTTGGGAAACGGCCTAATGGAGTTTGATGCGGTAAATAATGTAAAACGGAGAAATTAACGGATGGAAAGAGTTTGTATATTGAGTTGAAGCTGTATTACATGTTACTAGTCTCCGTTCATATGCTCTCCGTCGAGGATCGGTTTTGGGGATCCAAGATGGGTGTTCTTTCCCACTAGAAAGTTCAGAATGAATTTAGACTATGTGGTTCCCCAGGGGTTAGAGCTTAATGAGTAAGGAAGACATCCTGTGAGATCGGGGTGGTCCTCGGAACTCGATGAATGATAAAAGAATTATAGAGCTCGCTTTTGTCCTCGCAACTCATATTTGTAGATGGGAAAAGTATCGAACTCGCGGGTGGACCTCGCAGTCGAATAACTCGTGAGAGTCAGTTAGTAGGTAACTTACTCTTTTCTATTTTTCCTCGTGACGTTGAGACTGAAAGGGCAGTACAGAAATTCTGCTCAGTCCAGAAGTTATACAGTTTTTGAGACTTAAGAGGAGTTTACGAGACTTTGAATGTTGAATATGAACTGATTTTTATGCTAAATTGCGGGCCTTATATACTAGTCTATCAACTATCTTTGTCTATTGCGTAGGGGTTGGAGAGGGTGGTTTACAAATGCCTTATTGGTTAAAAATTTCAACAGTATCCCACTCTTTACTTTTCTGAACCGAAGGAAAATTTATTCTTATCGCTTGGCCCCATTCTTGGGTCCGAGCGTCTCTCCCCACCGCATTCATCCCCGAGTTAGGGTTATGCCATGCGTGCGCGTAAGGAGGGATGCTCGTCCTTAAGGCGCGGTGGCTGTGGCGTTACGGGGATGTAACAGGACTTATCTATTTCTTAGAATTTGCTATGGTGGAGACAATGAAGATTCGTAACATATATGGTAATAAAGTCGGTGTTTCCTGAAGTGGAGATGATATCCCAAGTAAACATTTCGGTTGTAGTGAAATATTTTAAGATATTAATTATTTGGTTCCTTATACGCGATCTTAGCATCGTAACATTTTATCCGAAACAGATGGCGTGGAACGCGGTATTTCTCGGAATGGGGATGATCTCCCAAGTGTGTCGTTTAGTTTGTAGAAGTGGTATTAACAATTTCGTTTTTAATAAACGATCCTCCGATCGTAATATGATTTCAATATGATATTTCAATGAAAGCCAATCAATATAGTAAGAGATTAAGATAGAAACCATTTATTCTTGATAATAATAATTTTATTCATGTTTTTATTCAATTTTTGGTTCAAATTTTTCTGAAGATGAAAAGATTTTCACGAGTTTTTCATTATTCATACTTCATTCGATATATTATACTCGACCATGCATATCCACCTATTTCTATTTGCTTTTGATGAATGAATGACTGAACCTGTGCATATCAAAATAACTTAACTTGTCATTTTATTAGGATTCGTAGCTTAGTGATATTATCTGACTGTACTAGTCATGATGCAGTAGCTGTTAATGTATATTGTAAAATCATTGTCGATTACTTGAGAAACCTTTCGAAACCGTCAAAAATCTATTATATTTCTAATCATGCAAAAATACATATTTCCACGGCAAAGACTTTGATGTAGAAGCTGAATGGCACTTTTTCGCCACTGCTCATAGCAAAGGACCGTGCGATGGTGTCGGAGGAACAGTGAAGAGAATGGCAGCCCGAGCAAGTTTGCAGTTATCACCATACAAACAAATCATCACTCCTCAAAAACTGCATCGAAACCCAACAATTTACCAAATATCATGGTCAAGTTTTTACCTCAAGAGGATTACGATGCTGCCAACGTACATTTGGAATCACGATTCCAGCAACCCAGAAGAATAAGAGGAACGCAACAAATACATTGCCCAATCCCCGAGATTAATGAAGATCTAAATGTAAAAAAAATTTCATCTTCGGACAATTTTGAATCTTTCAAAATCTTAATACCATAAACTCGCGTATAAAATTATTATTGTTAAGAATAAATGGTTTCTATCTCAATCACTTATTATATTGATTGACTTTCACTGAAATTTCAATTTTCCCATAATTTTCAAAATATTGAAAAAAATTGTAAATATCGAGATTCCACGGTGAAACTAGTCTAGATTTTGTCAAAATCGCAAGAGGAATTCGAAAAAAATTGAAAAAAATCGGTAACGTCATTGTTGATGTTTTTGTATTTTATCAATAAAAAATCATCGAGGAATTTGTAAATAATTTGTTCGTTATTCATTTCTCAAAAAGCAGTTCAGGACGCATATTTTGACGCACATATAACATTACTAAAAATGTCTTGTTCTGGAGTTATTTGCATTTGAATTTTTTTTTTCGAAATTTTCAAAAATTCATAACAAAAAAAAGCGAAAAAATCCAAAAATGTCATGACTTGATCTTTTCATTAAGTACTACGAGCGAAATTTTCTTTGTCAAAATCAAATATCAATCAAAATATATGTGTGTGTATATTGTGACGATGATCTACCCCCAGCCACCCTTTTTTCTTCTTTCCCGCGCGCCTCTCGCATTCCTTTCCTGCCTACGTGACTTCCTACAGCTACACCCTCGCTATCGCTGGGACATCTCCCCGTCAGAACGCAGCTAGTCGTTGTTTTCGGATAAAGACCCAAAACCTCCTTTTTCCATTTTCCACAGTCCAGCCATAAAGCACCTATCTTTATGGCCTGACCTGCCTCAAACTCGAAACACCTGCAGCCCCCATTGTCTCCCCAGACGTTCCCGTTTCCAGAACGTTCTGACTCCCAAATTCTTTCCCCACCATACTACGACTTTCCCACGGGTTAATGTTATAAAAACCACTCTCCTCCTCGGCTAGCTAGTTAGTAGTTTTCCGATCCTCTGAGCAGCAACGTTACGCTGTCTTGAACCACTGAAAATAAAGTCTTGTGTTTCCCGATTAAGTGTCTACCGCGGTTTTCCTCTCAACTATCGCGTTCCGTAGCCGAGTCGGCAGCTCCAATCACGATAAATAAATAAATAAATAACTCGCGACATGACAATATATATATTCATACACTACCGCCCAAAAGTTTGGATACACCAGTCGATATTTCTTGCCGCACGTAAAGTTGGATAACTCTGCAAAAAAAAAAGATATTCGATTTTCCAAAGGGGTGTTTTAAAGAGGATAGATCAGGCTTCAGTTTGCTTTTTTAAAATATTTTTTTCGATTTTGTTCTTACTCGGTACGGACTTTGGTTCATGACCGTTTTTAGGCCTTTTTCGACCATCGCGAATCAGGCACACAATCTAAGGAATTTATTTGTTTAGTATGAAAGCCTTCAAAGAAAATGCAGAAGCTCCATCTTCCATTTTTTTAAAATTGTTTGCGATTTTTTTCCGGAAAGTTATTTCATTTTTGGCTAAAAACGATGACTTTTGAAAAATTCAAAATAACCCAAGAACGATAGGGCTTAAGAGAAAATATTAAGAATACAAAAAGTTGCGTATTTTTGTACTGAATCGCCTGGAATTTTTTCAGAATTTTTTTTGAATTTTTTTTTTTAGTATTTTTTTCGAAACTCACGAGTGAAATTTTTTTTCAGGTCGATAAAATGTTTTAAAGGCACTGCACCTCATCTAGACAAGTTTTTCGTCGAAAAATCCGTCTAGATGAGGTGAGTGCCTCGATGAGATCGACCTTTACGCAACTTTTTGTATCCTTATCATTTTCTCTTAAACCCTATCGTTCTTGGGTTATTTTGAATTTTTCAAAAATCATCGCTTCTAGGCAAAAATGAAATAACTTTCCGGAAAAAAATCGCAAACAATTAAAAAAAAATAAAAGATGGAGCTTCTGCATTCCCTTTGACGGCATTCATAGTAAAAAAAAAATTCCTTAGATTGTACGCCTGATTCGCGATGGTCGAAAAAAAGGCCTAAAAACGGTCACGAACCAAAGTCCGTACCGGGTCGAAAAAAAATCGAAAAAAATATTTAAAAAAGCAAACTGAAGCCTGATTTATTCTCTTTAAAACGCCGGTTTGGAAATTCGAATATCTGTTTTTTTTGCAGAGTTACCCAAGTTTACGTGCGGCAAGAAATATCGACTGGTGTATCCAAACTTTTGAGCGGTAGTGTATGTATGTATATACAATGGAACCCGATTAGCCGGTATAATGACCGGTTGAATGTTACCGGATAATTGAAAAAACATATATAATAATGCTGAAATATTTATTATGAAGACAAAAGAAAATGTAGAATACATACGTATGAACTATATAAATTGAAAAACCAGATACAAATTTATTTATTGATTGAAAAAATCAGCTATTTGCATCTGTTTCTTCTTATTGTACAGTTTTATCCAGTCCACGAGCCCTACTCGTGATATTCTCGTTAGGGACAAAATCTTCATCACGAGCCAGCCTCGTGAAAATACGGGAAGTGGTTAATTTGAACCGAAAGTCAAGTAGGGGCTTCCGAGTCGAATCCCCTTAATTATCGGCCATCGCTTTTCAGAGGCCAAGCCCCCCCCCCCGCCTCCGCCGCCCTTGGAAAATATCTCTAGATACGACAATGCCTCACCCGAGTAAAAATATTGTATATACTTAGATACAATTATATACAAATAATATACAATCATATATATTTATATATAGGGTTATATATAATTGTATATAACTCTATACATTCGTATATAAAATCCGATAGAAATGTACTTCCACCAAATTTGATTTGATAAAATTATATATAGTTCGTATATAATGATATATGGAGATATATAATTAGATATAATATCATATACAGTTATATATAATTCAATATAGTGTTGTATATAATTATATATAGACGTGAAACTTTTATTTACGATTTATAAAATTAGATATAATATTATATACAGTTATATATAATTCAATATAGTGTTGTATATAATTATATATATACGTAAAAAATTTATTTACGGTATATAAAATTGTATATGACTGTATATGAGTACTTTTATTTTATTTTGAAATACATAATAATTGTACATATATATCTTTATATGGCTTCATATATGATTAGATATAGAAACAGTTTTCTTTGGTTTTATTCGCGTATGGAAGCAGGTAAATCGAAAGATTGTTTATTAAAAGTTAACAAATTATGTATTGATGCAATATATATACATATATATACATAATTTGTTAACTTCATATATATAGATATATAGAAAGAAACGACATAGATATAAGCCATAAGTACGACAGAAAAATGAGCGTGTAGCTTCCCTCACGGCCAGCAGGTGGCGCATGGCCGCGCGCTTTCTCGCAAGCGCACCCGTCGCCCACCCGTATTATAAAGACGTGAGCAGGACGAACAAAATCGTTACTCGTCTCCCGATTGCGCTGGCAACCACACTCTTATGTAACATGTTGAGTAGTACTTATCTATCAATCAATAAAATGTTTTGTTGTAACCCGAGTAAAAATTAATATATATACACATATATAATTGTATATTAATTGATCATATACAATAGTATACCAAAATTGGCCCGATAGAATTTTATATATTGTATATTAGTATATATAATTGTGCACGTTTATATACAAATATATACAATTCTATCGGGCCAATTTTTGTATACAATTGTATATGATCAATTCATATACAATTATATATGTGTATATATATTCATTTTTACTCGGGCAGTGTCTAGGATACTCCAAGAAAAGTTGCATTAGCAACTTTTCTTCATTAGCAACATTAGCGTACCGACTCATTGTCGGGGCGTTAGTTTCTAACACAGCAAACGCTCGGCCGGAACTCGGGACACTCGTTCGATTTCGCATATGTTGAAAATGAAGGCCCCGCCGGGTGTTCCGCTGGACACTCGCACTCGGTTTGTACCCTGAGAGATCCCCAGCACATACCCCGCGATATCCAAAAGATGCCTTGTACGTCATAGCTGAGATGATACCCTTGTACATACTAACCGAGGAGAGAAAAGATTTCCACCGTCAGGGAGGCAGACCGCCGGAGCAAAGAACAGAAGATAGAAATGTAGCAAGGCTGAAAAGCTTACTCTTCTGTTACGTCCCGAGTTGTGGATGCAGACCGAAGACGCGGCGCAATCGGAGTTAGGGCGCGAACTTTGAAAGCGATTGAGTTTTCCGCGCAAGTGAGTCTTTACTGAATCGCTCGCGAATTCCGAACACAACGAAATATTGAATGGGATCGATTTGTTAGGCTCGATTGGATGTCGATGAGGTTTACGTTGATTCTCTACTCATGAGAGAAATAATTTATTTCCTTGGTTTAATATAATAATAACCAATAACGTAAATTGTATTAACTGTTCGATGAATCAATATTTGAATAGGTTCCGAGTTCGTGTTTTACAGAGTTCCAGTTTTTTTTTACAGAGCTTGAGGTTTTTACAGAGTTCGAGTCGTATGGAGATTTAATATTAAGTAAGTATTAAGTTATAGTAAGATCAGACGAAAGTTTGGTGGGGTTAACCATTTCGCCTCTGAAAGGCGGAGTTCATAAATTTCGGTTGATTTGATTGGTCTGTTTTATAGCGAGACCCTTTGTCTTTCTGCGGAGGGGATTATTTCGATCACGCGGAGGTGAAGTGAGGTTGTCGCCTCGTGGATGACGCTCGTGAGAAAGGAAGTACAGTTTCAAATGATAATTCGGGGAATGATACAGAATTTGTTTATAACTAGGTTTGCAAGCGGCGGTGTCGCACAAGACGTTCGTCGAAATGAAATATGAATAAAAGAAATTTTAAAAAACTGCCGGACAGGATATTTATTAGTTGACAGGATGTTCATATACGATTGAGGCTTTGAATTCTGCGTTGCGTGTACGTAATGAGAGCATGAAACATTAGTGATCAAAATTGGGATTTCCCCCTTAGTCTACTTGGTACCTATGAGCAGGAAGCATAGATTTACATGGAACCTCAGGCCTTATGGGTGCACTTGGCTAGGATTCGGTTAGTGCGAACCCCAGCCACCGTGGCGCTGTCCAATATCTGTGCGCACGCATGCACTGACGCTGGGGTTATAGCCCGCGCTTTCTCGCACCCAAGCGTTCAGCCATGCTTGGGGTACTGTTCTGCTCTCGCTCGCACCCACGAGCTCTGTACCCCGTGGTTAAGGTTCTTGGGGTTTCGACGTAAGGCAACCAGATTCCGAACCCTAGGCATGCCCATTTTTGTTTTATTTGTAGAACTTGTTTAATAGCGAAAATGGATTTTATCCATAACAGACAATAAATACGTTTCTTTCCTAGAAAGTTGAACAATGTTTTTCTGAATTAACCGTTTAAGAAATTGAGCCTTCCTGAATGGGATCGATAAATGATGAATTCTGACTTAACTTTGTACAATCGTCGCGCGTTGTACAATTGTTGCATTGTTGCAATTGCATTGTTGACGGTATTACAGTGGTTGTTGATAAATTGTCGCGATTTTTAAATCACTACGAAGATAAAATACCAAATTCGTCAAAAATCTAAAAGTTTTAAGCCATACGAAGGATTTCAGACTTTGTTCACTATTATTATTATCAAATATTCTTCTTATTTCTCTGAGATATTCGCATACTTCAGTTTGGCAGAAAAATTTGGTCACTAAATCATTCAACGCATAAGCAAATGTAATTTGTCATCATTTGAAATAATATTTATTAATTTCTTGTGATTCGTCTCGATATTTTTGAAATAACATTCCATATCTGAATATCCTTTTTTTACATGTCATACAGTTATGATAGCGCTGCAAATTGATAGGCACATATTTCTTTTACAGACTGTATTTCTCTCTCGATTAAAAAAAAGAATCATTTTTACTAAAAGCAGGAGTGAATATTTTGAAAAAAAGTTATTGAACTACGATGAAAAAAAATATAATCTCCATGACGATCCATGAACCGCTAGCATGTAATCCCCCCTTCGCTTTCGAGCGTGCCCCTGATACAAGAGCGAGTGAGATACAGTTATCAGCAGGCACGCATAAGTGCAAGCGAAATAGCATGAGAGTGGGGCTCACCTGATGCGTCGAGTTGCGTCGCACACCGATACATCGCCGCGCGCTCTACAGCCCATGAGTGGAACTACGTTTTCTTTGCCAAAAATTAACACGGGCCCTGTGGTTCCATGTAAATCTATGTTCTCTGCTAACAATAAGAGTTAAATATTGTAAATTAACTAAGAGTTTATGATCAACGAGTGCTGGTAAGTGGTGTGTAATAGCCGTGTTGGTACGTTATCGACTGTCGGGGGTTTGAAATACCGGCCGAAGACTGTGTCGACTAAACTGACTTCGACATTACCGGTGAGGACGTAACACTTATCCCAAGTGTAATGTGAGATCCCCATCTCCCCTACTCGCAACTGTTAACGTACGACAGTTGCTTTTCCTCTGAGATCCAGTCTACCTGTGGGAAAAGGAATTAGGGAGAACAGCAAAGAGAAATGCCTTGTTAAACAAATACTCTTTATTAACTGAAAAACAAGTGACTCTATGCTTAGCTCGTAAGCGACTGAGGCGCGCACGGCATGCAAGCCGGTAGACGACGAGTCCCATGGCAACACGCACGCGCACGACAACAAAAGTAAAATATGCAAGGTTCACTTCAATAGCAACCACGAAGGGGAGCCGGACCCACAACCTTACGGTGATGTGAAAGCTCTTCTTTACCGTCCCTGCGGGCCATGCATTTTGCGGAAAAATGCCATTCCTAAACTAATGAACGGAATGAGCTGAAATTTGAGTATGTTATGCAGTTGATAGTCCTACGTAGGCTAAAGGTCGCAGAATTTCGAAAATCGCTCAAAAATGTACAGTTTCCGTTACCGCGTGGTAATTTTGGATGCAGATTTGCATTTATTGACTTATTAACGGTTCGAATAAAAAAACTGTGGTCTTTTGACACGATACGACAAAAAATGAGTACCCGCACGTTGCTACACGTGCAATATGACATAAATGGCATTTGTTCGCAAATAACATGGGGAAGACCGATAGTAGCAATTGGTATAGGAGAGCGGGGTTGTGTACGTAGTTCGCGCATATCCGGCTTCTCCCTCCCAAAGCTTCGAGCGCTAATAGCGCTTGTCGGTGCCGACAGAAACTATAGAAATACATGAGATGCACCACGCGGTCGTAAATTGCACACCGTATAATTATATACACGTTTGACCACTGCATAGGCAGCATTGCATAGGCAATAGACTGCATTGCATAGGCAGAAAGTGGGCCGATTATGGTTAGTTTCTTCATCTCCGGATAAATTTATCCGAAAGATATGCCTCAAGGAGGCCTACAGAATATCTTCCGGATAAAGTTATCCAGAACTTATTCAGAGGTGAAGAAACTGGCCATTAGTGTCCAAACTTTTTTTTCTCACCGTTGCCACCGTGCGGTGCTGTGATCGGGGGTGTTGCGAGACTAACCTAAACCGTACAGTTCTCCCTTCTTCGCATTTCGTGTAAGATCGGTGTAAAAATTAAATACACATCGACATTATTTAATTCTTCAATTGCTGTAATAAAATTTATAACCAGAAACGCATGAGCACAATAAACTTAGCCGGCGTCTATTAAAATATCGATTTTTTTTATGCCAATCGATTGTTAGTCGTTTGTTAGTGTTCGTTAGACAAAATCTAGCGTTTGTTATACTTTATTTATTGACTAATACGAAAAACAAATTTCATGTCAAAGTTAGCCGCACGAAGATTATTTTTAATGATTTCGAAGTTTTCTTCGTAACCAATCGTTTGTATTCGATTTGTATCATTTGTTAGAGCTTTGATTTCATTCAATCGTTGGGAAACTTTCGGCCGTATAGCACGCTGCAAGCCGTGTGAAGTTGGCAGCATTAACACGACAGCCGGGAACCGTTTTGCCGATGTAACTCCTCAATTTCAGCAAAATTCCGATTCTTCTCATCCCACTCGATCGTTAGTCCATTGCTAGTTAGTTAGTTAGTCAATTTTCATCGTTTGTTAGAGCTTCATTTTTATTCAATCGTTGAAAAACTTTCGGCCCTACAGCATACTGAAGGCCGCGTGAAGTTGGCAGCATTGCCACGGTAGCGTGCCACGTTTTATCCATGACATTTCGTAATTGCAGCAAAATGTTGATTATTTTCATCCGACTTGATTGTTAGTCCATTATTAGTGATTGTTAGTCAATTTTCATCGTTTGTTAGAGATTCATTTGTATTCAATCATTGAAAAACATTCGGCCTACAGCACGCTGCAAGCCGGGTGAAGTTGGCAGCATTGCCACGGCAGCTTAGCATGATTTATCCATGACACCTCGTAATTGCAACAAACCACGTAAATAGATACGTAATCAATCTTATAACATCGAGCTGTTGTATCATTCATTTTTCATGCAGCGCTGAGCGCCGTCGCGAATTTTCTACACTGTCATCATCCTCGTCAGAATCACCGATAACAGCGCGTAGTGTTTTTCGAAGAACCTGATGATTTTTTTTTTTATTACATACGAAGGAAAAAATAAAATGCAAATTGGAATAAATAAAGTTTTTATTTTTATTCGCCTTCGCTCTCTCGGATAAGAGTATTTTTCGCCTCGTCGTTGACCCTACGTCGTCTGAAGACTCTTGAATAAATTGGTGCATACTTCTTGTAATCGCTTTGCAAATCATCGGCTTTGATCTGCCTTCGTTAGACGATAATGTTTCTATATTCGTGCTAAAATAAAACAAAGTGTGTCTCTGTGTCAGTTATCATAACAAAAATGTCGCTTTGAGTGAGAAAAAATGTGCACAAAGGACGAGTACCTTGAGATAAAACAAAACATGTAAATAATACCTAGTGTACTATGAATCTAGTGTAATTTCAGGTTGGAGACCTTGGATAAATGAACAAATTAAAAAGTGTAGGCCCGGTGGGAGTGATGACTGGGGGAATGGTGGGGGAAATATAAAAAAATTGAATATGGGAAGCACGAATTATAACAAAAGAATAACAGTGACTTTTTTATTACAACATTTAGCTAGACTGAATAATTACAAGAAGAAATACTTATAGTTTCGGCGGACGATCTCGGGGGCAATATCTCAAACAAAAATTGTATAGGTATGGGCGCCAGTTAGTTTTACAAAAATAACAAAAATAAATATTCGATTTAACGTAATAAATAGGGAAGACTAGGGGTATAAGTAATGTGGCGGGGAGGGGGGAAATCGGGTTTCTCGGGGAAGGGGTTCTCCGACTCTATGGTCTCTTAATTATTACCACTGGCCAATCTCAAATGGTACGAAATAATATTTCCCGATCTCGGAATTTTAGCCGAGATAGATGGGCCACTTCTAAATGAAAAAAATGTAAACACACAGGTGTCGGCGAACAATAGGAAGCGAGGACGGTCGAAGGCCGTCTGAGGTAGCGCTGACTCGACTAGTAATGCAAAAAAAAGAAATGGCTATTCTCGAATAATTTACGTTTCTCAAAAGGGTAGCTCAGGGAAATATATCATCACTTTATTCGATAACTATATTTGGGGAATGTCGCGGGGATTTATTCTTATTTTAACAATATGACGAACAACTTTTCTTAAAACTACACAACCGTTCCACCGAATAATGAAATATATAGCTATGTCTCCGTGAAAATTCACAGAGATAATAAATGTTTTAGAGAAAATCTAAACCGGGAACAAGAATGTGGGGGGGGGGGGGGGGGGGCTCGAATACAATTTTCCAAAAGGGCTTAGTATAAAAAAAAATCGTTGTGCCCGAATTTCAAACAGTGCAAACACTTACGTTGGGTGCACGGCGCGGAATTTCTATGATTTGCCGGGTTGTCGTCGTTCACACGTGGTCAAGTCGTGGCCATTGGGATCTCGCCGAGTCGTCGTATTTTCTACGTGGTCGTATTCGTTTCCTATTCTCGCCGGGTCGTCGTAATATCTTGTAATCCTTTTTATCGCCGCCGCTTTGCTCCTTTTTCTCCTCACTTCTCACTCTCCCACACACGCCGCACTCTAATTCTCTTTCTCTCTCTCACTCTCTACTCAAAGTCCAACTCGCTATTATCTCTAAATTTCCGCTCTAACTCGGTCTATATCTGCTCGCTACCGTTGCTTGCCACCAAGTGCCGGCACATGGCGTGCCGGAAGCTTGAGAATTTTCTGCGATCCTTCTCGAATGTTCCCGTGTCTCTGATTTGACGAGACACGGGAAATCTCTAATTATTGATTGGGCGTTCGATGGGAATAGGATGATCGATGGCTGGGGAAATTCTCGTAGGGACGACGCTAGGACGATCTATTGGGAAATGTGAGTAATTAGAGTACGGTCGATAATTTAGGGTCACGCTTCGGGGATATAGGACTGACGGATAGAGTAATCGATATTCTGTAGGGATCCAGTCCTCACATAATACGAATCTTCATAAATAAACACTATATAATTATTTATTTATTCTGCAACACTATCATTCTATCAAAACGCAATAAGACCTTAACCAAGAGTAACCGTCCGAGGCGGTAAGAACAAAGGTAGAGAGGTTGTCTCCTAACGTCGTCGTCGTCGTTCGAACTCTCTCCTTTTGTCATCGGTCGTGTGACCATGTAGATTGGAAACTTGCACTTAGGAACTGACTAGAGTCGCCACAATATCCCCTCCTAAGTAAACGGAGTGGTATGAACATAGCGGTTGAACGAGTTGCGAAGGTATAACAAACTGAATGATATAAAATTGTAACTATATAATAATATCATGTGTTTCTTAAATATCTAATCTGACTGTTTTCTTTGGTCCCGTGTACGCCCGGTGTGGTTGCGCCGGATCGTTGGTTTTTTTGAGAATTGACCGTGGCGATGTTTCCCTGACCTCCTCCGTGGCTAAGTGTGCGCGTTTGAGTTGTTCGATATTGGCATTGGTGGCTTGGCCGTTGACTTCGATTCTCCAGACCTTGTCATCTATTCGTTCGATGACGTTGTGTGGTCCTCAATAGGGTTGATTGAGGCCTTTTTATGCATGTCCTGGCGTAGGAACATGTGGCTGCATGTCCATAGCTCGCTGTGACAGAACGTCTTTCGTTTACAGTGGTGCGACGCTGGTGTTGGCTTCAGTCTTCGCATATGAATGCGAAATTCCTCGAGGAAGACGTTCGGGTCCGACGGTGGATCCTTGTGGGTGAAAAATTCACCAGGTATGCGAAGCGTGATGCCGTACATATATTCAGCCGTAGAGGCCTTAATGTCATCTTTGTATCAAGTTCTTAACCCCAGCAATAACGGGTAAGACGGTTGTCCAGTCTTCCGTTTCGTGGCGGCGAATCGCGGCTTTCAGGGCTCGATGCCAACTTTCTACCATGCCGTTGCTCGCGGGGTGGTAGGCCATCGTGCGTACTCGCTTGCTGCCGATTAATTGAACAGTACTGACTCGAATTGCACTCCCTGGTCTGTCGTTATAGTCTTCGGACATCGGAACCGTGCTATCCAGTGCGTGAAGAATTCCCTGGCGATGTTGTTGGCGTTGATGTCCGTGATCGGGATTGCTTCGGGCCATCGTGAGAAGCGGGCGACCATTCTTAGACAATAGCGGTACCCTCTCGAAACCGGCGACGGGCCCACAATGTCGACGTGGACGTGGTCGAAGCGCTGATCAAGCTCGTTAAAAGTCTTCGGTTCGGTGTGTACGTGCCGGCCGATTTTCGAACGTTGGCATTGTACACAATTCCTGGCCATCTGTATCACTTCTCGATTCATGCCGATCCAAACGTAACGCTGGCTGATAAGCTTGGCGTTTGTTTTGCCTCCAGGATGTGATAAATTGTGGAATGTATCAAACACTTTCTTCCTACAGCTTTTAGGAACGAAAGGTCTGATATCATTTTGCGATACGTCGCATAATATCTCCTGGCGTTCAGCTCCAAACGTTAGACGTTGCAGTTTCAGCAAACTCGTGTTGTTGCGCACGAGTCGTTGTAGTTCTTCGTCGTTTGTTTGTGGCTCGGCGAGTACTGGCAGCTCGATGACAATGGGCAGTCATAGCGGCTGCGTTGTGTCGTTGCTTTCAATCCTTGACAATGTGTCGGCCACGATGTTTTCAGCACCTTTTACCAGTGTTATCCGTGTCGAGTATTGACTAACGTAGTTTAGTTGGCGGATCTGCCGTGGCGACGCCTTGTCTGGGCGTTGATCGAATGCATGGGTCAGTTGTTTGTGGTCGATGCGGATGGTGTAGTTGTATCCTTCCACCCATGGCCTGAAAAATCGGACGGCTAGATAGATCGCCGTTAGCTCTCTTTCGTAGCCGCTATACTTGATCTCCGCCGGAGACAGCTTTCTAGAAAAGACACCTAGAGGTTCCCATTCATTTTCTCCTTTGCACTGTTCTAGGACCGCTCCCACCGCGGTGCCGGAAGCATCGGTTGTAAGCCGCAACTCTGCCTTGGGTGCCAGATGGGCCAGCAATGCCGCGTTAGAAAGGTTTTATTTACATTTTTTAAATGCGGCCAGAGGTTCGTCGGTCCATTCGACGGGTCGCTGATCTTTCTTGTGGCAGTCTTTTAACAGAGCGTGTAGTGGCGCTTGTGTTGCAGCCGCGTTCGACACGTAACGTCGATAGAAGTTAACCGTGCCGAGAAAACGCCTTAGTTGTGCGAGCGTTTCCGGCTGTTGGAAGTTGGCGATTGCTTCCACCCGCTCGGATATTGGTCTTGAGCCCTCGGCCGAGACGAGGTGCCCCAAGTATTCGACTCTGTCGGCGCCAAAAACACATTTTTTACTGTTTATCGTTAATCCGTACTTACGGAGCCGAGAGAACACTGCGCGCAGATGTTCCGTGTATTGCTTTCCGTCGATTGAGGCAATAAGAAGATCGTCCAGATATGCGTATGCGAAGTCCAAACCTTCCAAGACTTTTCGTATAAACCTTTGAAAGGTTTGGGCGGCGTTGCAGAGCCCGAATGGCATTACTAGGAATTCATATAGCCCGAACGGTGTAGTTACGGCAATCTTGGGCACGTCCTCCGGCTTCACAGGTATCTGGTGGTATGCGCGCACCAGGACGATTTTCGAAAAAATCGTTTTTCCATGTAGTATAGACGCGTAGTCTAATATGTGTGCCACGGGATATCTGTTGGGTACCGTTCGTGAATTGAGTCGTCGGTAGTCACCATGTGTAACGGACTGGCCCAACTACTGCTCGATGGTCGACAGCTGTCTCGTTCCACCATGCGTTGGAATTCCTACTTCGCCGTTTTGTATAGCTCAGTATTGACGCGACGTAGCCGTTCGAATATCGGAGGTCCCGTCGTCTCAATGTGATGGACCATATCGTGTTTATCGTGTTTCGCCGGTGTTCGCAGTGTCTCGGTGTCCAATATTTCTGGAAAATCTTGCAGTATAGCAGTGTATGCCGATGCCTTGTCGATCCTCGCGATTCCGGTGATAGCGGTGTTGCCCATGACTCCTTTGACGCGAATCCCAGTATCCTGGTCGATAACGCAGCCCAGGGTGACGTCGACAACGAGATAATACTCGTCTAAGATGTCGGCACCGCGTATACCGTACGGTACGTCCGCGATGGAGAACGATGCTTGTATTGGCTTTCGGAATCCGAGGTGGAGGTTGAGTCTCTTCTCTCCGAAGGTGTCGATGATGGTGTGGTTTGCCGCTTTTTTTCTGACAAGAGTTTTTGGTCTGACATGGACCGTCGTTTGCCCTTGCCTGGAGGTATCACGGACACCTCCGCTCCTGTGTCCATTAGATATAATTTGCCGGTCGATTGGTCGGCGAGGAAAACTCGGCGAGACGCCCGTTGCCCACCAGTGACAGCCGAAATGACTTGTGGTACGGTTAGTTTCCCTGATCCTGTTAGGGAAATTTGCAAGTACCTCCCTTGCACCGCTTTTCTGTTGCACCGAACCTATCGTGATACTAACAATACTCAGGATTCTCTGTCTGTGTCACCCCTGCTCGCGGTCGTGATTGGTCGTCCAACGGTCGACCGGTGTCGGTCAGTGTCACTTAGACGTTTCAAAATTTGACCCATTTGCGCGGTCAATGCACCGATTCGTTTTTCGAGGCTGTTCTCGCAGCAGGGCAGGGCGGCTATTGCCGTTATGCTGTTCTCCGTTGTTTGATGGATTTCCCATACCTTGTCAGCCAGTTGTGCTATGGGTGTATTGTCTAATGGCTCGGCGGTGGTTAGTACAAGTTGTACCTGCCGTGGCAAATGGTCGATCCACAATGTGCGTACGGCGAGGGGATCCAATTGACCATTATTTAGCGATTCCACTTCGGCGAGTAAAAACGAAGGTTTCTTACTGCCGAGGTGAAGACCGGAGATGAGTGTTCGAAATCTCTGTTCCTGTGATACCGAAAATCTTTTTAATAACGCTTGTTTAATCGCCTCATACTTGCCGATCGGTGGTGGGCGCAGAACAACGTCCTCGACGAGCATTAACGTGTCCGCATCGTGTTTGCAGACGGCTGTTGTAAATTTCGTATTATCCGCCGTAATCAGGTGATATTGAAACATTAGCTCAATAGTGGCGAACCATAATTCTGGTTTTTGTGACCAAAATGCGGGAATGGTTAATTTTTCCATGGTGGACATGGGCGGTTCTCTTGTTTCGACGGCGTGGCTGGTTCCGGCCAAGAGGTTAAGATTATCTCGTACCTGTGCCGACGATCCTCGAGCCTCGTTATATTGTTCGTCGTCACTTTGCGTTAGCACCATTGTTTTAGTTTTTGATTACCCTGTAGATCGGTCAATCAAATTCGCGAAAGTTTATTGCACTCTGCGGTAGCACGTGTACACGTGCGTGATATGTCTCTTGTACTAAAGTCGGGGTCACCAATTTATGTAGGGATCCAGTTCTCACATAATGCGAATCTTCATAAATAAACACTCTAGAATTATTTATTTATTCAGCAACACTATCATTCCATCAAAACGTAATAAGACCTTAACCAAGAGTAACCATTCGAGGCGGTAAGAACAAAGGTAGAGAGGTTGTCTCCTAACGTCGTCGTCGTCGTTCGAACTCTCTCCTTTTGTCATCGGTCGTGTGTAGATTGGAAACTTACACTTAGGAACTGACTAGAGTCGCCATAATTCTGTGGGTACCGCCTTTACACTAAGGCCGATCCGCATCGCCGAGTTCCAGCAATCCCGACTGCAGCGCCGCCATCGACCAATCAACAGCCACGGTAACGAGCGAGAGCCTACGCGCTCTGCGTAGCGACACGAGGGAGCCACGATTTTCGTCTTCTGGCGAAAAGCAGTTCTCCACGAGACTTACGTCGATCGGCCTGGACCGTTAATAAATATATATACGTTTGTATTTCCCCCAAAAATAAAGTCTCGTGAAACTCATTACTTACCGACGAAATAGCTGGACCTTCAGCTATCATATATTCTACCGCTACAAAATTGGTAACCCCGACGTGATAAGAAGTTTACAGTGACTTAATTTAAAAAAAGACAGTGCAATGCGCGAACACGTGCCGAAGACCGGCAGCCATTAACGCGAAAAACTGCCTCGTGTTTCATCGTCTCTCGACACGAACGACTTATGGTGTTCGCGAGTTTTAATGAACTTTCTCTTTCTACTATCTGTCACTAATCATTTTAAATCATTCACGTCCTTACGGTATAAATATATATTTCCGTCGAATATTTTTTATTTCTTTGACTCCGGACGAACCGGCGCCTCTTTGAAGCACGATTCAACATAGAGTACGCATCGATCCGTACCTCGCCTATCCACGTGCAATCCGCGCTTTATCTTGTGCGTGGATTTCGCGAACGCTTTGCCGAGTGTCGTTCGGTAAATATTTCTGCGCAATTTATACATTTTTGACAAATAAAACTTCTTTCGTAGAGCCCGCCGAGCTGCACATGTCGCGCATAGCGAAACTTCCGCCATTTTGGAGGCACGAGCCAGCAGTCTGGTTTCTCCAAGTGGAGGCTGCGTTTGGCATCACCAGAATGAAACAAAGTACCAATATCTTCTTGCTAACCTGGATCCGTCAATATTACCGTTCGTCGTGGACATAATTCAAAACCCTCCGGAAACAAATAAATACGAAGCCATTAAGGATAGAGTCCTTTCCTCGTTCGCCGAATCTAGTGAGAGCAAGGTACGGAGACTATTTAAAGGTCAGTTTTTGGGCGATCAGAGACCCTCGCATTTTCTTCAGAATTTGAGAAATTTGGCATCAAATCAATGCGAGGACGCATTACTTAAATCATTGTTTTTGGAACAACTCCCACAACAGGTCAATGCGATACTCTCTGCTTCCAGCGAGGACGACTTAAATAGACTTGCTCTCCTAGCAGATAAAGTCATGGATCTTCAACGCCCGACATATGTCAACGCAGTGAGTGTTTCCACACCAGACAAATTACACGAAGAATTATTTCGACGCATCGAAGCTTTAACAACCAGATTCGACAGAATGATAAAAGAGGCAAAATGACCTACGACGACCAAAAATCGGACCAGGAGCAGATCGAAATCTCCCTGGCCTGCCAGACGCAACAGCAACAATCATGAGAGTGAACGTGACGGAATGTGTTTTTACCACCAACGCTTCGGCACAAAAGCTCGAAAATGTCTTCACCCTTGTGCGTGGGTATTACGCAATCGTGAATCGGAAAACGAGTAACGTCGCTGTACATCGAGACGGTAAACGACGACGCCTGGAAACATTATCGTCTCGTTATCCTAGACAAACGATCAGGTTTGTCATTTCTAGTCGACACCGGGGCGGATGTGTCAGTGATACCGCGTACACAAGCAATGGGTAAACTTAACGCTTCACCATTTCGTTTGTACGCCGCAAATAACTCTGTTATAAAAACATATGGTGAAAAACCTTTAACACTTAATTTAAAATTACGCCGCAACTTTACTTAGAACTTCATCGTGGCTGACGTGTCCCGCAGCATTATCGGCGCAGATTTCCTTTCGCGTCACGGACTTCTCGTCGATGTAAAAAACAAACGGCTAATCGACGCAGAGACGAAACTTTTCTCTACCTGTACTATTGCTTGCGAAGCTTATTCGTCAATTTCCACAGTTGCAGATAACGCATCGTTCCGCGATCTTCTAAAGGAATTTCCAACGATCACGAGACTTTTCTCGTCCACCGGACTTCCAGCTCACGACGTACAACATCACATCGTCACAAAAGGAGCTCCGATCGCCGACCGTGCTCGCCATCTCACTGGTGAAAAACTTGACGCCGCAAAAGCCGACTTCGAATTTATGACGGCGCAAGGAATCTGCTACCCTTCCAACAGCCAATGGGCTAGCCCGCTGCATATTGTTGAGACAAAATCCGGAGGATGGAGATCGTGTGGAGATTATCGACGTCTAAACGGGGTAACTGAACCGGATAAATATCCTATTCCGCATTTACACGATTTCTCACATCAACTCCGCGATTGTAAAATATTCTCGACAATAGATTTGACACGTGCTTATTATCAAATACCGGTTGCACCGGAAGATCGACCAAAAACGGCAGTAATGACCCCTTTTGGAATATTTGAATTTCGTGTGATGACGTTCCGACTATGCAACGCAGCACAATCTTTTCAAAGATTTATGAACGCGGTCATTCGTGGCCTAGACTTCGTATTTTGTTATATTGATGACTTGTTGGTCGCTTCGAAAAATATTGACGAACATTCTCAACACTTGAGAATGTTATTTGAGCGCCTCGAAAAATACGGTTTAGCGATCAACATCTCGAAGTGTATATTCGGTAAACAAGTCGTACACTATTTAAGGTACGAAATAAATGAACACGGTACACGCCCGATTCCCGATCGCGTCGCAGCAATATTGGAAGACAAAAAGCCGTCAAATATCTCAGAACTTCGACGTTTTCTCGAAATCATTAATTTTTATCGTCGCTTCATCCGCAACGCTGCTCGTCCACAAGCTTTACTGAACGCTTATCTCGCAGGTGCCAAGAAAAAAGACAAGCGACCTGTCAATTGGACACTAGAAACGGAAAAAACTCAACTAGCAAATGCGTCACTCCTTGCACATCCACTCACAAACGCTCCACTTGCACTTCAGACGGATGCGCCTGATGTATCAATGGGTGCTGTTTTAGAGCAATGGTGCAAGGGAACCTGGAAACCGCTGGGATTTTACTCAAAGAAATTTACAACTGCTCAAATGAAATATAGCACGTATGATCGCGAACTACTTGCTATTTTCTCCAGTCTAAAATTTTTCCGATTTATGGTAGAAGGACGTCCTCTTACGATCAATACCGACCATAAACCCATCGTCTTTGCCTTCAAGCAACGTTGCGAGAAAGCTTCACCACGCCAACTTCGCCAATTAGACTTTATCGGCCAATTCACAACCGATACCGTACATTTGAGTGGCTCCGACAGCGTAGTTGCGGATTCTCTTTCCAGAATTGAAACAATTAACTTGCTAACATTGTTTTCAACAGAAGATCTCGCCGAAGCTCAATCAACAGACGAAGCGTTGGGAAATTTGCTTAATTCTAATACATCCCTCGATTTTCGACCTCTTCGAGTAGACAATACCGACAAAATCGTCTTCTGCGACATTTCGAATAACAAAATTCGACCATACATACCTATCGCGCTAAGAAGACGCGTTTTCGATGCCACGCACGGACTGTCACATCCCAGTGGAAAGACAACGAAGACTATCATTATACTTTATTAAGGCAAGTAAGATATTAAGTAGTCTGCTTTACAGGCTTCAAAAAATCGATTTTTCGTTTTTGTCTTAAATCTATTCCAAAACTATCCAAGAATATGTGTTCAAAATTTCAGAGGCCAATTCGACATATTTTCGAAGTTAGATCAGTTTTAGTAGCCGAGCATCGAGCAGGTGCGCATGCTCGGGCAGACCCGAGCGCGCGCACTCGTATATACCTGAAAAGATCGAACAATCCTTTGAAATATTATTTGGAGTTTCTAGAAGGTCTGTGTTGAGTAGTCGTTGGGATAACAGTATACAATATAACGGTAAACTATAGCTCTCGGCATCGGCTTCTACACTGCTATTTGTAGCGTCAGCTTTCAGTTTCATTTTTTATATTGCCGAGCGCACATCGAAATGTCAAGCTACCCGAAAGGTGATCGATGTCAAAGACAGCGTGCTGCGTAGAAGGTATGAAGAGAGCTATTATGGCAACATTAGACCATTATTGTTCCACCGATAAAAATCCTCGGCATGAAAATTGTCCAGAAGGCGCGGAGAGTTGGTGCGAATGGCGCAAGTCTGAAGCGGCGAATAATCTGGCATCTTTCAAACACCCGGCAAGATTAATTAATGACAATGTTGAGAAGCACATTCGTCCAATTTACGAAGATCTTTCAAATGATGATTTATTGACGCGGTGCTTAGGCGGACACACTCAAAATTCGAACGAATCGTTCAATTCGATTGTGTGGCGCCTAAATCCGAAACACGTAAATTCCGGTTATAAAATCGTCGAAATAGCAGCAAATATGGCTACAGGCATTTTCAACGAAGATTATTCAGCTGTGATTTCTACCTTGCAGCTCCTCAATATTGTCATCGGGCAGCAGTGCAAAAATTTTGCTGACACCGTCCATGCTGAGCGCATAACGCGGGAGAACCGGCGCGCATCATTTTCCAGCAAGGAGGCTCATACAGCTCGAAGATCGGAAAGCCTCCGCCAAAACGAGTTTTTTTAAGAAGAGGAAGGATTATTGTATGACCCGGGGATAGCTGATTAACATCTAATTAGTGTAAGTATCCAAAAACTTGTATTTTTTTGGACCGAAAACTTTAAACCCCGTTTTCTCGAGTTTTCATTTTCACAAGTTTTAGAAAACGGTGCCGACGATAGCAAAAACAATATATGTCCGATCGAAAAAATCAAAGTGATCTAGCTTCAGTATTAAATTATCTTCTATTTGAACTAAAAAAGTTGGACAAAAATACTATTTAAATTACTTGTTTTGCAACTTAAAGTGAATTTTTTTTTTTTCAAAAAAGTGAATTTTTTTTCAAACTTCGAAAAAATTTGGAATTTCATCATTTCTTCGGTATTTTTTTAGTTCATATAGAAAAGGAACTTATAAAAACTAAAAAAAAATTGGTTCGACTGTTTCAGATGCGTCGCACGACCTCCATCCCCGGCACCGATTTACAAGTGCAGACTCCAGGCGCCCCAGAAAAATTGTTACAACTTTGAAAAATTTCAATATTTTTTAATAATAAAAATTGTTTTTTAAAGCTTGAATATAATACACTATCGTCTCAAAATTTCGTTTACCGCAATCATTTCCTTCCCTTTCAAAAAAATTGCTGAAAAAACGCTTTTTTCGGCTTCTAAAGCAGACTACTGCCTTAAATACGATCATATTGCGAACTCAATGCACCAGCAGGAGATGTAAAATAATTAGCAAATAAATTCCTTATTTCCATGACGACCCTGACCGGACGCAGGCGAGTTGCAGACATACCATCCAGCACAGGAACTTCTGATAATTCATTAGGCTGTTTGCCATTATGCTTTCTTACACAGTTGTGTAATATGCAACAAGCCTTAATTATGTGGTCGCAAAAATCTAAGTTTACATCCAATGATCTATGTAAAATGCGCGATTTATTTGCCATAATTCCGAATATACATTCAACTGACCTTCTGGCGTAGGATAATCTATAATCTATAATCTATAATATACTCTTTCTTTAATGGACAAATTTCTATTGGGGTATGGCTTCATAAGGTGTTTTGTGAGTGGAAAAGCCTCATCGCCTACTAAAACGAATGGCATTGGGACACCGTCCTCATAATTAGGTATTATTATGGATTCTGGTAGATGCAGTTCATTTTTCAAAAACCTTTTGCCAACATTCGAATTTTTGAATACGCTCGCATTACCATTTGAGCCATATGATCCAACATCAATAGGTATAAAGCAACAGTCTGCATCAGCAACCCCTAATAATACTAAAGAATGATATTTTTTGTAATGGAAAGCTTCTGAGCCAGAATTATTGGGACTTTCTATCCTTATATGTTTTCCGTCAACGGCGCCAATGCAATTTGGAAAATGTGTTGTTTGAAAAAATCCATTAGCTATATTTAACCAATCTTCTTCTGTTTTCTCTGGCATATATATAGGCTATAAACGTCCACAAATGCCTGCATGTATGTTGAATGATTTCACTTAAAAAGATTTTATGCTATTTCCACTTGCCAGATACCTGAAAAAATATGGTATATTTTAGAACTAATTGTTTAGTGTTAACACTTTTCTAAAGTTTATTGGGTTATACATATTGTTACAGGTGTCGCTATATAAAAGAAATGGAAAAATATGCGAGATAGTTTTACTAAAGAATTGTCTATCCAACGTGGAAAATCTGGTCAAGGTGCTTTAAAAAAGAAAAAGTATGAGCACTTTGATTCTCTGCTATTTTTGGTGCCATCTTTGCAAAAACGGGAGACAAGCAGTAATATAGTACGAGATGTACCTCCTGGACAAGATAAGGAAAATATTAGAAACACGAATTCCCAACCAAGGGATATCAATCGAACTCCATCCCGTAAAAAGTCTTCCCAGAGACAGAGTAAGGATACTGATTACGAACAACAATTATTAGAAATAATTTCTTCAAGGGAAAACACGCCAGAATATGACGAAGATATAACCTTTTCTCAAATGATTGTCCCGATGCTGCGTAAACTGAATGATGACCAAAAACACTATGCTAAAATAGAAATTATGAATATTTTGCAAAAAGCAAAGTCCTATTATCCATTTTCACAACCTTGTTACACTCACTGATCACGATCATACGTCCCATTCAGACAAACACCGTCTTCGCAATCATCATACCATACGGATTCCCCATCTCCATCTCCATCTCCATCGCCATCGCCCTTGCCAACATCGCCTTCACCACTATCAACTCCTTCTTCAGTAACCAAAAATCTAGTGATCATCCGTCAAGAAATATTACCAGCAACTGAGAAACAGACAAATCCTAAACCTTTTGAACAATTTCATAAAGGGGCTGCGAAACGAAACGTCTATGTGCACATGCTTCCATCGCCAACTTCAACATCTCAAATTGCCCTTCGTCCACTTCAAGAACGTAATCAGCAGCCTTCAACATCTCAAATAATCCTTCATCCGCTTCAAGAACTGAACCAGCTGCCATAATTCCAAGAACTTGTACAAGAAAATCAACAAGAAACCAACTATTTTTGACAATTTCAAAAAGATAATATCTATGATGAAACATGTACTTAAGCTGTAGAAATGTGTACTCACTGCATTAAGATTTGTGATATTTTTGCTTTATATAAATGGATAACATAAGAGTTACACAACAAAATACATATAATAAAACTTAATATTTGTTAATAGATTATTTATTTTCGTACCTCAAAGTAACTGATAGACGCTCCTCTGGTGGAATACATTCCCGAAATGTTGTGTTCTCGTACGTTATGTATGAATGCACTATTTGCACAATATTGTCGAAACTAGCTACCGACATCCGAGAATAGTTAAAAAATTTGTCAGGATTTGGTATTTTTCATAAAAGAACCCTTTTGAGTATCGGAGTTTACATAATGGATGTATCCAGTACTGGTGGTTTTTCCATTGGCGTTGTTTTTTCTTCGTCTTATTTCTACGGCAACAACACACGCTACGCTCTTAAAGTCCATCTTGGAACTGACATGAAACTCGGCACATCTTTAACCGCAGACCGCAGGACCGCAGTGCGTGCACTCTAAGCGGTTGCGTGGTTATTCTCAGTCGACACACGTGGTTATTCCCAGTCGACACACTGGGCTACAACCGCCCAGTGTGTCGACTGGGGTCGGGTTTTTCGCGCATGCGCAACTGAACAAGCATCAGTGAAGTATCAATATCTAGTGAAAAGAGGTATCGGGCCTCGGGTTTATTCAACCATTCTGCTAAATTTGTATTAAACTATTATATGTCATTAAAAAAAGGTTTAAGACGTATATAACTTTCAAATAAATTTAAATTGTATAATATGTGTATATGTGATATAACAGCTAAATATATATGCTAAATAATAGAGAAGGGAGTAGTGAAATAATTGTTCACACTTTTTTATAGTAGAAAAGAAAATTTGATTTGGCAGACTGTCAAAGAACACCAACATTCGTTGCAAGGGTAAGGAAAACTGTCAAAAACCTTACTAGTGTTCGTACAAACAGAACAATTGTTATTAGAACTTGATAAAATATATATTGTGACGAGCTCCTTTCGACGAAATTTCGTGAACGCCGAAAAGAACTGCCAGTCCAATTCTATAATAACGCCCGCAATATTTTGTTTTTACAATCTCTTTCTTTCTCCAATTTATGATTGGGCGCCAGGTGCTTGTACAAACCCCGTAGCACCAAGGGAATTTTTCGTACGAACGGTCCTTCCTCCTCTCTTAGTTACAACTCAGGGAATTAGTAGGGTCGGGGGACGAGCATCGATTTACAGTAAGTTAATTCAATAATCAAAATTACCCGTAGAGCACACGTGTATAAAGTTCTCACAATCACTTTTTTATTTGTCCATGTCCTAATAAGCTTTTACAATCTGGGTTTGACAATCACCCTTTTTAACAATAATTATTTTATTCAACCGCTTCGCGGAGCGACGTAGCGCTGTCCCCCGGAGACGCCGGTAGGGACGGCTACGTCCAATTTCGGGCTACGTTACGAGATGGACTCGAGCCTACTACCGCGCGCCGACGGTACGCGATTACGCACCGGCCGAAGAAAAGATCGGGTGCGCCTACCTTTTTATGCTTCGCCGCTATCCAAATCGTCCCGTCGCACAGCGTTTTCCAGGCCCTTCGGTCTCGCTCTCCTCTCACGTTCACTCCGCTCTATCCTCCGCTCACTCACTCACTCTCTCACGCTCTATATTCCTCGGCTCGATCACTCCTCCACAACTATTCAATCTCCGCTTTAACTACTATTACAATTTTCTCTACTCTTAGCTATCGTGTCACAGTCGAGACCACACTGACTACCGCTCCTCGTTACTCTCGCTCGCCGGCTTCCTCGTGGTCCTATCGGGGCCGGCACAGCCATCCGTCTCTCTCTCTCGTCCGCCGGCGTCGTCTCTCGCGTACGGCCGACGATGTTTACATCCCGTGACCTCGGGTTTCTGAAAATCACGACATGTCTCGACAGCGCAAGTTCGAGAATACAATTTTTCCAACCACGGGTGCGAGACGACGCGACTCTGCTATTTCTGTCCTACTTTAATATTCTCAAGAATATTTCTATTTCCCAAGATTGCGAGGGATATACCGCCTCGTCACAATATATAATAAAAACAAAATCCACAAATTAATATCACATATAATTAAAATCACGGGGAGTCTCGAGACCGACGCGACAAGGCGTGTGCATGGTGTTTTTGCTCGAGCGAAGAAACAGCTTTAGAAGGGTACGAAGGATTAAAGAAAGCAGGCGGTTGAAGATAAAGAAAGAGGAAGAGGAGGAGGGCAAGTGGTGATAATGGAGAGAGTGAAAGAAAGTGAGGTGAGTGAGGTGGAAGAAGGCAAAGAGCGAGCGTGTGGAGAGGAGGTTAGGAATGATAGCGGTGGCAAGGGGAGAGGAGGCGCGGTGTACGGAAGCCGGACGGGCGAGGGGGAGCAGAAGCGCTGTGGACAAACGAGGAACCCCGTGAGTGGAACGAAAGGTAAAGAAGAGCAGATCGACGGGTTGACAGATAAGGAAGAGCTGGAAGACGGAGCGACGATGAGAAGGAAGAGAGGACGACCGAGGATGATCGAGATCATGAGAGGGGAAACGAACAGAGACGTTCGAGAGTTTTTCGGGGTGGTTGGAGCAACGGGTGGAGCAGGGGCGACACGGTCGCCGCCGGTGAAGATATGTAGGAGTGAAGGAGGAAACAAGGACAAGGAAACGGAAGAGATGAATAGCGACGAAGGCGACGAGGGAGAAGAAGAGGATAATGAAGAGGAAAAGTCGGTGGATGGAGAGGGGGGAGGGTGCCCAGAGGAGGAACTGCACGGCAATACTGTCGAGGTATATACATGGAGGAGAGGGTTAAAAGAGGCGGAGATAAGAATGAGAAGAACGATGAAGAATAAAATGGAGGGGTTGGAGAGGAGGCTGAAAGAATGGTGGTGGAAAGAAGTAAATAAGATAAAAGAAGAATGTGAAGCGGAAGGTGAAGACAAGTGTGGGGAGTGCAGCAGGAGGCAGAAAGAAATCGAGGAATATAAATCCAGAATGAAGGAGACGAGGGAAGGCGCAGAGCAGGAGAGGAGGGAGTGGAGGGAGGAGAGGCAGCGGCTCCTCGACGCAATAATCAAGCTGAAAATGGGACGAGAAGAGGAGGAAAAGGAAGAAGAGGAAAAAACGAGAGGGAGCGTGAAGAGAGCAGGAGGGCGGAAAGAAGATGGGTTGGGGCAAGGTCAAGAGCAACAACGGAAAATCACGGAAAGGGCGGAGATGGAGGGGTGAGGGGTTATGTGGAAGGAAATGGAGGATACGAGGAGGAGGGAGGGCGAGGTAGAGCGAGAGCGGACGGGAGAGGTGCGAGAGAGGGAAGAGGAAGATCAGGAGGGATGGATGAGAACAATAATGGAGTGAAGTATGGGGAGAACAATAATGGAGTGAAGTACGGGGAGAACAATAATGGAGTGAAGTACGGTGAGAGAGAGAATCATCGGGAGCTACTGAAAAGGAAGCCGACGGCGCTAAGCGAAGGTGAGTGGAAGGAGGAAAGAAACAGAAGGGAGATCAGAAAAAATAATATCGAAATCGTGTCCGAGGAGTGGGAGAGAAACAAGAAGGGGGAGGTGGTAAGGAAGATAGAAGAAAAGTTCAAGCAGGAAATCAGAAAGCAAACGAGAGTAAAACATGAGGGAAAAGGAGTGACGGTGCTCAAATTCAGAAATTGGAGTGATAAATTGGAAGCATTGAAGAAAAGAAGAGAATTAAGGGGCATGAGAGTCTGGATCAACGACGACCTAACAAGAAGGCAAGTGGAGGTACAATGGTGGTTACGAGCGGTTGCAGAGCATGAAAGGAGGTGCGGGAGGCAGGCGGAGGCGAGGTACATGAAATTATGGTTGGAAGAAGAATGGTGGGGATGGGACGAGAGGAGAGGAGACATAGTAAGACTACGAGCAGAGGAAAAGTGGAAGCAGCCCTTTCGGACGGAGAGAAGAGGATGGCGAGAAGGATGAAGGGCGAAATACAGAAGAAGGAAGAGAGAAGAGGATTGGAGCGGCGACAAGGAGAGAAGAAGAATGTATTCAAGCGGAGGAAGGGGAAGGGAAAGGCGAATGTGAAGTTAAAATAATAGTGTGGAATGTAGCGGGAGTATTCAAAATTGGGGATGCGTGGGAATTTTTGGAAGAAGCTAATGTGGTTATATTGCAGGAAACGTGGGTAGAGAAAAAAGATGAAGGAAAAGCGAGCGAAAGCATGAGTGAGAAATTTAGGTGGAGGTTTAAGGCAGCATATAAGGATAAAAGGGTAAAGAAGGGGAGAGCAAAAGGAGGACAAGCAGTTGGAATAAGAGTGGGGCATGAAGGGGGATGGGAAATAAGGGAGTGGGAGTATGGACTGATAGTGAGCAATGATAAGATGAAGAAAAAAACAGCGGTTATAACGATGTACAATAATACCGGAATGAAGAAAGTAGTAAAGGAGCTGACGGACAGAATAATGGAGGAGGCCAGAATGAATGAAAGAGTGTTAATTGTGGGGGATTTGAATGCAAGGATAGGAGAGGAGCAGGCAGTGAACGAGGGAGGAGGGGAAGGGGAGGAAAAGGATAGAAGAAAATCACGAGATAAAACAATAAATGCGGAAGGTAGAAGACTGTTAAGCCTATGCGAGGATTTAGGGCTGAAGGTGATGAACGGGAGAACGAAGGGGGACAGGGAGGGAGGGATAACATTTGTTGGGGGGGGGGGGGGGGGGGGGGGGAGAAGAGTGTTGCGGATCGGTCATAGATTATATTATAGCACTAGATAGGGGGGGAAAGGATGAGATCAAATGGATGGAGGTGAGGGAGAGAATAGAATCGGATCACTTACCGATAGCATTTGCGATCGAAGAAGTAGAAACAGGAAAAGAAAGAGAGAGAGGGGAAGAGAAGGAAGGGGGGCAGGAAAGTATAAGGTTGATATGGAATGAGGAAAAAGCGGTGAGGTTCACCGAGGAAATACGAAAAGAGAGCGAGAAACAAAAAGGGTGGGAAGGATGGGAGGGGGTTAAAGGTAAGATTCTGAAGGCGGCAGAGAATGTGGGGATGAGGAAAAAAGATAAAAAAAGGAAAAGACTGAGAAAGCTTCCAAGGTGGTTCAGCGAAGGGTGTAAAAAGCAGAGGGGAATAGTATGGAAGAAGTTAAAGGCATTTGTAAGGGAGAGGGGAGTAAGAGATAAACAAGAGCTGGTTGAAGAAAGGAGAAAGTTGAGAAGAGTATGCAAGGAAGCAAAGGAAGAATGGAGGTATAATATATGGAGGGGGGTGGGGAAAGCGAAGGACATGGCAGAATGGTGGAGAGCGATAGATAAGTTCAGAAGCAAAGGGAGGAGAAGGCTGGATGGTGCAATAACAAATGAGGGGTGGAAGGAGCATTTCGACAGGTTGCTGAACGGGGAAGAAAAGGCGATAGGGAGGGGGGGAAAGGAGGAATGGGAAAAGAAGGGAGGTATGGGGGGGGAAAAGGAGAAAGACAAAGAAAAAAAGGAGGAAGAAGAAAAAGGAAAAGGGGAGTTTTATAAGAAATTCGGAAAGAGAGAAGTGGAGAAAGCACTGAGGGGAATGAAAAGTGGGAAGGCGGCTGGGGAGGACGGGATTAGTGTCGAGTTTTTGAAAGCGCTACCGGAAGCAGAAAGGGAAGAACTGAGAGAGGCATTGAACGAGATTTGGATGGGGAAAGGAATAGCTAAAGGTTGGGAAACGGCAAGGATAGTGCCAATTTACAAGGAGGGGGACAGGGATAGAGCGGAGAATTATAGAGGGGTTTCGTTATTAGATGTAGGGTATAAGGTGTTAACGAAAATGATGACGGACAGGCTGAGCAGGTGGATTGAGAAGAACAGAAAGCTGAAGGAGAGTCAGGCAGGTTTTAGGAAGAGCAGAGGCACGAGGGATCAAATATTCACACTAAATGCAATAATAAACAAGAATTTAAAAAGGAAAGGAGGGAAGTTGTATGTTTTATTTGTTGATTTCAAGGCAGCGTTTGATAGGGTATGTAGGGAGAAATTGATGAGAAAATTAGAAGGGAAAGGGATAGAAGGAAGGATGTTAGAAACAATAAAGGAGATATACAAGGGGACGAGGGCAGAGGTACAGGCAGGGGGAAAAATTACAGAAGGTTTCAGAACAAAGCTGGGAGTGAGACAGGGGTGTGCGATGAGTGCGGTGTTATTTGACTTGTACGTAGACGACTTGGAGGATATGTGGATAAGAAAAAACGAGGGCGGGGTGGTCATTGGGGGCGAGAAAATATTCGCAATAAAGTACGCCGATGATGTGGCAGCAGTAGCAGATTCGGCGGAGGGACTGAGAAGTATAGTAAGGGACTTGGAAGGGTGGGCAAGGGAAAATAGGATGGAGGTAAATGTGAGGAAGACAAAGATTATGATTTTTAGTAAGGGAGGAAAAATGAAAAAGGAAAAGGAATGGGAATATGACGGGAAAAAGGTGGAGGTAGTGAGGCAATTCAAATATTTAGGGTATTGGTTTACGGGTAAAAATTCAATTTGGCTGCATGGAAGGAAAATGACGGGAAGGGCGCAAAAAGCGATGAATATGGTGTGGGGGGTATGGAAGAGGGCTGGAAGGGAAGTTATGGAGGAAAGGCTATACCTGTTAGACACGATAGTAAGAGCGGGAGCAGTATATGGGGTTGAGGTGTGGGGATTGGGAGAAATTGGGGCATTTGAGAGGATCCAGAACAGGTACTGCAAGATGGCGCTGGGAGTAGACAGAAATACGCCGAAATATATTTGGAGAAGGGAGCTGGGGGTGCCAACGATTGAGTATATGATAAGGGAAAGGGCTTTGAGGTATGTAAAGGAGGTGTCGGGGATGGAGGAGAGCAGGTGGCCCAGAATATGCTTACTGGAGGAGATCAGGGCAATTAAAAACGGAAATCCGTCAAGGTGGGGGGAAGATTTGGTGAAAGTGGTAAAGGATATGGGGATAGGAAATTTAGTAGAAATGATATGGGAGCGAAAGGCGGGGGAAGAAATAGAGGAAAGGATAAATGAAGGGCTGGAAAGGCTAAAAAGGAAAATATTAGAAAAAGAGGAGGAGAAAATAGAGAGGTCAACATACAACGACAACTATAAGTATTTGGGTAAGAAGGAGGAGATGCCGTGGAGCTATTGGGCAGAGGAGGGAGTGAGGGGAAGGAATAAGGAGATGTGGGCGAGGATGAGGTGTGGAAATATAGGAAGGGCGGGGAAGAGAGGGGAAAAGGATTGGATATGCAGGATATGTGAAGAAAGGAATGAGACGCTGGAGCACCTGATAGTATGCAAGAAAGGATGGGAAGAAGTGACGGAGAAGGCGAGGGAGGCAGTGGAGGGGTGGTTGGAAGGAGTGGATTTACTAGCATTAAGGGGAGAAGTGATCAATATGTTAGGGGGGAGAATAAAAGAGGACATATGTGAGTATTATAGACAGATTGAGGAGGTGTGTAGGAGGAAGGGTAGAGAGAAAAAAGAAATAGAGAATAAGGGGGAGTAGATTTAAGGAATAGTTTATAAGACTTTGTAAAAAACTTCATAGAAGTTATGCAAATAAAACAAGTTATTACTACCACTAATTAAAATCACAGAAAAAGAAAAGAAAACATCATTTGTTAACCGATAAATAAAATATTATACTCAAAATCTGGAAAATAAAAACTGAATTATATATGTATACACAGATATATAAACTATATAAATAAAATATAAGTAATTCTAAAAACAAAATAAAAACGTATTTATTTATAATTAGCAATATGTAATAAAAAAGTAATATGCATTCAGAAAATGTAGTTCAGTGGACAGGTAATTCAGTTAAAATAAAATTCAGTTCATATCTATAGTTAAAAGAAAATCCATATAAAATATATAAAGGTATGAAAACAAAAAATATAAGTGTATAATATAAAAAATAAAAATAACGAAAATTCATCTGCCATCCAATACCGTCTATTATATACTATTACCTGTACTTTCTCTCGTATGAATTTTTTGGATTGTGTAAATTTCAATGTTCCGAGTTTACTTCAAAATTTATGCTGTTAATGCCGTTAGCCTGAAAACATGATCGCGTTACGCAAATTGCATTAACAGTGTCTGTAGATAAACGATTTCATTTCTTAGTTTTTACGTCGGTTACTATCGAAAAAATTCGCTCGGCTTCTGCATTTGAATGTAGAAAAGATAGAACTGTTTCAACTAATAATTCAATATTTGGAAACATTTTTGTGGTATTAATATCTTTAAAATCTAGTATTTTTTCCACATCTCGTCTACTTCTAAGAGAGCTAACTCTTTTTTCTCTAGGTCATTATAAACCGATGGTAAGAATATTAATAATCTAAGTAGTAATATAATTAATCATACTTACCTTTCCGCTTCTTCCGCGGTTTCCGCCCGCCAAAACTTACGTGGCCATAACCTGATCTCACACTAGTGACATAGTACGGCACTGTCTTCATGTTACTGCTGCCGCGCATGCGCGAAAAACCCGACCCCAGTCGACACACTGCAACCGCCAGCGGAAGAAAACCGTAGTGCGGCCTTAGTCTAACATCGGCAAAGCGGTGCCCGGCCATGTGAGGGTTCCACCTCACACCGCTACGCGGCAACAGTTCCAGTGTTTCTCGCAAGTGGTCGCAGAGTCGAAACGCACTTTCCTTTTTCCAGCCTCACTTGATCTTATAGACCACCGGCGCGTCACGCCTTTACAGGTCTCCCACATCCGTGTGGGGATGGGTGTACCTATCTTGACCTCACTCCACATATGCTCAGTGTATTAAACTGATATAAACTTTATTAAGTACAAACAATGCTATGAATATTACTATCAACTCGTCGCGAGCCTCTCTATACGTTTTGCGCCTTTTTCTCTCTCCTCATCAGTCATAGAATAATAAATATCTGGATATGCGACTCTGTAATGTCGGTAACGTAGGTGTCGAGGCTCAACAATACTCCCCCCTTAGTAACGGAGTACCTATTTTAACTAATACTACCAATGTTTATGACTAGTATTCATTTGCGGGAATCACTGTTGTAGTTATCGCGTTCTGTAGTCGTACTCGCTTTCGTGGGCCGTAATATACTCGTCGAGCGGTTTCCGAATTTGCGGATGTAGACGGCCATATTGAATTTGCTGTTGGCGTTGCCACGGATGGCTCGGTGGTTGGAGTGCTCGATGGATCCTCTGCTTCCGTATGAGGCATGTGAACGTGTTTCAAGCGCTCAATATTTACGTTCGCTGATGCCCCATTTACTGCGATGGTGTATACGCGATCCGATGCCCTGTCGATGACTTTGTGAGGGCCAGAATACGGTTGATCTAGTCCCTTCTTCGGTGCATCTTGACGACGAGATACGTGCGTACAAGTTTCTAATGCCTTATAATTAAAAATTCGTTTCTTGCAGTGGTGATTGGCCGAAACTGGTTTCAACTTCCGCATTTGTTCGCGGAACTCTTCCAAGACGATATGCAGATCTACAGCAGGGTCTTCGTGAGTGAAGAATTCTCCTGGTATCCGCAACGTTTTGCCGTAGAGGTATTCGGCTGGTGATGCTTTCAGGTCCTCGTTATAACACGTTCTCAGTCCCAATACCATTACTGGTAGCCAATCCTTCGTTTCGTGGCATTTTATGGCGGTCTTCATCGTTCGGTGCCATCGCTCTACCATGCCGTTCGCGGCGGGATGATATGGCGTGGTTCTCGTCCGTTTCGTTCCGACCAGTTGCACCATGGCCTTGAACAATGTCGCTTCAAATTGCGTGCCTTGATCGGTTGTAATTGTTTTTGGACAACCATACCGTGCGATTCAATTAGTAAAGAGCGTTTGTGCTATCGTGTCGGCAGGTGCTTCTTTCAGCGGTGTAGCTTCTGGCCAGCGAGAGAAATAATCGATCATCGTTAGTGCATAGCGATATCCATTCACCGGCGGCAGCGGTCCGACGATATCTACATGAATATGGTCGAATCTCTGGTCTGGTTCTGTGAATGTTCGTGCCTGGACTTGAACATGCCTGCTGATTTTTTACCGTTAGCACGGTAAGCATGATCGGCACATTTGTCCGATATCCTGGGATATGGATGGCCATATGTATCGTTGTCCTATTATTTTGCATGTTGGTTTAGGTCCGGGATGATTCAACCCGTGGAATATGTCGAATATCTTCTTCCGGAATGTCTTGGGCACATACGGTCTTATGTCCTCTTGCGATACGTCGCAAAAGATTTCGCGTCGTTGTGTACCGAATATTAGGCGCTGCAATTTAAGAGCGGTATTAGAGCTTTCACGCAAATGTTTTAATTCTTCATCTATTACTTGCGCTTCGGCTAATGCGTCTAGATTGATGACATTGGATAACCGTAATGGTTCAAGCGCGTCGATCATCTCGATTCGTGACAAAGTGTCTGCCACTATGTTGTCCGATCCCTTCACCGCTTCAACGTTTGTTGTGAATTGGCTAAGATAGCACAAATGTCGTTATTGCCTCGGCAATGCCTTGTCAGACTTTTGCTGGAAAGCATGGACAAGCGGATTATAATCTGTGCAAATACTTACTGTATTTCCTTCAATCCAGGGGCGACAGTATTTAACTGCGAAATAAATGGCTGTCAGCTCCCTGTCATAGGTACTATAATTGACCTCGGCTGCCGTCAACTTCCTGGAAAAGAAAGCTAATGGCTGCCAGCCGCTCTTCTGTTCCTGCTCTAAGACGGCTCCGATTGCCGTGGCCGATGCGTCGGTAGTAACGCGTAATTCCGCCTGAGGAGATGGGTGAGCGAGTAATGCAGCGTTGGCGAGTGCTTGCTTCGCGGCGTCGAAAGCTTCAAGGCTCTCGTCCGTCCACTCTACCGGTTGCCGATCATTCCTCCTTACGTCACCAAGTAATGCGTTCAGTAGAGCTTGTGTTGTCGCAGCATCCTTTACATAACAGCGGTAGAAATTCAGCATTCCCAGGAATCGTCGTAATCCGACTAATGTATTCGGGCGTTCAAAATTCAATATCGCCTCCACTTTCTCTTGAAGTGGCCGCGATCCCTCCGGTGAAATTTGATGTCCGAGGTATTCCAGTGATTGGACTCCAAAAGTGCATTTCGCCGGGTTTATGTTAAGTCCGAATCTTCGAAGCCGGTCGAATACCGCGTGAAGATGTCCCTTATGCTGCCTCTCATCTATTGATGCCACCAGGAGGTCGTCAAGGTATGCGTGGACAAATTCTAAACCCTCGAGAACCTGCCGTATGAACCTCTGGAATGTCTGAGCTGCATTGCCGCGGCCGAAAGGCATAACCAAAAACTCAAAAAGGCCAAATCGAACCGGGATTTGATGATACGCCCTTACGAAATCGATCTTTGAAAAGATGTTTTTTCCGTGAAGTAGCGGTGCATAGTCCAGAATGTGTGCTATAGGGTAGCGGTCAGGGAGTGTCTGTGCATTGAGACGTCTGTAGTCCCCGCATGGTCGCCATTTTCCCTTCTTCTTAGCGACCATGTGCAACAGACTTGCCCATGAGTTTTTTGAAGGTCGGCGGCAGTAGCCATAGTCGACCATTAATTGGAATTCAGCTTTTGCAGCCTGTAACATCGGTGGTGATAACCGACGAGCTTTCTCGTGTACTGGCGGACCCGTGGTTTCGATGTAGGGTTCTACGTTATGCTTGCCCTTGCTTCCCTTAGCTTTCGTATCCGTTACCTTCGGGTATTCGGATAAGATCGCTGCGTATGGGTTGTTTTTATCCATGACGGATACGCCTGTAATTAATGCGTTACGGATTATTCCTTGAACTGACACACCTGTCGTTTCATCTGTAATTTTCTTGTTTCGAATGCTGACGGCCAATCCGAATGCGTGCAGGAAACCGATAATTCTATACGGAATTTCTGCGATGACGAAAATTCAGCGAGATTGCCGTTTAAGTCTAATTTCCGGATCGGGCGCCGTTTGCCCGTAAGTATTTATTCTTGTTTGGTTGGCCGCGTACAGTATACCCTGCTAGTCACGTTTTTCTTTGAAGCGAGACGCAGGTACGGTAGAAACTTCTGCACTGGTGTCGACGAGAAAGATAAGGCCGGTTGTTTCATCCTGTACGAAAAGTCGGCGGCTCGAACTTAGTCCGTTTGTGCTCGCCGCGTGTACAGACGGTGCGCTCAGTTTTCCTGCTCTCTCGCACAGGGGTGCGTGCATTTAGTAGCTTTGTCACCGAACCTTTTGTGGTAATAACAGAGATGCGGTGCATCCTGCGGTGCTCTCTGCTCCGTTCTCCGAGATGGTGTTTGCCTGCGCCGGGGCGATTGTGACGTGGTTCGACGCTTTTCTCGTCGATGCTGGCTGGTCACCTCGTCTGTCAATCGCTCGAGTAGTTGCACTATGGTATCAAGAGTACTACGTACCTCGTCCCGTTCCGGGGTTGGCTGTCGCCTGTCGGGGGTTAGCTGCGGCCGTCTAACTTCCCCGATGTCAGGAATGTTTGATCCTTGCACCGCTTCCCAGATGCGGTCCACTAGCGTACCTAGGGCCGCAGTATCGAGAACCTCTACAGTCGAGGTGAGTGCAATGCATAGTTGTTGTGGGAGTTGGTCCGTCCACAGCGTTCGGAAAGCACGGTCGTCGAGTCGCCCTTGGTTAAGCGACATCATCTCCGCCAATAGATGCGATGGTTTTTTGTCACCGAGCTGGACACCCTTGATTAATTGGCGCAATTTTTGCTCGTCTGAAACTGAGAAGCGATCTAGCAGCGCGGCTTTGAGCGTTTCGTACTTTCGCTCGAGTGACGGACGTAAGATCAAGTCCTCGACGGTTGTCAGAGTGTCGTCGTCCAGTTTTGAGACTACTACAGCGAACTTTGAATTGTCGTTAGTAATGCGACTGCAGCGGAGAACGACTTCGAGTCTCACGAACCATAACTCTGGCTTCTTTGCCCAGTATCTAGGCACTGGAATTTTTTCCTGATTGACGGTTTCACCTATTTGTGCTTGGTCCTCACGAGATAGATTTAATTCGCCCGCATCTCTTTGCATGGTGTCAGCGGTTTTTCGTGAGGTTGTCGTGTGTGTATCCATGTTCTGTTGAGCCCTTTGTGAGCGTGGTGGAGATGGCGAATGCTCTATTGGCAAGGTCGGCAGAACCGGCGTCATGCGAATGCGTCACCACGTGGTGATGAGATGCGTTGTTCGTTTTCTCGGGGTCACCAATTATGTGAGGATGAGGTGTACCTATCTTCACCTCACTCCACATATGCTCAGTGTATTAAACTGATATAAACTTTATTAAGTACAAACAATGCTATGAATATTACTATCAACTCGTCGCGAGCCTCTCTATTCGCTTATGGCAGAAGAACATCTAGCGCCTCTCGTGGCGAAAGCGGTCCCAGGCGAAGGACGGATGACATTTGTAAAACATCAGCTTGTAGGCAACTCAAAACAAAAGTTTATATAAATAATTATTAGTATTATGGGTTAAAAAAAGCAAAATTATTTGTAAATACGGAGGAAGTGCAAAACTGAAGGTAAGCAAAGTTTTCTTCTGTACTTATTTAATTGCATATACTTATCAAATGAAAACTTAAACAATATTTCAATGTTTTTATAGTTTCATAATTTTCAATTGGTCATAATAAAAACTTGATTTTAATATAACTTAAATATCATTTTTTCCTGTCAGTTTCACCATATGTATATGACAGTATTCACAATAATAGCAGACGCTTCTGTACTTCACTTCTAAACTTTTTTGCCACCATGAACGCCTCGATCGTCGTGCTTATCCCCTCTACCTTTCTGCAGTCGGCGAATACGTTTTGCGCCTTTTTTTCTCTCCTCATCGGTCATGGAATAATAAATATCTAGATATGCAACTCTGTAATGTCGGTAATGTAGGTGTCGAGGCTCCACAGCCGCCGTGGTAGTGCTGCCATCTGCATGTGACTTGCTGCGTGCTGTAGGCCGAAAGTTTCAACTCCTCTACAGAGTTCCCACCAGGTGAGTGACCAGCGATGAACTGATGATCTTCATGATTTTTCTCGCCCTTTTATACTGACTTTTTCCCAGGTTGCCGGTGTTTTGGGCCGCTCAGCTGTTCCTACAGCGTTGCCAATTGGAATGTCGCTGCTTTTTCACGTGCTTCCCAACGGCGGGAGATTATGAGTCGCGGGTCTGAGACAATATCGTCTCAATATATAAATCAGGCTTTCATTCCCCTCACCCTTGAGGCTTTGCCCTCGCGGACAAAGGCACCATCCATATATTTATCCGCCCATGGAGGAAGCCCTTCTGCACTGTTATTCTTAGAGAGCCTCACAGGAAGAGAGTGGCAAGCTGCATCACGTGACCCGGTCTCTTTTGATTGGCAGGAGGCCATCCCGTACATTTTAAAGCCATGATGGGGGGTATGCCATTAGCATAAAAACTAATTGGTAAGGTTTTTGTAAGTGATGAATTTTGCTGGAGATATATACCTTCCCCTTTATTGTACATGTATACATGAAATAAAATTACGAATTTTTACATTCCAGATATCTGAACAGGGTTTGTGGAAATTATAAAATGCCTTCCAGGTGCAGTGCACCAAGATGCACAAATTCCAATAGATATTTTTCTGTAATGTGTACCTCTTATTTTGTAGGTTCATTTCGATCCATCAGAGTTATTCCGCGTTGGCAATAAAACATTTATTAGGAAAGGTATCATCCCGAATTTATTTTGTAATTGCGCAAAACCTATACAAAGAAAACCTCTTCCAGAAATTCAATCAGAAAATGTTGAGACGCAAGAAAACAAGAGATGCAAAAGAGATCATTATTCAAGTGAATTACAAGAACATAATTATTGTTTCCAAAACGGAAAATCTGTTACTTTTGGGTCATATAAGAAATATGTCCATACTGCACATTGTGTTGTGATGAAAGAACCCATTAATATAAAGACATTGCCTGAAGAAAAACATTGCAGATTAAATTCTAATCTAGATAGGCATACGTCATCAGAATGTGCAGCAAACCAAATATTGTCTGAGAGTATATCTAGTGTAGAAGAATATCAAATACCAAAAGAAAAATCAAATATAGCATCAGAATGTGGTACAAATCAAATATTGCCTACTAAGCGTGTACCTAGTCCAGAAGAATATGAAATACTAAACGAAAAACTAAAAATGGCTGAAAAGGAAAGAACTATTCTACAAAGTAGAGTTAATTACTTAGAAAAGAATATCGCGGAAAATACTGAAACAATCAATAGAGTTCTTAACAAAGATCAACAAACGGCGCTACAAGAATTTCCAAGTGGTCTGATGAAATAATAGGAAAAGGATTGAACGTACATTTAACATGTGGGTCGCATGGTTATAATGAGATAATTGAAGTCATTGCTCCATTTCCTTCATTGCGAACTTTACGAAACAAGATACAGCATATTAAATTTGAACCAGGAGTCTTTGAAGATGTTTTTAAATATCTACAATCGATTGTTCCTCATATTCCACCTACATGGAAAATCTGTGGACTAGTATTCGATGAAATGGCGATTAAAGTGCAGATCGATTTTGATACAAGTAGAAAGGCATATATTGGAAATGTGACATTACCTGGCCATACGAATAAATTAGCATGTAAAGCTATACTTTTCCAATTGTTTGGGCTTGGCTTTCACTGGAAGCAGTATGTGGCTTACCACTTTACTCCATCTTATTCAGTAAATGATGCAATTAAAGGGGTTATTTTAGAAATACTTAAAAAATGTTATCATGTAGGTTTGAAAGTAATTGTTTGGTCTGTGATATGGGAAATAGAGGATTGCTCACAAAATTAGGGCTTCATGTTACAAAGGAAAATGTGGTGTGCACTATAACACATCCTTGCGAACCAGAGGTCATGCTACAGTTGATTCCAGATCCAGTTCATGTTTTTAAAAATTTGAAAGAAATGGCTATGGAAAATCAAATTATTTACTTGCCACAAGATGTTGTACGATTTACCTAGTAATGTTGTTGATATGAGTGACATCAAATGCTTAGATTCATATCAGTCACAAAATTGCATGGAGCTAAAACTTGCGCTTAAATTAAGCAAAACACTATTAAGACCAAACCATTTCGGTAAAATGAAAGTCAAAAATTCTACTAGAGTTATAAATCATGCTACTGCATCGGCTTTAACATTTCTAGTCCAAAAAGGTGACGGGCATTCTCAAATGGAAACAACAGCCTGGTTTGTTAGACTAACTAGGGAATGGTTTGACATAATGACCGGAAGAAACCTCTGCCATGCTTTTAGTTTTCACAATCTTGACAAATATAATGATACAATAGAACTTTTAAAACTAACATGTCATGTTTTCGAAAATATGAAAGTCGGATGTGGTTTATGGAAACCGTCTCAGACTCATGTAATACTTACCACGAAATCAATGATTCAGCTAGAAGATCGTCTTTTAAACGAAGAAAAGTTAAACGAGCAACTCAAAACAGCTTAGAAAATGGCTTTTCAAACATACGTAGAGGATGTCCCAAGCCAACAGCTCTTCAGTTCAAATACAGACTACGACAGATGTGTATAATACGAAACCATGCAATACCCACCTCCAGTTATATATATGTTGAAGGACCTTCCCTTTTGAATGTACTTTTAACTAAATTAACGGGAGATATACACCTAGACGTTTGAAAACAAATCTTTCTTTGCATTTTCTTTAAGTTTGAGGTCTTAAGAATATCTGGTGAAAACGGCAAGACAATATTTTGATAAATAAGTGAGTTACATCCGAAAACGTTTCGTAGTTCTATTATAGTGTGTTTTTAGGGTATGCAGGTATAAAGAACATTCCAGATGGCTCTTATTCATTGCCAGAAATAGACACATTTTGTCAGTATTTTGCCGTTAGTGCAACTGTGCGCTACACAGAATTTTCGTTGTCGAATAGATATTGAAAAAAAAATGAATACCAGAAATAAAAGGTCTCGAGAATTTCATCGATCCGGATCTTTTCGCAAAGATCGCAGCAACAAAAAAGTACCGTCAAAAAATCGATATTTTGCCGAAAAACTTTGCGACGCGAATATTAGTTCTAGTGCCAAAAAACTGAAGATCGATCGTGAGACATCCGCACCAGAAGATCCAACCATCGGATATCGCATTCTGAATTTTCTTACGGTGTTTTCTGCTTTATCGGAGTGTGTGAAATGAAAACAATGTGATAGTGATATTCGATTCTCTATAAAAAGCACTCGAGGACTTGGTTTTAAAATTGTAGTGTCGTGTTCATCGTGCAATCCAACTTTTATTCCTTCGTGTCCGTTCATCAACACGGCTTACGAAATAAATACACGATTTTTGTTTGTCATGCGTTTATTGGGAATTGGTTTGCGTGGAACGATGAAATTTTGTGGACTCGTGGATTTACTGCCTACGCTTCGCCAACCGACGTATGATATGATAATGGAAAACATTCATTCTGCTGCTTCAAGTATTGTTGAATTGGTGCTGAAACAAGCTGTGAAAGAAGAACAAGAGGAAATAACAAAACAAAATCCGAGTGCTGATATCACAAACCTGACCGTTTCAGGGGATGGGACATGGCGAAAACGTGGTTTTACCTCATTATATGGAGCTGCTGTTCTCATTGGTCAGTTGACAGGAAAAGTCGTTGATTTTCTTGTAAAATCTTCTTATTGTACTCAATGTCAGTATTGGAATAATCACAGAAATACCGAGCAATATGAGGAATAAAAATCTCGTCACGATGAAAATTGTCAGGCCAACCATAAAGGATTGTCAGGCAAAATGGAAGTAGACGCCATGATTGAATTATTTTCAAGATCTGTCAAAAAGCATGGAGTTATGTACACTAATTACGCGGGGGATGGCGATTCTAAGACGTACACGGGAATAATAAATGCGAAACCGTATGGTGATGAAATTGAAATCGTGAAAAAAGAATGTGTGGGGCACATTCAAAAGCGAATGGGAACCCGTCTTCGCGGATGCAAGAAAAACAACTCTGGACTCGGCGGCAAAAAGAAATTGACGGCAAAGCTTATAGATAAACTGAGTATTTACTATGGTTTAGCTATTTGCAGAAACTGTGACTCCAAGGATGAGATGAAAAAAGCGATATGGGCAACATTCTACCATTACAGCTCAACAAACAGCAATCCTCAACATCATTTCTGTCCCGAAGATCCCGAATCGTGGTGCAAGTGGCAACAAGTGAAAGCCAAAAACCAACTGAAAAATTTCTGTCACGATTATGCTGCATTGCCACAAATGGCATTAGATGCCATCAAACCAATTTACGAAGACCTCAGCAATGACAAATTGTTAGAACGCTGTGTTGGCGGATATCCGGAAAACTGCAATGAGAGCTTCAATCAATTAATTTGGAAGATAGCTCCAAAAACAATGAACGGCGGGTCCAAAATTGTTAACATTGCTGTTTTTGTGACAGCATGCACGTTCAATAATGGTGTGACCTCACTACTCGAAATTATGAACGTGTTGGGAATATCGGTTGGGTCAGGAGCGCACTTATTCGCTACGCAAGAAGATGAAACTCGCATAGCGAAAGCTGCGCTGCAAGCACAGGAACAGACAAAAGAAAGTCGAATAGGACGCCGACAACAAAATTTAGAAGCCATGAGCATTCCGTCGACTGTAGACGACCTACACTATGGGCCTGGTATCGATGATTCCATGTAAGTTGACAAATTTTATCATTTATTTATTCCCAAATTTTCAAACACGTTTTTCTCGAAACCACGTTTTTCAAATCGGTACAAAAAATTTCTCGAAAACCAATGAACCGATTGCCTTGAAATTTGTTGTGCTTATGCTATACACGATTTTCTAGTACGTGTCATAGGATTTTTTGTTTTCGTTCCTTAGTTTTTTTTTATAAACAAAATAATAACTAATTTTTCACCATTTTGTCATAAATCAATATTTTCAAAATCGGCTATGACAAGTACTAGATTATAGTATCTAGTTTAATAATTTTTTTGGTTTTTTTTTCAGTTGATTTTTGAAGAAACGCCAGTGGGTACCGCGTATGAAGATTTTTTTACGGAGCTTCAAAGAACATGCGATATCTCGAAATATTGTCGATATTGTTTAATAATAAAAATTAAACATATTCTTGAATGTGTATACTTTCATTTGGTTCAAACTACAATCCGAAATTTTAAATAGTTTTCTTACAAAAAAATCTCAAAAATAACCTTTTTTGGTTTTCTAGGTGTATATCTCCCCTTAAGGGCAGGGTAGGGTTAATTCGTGTGAAAAAATGCACATTTATGCATTTTTTGCACGAGTTAACCCATGAGTTTTTTTGACGAAACGGTTAAAATCTATTTATTTAAACCAATGGTACATTAAAGTGTGACATTCGAAGAATATTGTGTCCAATTTTCACGAAGAAATATTAATAAATACGGCGATGGCAGCAATTTTTGTCAAGCGTCTCGGAAAAAAGTTGAATTGCGATGCCCATCATAACTCCGTGCTGGATCATCTGAAATCAAAAAATCAAAGTTATATCGTTAGATAAGGACTTTCCCCAGGTAACGGGGGGGGGGGGGGGGGGGGGGTCGAAATTTAAATTTTTCAATTTTTGGGAACACTTTAAAAGGAAAAACGCGATTTTGCGAGCGAAAAAATCGGTTAATTTGTTGTTATAAAATGAAAAATATAAACAAATTTGAAAAAAACTCTCCAGCGTTACCTCTTAAATTATGTACAGAAATAGTGTGCAAAATTTCAAAAGGATCGGTGCAGTAGTTTTGAAGTTATGATGGGCACCGACTTTGAAAATGTGAGTTGTGGGAAAAACGCTTTAAAGTTTTGAACACTAAAAAATTTGAGATGAAACGTTCGTAAGTGAGTTTTATCGGCTTACCTCACAGTGAATCATCGATGCCAGGGCCATAAAGGATGTTGCTGTTATCCAGGATGTCTAAAGCATCTTTTTGCTCTTGTCTACGACGAATCCTGCCTTCTTTCGTCGATTTTTCGGCTTCCTGATCTGCTCGGCCTATACGCATAGAGACAGATGATCGCGCCCACTCATGAGTCGCGCATACTCATAACGTCGTCAATTTTGCTCCGATCGACTTGAAATTTAGACACAATATTCTTGAGATATTATGCTTTCAGTTAAAATTTAAAAAAAAAATCGAAAAAAAAAAAAATTTTAACCCTATCCTGCCCTTAAATGAAAAAGAAGAAACTGTAGAAAAACATTGCGATTTCCCTAAATTAAATAATTGCGAGCCTATATCAGAGATTGTACAACAAATACTTTATAGAATATGTGGATAAGTTGTTTTCAAATTAAGGAATTTCATCCAATGTGAAGATTGTTATTTAAAATTGCAAGATAATTCTGATTTAACGTATGTACAAAATTAATTCATCATGATCAAGGAATTCATTTAATGAATGCATTACATATCAAATGTAAAGGACTTTATATGTATCAAATCATCTTCTAAACGACGACATCTTTCTTTAAAACTTCATTTTCTTGTATAATATTTTGTAATTTAATTTGCATTACTTCATAGGTTTGTGAGAGTCCAACATTCATATTGCGAATACCATTGGTATTACCTTCTTTTGCAGATACTGTTCCATTAACTGATTTATTTAACATTTTTATGTCCACAGGCAGTTTTTGACCCAACAACTTTCATTATGAATAACTTGTTTTAATGTTTTTTCTTTCTAATTTTACAATTTATTGGCAACAAATTTTTTGTTGCCAATGCGGAATAACTCCGATGGATGGAAATGAACCTAAAAAATACGACGTACACGTTACAGAACAATATCTGTCCTACCAACTATCGTTAATGTAACATCAATATATTAGACAATATCTTAGTCAATAAGCTACCTCACACAGTACAGCTGATTTTATAGGTTTCCAATTGGAAATTCCAACAGCATCAATCCATTTTTGTCTTAAATCAGGATCTCGTGCAAACTTTACGCAGCAATATCCGTCTTTATTTTAATTTGTGCATCTTGGAGCACTGCAGTTGGAAGGCATTTTATAATTTGCACAAATCCTGTTCAGACATCTGGAATGTAAAACGTCGTAATTTTATTTAATGTATTGTGATGTCGCGAGTTATTTATTTATTTATTTATCGTGATTGGAGCTGCCGACTCAGCTACGGAACGCGGTAGTTGAGAGGAAAAACGCGGTAGACACTTAATCGGGAAACACAAGACTTTATTTTCAGTGGTTCAACAGACAGCGTAACGTTGCTGCTCAGAGGATCGGAAAACTACTAACTGACTAGCCTAGGAGGAGGGTGGTTCTTATAACATTAACCCGTGGGAAAGTCGTAGTGTGATGGGGAAAGAATTTGGGAGTCAGAACGTTCTGGAAACGGAAACGTCTAGGGAGACAATAGGGGCTGCAGGTGTTTCGAGTTTGAGGCAGGTCAGGCCATAAAGATAGGTGCTTTATGGCTGGACTGTGGAAAATGGAAAAAGGAGGTTTTGCGCCTTTATCCGAAAACAACGACTAGCTGCGTTCTGACGGAGAGATGTCCCAGCGATAGCGAGGGTGTAGCTGTAGGAAGTCACGTAGACAGGAAAGGAATGCGAGAGGCGCATGGGAAAGAAGAAAAAAGGGTGGCTGGGGGTAGACCATCGTCACAGTATACATGTACAATAAAGGGGAAGATATGTACTTCCAGCATAATTCATTACTTACAAAAACCTTACCAATTAGTTTTTACGCACAAGCGTACTTTCATTTTTGGTGTTGTTTGAAACCCTCTAACCTTAAAATTGTCAATCAGTCAATGCCGGTAATAGCATACCCCCCCCCCCCCACTATGTCTTTAAAATGTACTGGATGACCTCCTGCCAATCAGAAGAGACCGGGTCACGTGATGCAGTTTGCCACTCTCTTCCTGTGTGGCTCTCTACCGTGCTGTAATCACGTGCGATATACGGACGAGACATGTCAACCTTACTCAAGGTTTTCTAAGGATCTTGAGTGGTCACGCGGAATACTAGTGGTTGGGTATTATATACACAACGTGTTTGATAATTGTTTATTTTCTAGGTGTATTTCTAATAATACTTTCGTAAAAATAAACAATAAAACTCATAAATCCATAAACAATAAAAGGAACAAATCAAAAACAATAAAAGGAACAAAACTCAAAGAATAGAACAATAATAGATCAAACACTAATAGAGCGGTCGCCAGTATTGCGGCATATAATTTGGCGCGTAGGCTGTCGGCATTGCCGTACTATATGGCGACCCATATTGCCCGTATTGCGGAGCAGGTGCGGGCTGTGGTGGTACCGGTCACGTGGGTACCGGGTTCGGCGGAGCTGCATCGCGCAGTACATGGAGTCTAGAGCAGGGGAGTAACACTCAATGCTAAAGGGTCCCACGTTATTTGTCACGACGCTGATTGGTCGAGACGGAGTTCGTTAGATTTTCTATACCAACTTCGTAGCTCGAACTCTGCAACGAATTTCGCTCTGCAGTGTTGGCGCCCTGCAACATTCAAAATTGGGCGGGAGAGGTTTTACGATGCATTGGATTGAATTTGATGTTTTCGAAAATATATAAAAATAAAAAAGAGTATTTTATTGAAAAAATATTATTGTTTTACATATAACTATTATATAACTATTATATACTATACTATAACATTTTACATATGTTATTGAAAATTCATTTTATAATTTATGGTCCAGATGGCCGTATTCTGCGGTAGCCCGGTTGTTTCGCCAGCAGGGGCCAAAACGGTGGAGTCGAAATTTTGCTGAATCAAATAATGAAAAAGATTATTATTCTACCGATTTTTATCACATGATTTCCAAGCTGACAAAAGTGTTTTATTATTGTTTAACTTAACTTTTTTTCGACGTTCGTCCGTGCCCATGTGAAGATGGAGTCCGCTAAATTTCTCGACGGCCGCATATTTCGAGTAAACGCATGGTATTTAATTTCTGAAGTGGAAGATATACCAGATCTTCTACACCCACAGCTCTTATCCAAATACGACACCTGAAAAATAAAACATTGTCAAATACGTTCTTCATATTATACGCAACCACTAGTATTCACTTACCGCTCAAGATCCTTAGGGAACAAGGGAATAAGGTTGATATCCCTCTTGTAACGATTTTATAATGATGTTTTATTTAAATTCACAGTATTCCAATATTTTTATTTTACAGGCAAGATTACGTTCTAACGATTCTTTGTTTAACAGATCATGGCGGTAATTGTTTATTTGATAATTCGACGTTGTTATCAAATGTTCCCACTTGCCAAATGGAACATTTTAGTCAATATATATTTAATATTATTACATTCATTTTACATACTTTTCTTCGAGTTGAGAGAGAGAGAGTTGTGCAGATGCGTTGGTTTTGACTTCCGCCGTAATATTCAAAGCCTCCTCCTTTAGGATGCTCCCAGATTTGATGTCCGTAGGTGCTTTGTATAGAATCCTCCCAAATGATGGAGTTGAAGGTGATTCTTGGTCCGGTGTAAATTGTCGATCGACGAAGGCTCGCGGATTGTGTCAATTAATTGTGCTGCTGATAGAGCGTTTTGAGGTACCTCTCTTGGCTTTGCTGTTCGCGGTGCGAGTGAGTGTCCGGTGTAAAATGTCGATTACTCTCCCCTCCTTCTCTCAGATTTCGTTCTCTTCGAAATTTCTCGAAGAGTTTCTTGTGTTGTGTTCTCTCTTTCTCTCTCCCTCTCTCTCCTTTTCCACCTCTCTGTCTTTTCTCTATCTCTTTCTCTCTCGCTCTCTCTCTCCTTAGATGCCTTATCCTTACACTCTTCTATATACCGGACATGGTCGCAATACGGTACCACGCACTTCGAATAGCTCATCCTCGGTGATGAATCTAAAAAATTATAAAAATATTAATGTGTAGGACTTCACTACGCGAGACGCTTTCGAAAAACTTAGTGAGGTTAACTTAGTTTCGGTAAGATATTCCGCTGTATTTCCCCGATTTAGACGAAATACTTATTTCACTTCACCACCGATGTACTTAACTATAGTCTTCTATAAAAGGTTTAAATAATAAAACGAAAATTACACAAGAAAATTAACTTTTTCGTAGAACTGTCAACACACACTTTCTGACATACCACTCGCCACCACCATATTGGATTTGATAGGCTACGCCGGCTATGCACTGTTACCAACGTTATCGCCTTTTCAGCATTTTCAGCGCTTCATATTTCGTTTTCGTATGTTGGTTGAAAAATCTAACGAACTCTTCGCGTGACAAATAAGAAGGAGTGGGGGAGCCGGAGTGTCACTCCTCTGGTCTAGAGTAAAGGAGCCCGAACGCCGTACTATGAATGTGGACCCTGAAAGCGACGAAAAACATATATAGGCTGTGGTGGCGCTTCTGCCGTTAGTATAGGATGACAGAGAAGGACTGAGAAACGAGTGAGAGGAGCGTATTGCAGATAGTGCGGTTATATACACCGGGTGGGATACGACATAAGTGTGCAAATTTCAACTCTCGACGAAGAATAACGAGACTATTGTTATCAATATTAGTGCCTGCTTGATTATTGATTATGCTGCGTGTACGATTATTTCGACTGCCCTGCGCATTTCTAAGGCGCGTCAGATAATAGTGTAATAAGATATATAAAAGTAAGGAGAAAAGAACAAATATGCGAGGAGGGTTCACAAGTTAAATATATTCAAATTACTAAATTGTTGATTTAATAAATATTTATTATCAGCAGAGTTTCATAATCGCTTATAATTCTTATTTCTCATGAAAAATCCAACCTTTCCTCCCTTTGTACGAAATTAAGAGAGAGATCTCGAGTACAATCAGATCATTTTCAAGCCAACGGCGTATGAGGATTGTCCAGGCTAATTTGAACGATTGTTCAGCAAAGTGTGTGCACATTTAATTTGCAGCAAGAACCAACTTAGCAGTAGCCAACTTTGAAAAAAACAAATTTTACAAAACGATTGTTCGACTTTGTCTTTCTCTTTCGAGAAAAATTGTCGCGCATAGTGCTTCCTCCAATTTTCCCTGGGGCTACATTAATTTTTAAAAACTTACAGACGAGTATTCGCGTTTCAGACCCGCTGGGGGTTGTGATGTGGCACTGAGAAAAACAATTTTAAAAGCAAGGCTCGTGTCAACTTCGTGTCAATCTTTGGATTGGCGGTCACGCTCTGGACGCTCACGATCGCCTTGTTTATTCTGGTTTGAAGATTTCGTAGATCGTGTATGTACAATAAGCTCAGAGCCTTCGCGGCGTTATTCAGCATCTGATCGCCGCGGTCCTTGTCCATTATCGGATAGGGCTTGCCCTTGACGATCATCGAGCTGGGATCTGCGATCGCCAAGGGGTTGAGCCTCTCGCAGACGAGTTTGCTGCACGCCGCCAACGTTACGAGGTGGTTCGAGTGCCAGCTGATTTTCAACAGCTTTGCTAGGTTCTTTACGCCTGCTTTGAACTCTTCGCTCTCGACTGCAAGCAATTATGGCAAATTATGACAATTTATGTAGTTTATCTTTATTTATATTATTTATCGTTATTTTTATATATTATTCTTTATCAGGCTATCTTCATTATATTATTTATCTTTTTTTCTCTTGATACTTACAGTCGAGATTGTCCAGTGGATTCGAAGATTTTACGCTAGGAGCAATCGCGTCCTTGTTCTCATTGGATTAACCTTTTATTTCCTGATATTTTTAAACTGAAATTTATCGAAGAAACGATTTTACCTGAGTAAATATAATTCTTTTTTCTTTTTTACCTTTGGAACCTTGAAGACCGACAACTGCCATAAACCCAAAGGTTTACATTTCGCCCTGTCGATGTCGCGTCCAGTTCGACATCCTCTATACGAACAGTATTTCCCCATACTGATGAAACTCTCCGTAAAAAAAAATGATTTATTGTAATTTTTGTGATAGCATGTGACAGTATGAACGCTAACCTTACTTTACACAATCCCGAATTACAATCGCAATACGTTTAAAATATTATTAATCACGCTGAAAACTCTACGTACTATTAACACAAATACCGTTTTTTCTTACCTGTTCATTATAAAATGTGGAACTATCAGCTCACAACACTTTTTCCCACGTAAAAAAATGAAATAATGTGTCGCGGCGTGTAAACACTAAAAGACATAAGATTATTCTTATTTCAGCAATGACCGGGCGTCGATAACGAATACTCCTCACTTCATGGCATCACCGATGCCATAATTCATATCCTATACTGACAACACAAGCGCGCTCATGGCTGAATTTCGATCTACAACCAACATATCTTTTTCGTCGATTTCAGGGTCGAAATTTATCATGATTCTTCTATGTCGTCCGGTCTCCTTCTCTCTAGGTTCCATGGCGCAGTACACCAATAAGCGCATTTTTCAAGCTCTAAAACAAATAAAAAATAATCAATTATTAGCGATTGAATTGTATATAAAAGTAAACTTTCCCTCGATTTAAGATGACTTACGTTGTTTCTACCAGACTCGTAGCCCTGTACCCCTGCGTTTGCCGATCGCCCGTGTCCTCGTCCTCCACCTTGTTTTATCTCTTCCTGTTTCTTTTTTGGTCAACGATTCGACTGAAAATATAGTTCAGCGATCTCTGCTTGTTGGCGATCAATAATGGATTGCAATGCTGCCGTTTTCGTCTCCCACGCCTTGATCGCCAGCAACTGAGCTTCGCACGTTCAACACGTCAATTGCGGTTGTTGTTGTTCCGGTTATTGTTGATGTTGTTGCAGCTGTTGTTGTTGTTGCAGCTGTCGTTGTTGCAGCTGTTGTTGTTGTTGCAGCTGTCGTTGTTGCAGCTGTTGTTGTTGTTGCAGCTGTTGTTCTTCTGCTTGCATTTGTTGTTGTTGCAGCAGTTGTTCTTTTGCTTGTATTTGTTGTTGTTGCAGCTATTGTTCTCCTGCTTGCATTTGTTTTTGTTGCAGCTGTTTGCCTGCAATAAAAATAACAATATGACAAAAATCGATTATACAAACGAGTAAAAATTGTATAACAAAAGTTGTAAGGTTTCAAGGAGATTAACTGTTATTTTCAATTTTAATCCTATTTTTATATAAAATCCAATAAACTAAGATACAAAATTTATCAACTTTTTATCGAAGAAATGTAAAGCCATATTTTTTATTAACAAAACACATTTTTTATCAAATAATATGAAACACTATTTTTATCAAAAATATCGAACACTACATTAATTTTGTCATAAAAATATAAAGTACTCCTTTTTGTATCACACGAATGTAAAACACAGCCGAATTTTTTATGACATGGCAGCGATGATTTTTGTTTGAAGTTTTCAAACCTTACAATTTGTGTTAGAAACTTTGTTTTCAACAAATTATTTCCAAATTAATATTTAGACTACTATTACGAAGAATAAAAACGTTAATGACGAAATTTGTGAACACTTACTATTTCCTTCCATCGTGCTCCGTTCTGTTTGTTTCGACGTTTGGCGAATGATTGATGAGCGGTGCCACTGTCAGTATAGCTGCACCGCTCGAGCGGTACGTGCCTACGCGCCCTACGCAATCCAACGAAAACTTACAATGTTTCAGATTTTGTCTTACATTGGCCATACATTATGAACAGTTTTTTTCCAATACATTGTGGAAATACACGTCATACTCGACAATCATAATGCACGTAACAGTTAAGAAATATTGACCGAAACAACAGTTTAAACAAAGATAAATAGCGGGCGAAAAAAAAATGTCGATCGAAAAATAAGTTCGCAAGAGAACACAATGTGGAACGAAAAGAAAAAAGTATATGTAGCGATTGTTTCGTTATTTAATCATTCGTGAATTCTTTGTTGTAAATAAATTGTATTTGAATCGCATTTCGACGATTCTTGTAAAGCATCATCATTCGTTCAACGAATAAAAATATTCGATTCGAAAATCGACCAAGAATTGAAATTTCGCGGTTCCAAATTTCACACCATATCATTATGTACATTTTTTGACACATATGTGCATTTGGCTCAAGAGAGCCGTTTTGCGAATGGAACGAGCCGAGTCGAGACTCGATCGAGAATATCGATTCTCGGGCCAACATATGAAACTTGAATTATAGGGCGCCACGACGTTCGGATCGCGGATTTTCTTCAAGCTGTTTACACTTTTAGTAGTCCATTAGGGTAACGTAGTGTGCGCGCAATAATGCGGACTTATTGTTAGGCGTTTTCGAAAACATCGCAATAGAAGTCTTACACGTCAAATATATACCGGTGCGTTGCAACTATAAGCATGAGATGCCGGCGGTCGAGTGGTTAGCATTGAAGTTTCGCAATTTGCTGGATCTCGAGACCCGCTAGCACTTCTTTTTTAAATTTATCTTTTTTTTCAACACTGGTCATATTCTTTCATATATAGTACAATTGAAATGTAATATAATGAAAAAATACGTGTATTTCCAGGCCTGGGTTGGAGGGGATTTTTCATTTACTTTGTGCGGTCCCGAGTATGGAGGCTGCAATGGCGGTTTTACTGCGTCGTTCCGTAGGTGTACGTGCGAGCAGTTGTACATGTCCTTCAGTACAAACATCCTCGCTTTATTATGGTGTGCAGTTGGAGTCGATCGTAGCCCTCTCATGTGCTCCCGGAATTTTTCGACGAAAATCTGTCGGTCTGCCGGCATGTCCTGGTTGATGAAGAACTCACCCGGAAGTCTGAGCGTTGTTCCATACACCATCTCCGCGCACGATGCTCCAATGTCTTCTTTGTATGCCGTCCGTAATCCTAGTAATACTGTGGGTAACAAATCTATCCACGGGATTTGACGATTACACATTAATGCTGCTTTTAATGTCCGATGCCATCTCTCTATCAGTCCATTCGACGACGGGTGATATGGGGTCGTACGAATTCTATGTGTGCCGACCATGTTGGATAACGCCTTGAATAGCTGGGACTCAAATTGGCTCCCTTGATCCGTGGTTATCGTGATAGGAGTTCCAAAACGGCAGATCGAGTTGTGGTAAAATGCATTTGCCACTGCCTCGGCTGTCATACTCTTCAGAGGAATTGCTTCCGGCCATCTTGAAAATCTGTCCATCATAGTTAAGCAGTATCTGAGACCATTTACTGTTGGCAATTCAATCAGGTCCATATGAATGTGATTGAACCTACAGTCCGGAACATCGATGGCACGAGATAATAGTCGGTTGTGACGCTGTACGTTTGCTTGTTGGCATGCTATACAAGAACGAACACCTTCGAGTGTGTCTTTTTTTATTCCGGGCCAAATATATTTTTGTTTCAATATCCGGCATGTGCTCCTGCCACTTGGATGTGAGAGAGCGTGTACCGAGTCAAAAGCTTTTTTCTTTAGTATTTTTGGAATATATGGACGAACGATGCCATTCGAGATATTGCAGTAGATTTTCGTGCCTGGTTCAACTGACAACAACTGCAAATTTAGCGACGAATTTTATACCAGATCATCTATTTCTTCGTCTTCTTGTTGAGCTTGAGATATTTGTTGAGCAGATAACACTCTCGGCATTTCAATTTGTGAGATTGCCTGAATTCTTGATAGGGCGTCTGCTACTGTGTTGTCGTCTCCTTTTAGATATACTATTTCTGTAGAAAACTGTGAAATGTAATCAAGTTGTCTCAGTTGCCTCTCTGACACTTTATCCGAATTTCGTTTGAAGGTGTGTGTCAATGGTCGATGATCCGTCCTAATAACAAAGTTTCTTCCGTCGAGAATGTGCTCAAAGAATTTTATTGAAGCAAAGATGGCCAGTAACTCTCTATCGTAGGTACTGTACTTCTTTTCCGTCGGTGTTAATTTCCGAGAAAAGAATCCAACTGGCTTCCACTCATTCCCCTCCTGCTGCTCCAGTGACGCACCGATCGCCGTGTTCGACGCATCCGAGGTAAGTCTCAAGGGTAAGTTCGGTGCTAAAAATGTATTTAATGTGGCTGCTTCTTTTACAACGTTGAAATGCGCCTTCTGCGTCCGGAGTCCAAGGAACTGGTCGCCTGTCATTCTTTTTTGATTCTCTGAGGAATTCGTTGAGAGGTACTTGAGTTGCCGCCAGATCCGGAACGCATCTTCGATAAAAGTTTACCAGTCCGAGAAATCTGCGAAGCTCAACAATAATTTCAGGTTTCGGGTAATCGAGAATTGCTTGAATGCGTGCGACTGGAGGTTTGTATCCGTTCTCATTAATAGTGTATCCTAGAAAAACTAACTCGGGTTTTCCTAAGACACACTTCCCAAGGTTGATTGTTAATCCGTTTTTTTGTAGTCTCTCGAATACGATTTTTAAGTGTCGTTTATGTTCGTCTGCATCTTCCGATGCGATAAGAATGTCGTCTATGTATACTATCACAAAGTTCAGGTCTCTAAATATCGAGTCCATGAATCTTTGAAATGTTTGAGACGCGTTTCTTAATCCAAAAGGCATGACCAGGAACTCGAACATCCCTAGAGGAGTTGTTATAGCTGTCTTCTGGATGTCTTCCGTCGCCATTGGAATTTGATGATATGCTCTGGTTAAGTCGAGCATTGAAAAAACCTTTTTTTTATACAGGTTGATAAAAATATCGTGACTGTGTCCTGTGGGATATCGATCCGGTATCGTTTTTGAGTTTAGTGCTCTGAAGTCCCCACACAAACGTCATCCTCCTGTTTGTTTTGCTTGGAGGTGAATCGGACTTGACCACGGGCTTTTTGACGGTCTAATCATGTTCCGTTCCAATAGGTACTCGAGCTCCTGGCGCAGAGCTTCTAATTTCTGTCCCACTAATCTCCGCGGGCGATGAGCTATTGGTGGGCCTGTCGTCTCGATGTAATGCACAATGGTCACCTCTTCTATGTTTCGCGTTGCTTTCGCTGGTTTCGTGATGCTTGCAAATTGCTCAAGTAATTCGGCGTATTCATTGTTATTGTTGATCGTCGAAATGCTGTGTATCGACGTTTGCCGTATCTTTCCTTCCGAAGAGAGCTTAGTCCCAGCGTCTATCAAGCACTGGTTTTTTAAATCGATCAGGAGACCATGGTGTGCTATAAAATCCGCTCCAATGATAGGAGATTGCACTTCTGCAATTATGAAAGGCCAACTGAACCTTCGACGCAAACCCAAGTCAAGTGTAAGGATTTTTTCGCCGTAAGTGCTGATTTCTGTTTTGTTCGCTGCATAGAGAGTGAAAGACTGTTTTTTCAGTTTTCCTGTTACCAATTCACGGGGTATTACTGTCACCGCGGATCCAGAATCTACAAGGTAAGTTAAGTTGGTATTTAGGTCATTCATGTGTAAGCGGTTTTCATTGTTGGGAATGTTGCCTATGCTGTCCGCGACCGCTTCGACGAGGATCAGCGCCTCTAGTTTCCCTGGTTCCCTGGTCTCAGTGGAGGCTGGAATGCGCACGGAAGTGTACACCTAGTCGATGCTGAACCGAACCTGTGATGGTAGTAACATATTCCATTCGTCGGTTGTCTTGACCTGCCTCGCGAACTTGATCGAGGCCTGCGTGCTTGTCGCTCTTGGCTATAACTTCCTCTTTGGGTTTCTTCCACTTTTGAACAAAGCGTTTTCACCTCCGCTCTTAACGTTGCTATATCTTTTTCCATGCTCACTCGCCACGCCCGGATCTCTCTTTCCAACGTTTTACGTGAGAGTCTACTGCATTGACTGTCGAGTCCGGTACTGCCATTTGTGATTGCGCCGTGCACCGTGGTGTCGCCGTTGCCATCACACTAGTACTGTAGCATGATTCAATGATTGTGTCTGCGATTTCTGCCAGCTTCATTAGCGACAGATCGGTATGGCTTAATAATGCCGTGCGTATGTTTGACGGCATGCAGTGTATGAATCGGGACCGAAGAAATTCCTCCGAGACCATGTCTTCTCCCAAATCACTCATTTCACGTAGAAGCTGTGATGGTTTCCGGCTATCAAGGTGCAAATCGTTTAAGAATTTCCGGATCTGCGTTTCCCTCGAATCTGTAAAACGACTTATAAGTATTCGTTTTATCGCCTCATACCTGTCTTGTACTGGCGGATTTCGCATGAAATCTGTTATTTGTTGCAGTGCCTCCACATCGAGTGCTTCTATGACGCAGTCGTATTTTTCCCTATCACTCGTTATCCTCCTATTGTTGAATGTAGCTTCTATTTGATCGAACCATCTTTCTGGCAATTTTGACCAAAAATGCGGCAATCGGAAATATTCGACTGGTTGTCCTCGATTTCCAATATTCATTTGGCTGTTGTCCTGGTCGATTTGCGATGAAGATGCGCTTTCTTCCACACCCCCCGCTGTTCGTGTTGCTTCCCGGGTTATTACCATGGTGCAGACACGTGTCCGTTTTGTTAAGGGTTGTTACTTTTATCATGCTTATCATGTCGGGGTCACCAATTTGTAGTAATCTGCCCTCTCAGATCACTCACAATAATTATAAACCAATTGTCCACAGTTTATTCATCAATGTTTATTACTTTATTAGTCTATTATACACGGACTAGGTACAACCGAAATGTCTAGGTACAACCGTAATCTTCAACTCCTTTGTTAACAATACTTTTTACTTCTAGCTTTCTTTTGTCCTCGCGGTTCGTTCTCTAACGCTTTGCGCGCTTCCAACCCGTCCAACGGTTAACGTGCGAAGTATCTTTTCCTCTTCGCGATCGATGCGCCGCCGCGCGGTCAGATAATGATGTTGCCGTGCCGCCACAGCTTTGTGGGTATTCGGGTCCTCACATAAACGAGTTCACGTATAACTCACTATACTATTCTTTATTACAACTATTCCAACAATCAGGTGTTTCGGGTAATACGGTCGTGGCTCTCTTGTCGACGCTTGGACGCTACCTTAAGTCGTTATCTTAGGGTCTTTGTTCTTTCCGCGCCACGCTCTCGCTTCAGCGCGGGAAGTCCCCCTCTCTCTCTTCGCCATAGACTACCCAGCGAGGTAGGTAGGAAAACTACCGTTTCAAATGACTTGTGTCGCCACAATACCCCCTCCTAAATAACGGAGTGGTATGAAATGAAAATGAAGAATTTAAACACAAAACTCTGAACAACCTAAAATCGAATTAACAAATACAATATCACATGGTTCCTAGGCCTCTATTATCACCCTTTTCTTTGGTCTTGTGTATGTCCGGAGCGGTTGTTCCGGTTCGCCGGTTTTTTTCAAAATTGACCGCGGAGATACTTCTGAGTCCCCCTCTGTGGCCAAATGTGCCGGCTTCAGTCGCTCGATATTAATATTTACGGCCCTGCCGTTTATATCGATTTTTACCACCTTACTGTCGACTCGCTCCAGCACTTTGTGAGGTCCGGAGTAGGGCTGGTCGAGTCCTACTTTAATCTTGTCCTGCCGCAGGAATACGTGGCTACAGGTATGTATTTCCTTGTGATAGCAAATCTTTCTCTTGCCGTGATGCGATGCTGGCGTTGGCTTCAAACTTCGCATATGGATACGGAACTCCTCGAGGAAGATATTCGGATCTGACGGTAGATCTTCGTGCGTGAAAAACTCTCCCGGGATGCGGAGTGTGGTGCCGTACATGTATTCTGCGGTTGACGCTTTTATGTCCTCCTTGTAGCAAGTCCTCAGCCCCAGGAGTACGGTAGGTAAAACTGCTGTCCAGTCGTTCGTCTCGTAGCAGCGGATGGCGGCTTTAAGCGCTCGGTGCCATCTTTCCACCAGGCCATTTCCGGCAGGATGATAAGGCGTCGTACGCACCCGTTTGCTACCGATCAGCCGAGTCATGGCCATGAATAAGATTGACTCGAACTGTGCTCCCTGATCGGTCGTTATAGTTTTTGGGCACCCGAACCGTGCAATCCAGTTTGTGAAAAACTCCCTGGCGATGGTGTTTGCATTAATGTCCTTTATGGGGACTGCCTCCGGCCATCGTGAAAATCGATCGACCATTGTAAGGCAGTAGCAGTATCCTCGTGATGTCGGCATCGGTCCCACGATGTCAACATGTACGTGATCGAAACGTTGGTCAGGTTCGTTGAAGGCTTTCGGTTCGGCGTGTACGTGCCGGTTTACCTTAGATCTTTGGCACTGGATGCAACTGCGAGCCATCTGCGCTATGTCGCTGTTCATTCGTGGCCAAACGTATCGCTGGCAGATGAGCTTTCCGGTTGCTCTACCCCCGGGATGAGACAAATTATGGCACGCCTCGAAGACTTCCTTCCTGAAAGCCTTAGGGACGAATGGCCTAATATCATTTTGCGAGACATCGCAATATATCTCCTGCCGTTGTGGTCCGAAGGTTAATCGCTGCAGTTTCAGCGAACTCGAGTTCTCCTGCAAGAGTTGCTGAAGCTCGACGTCGGTTGTCTGTGCCTCGGCCAGCGCTGGCAGTTCAATCACGGTGGCAAGGCGCAACGGCTGTGCTGCCTCATTGGCTTCGACTCTCGATAGCGTGTCGGCCACGATATTTTCAGATCCTTTGACCAGCGTGATCCTCGTCGAATACTGGCTGATATAGTTTAGGTGGCGGATCTGGCGTGGTGATGCCTTGTCTGACCGTTGTTCGAAGGCATGGATGAGCGGTCTATGATCAGTGCGGATCGAGAAATCGTAACCTTCGACCCAAGGTCTGAAAAACCTGACTGCATAATATATTGCAGCCAACTCTCTGTCGTAGGTGCTGTATTTTACTTCTGCCGGTGACAGCTTCTTTGAGAAAAACCCTATCGGCTCCCAGCTGTCGATGTTCTGTTGCTCTAAGACGGCACCCATTGCCGATCCCGAGGCATCGGTGGTTACCCGCAACTCTGCTTGGGGTGCTGGATGTGCGAGCAATGCTGCGTTGGCGAGATCCTCCTTGCACTTGCCAAATGCTGCGAGCGCTTCGTTGGTCCATTCGACGGGCCTTTGATCCTTTTTTCGGCAATCCTTTAACAGCGCGTGTAAAGGAGTTTGCGTCTCCGCGGCGTTGGGCACGTACCGGCGGTAAAAATTGATGGTACCGAGGAATCGTCGTAGTTGGACCAGCGTCTCCGGTTGCTTAAACTCGCTTATCGCCTCCACTCGTTCTGGAATAGGCTTTGAGCCCCTGGCACTCACGAGATGCCCGAGATACTCCAAGCTGTCCGCGCCGAAAACACATTTTTTTAGGTTAATAGTGAGGCCGTACTTACGGAGACGTGCGAATACGGTCCGTAAATGCCCCTTGTGTTCCGCTTCGTCGGTCGAGGCGATCAGCAAGTCGTCTAGATATGCGTGCGTGAAGTCCAAACCTCCCAAGACCTTCCTGATGAACCTCTGGAAGGTTTGGGCGGCGTTGCACAAGCCGAACGGCATCACCAGGAACTCGTAAAGTCCGAACGGGGTGATCACGGCCGTCTTTGCTACGTCCTCTGGGTTCACCGGAATTTGGTGGTAAGCCCGTACTAAGTCGATTTTTGAAAATATGTTCTTCTTATGTAGGATGGACGTATAGTCCAAAATGTGCGCGACGGGATACCTGTCCGGAACTGTTTGCGAGTTCAGGCGTCGGTAATCCCCGCACGGGCGCCATTCCCCCGTTTTTTTGGGTACCATATGCAGTGGGCTGGCCCAGCTACTATTCGAAGGCCGGCAATAGCCTTGTTCGACCATGTGCTCGAATTCGTTTTTGGCGTTTTTGTACATTTCGGCATTGAGACGGCGTGCCCTCTCAAAAACCGGGGGTCCCGTCGTCTCGATGTGGTGCACAACGTCGTGCTTGGCCGGAGTTTGCTTTCTCGCTGTGTCGAGGATCTCCGGAAATTCTTGTAATATAGCGGCGTATACCGACGCTCTGTCGATTCTCGAAATTCCTGTGATGGCAGCGTTATTTAGGACGCCCTTCACACGGAGACCCGTCTCCTGGTCTATAGCGCATCCGAGCGTGATGTCTACCACCAGGTGGTATTTGTCTAGTATATCGGCACCAATAATGCCATATGGTACGTCGGCAATGGAGAAGGATGCTCGAATTAGTCGCCGAAATCCGAGCCGGAGGCTGAGCTCTTTCTCCCCGTACGTGTTTATAATTGACTGGTTCGCTGCTAAAAGCTTTTGGTGTTATACTGCCCGTCGTTCGCCTTTGCTTGGCGGAACCACGGATACCTCTGCGCCGGTGTCCATTAGGTAAAGTATGCCAGTTGCCTTGTCGGCTAGAAATACTCGGCGGGATGATCGTCGACCACCAGCAACAGCCGAGAGTACTGGTGGTACGATTAGTTTCCCTGGTTCTTTGGGAACTTGCAGGAACCTCCCTTGCACCGCTTCGCCTCTGCCCCGTACCTGTTATGAAAGTAACAAAAATCGGCATTGTCGGTGCGTGTCTCACCCACTCGTGGTAGTGACTTTCCCCGCGAACGAGAGCGACGGCTACGTCGGTCTGCGTCGTTTAACCGCCTCAGCAGTTGACCCATCTGCGTGGTCAATGCGTCTATCCTCTTCTCGAGGCTGTTGTCCGTCTTCCGCGGCGCAGTAATTGCTGTCACACTGTGCCCTGAGTTCTGGCGTATCTCCCACACCCTGTCGGCTAGCTGCGCAATGGCTGCGTTGTCCAATGCCTCGGCCGTGGTAAGTACGAGTTGTACCTCCTGCGGTAGGTGGTCGATCCATAACGTACGGACCGCACGGGGGTCCAGCTGACCATTATTTAAAGATTCCATCTCGGTGAGTAGAAATGAGGGTTTCTTACTGCCCAAATGGAGGCCCGAGATAAGGGTGCGAAATTTCTGCTCCTGCGGCACAGAAAAACGATTTAACAGCGCCTGCTTGATCGCCTCGTACTTGCCGTTTGCCGGTGGCCGAAGGATAATATCCTCCACGAGCACGAGCGTGTCCGGATCCAGTTTGCAGGCTACCGCGGTGAACTTGGAGTTGTCAGCGGTGATACGGTGGAATTGAAATGCCAGTTCAACCGTGGCGAACCATAGTTCGGGTTTCTGCGCCCAAAATGCTGGAAGCGTGAATTTCTCCATGCTGGAGACCGGCGGCTGCGCTGCGTCGTCGGCGCGGCTGGTTGCCGGCGTGGGATTGAGGTTAGCGGCTTCTCGGTTTTGCGTCCAGGATGCCTGAGCTCCGCTGGAATGTTCGTCTTCGTCGCGTGACAGAACCATTTTCTTGTTCGTGGTTTCACAGTTAGGTCGATTAATGACTCTCACAGAAGCTTATTTCCACCTCTTAGCGGTGCGTGCGTGAGTGTGCGAGTTTTATGATTGTCAGTCGTCGGGGTCACCAATTATGTGGGTATTCGGGTCCTCACATAAACGAGTTCACGTATAACTCACTATACTATTCTTTATTACAACTATTACAACAATCAGGTGTTTCGGGTAATACGGTCGTGGCTCTCTTGTCGACGCTTGGACGCTACCTTAAGTCGTTATCTTAGGGTCTTTGTTCGTTCCGCGCCACGCTCTCGCTTCAGCGCGGGAAGTCCCCGTCTCTCTCTTCGCCATAGACTACCCAGCGAGGTAGGTAGGAAAACTACCGTTTCAAATGACTTGTGTCGCCACAGCTTTCGGATGTACACTGCCATCTAGCGGTGACGCATCGCGCGCAAGCTCACTACATGCCGACGTTGTCGGGGTTCGTCCAGGCCTTTCACATCACCTTAACGTTCAAGTAGATAGGTGGGAGAACGATATATGTAAGGTCAAATCCGCAGTACATCTATTTATTTTTTAAGGTTAATATTCATGTCGAAATGATAATGCCGATTCATTTCTGTTTGCATTATATAATTTTTAATGAAAAAATTCTGTCATTTTGTATAATAATTTACAATTTTTAATAAAATTAATATGCAATTTGATATTTGTGGCCGAGTACAAGTTGAGCTGATTCCGAGACCGGCAGCCTATACATATAGTCAAGTGCTGCGTGGCAGCATTTATGTGTCCAATATGGTGGACGTACTAAGTTGAACAGTAGTTCTGTTACGTCCCGACGAGAATTTTAGACCGCAGACGCGGCGCGATAGGAGTTATGGCGCAAACTTTCAAAGAGATAGTGCTTTCCGCGGAAGTGAGTTTTCGAATGGATCGCTCGCGCTTTCGAGACACAACTAAATATTTAATGGGATGGATTGGACGTTGATAAGGATAACGTCGGTTCTCTACTCGTGAGAGAAATAATTGTTTTTCTGGTGTAATTGTAACAATAACCAATAATGTAACTTTATTCACTGTTCGGTGACTGAATCGGGTTTTACAGTTCGAGTTTTTCAGAGTTCTATTTTTACAGGCTTCGAGGTTTTCGAAGTTCGAATTTTACAGAGTTAGAAGATATCGAGATTTGGTATGATAGGTTTAGACTCGATGAAGGTAGAACAAGATCTGGGTTGAGTTTTTCAGAGCGTGGACCGTTCTGCCTCTGCGAGGCAGATTACAATAAAGACGGCTGATTTTGATTGGTCGGATTTTTCGTATGGGCCTTGGTTTTTCTCGCGGAGGGGATTATCTCAAGTGCACGGGGGTGACGTGAGAACGTCGCCTCGTGGGGAAGAAAAAAGGAATTTCGAATTATAGTTCTCGGAATACTTAGAGAGTTTATGTTTATATTGAAGTGTTCGAGCGACGGAGTCGCACAAGAGGTTCGCTGAAAAGAAATAAAAGTGAAGAGGAATTTTTAAGAAGTTTACTGTACGAGGTGTTTATGAGTTGATGGAGTGCTTATATTAGATTACAGTTTAGAATTCTGCGGTGTGTATATGTAATGGGAGCGTGGTCTTATTTGGTTTCCAAGAGCGAATGATATTGTTAGTTGACTAAGAGTTGATGATCGACGAGTGATGGTAAATGGTGTAAGGGAACTGTGTTGGTACATTATCGACTGTCAAGAATTTGAGGTACCGGCCGAACACAATGTCGACTTCGATATTACCGGCTAGGACGTAACAGTTCACAGGGGTGTTCTGTGAACGCTGTTCACAGAACAGCGTTCTCCACAACGACATCGGAAACAGTGGTTTTTTTTGTGATGAAATTAAAAATGTATGAAGTTTTTGAATATTATTTTTTGGCCGTGCATTGACTACGATACATATACTTTTTTTTATCATTTTCGTTTGATTTTGTCAACTTTCGGTACAAATAACACGGAGTTAAATGAGGCATTGGTTCTTAAATATTTCTTTGACAGCATCGGCCAAGTGCCTTTTTCTTTTTTTCAATCGATGCAGCGTGATCAACTCTATCATATATCTCAACTTTATGGAAAGCTACACGAGTTGATATATTTTACTTGACTACTACTTGACGCAAATGCTCACGGGACATCGATGTTACCAGGCATTCCTTTGCCGCCGCAGTCATGAGGAGACTGCATTTGACCAGTTGGGTGCGGAGTACCGGAAAACGCGCAACATGAATCCTTCGAGAGCGCCCGCTTATACGAAGCACGTATGAGACTGAAAACCTCGATTGGAGAGGCGACGGCTCCATATACATTGAAGGAGCACTGGGAGGCAGTGAGGGCATTTGCGTTTGCAGGGTTTGCAGTATAAGAAAGACTCCGTGCCGAACAACGAGAGTGGAGAAGGCAGCGGTTCATCCATCAGGATCTAACAATCTTAATACATTGTATGCGGGCGGTTTTTTCATCAATCCATTTAGTAATTTTCAGATTAGTGCGCAACAACGCGTTTAAGGTAGTAGTCCGGTAACTTGGGTGGGAAAAATCGTTTTTTTGTTCTTCCTTATTTCGAAAGTAAAATATATTGAGAGTACCTTGTACAAATTTTAGACTGAAATTCGAAATATTAATGACGTTATAATGAATATTTGAGAGCGTCTGGTAGTTGCATTCCTACTGCCCGGAGGGTCCCAATTCATGGTGCGAATATGAAAAGCTTAAAGTCGAAAACAATGAACATACGTTTGTTCACCCGTCAGCTTTTGATGAGGACAGTGCGAATTTTTTAAAGCCTATTTACGAAGAACTGTCGTCGAATGATATTTTAGAAAGATGCTTGGGCAGAAACACGCAGAATAACGAGGCGTTCAACCACGGCATGTAGAATTTAGCACCAAAGCATATTTTTGTGGGTCAAAAGACACTAGTAATTGCTGCATGGACAGCGACGTGAACCTTCAATGAAGGGTTTTTACCTATTTTAAAAATCCTAGAATGTATGGGAGTCATAATCGGGCCGCACGCTCTCGCATACGCTAAATTGTACAACTCCCGGATCTCAAAGGCGGAAAATGATGCGGCAAAGGCTTCTCAAGTAGCCAGAATGAGTCGCAGCGCACAAAAAGTTGCTGAGAATGATGCCTACGAAGAAATTTAAGGCATAGTATATGCCCCAGGCATAGGCGATTAATGTAAGTATGAGTTTTAAAAAAAAATCAGTTCTTGAAACTTTAAGTCCACTGTTTCGTTATATTCTGATAAAATTTAATAATCCTAATTCTAACGAGAACGACAATTCTATAGATTAACAATCAATTCGATTTTTTTATTTCAGATGTCCTCAAGATCCGAAATCACCGGGGCCAGTCACATACCTTTTTTTTAGGAGTCTACTTTAACCAATAATAATAATAATAAAACGTTGTAAAATTAAGACAACAAATTTTTTGTTATCCTTTAGATGTCAATAATAACATATGAAAAAAAAACAAAATCATTTAATTTTATTTTCGTTATAAAAAAAAATTCTCGTTAAATACGTAAAAAAACGTGCAAGTTACCAGACTACTATCATCTCCCGTTCTCTACTAACAGTATGCAAAAGACGCAAACACGGTGTTAAAATCAATTGTTTCATCATTTGAAGGCTGACCACTTTCCGTAACGAGATGTGAAACAAACTTTTTACATAGTTATTTTCTCGAATGTTTTGAGAACAAATATTTTTATCAGATGTAGACTTCTTGCAGGGTTCGATAACCATTGCTGTTTACTAGGAATTTTCGAATAGGGGTTCCGAATATTTTTACCGTCGAAGTATACATGGTAAGTCAACATGATCGTGGCTCTTTATTGTATATCCGTATTCAGGCAACTGCATATGTACAATGGCATTATAGCGGCTGTATGGGAAATCGGACTATTCTCAAATTCTTTGTCTTGAAACATCGTCGTTTCCGCCAACAGTCAAATACAATAGTATTTGCGTTATTAATTGTAGTTAAATAATATAGTATACATTGATTTGTATACTATTTAGCTTGATAGTCAATGCTTTATGTTTACCGTATATCGCGTCTAATGTATACTCACTAAAAACATATACTATACACAGTATTGTACAGAAATTCGAAGGTAAATTCATTTAATAACTGCTGCATAGCGCAAGTGCATTCGACTTTATTCGAAAACCCAGCTACCATTCGACCAACAATTAATATTGTTTCTTACTTTTATGCTTAGCCCTCTTCGTTTAAGTACTCGCCATGTACTATCATATTCTCGCGGACACCCGCTAACTTCGTAAAGAAAAATACGCGTCTCGCCGACATGCGCTTTATGAAAGATGAGTTGACGAGCGCCGAAACATTCATGTCCTCAACGTCTCTTCCGAAATTATTTACAATCGTGATTTTATTAGCTCCGCACACTTGCGCAAAATAATTCATTCACAGGCGTTACTCTGATCCTCGTATACTCTTAAAATTATCATATATTTACACTTCACTATTCGCTTTTTTCCCTCATGATCATCAACGATCATTTTACAAACATTGTTTTATTACTCACTGTATTATTTCCCCGACTCTCTGTCTGTCTGTCTGTCTGTCTGTCTGTGTGTCTCCTCTCTCTCTCTCTCTCTCTCTCTCTCTCTCTCTCTCTCTCTCTCTCTCTCTCTCTCTACGTTTGGCATATGATTTTCAGCCCACGTCTGGCAATACGCCAACGCAAACCGTCTACTATACACCAGCTTCGCCAATTATGCGCCATGCATAATCTACCAACTGTCCTAGCTTATATTCATATATATATATATATATATGCGCGTGTGTGTTATGTGTATATGTATAACGGTCGTGTTGGAAATGCGTCACGAATGATCTAATGAAGCACTCGATGGCTATTATATTGTGCTATGTAATGTACCATTCCGGAAGACCAGTTATTACTCCCGAGAGGGTTCGGTACTGAACTAAATTCACATTTTCACATTGATAAAACTCTCAGAAGGTTGTTACTATCATTTATTTTTTGGAACACGCGATCCTGAACATCTACAAATTAGGGATGATATATTTCTCAAGCAGCAATTTCATTTTGCTTAAGTAAACTCGTCAGAGGGCGAGCTTTAATACTCTTTTCTCAAATTTGTAATATGCAAATTTTATAATAACGCGTGATCCAGCTCGTTTCGTTCGTCGAGAAATCGTCGAGTCACTCTTCTAATAAAAATTCTGTTATCTATTTGATTTACCAAAACGATATTGAACTTCTTTTTGTTTCGCACAAATTATACGCGCCGCCAGTCCCTGGAAATCAACATGGAGCCTTTCGTTTAAGCTGCACAAGCTCTGTGTTGCTTGTATAGCAAAGTATGTCTAGCAAAATCGGCTCAGCATCGAAGGTGTCAAATGGCGTGCCGTTCAACTAACAAAACAATGTAAAGACTTGAAATGTGAAAGAAGTTTGATAAATTAATCTTTACAATTGGCGTCTTAAGAAATACGGTATTTAACGTAAATAATCCCAACTGAGATTAGCAATTGTGGTAAATCCTCATTTTTAGTTCATCGTTGCGATTGTAAAGCAATAATCTTACGTCCTCACCGCTCGTTGATGATAGACAGAGAAAGCGCGAGAGCGATTAAAATTTATTTGCAACGGCCGAGTTAAATGAGCGCGGAACTTTTACCTCTCGTCTATTAGAAAAGTCGAGAGCAGCGTGAATTAGAAACTATTAATAAGAGACTGATGCGCATGTGTACAATATATATCTATAGGAGCTGTAAGCACCGTGAGCTGAGAGAGATCAGAGATCGAGAGTCGCGCGCGCGCCTGTCGAAGCGATAAAACTTCAATTGATTTTTCGGCATTTACATTTAACGTGAAAATTCTCAGTCAGAGATCGTAATCGTTGACGAACTCCATCTCGGATAGTCATCTTCGTGGTTCCGAGGCGAATGCCGTTATCGAACTGTCGACGCAACCAACAGCGAGTATAACACGATGAGGATGAAAACTCAGACAGCCGACTGGGCCGATTCGCGTGCCCATGAAACCCTCGTGAAACTTTATCGTGTTGAGATGCTGTCCCGATGTGTTGTAAACGCTTATGCAGTGGTTCATAGAACCGCTGTGAAACAAACAATTTCACATGAAATAATGAATGGTTCCTTTTTTCTTTTTTTTTTTATGGAACAACAGAGCTATGTGATAAACAAATTATTATTATATCGTGGAGTAATTCCACACGACAATTAAAATAAATACAGTCATCGGTCCCAAAACAGAAAAAAGTATAAGATATTCCTGATAATAAATATACGAGGTGATTTTTGAGTTCAAGTAAATATGAAAAATAATTTTCAACGATCCAATATTAATGATAAAAGCTTTGAGAAAAATAACTTTTACGAGTTCTGTAGGGTCTCAAGACGCTGTGTTGCATACTACCAAACCTACTACGACCGTACCGAAAACCCGATTTGTATATTCTCCGGAATGGCATAACACATTAGAATGAAATTTGACTTACAATTAGCCAAGAGAAAAAGAATTCGAGTCATACTGATTGATACCGATTGATTGCGTTGTGCCGGAGAATTTAAGTTTTCCAACTAGCTTTCTCGCAATCAAGGCATAATTAATTATAGTCTGTACACCACATCTTAAAGCCCGCAGATCCTCAATTTTCCTAGACATTAAACCTTTCGCTTCCACAGTCCGACCCACCCGAGTCTCGCCACTAACCGTATGGTTTATATTTTTAATATGAAAAGAGAGATTTTTAATATAAAAAATGCTGTCAATTATTGAAAAAGTACTGGAACAAAAATATAGTTCACATATATTTAGGTATTGATATATTTACAGACTTTAAATATTTATATTTAATTAATAATGGAACTGAAATTAGATAATATATTAATTTTCAAGTAATTCGCATTTCGATTCTGATGTGTTGTATATTTTTGTTAGCCGTCTTTTACGCAGAGATAATGAAGATTCTTTTTATTTTCGTCGTTCGAATACTTTTCCGAGTCGGTTATCCGTATTGTAAGAGAATACGTTTTTTTTTAAATTCCCGTAGACATTTTAAAACGACATTTTAAGTTATACCTATATACAATTTTTTAAACTTTAGTTACGTTCACCAATAGAGCATGGATGTCGGATATATTCGGCGCTAGAAACGAGAGGATTAATTTGGAATTAAGACGAATGGACGACACTCACCATGCAAAATTGTTGGAATCGTCGTGCACGGCGAACGAAGTAATGACCTGTGACGTTTGCACCGTGCTCAATGATGAATTTTTCCGCAGGTCAAAGATCTTGACATCACCGGACGACGATGCTGTGATAAGGCGAGAGGGATTAGATCCGTTGTTAAGGAAATGAGATCCGAGTACCCAGGCGTTGTGTTCTCGCCAGGTCAAGACTCTGGCGTCAATAGGTGGAAGTCTGCGGTCAAAGAGGCGGACGGAACCATCGCCACAACCGAGAGCCATCATCGAGCCAGAACCGTCGGTATCAAGACAAGTCGCGCAGCAATCAGCTCCAGTCGGAAAATCTTGCTTTTTCAATTCGGTCTCAGCGTCCCATAGCCTTACGATACGAGCATCTCCGCTTACGGCAAGAGTCAAGGATCTCTGTTCCCAGCTTGTGACCAGCCCAGCGGAAGCTGTAATAAAAAATGAACGCTAGACTAAATAAATGATTTGGGCTTAAGGCGATTAAACCTTACCACCGACGCATCGCAAACAATCCGCTACGTTTTACAATATTTCGAACACGGTTATTGTATTTGGAAGTTCTACAATTAATTTTTCTTCGGCATTTCAAACGATCAAAGTAGAATTTTGCGAGGCTATAATAGAATAATTTTCATAAGAAGGACTTTACCGGAGGATCCTTTTGGTGCCGGTTGCACGTCAGCCAAGGCTTGCCAAGCTGTCAGAAGAACCGGATCACGTCCAAGCATATTGCAATAATTTTTCCAAATTCTCACTGCGCCATCGTCGGAAGCTGCCATTAACAACGAGACATCGTGGGGGTTAATAAATTCGAGAGCCGTTATTCTCGATGCTCGGTTTCCTCGACTCGCGCAATAAGTCAGCTTGGTTCCGACTTGCCAGTCCCAAATGCCGAAAGAATCTTTCGCAGCTACAGCGAGGTGATGATCGAACGGATGGAACGCCAGCACGTTCGGCGATTGAGGCACACGCGTATGAAAAATCTGTGATTCGATTCTCGAATGACTAGCCTTTTGCTGTTCGTCGCGAGCGTCCCGCCGTTGTCTATTATTTCGAAGATAACGCCATTCGCGCTCGTAATGAGCTCGACTCTCTACGTCTTTCGTTGACTCTGTCTCGTTCTCAAAGGTTACCGGCTGGGCGAATTGAGCGCAGCTCCACTGAACGAATTGCGAAGTGGTCAGTGGATTTTTTCCACCCGGTAGCTCGTCAGCTTCTTCCGATATCTAATGCATAGTAAAAGAATCCCTAGTCAGCCATATTTAACAGTATATTACTGCGTGAATTTGATAGAGCGGACATTCCTACGCTTGTTTCTCAACTTTTATGTCGGAAGATTTTCGGGTCTCTCCCTCCCTCTCTCTCTCTCTCTCTCTCTCTCTCTCTCTCTCTCTCTCTCTCTCTCTCTCTCTCTCTCTCTCTCTCTCTCTCAAATATTATTTGCCAGGACAGCTGGCAAATATTCCAGCTGTCCTGGAAACGCTTATTTGTAATTTGATGTTTATAAAGATTGAACATAGTCCAGCAGCTGATGTGGCGATTAGACATTTAAAAAAATGAGGTCAAGTTAATTAAATACGATACAAACGAGATTCGACTTCGCCAGACTTGCTGATTTCGGCGTACCATTTCATTCAAAGGATTTTGACTAAACATTCGGAATGAGCGATTTAAAAAGATCAAAAGTGCAGAATTTGATGAACATATGGCTACTAGTTGCTGTCTTGACGCGTCGTGAATACATTTTAATTGTGGGTAGTAAATTAACCAACTTGGCAAGGAGATAACGAGTCAGACATAGGCAATTTTGAGATTAGAAGAACTTAAGAAATAAATATATATTGTGCATGATATTATCATGATTGATGTTAGTTCTGTTTATTTTAGTACATAACTGCCGGAATTGGTGATCGTTGGATGAAAATATGATTGTTGAAATGAGTAATTAATTGCTTACCGTGTTTGGAATCGGTTTTCTCGTTCGCGCGTTGTGTGGAGGTATTCTCGAAGTCCGCAAGAGATCCGCCGTGGAATTTACCGTTGGAGGCGATTCGCCCTTACCAAGATAACTCGCACGATTCGAGGGCGACGGGGGTAACGAGAGTGACGACGATATCTTCGTTTCAGTAACTTCCTTCGGTGTCGAGGATTCTTTGACCTAGTCATTAATTTATTTCTTATCCTTCGAGCACACAATTTGCTACTCGTGAGCAGGAAAAACAAGATCTAAATAGGATTTTACCTGATTACGAATGTGATTTGTCACTTTTTGTGACATCGTAGCTACGGTGGGATGCGGATCGTTGTCGAGGCTGCAAAAACCATGCCAGAGCTTCATGTATACGCTTCCGTACGAGAGACTCGGTAGATTTCCCAAAGAGCTATGGCCTACGGAACGAATCGTCGAAAAACAAAATTACAACGTACCAAATGTTTTCCTTCCCATAGTTAACGTGCATGTGCGTAGACAGTAATGACACGAAAGAGTGATTGAGGCGCAAAATTACAACGGGCTCGCCCCGACGAACATGCCAATATTAATGTGCTTTTAACCTGCATTTTTAAGCTTATTTCATTACCGAGAGATTCGCATGGTTTCCTCACGAACTCCCAATTATTTCCTGTGTCCGAAATAGAATGGGAAAAACCTTGATTACGTGACACTCGTGTTTTCCGTAAAAATGTACATATACGTTATTTATTTTTCCGCTTTACCTAAACTACTAATGGACGACGAAGACGAGACCCTCTTTATGCGATCCTGTCCAAAACCATCGATCGTGTCATTCGTGTACGTGTTACTCGGCCCCAACATCTTGAGTTTGTCGCGCGAACCAATCCGCCTCATACCACTATATGGTGACAAAGTTTCAACGACGAGGTCTCGCCTGCTACTTTCCTCAGCAAATGCTAGAGTAACGAACGAGTTCTCGAAGTGTAGAACCACCCATTGAAGAGCGACTACGAGTTCCTGAAATGTTCAATCCCTTTTATTGTTATAAACAGCTCTTATGTCAAATGAATAGAAACAGTTTGTTCATTTGTCTTTTTGTTGGAGAGAGCTCGGAACTCTATTTTTCGTTTTCACGATTGATTGACATACTTTTCTGACTAGCGGACTCATGTCGTGGCTCACAGTATTGATAAGGGTCATTGCTATAATCTGATCGATGTTATTGGCGTGTTCGCTTCGCTTCGTAACGCTATTGATGAAAGTCCCGAGGGCGTAAACACTGGCAGCACGCACCTAACGACACAGTCATTACATCAGTAAGATTAATCAGACGTTTATGTTAATACTGAGAGTAAGTGATTAAATTTGTATGCTTCCATAGAGATAGTCTAAATTAAAGGTGCAACATCTAAAGCCGTCGACAATGTATATATATGTATACATTGTATATATATGGGGCATTCCACGCCAGATCGGACACCATTTAGCTTTTGCATCTCCGATTTTTTGAAATTTGTTTATGTTCTAGTATTTGTTGAAAGAGGCCTCCATGATTTTTTTCAATTTTTTTTGTCGAACCATTTTCAAGATATCGCTTTTTAAAAAATTACGTTACTTTTTTTTTTAAACGTCCATAACTTTACGAAAAATGGGCCAATTGAAATTTTTTTTTTTTATTTTCTTTTTAAACGCGCTTTTGATACAAAATATCGAACAAATTTTTGAAACCGTGTTTCTATGATTTTCAAGTTTCAAACATAAATTGTTGATTTACAAAAAAAAAACACGTACTGATCGATTTTCTTGAAAATTTTTTGTAAAAAACTGTCATTTACTCAACAACTTTTAAGCCTAGTTAGATAATGGGACAACGATGGGATCGATTTTTTGTCGATTTTTCAATTTCCATATTTTAGTTATCTGCGTTGAATAGATTTCTGAAAAAATACTATGCACAGGAACTAGTATTAATAATTATTCCACACATAGGGATTATTAATTAGTTCGCAGATTGATTTCAGGAAACAGGTAGAGGCAAATCGCCGAATAGCATTTATTTTCTTACACGTTTAAATATTTTATAAATTCTCGATTCAACACATGAAACAAATTCTTTAAATCTCAAAGTGTCTTCTCCGTCTGGCAATAAAACTGAATTGTTTGCCAAATATTTATGCTCAATTCGATACGCAAGTACGCAAAACTATCATTGTGTAATGCCAGACGGAGAAGATATTTCGGGATTTAAAGAATTTTCTTCATCTGTTGAATCTCGAATTTATAAAATATTTAAACGTGTAGGAACATAAATGCTATCGGCGATTCAGGCTCTATCTGTTTCCTGAAATCAATCGGTGAAGTAATTCGACACATAGGGAATAATCCCTATGTGTCGAATAATTATTAATAGTAGTTGAAGAGGAGCGCAGTGGCTGGGTGGATAGGGCGCTGGGTTCGCACTCAGCGGACCCGGGTTCGATTCCCGCAGCTGACACCGATGGAAAAAGAAATGTTTCTATGTGTTTATTCTGCAATCCTGGCGGTTCGGATTCCACCAAAACAAACGTCCAAACCTCGCTGTGATGAGCGAGGATGGTGACACCTTGGTCGAGCACGGGCGGCCCATATTATCACAGATGAGGAGGTGCCGGCCCTAGGAGACTCTGGTGAACGTGCTTGAGTTTACTCGCATTAACACTGGAGGAGACTAGGTAGGCACCGACCTGCATCGACGGAGGTTTTCTGCAGTTTCCCTCCGTCCGTGGCAAATGCGATACAGGGAGGTTAGGGGGAATGCGAAACGGCTGCAGCCGTGGTCCGAATAAGAATGTCGGAGGATAGGTTGGAAGATTGGAATGATAATATAGGTGTGTAAAAACCTGCAAAGGGTATACACATTAAACTCCCACATTATTATTAATAGTAGTTCGTGTGCATAGTATTTTTTCAGATATCTTTCAACACGCATAACTAAAATATGGAAATTGAAAAATCGAATAAAAAATCGATCCCATCGTTGTCCCATTATCTAACTAGGATTAAAAGTTGTGGAATGAATGACAGTTTCTATAAACAAAACTTAAACAAAAAATCAACAATTTATATTTGAAACTTAAAATTCTTGTAGAAATAGGGTTTGACAAATTTGTTCGATATTTTGTATCAAAAGCGCGTTTAAAAATAAAATTAAAAAAAAAACCCCCTTCCAATTTTGCCCATTTTTCGTAAAGTTATGGACGTTTAAAAAAAAAGTAACGTAATTTTTTAAAAATCGATCGATATCTATATCGAAAACGGTTCGACAAAAAAAATTGAAAAAAATCACGGACAAATACTAGAACATCAAACATTTTCAAAAAAACCGGAGCTGCAAAAGCTAAATGGTGTCTGATTTGGCGTGGAATGCCCCATATGTATGTATATATGCATATATATATATATTCCCCGCCAATAAATTTCGGAAATCCGTCAAAATTGACACTATTACATTTTACAGGGCATGCTTAATATAAAATATATAAAATATATAAATTGTTGAAAACTCGTCAGGATGAAACAATTCCATTTCGCGGTAAGAAAACTTTTGTTTCATTTTTTGACCGCTGTAAACTTCTTAACAATTAATGTTAACAAACATTAAGAAAGACTGATTTTAAGAATTTTGTGGTTCGAAAAATATCGTTGACTAAAATATGCAACAAACAAAAACGTTCACAGTTGGATAGTAACATTTTTTGAATACCATCAAGATTCATCAATAAGTTGTTGTTAATGGAAAAGTGGAAATGCGATGTTCTTGGTTATTTTACATGTTTGGCTCATCACAATGAGCTGTAATTTTCGTTGATGATGACGACATGCGTAAACCATTGTTTAAATCGTTTAAAACGGTAACAGGAATGTGCGCAGATGTGGCTTTGTAAAATTTAATCATCCGTAATCCGCCAATTGCTCACTACCCAATCTAAAATCTTGCATCAATGTATTCGTAACATCGTCATTCGTCTTAATGCAGAGTCTCTAATACTATATGATATTCTGAATTGTCTATTAAAAAGTATCTTATTGCACCAATTAACGCAACTTTTTTTAAATTTCCGGTAAAATCTTGGCATATTGTAAATTACAGTTAGTTTCCCGATAATTCATTGGCATTCACAAAATTACGAACAAGGGAATACCGATGAAGCTATTGGAAAGACGGATAAAAATTTGGGCGATCGATGGCCGTGTCTTATGAGACGCTGATGATGTTTTAATTCGCTACCATACCTCAGGAACAGGATCTTGCAGCAAAGTGTAGAGTTTCTCGTGGGCTATATCTCGAACCCCGCACCATCTCGCTTTATCGTAATTATGCCACAATCTACCGAGACAGAGACACAACCATTGACGCAGCAAAGGATTCGAATCACCCAGTTGCTCGAGGCATATCGATACAAGACTTCCTTGAAGCGCTGCCTCTTGACCAGCTGGATAATCATTAACGACGCTCGCCAAAACAAAAGCCGCCAATGTTCGGTGTTCACTCTGAAAACGTAAAGGGTCGATAGTGAAGAAAAAAATTACTTTTTTTTTTTTTTTTAAAGAATCAATTCGCGAGTTTGTTTACCTGCATAGAAACGTCTTGCAAGACTGACAAAAAGTATTTGTGACCGTTGTCGCGGACGAGATCTGCTTGACAAGTCTGGATCGAGACGAAGAAAAAATTATTTTGCACGGATGTCGAAACCTGAACGAGAGGTCATGGCAAAAAGGCCAAAGAGAAAACAGAAAAACGTCGACTTACACTATCCACGGCCAATATCTTGGCCCAAATGAAGACTAACAGGGGTCGAAGTTCTCTAGCGTTGCTCTGAAGAAGCTTGAGTACGTATGGAAATATTCCAACGCTGAGCGCCAAGTTAACAGCCCAAGGTCCGAGATCGAGAAAACAACCGAGCAACTCGAGCGCTCTCAGTCTATGAACCTGACTGAGGAGAACCTGCAATACTATCGGCAACTGTTCCGGTGGATTCCGATTTTTCGAACCCAGTGTTAGCCAAACCTCGAATGCTGTCAATTGTTCCTCGAAGAATGGGGAATGTACGAACTGATCCGCGGCATCGAGAATCGAGGGTAGTTGCGCGAGACAGAGATCGAGTGCGAGATCCCAGGCCTGCCACATCGGATGCTGAAATGTCAAGATCGTTATTTATTTCAAAGATGTATTTTCCATTTACGTTTTATGATAATTACCTGATACGTTGATGGCAACTTTGGACACGAGACTGGAGTACAGTCGTAAGAACGCAATATTCTTTCGGCCAGTAAGAAATTTCTGAACAAACTGGCGACTAACAAATCTTGCCTGAATAATCTTTGGAACAGGTCTGCGAAACAGAAAGTGTTTTATGCAATTAATAATTCATATAAAACAGACAGATATTTGTGTATAATATCGATGAAATAATCGTGGACATTGCTTAACGGTCAGGAATTGGTCAGGTCGATCGTTTATTCGTCGTATTACCCCGGGGTAGAGTATTCCAGGCTATTGTGTCGGTGATTGCCGTGAAAATCCAATTGAGCTCTCCCAGCATCGTTCGTCTATCCGCCAGTTGTCCTGGTATTCTGCATCAAGGACAGAACGTTGGGATGAGCAAAACTCTTTCTTTCTCGAAAGAGGATAAGGGTACGGGCGGTAAGAAACTTCTTGTGAAATGTAGCTTACTTGTCGATAAGATCCAGCGATATTTTTGGAACCAATTTGGAGGTATTGTGCATCACAAACCTGAAGAAATGAGAATGCCGTCACACTGTCGTCACATTGAAACCTTCCGTAAAAAATCCCGTTTCTTTTTTATTGAGAATATTTGCGCTTACCAGCGTAACGCTATTTTGATCGGAGTCGTCAGGCAGGAGCTAAATATGTCAGCTGGCAAATCGGGATTCATCGGCAATATCTGATTGGCGGCACAAGCTGCCAGTTGAATACAATTTTTGTACGAGAACGTGGCGATCCCGGCGACGCCACTAGCTCGATTTTGCTGGACCGCTTGTTTCTCTATCTGTAATATGTACATATAATTTGTTGTACTTGAAAGTTATCTTTTTTCCTTGAATTTTATCGATTCTTTTCTTTATGTCCTCGTACAACTTTGGGTAAGACCAAACTTGGTGGAGGTTTTTTGTTGTTTGAAAGTACACGAGGTTTGCTGTATTACGAGAATTGATATCTAAACTAATGCAGATAAGATTAAAATGTAATGAAATATTATTTCACGAAATGTTTTTGGCGTTGAAATTTAAGAACATTTCACAGTATAAAGCTATAAATAAGAAAAAGAACTCAGTTGCGGATTGCCGATTTCTGTAATGATTTTCCATAAGTTCACCTGGTTGACATAGCTCCATCTACAACTAGGAAATCATATTTTTCAAGCTTCTCAGACTTTTTCATACAGCAAGTTTTGTGAAAGGTGGAACGTCGCGAGCAAACATTTTGAGCAAATTGTTAATTCCCAACGCTTTTTTTTTTAACTGGCCGCAATGTACGTGAATTAAAACGTTTGTGACTATTGAAAAAGGTTTGACATTCCTCAAAATGTGAAGGGCCGTCTCGATTTCCGTGAATTTAATACGAAGTGAATCTAAGATCCAGTGTCGCTGGCTACAGTGTAGCTGGCCTTCAGTGCGGATGAGATAAATGCAAAATCGGATTGGTAAATAATTGTTTAGGACGGCGCACTTGATCGGGACGAAAGGCTAGCTCAGGCACTTTTTCCCACAGGCACACGGCTAACATAGCATACACAACCATAGTGTATATTCATTAACGTAAATATCATCGGAATCTGTCGTGCCATACCAGAGAGTTTATGAATCACATTTTACAAGTGGTCGTAGCATGCAGCACCGCGTTTTAAGGCGATTCTTAATTTCTGTATACATAAACACTGCCAGAATATAAGATTTTCTTACCTCAACGTCAGCAAATGTATGGATAACATTTCAAAATTGATAGAGAAACTGTGGACTTTTCTATACTCTATATTTCTATAAATTTCAAATCTATTTGATTATTTTTGAATGAAAGTTTAGTCAAACCATTTTTTCGACTAACGAATTAACTATATAATTTTACTTGGCTCCATCATTATTTACGAGACATAAACCTTCATATTGATCGATTAAAACCTTCCGAATCCCATGGACTCTGAACGGCTCTGTCGATTATTCGCTAATGCGATATCAGAGATTCTTGATCGAAGCTTTACGCGTATAGCAATTGTCGGCTCGAAAATTGTAGAGCTCGGCGCCGAATATTCTTAAAAAATTTCAACGTCCCTTCATTCAATTTTAAGAACTTGGAACGAAATCAACAAAAGCTTGCGACCGCAAAGATTCAGCATGATAGCTCTCGATTAATTGGCAAGCTGCAGAGATTTGCCGTGCAGATTTTTTCAACTTGCTTTTTTTGACTATTTGGAACAGCGCGAGCGCCGTGACGTAAATATAAATAATAATAAAAAAGTTCTTCCGAGTACAGCCACAGTACAGGAAAGTAAAATTATCCTTCATTTCATTGGAAAAGTAAAAACGGAAAAGTTCCTTCCAACTTGTTCGAAAAGTTCCTAACAATAGTATTATCTTTTTCTTATATATTGTTACCTCATATTCCTTCTCGTGTTGCTCTGCAAATTGTTGAAACGAGTCGACGATTATACCAGCATTTGAGCAATCGTAGACATAAATACTCGGTGCTCCCATCCACGTTTGAAGATCGTATACGGACAATGGAATGTACTGAGTATATGTTCTGTTGAATACCCATATTTCTCCGTTGCTCGTAGGTTTTGGAACACCATGACCATTGTAGTGAAACAACACTCTTTCCTCTTTAGCATTACGCCTCAATGATGTGCACAGTTTCTTCACTTCCTCGACTGTGGGATCGAGACTTTGCTTGTACCTTGCTCGAGGCTGCCAACGCTCGTATTGCTTTTGCAAATTCGAGCCTATTGTCTCAAGTGCCTTCTGAGAACTCACTGAGAGTGGATCTAAATAAGAAGATGAAAAGTATCAACTCTTTTTCCTGTTTAAAAAAAAATGAATTTGCACTTAAAAATTACAAGATTGCGGTAATGTTTAATCAATTTTCTCAATGACATCAGAAGTCAACTTATCGAGCTATATTTAATATTTAAAGGTAAAGGTAAAGCAAAAAGAGCAAAAAAGATAGATACTCATGTTTCGGAAAAACGATTTTTAGGGTGTCGAGCATGTACAACCGCACTGAGATTCTTATGTCATGGAAAAGAATGGCATTTTACATTCCATAATAATTAGGTTTTGCCAAAACCGTCGGAAACTATTCTAGTAACTTTTTGATAATAACCTATCAAAAAGCTTTTGTAGCATACTTAATCGCATTTGCATTATCCTCGAGTGACTCAAACGTTTGAACGTATATACAAGATTGATACTCATGGTCGGTAATAAAACCTTAAAGTAGTTTTAAGTAGACGCATTGAAATTGCCGCGTAAATCTATCTCCAACAAGACATCTTCATCCTAGTCATGTATTACCAGAATTTAATCTTTCATCAAGTCTCGTAAGGTTGAAAAAAAAAGAAATACTTATGTTTTTATTACCGACCGAGAGCCCTTTATCGATGCTCCGTATCGCATCGACTATACCTTACCCACAGAAGGCGCTACCGATACGGACGCGTATACTTAACCTCGAAAAAATAATAATAATAATAATAATAAACACATTCGTTACATAAGACCGATGACAAGGATCGAGACGAGACTTTAGAAAAGAAACGTTCACAGGTCGTAGTAAATGAAGCGAGTCATACCGATCCAGCACTCGAGACGCGCGCATGGTTGGGTCTTGACGATGTCCGGAGGATCGACGCCGACATTCAGACACAGTACGAGAGCAACACTGACAGTTTTCATCTAGAAATGATATCGAAAAATTCGTGCGGTTAGGTTTCGTATCTCGTTGAGATTGAAAATATTAGGCAATTCTGAAAAAAGAAAATGTAGTACGATGAAGGATAATAGTATTGTCTCCGAAGATCAAGGACCATCCTTACTTTTTATATTTTTTATATTTTTTCCGATAAAGATTTAATTTCCTTGTGTACGTGTAGTATGGACGAATTGGAATAGGAATTTTATCATTAAAAACAACAAGATCACGTCTAACCCTTTCTTTCATACGCCAGGATTGGCTAACGCAATTGACACCCTCTATGACCGCAACATGTCTCGGACGATTGAACGCAATCGGCAACTTCCAATCTTCATCGTCGCCAATGTTATCACCTTCGTCTTCGGTTTTGCGACGCGATCTAGCTACAATTAGCGTTTTCGTTGTCCGATTTGCGATCGGTGCTGATGCCCCGACCATTGTCAAATTTGCCGCAGCAGCAGCGCTTGCCCCGGACATACCGCACGCACTGACTACACACAACACACGCCCCCCCCCCCCCGGCCCCGCTGCTGCTGCCGTGCCAAAACCAAGCAAATGCTGTCCGGGGCTGACGAAAATGCGTCGAACAATTGTCGGACACGAGAATTTCACTGGTAAATCCGTGAAAACATCACCAATTTCGCACGTACTTGATTTCGCGAACACTTCACGTATCAATTTGCTGTATCTCCTTTTTCTCGACACTTTCTTTATTATCGCTCAAACTCACAAAAGCATGCAGCAATACAGCGCAGTATATGTTTTCTCTGTTTTCTCTGCATATTCACCGATGGCAGCGACAATTGTGCAACACGGGAAACTCTCGGGCCAGGTCTATTTTTTCGACCATGTGTGTTGCGTTATCGACCGACGCACCCCATATTACCGTTCGCGATTATATTGCAGTACGTAAACAGTTGCCGAGTACCACGAGTTCCGTATTCGCAAAGTCGTAAGGAGCGGAAATACAAGGGTGTGTCGCGTCTCATTATTACGCAGATGATAATTTATATAGTTCGGTATACTGGGAGTGTCGGAACTCGGACGATAGAAATGCTAAAAAATCGGCCTTTTATTATTAAGGTAACATCATTTACCAAACGTATGCGAAATTAAAGATGAAATGGCGGTTGAGGAGTCGACTACCACGCTGGATAACTATAATTCTCCTTTAAGGATGTATGTATGGTCAAATCCGCAGTGCATCTATTTATATTTTCATTTTTATGTCGATATGTTAATGCCGAATCATCTCTGTTTGCATTTTATAATTTTTAATGAAAAAATTATGTCATTTTGTATAAGAATTTACACTTTTTAATAAAATTAATATGCAATTTGATATTTGTGGCCGAGTACAAGTTGAGCCAATCAAATAATTTTATTTCTGTCCCGAGAAAATGTGGCAACAAGGCTACTGTCAGCCACGACAATCAGCTACAGCTGATCATTCCGAAGATCGGCCGCCTATACATATAGTCAAGTGCTGCGTTGCCGCATTTACGTGTCCAATATGGTGGACGTACTAAGTTGAGCAGCAGTTCACAGAACACTGTTCTGTGAAGCGGTTACGTAGAAGAAAGGCCACCAAAGTTCGAAAATCCCGTAGAATTTTGCTTTTCACAAAATACGCCGAGATGCGACATATGTTGAATATGGCGAAGCACCTGTTGTCACTTGTGCATGGTGTAAAAAATCTCTGAGTTTCAAACACTTTTATCACGACTATATCATTATTGTAATACATATAATCCATAAAAAATGTACTGTTAAAACGGTTATCAAACTTTTCCGATCATATTGTAATCTTCAAAGGGTATACGTGCCGAGGAGAATTTCTTCGAAAAAATACAATTGTAATCCAGTTACTTCCGAAACAGGAAATTATTCCATAATAGCCTATTATAGGTAAAGCCTTACCTTTTTCTGTGCCGATATGAGTCGAAAATCGAACAGTAATTTTCACCCAATTATTCACGAATTATTGCAATAAATAATACGCCATTTTTTGTTATATTGTTACGTCTTAGCCGGTAATGTCGAAGTCGACAGTGCGTTCGACCGGTACCTCAAACTCCTAACAAGTCGATAACGTACCAACACAATTCTCTTACACCATTTACCATCACTCGTCGATCACCAACTCTTAGTTAACTAATAATATCATTCGTTCTTGGAAATCAAATAAGACCAAGCTCTCATTACATATACACACCACAGAATTCTAAACTGTAATCTAATATAAGCGCTCTATCAACTTATAAACACCTCGTACAGTAAACTTCTTAAAAATTCCTTTTCACTTTTACTTCTTTTCAACGAACCTCTTGTGCGACTCCGTCGCTCGAAAACTTAGATGTAAACATAAACTCTGTAAGCATTCTAAGAATTATAATTCGAAACTCTTGTTTCCTTTCCCACGCGGCGACGTTCTCACGTCACCTCCGCGCGCTGGAGATAATCCCCTCCGCGAGAAAAACAAAAGGCCCATACGAAAAATCCGACCAATCAAAATCAGCCGTCTTTATGGTAATCTGCCTCGCAGAGGCAGAACGGTCCACGCTCTGTAAAACTTAAGGGAGATTATCCTTCGCTCTCATCGAGAGCAGACCTCATATTTAAATTCTCGAACTCCGTAAAAATACGAAATCCAGATATAAAGATCTCGAACGTTGTAAAACTCTAAATCTGTAAAACACTCTCGAACTCTGTGAAACACAGATGAGAATTCATTCAAAACTCTAATAATCGAACAATTAATAAAGTTTACGTTAATGGTTATCGTTAAGTAAAACCAAGTGTAATATCATTACTCTCCTTTGGGTGGAGAGTCGACGTAAACCTTTACCAACATCCTATCGAAACCCAAGGAATCGATACTATTAAATATCAAGTTGTATTCAGAAGTCGCGAGCGCTCCGCAAAAAGACTCACTTGTGCGGAAAACCCCAATCGTTTTCAAAGTTAGCGCCTTGTCTTCGATCGCGCAGCGTCTTCGCTCAGTGTCCCCCTCTCGGGACGTAACAACTCTATTTAATAAAATTGGTGGCAGCGGAAAACTAAAACCAGTGACAACAGTCAAAACAACCACCAATATTTAATAAAATTGGTGGCAGCGGAAAACTAAAACCAGTGACAACAGTCAAAACAACCACCAATATTTAATAAAATTGGTGGCAGCGGCAAACTTAGAATCAGTGTCAACGACCGAAAAGCCATTTATATTTAATAAAATTCGTGGCAACAGATAACACAAAAATAATAAATAAAATCTGTGTCAGTGAATAAACAACCAACAAACAATATATTTAATATATCGGCAGCAGCCCGAAATAAAAATAAAAATAAAAATCGTCGGATCCTCTCGCTATCCGTGCATTTGGTCACGACGCGAATCTACTTCCGACGACGCTCTGTTATCTGAAAGGAAGGTAACAAAGTCAAATAAACCAACATCTCTGCAACTACTGGCTTTATTTGGCACTCAGACATCACGACTACACACTCATATTTAATAAAATTCCAATCATCAACGACTCGGGACGAGCTCGACAACGTCAAAATCACAAAAAAAATCCTCCAACCGACTCCAATCCAACGTCTCAAGGCCAACGGACAACGATCATCATCTACATCTACAATCTTCAATCACGACTAGCGCATTATTTCTTAATTATCGAGTAAGTCAATAATATTCTAGCACCATGCAAAATAATACAGCCGACGGGGACATAACGAATGCCCAATCGTCCTCACGTGGTAATAATTTTACAATAAATCATGATCTCGCTTCTTTAAACGCTCGATACAGAGATTACGTTAGATTTGTACCCGAATTCGACGGGACACCGAAAACGTGCGCCCTAAATACATTTATCAACCTTTGCGAAAAAGGGCGGGAATTCTTCCCAATTGTAGGAGAAGAAGGCATATGCACCTTTCTATACAGCAAATGCAAAGGCGAAGTAAGTGAAGCACTCCCTCTCGAAACCAGTCTCGACGATTTCATTTCGGGATTGAAACGAACTTTCGTGGCATCAAAACCTATCAAACAATGGTTCGAAGAGCTGGGTAAATTCCAACAGTTGAGAAGCGAGTCAATATCTAAATTTTACGGTAAGATGCGCAATTTCCTTCTCGCAGCCGAACAATCAATTCGGAGTACAGATTTGCCCGAGGTCGAACATATTATACCGTCTCTAAAGCGAATCGCTATTGATCAATTTCGACAAGGGCTTATAATCGATTATCGCACACAAGTACCGCTAAAGCGTTACGACACTCTCAAAGAGATTTATCTAAAAGCGCTAAGGGTCGAAGAAACTATCGGTCCAATCTCAGTAAGCAGTACAACCTGTCTCCCAATCACACAGAAACCCAAAACAAACTCCAACCAATCACGACCGATGACCGACAAAAAGTTCTGCACTTATTGCAAAAAAACAAACCACAATTTCACAGAGTGTTTCGCCCTAGCCAAACATATCAACCAAAATCAACCTAAAGAGAGCGAAACGAGAACCGAAAATTCTCAACGAACGACCTGTAATTATTGTAAAAAACCGGGCCATTCACTTAGTGAATGCCGCAAACGAGCATTCAATAACAGCAGAAAACAACGCAACCAAGAAAGCGCAAACGATCAGGGAAACTTTGTGTCGACCTCTCGAGACGGCGTGACGACCGGTCAGACACAACAGGAACGCCAAGAGTAAACAATAAGTTAAATTCAGTCGAGATCCAAGTGGCGAAGTGCAGACTAAGCTCGAATACTTTAACGTATCTTTCGCCCGCTATTTCATTATCCTCTAACGATTTAATCGAGGATAACACCATGTTCTTTGCGGATTCAGGCTCAGAACTTAATCTCATAAAATTAAAATGTATCCGAAATCCTGATTCAATTAATCGCTCAATTATCTTCGAATTACATGGAATCTCGGCAACGGACTTGCCTATGACTCTTGGACACATTCAAATCAATCTCAAAAATAAACTCGAAAATTTTCAAGTCATAAATAACGAATTCCCAATAGAATTCGATGCTATACTCGGACAAGAATTACTCGGTTTGTGTGGGGGCGCGATAGATTGGGAATTGAGATCGGTACGCATCAGGGGAGAGCAAATTCCATTTGCTAGTTCAGAATCGTTCCTTTTGAAGGCTCGCCAAAAGACGATTATGTTCGTTAAAGTGCGTAACGCACTCGAAACCGGTTACGTGCCAAAACTTCCTTTTCCCGACGGCGTATACGCTGGTGAAGCCTTAGTCACAAATGACAACGGAAAGGCTTATATCTACGCTATTAATACCCTAGACAAGGACATTAAAGTGGATGTTCCCGTAGTTTCGCTGTATCCTTTCGATATGAGCACAGACGAGAACGATCAAATGAACGAAAGTTCCGCGAAAAAACAGACTCCGGTACGCACGGACGCATCTCGGACGCGAGATAACCGTGTTGACGAAGTAGTGAATCTTTTGCGTCTTGACCACCTAAGTCTCGAAGAGCGTAGTGCAGTACTCGAACTTGTTGACGAGTACTCAGACCTCTTCCACATTCCTGGAGAACCCTTACGTCCGACGAACACCTGTACACATCGTATCCCAACAACCAACGATACACCCATACACACCAGACAATATCGCTTTCCACACCTACAAAAACCAGAGCTTGAAAAACAAATAGCCGACCTATTGAAGCTTGACATTATCGAACCATCTACCTCTCCATACAATTCACCAATCTGGATAGTCCCGAAAAGAGCTGACTCCCAAGGTAACAAAAAATGGCGGCTCGTAATAGACTTTAGAAAATTAAATGACAAAACTATCGGTGACGCATATCCTCTGCCTTTAATCACAGATATATTGGATCAATTGGGCGGAGCCAAATATTTTTCCATTTTTGATTTGGCATCAGGATTTCACCAAATTCCCATGGACTCTCATGATAAACAAAAAACAGCTTTCACCACACCTCATGGGCATTATGAGTTCACTCGCATGCCTTTCGGGTTAAAGAACGCTCCCGCGACTTTTCAACGTTTAATGGACATCGTGCTAAAGGGCCTACAAGGCAACGAATTATTCGTATATTTAGACGATATAGTCATCTATTCCCAAGATATCGAAGAACATAAGAAAAAATTTCGAAAACTCGCTGAACGATTGCGCGAAGCCAACTTGACTCTCCAAACTGATAAGTGCGAATTTTTGCGTACAGAAGTTAGGTATTTGGGACATTTAATATCGAACGACGGACTAAAACCAGATCCGAAAAATATCGAGGCCATTCAAAAATTCCAAGCGCCAACAACTCCGAAAAACGTCCGAGAATTTCTCGGCCTCGCCGGTTATTACCGGCGTTTCATTGAAAACTTCGCAAAAATTGCTAAACCATTGTGCGACCTCACTAGCAAAAATGTCGATTTCAATTGGACCCCTGTACACCAGGAGGCATTCGAAATACTGCGAGATAAACTTTGTACTGCTCCTATTTTACAATACCCTGACTTTTCCAAACCCTTCGTAGTCACAACCGACGCATCGAATATCGCGCTCGGAGCTATCCTTTCTCAGGGAAAAATCGGAGAAGATCATATTGTTTCTGCAGCTTCTAGAGTATTGAACAAAGCTGAGAAAAATTATTCTACAATCGAGAAAGAAATGGCAGCAGTAGTTTTCGCACTCAAAACTTTCAGACCGTATATTTACGGCCGTCAATTCACTTTGCTAACAGACCACCGACCTCTAGTGTGGCTAAATTCAATGAATGATCCTACTTCGCGAGTACTCAGGTGGCGAGAGAGACTAAAAGAATTCGATTTCGAAACCCAGTATAAACCTGGAAGAATCAACACCAACGCTGATGCTCTTTCCCGTAATCCTTTTGTACTCCCAATTCATTTCAAATGGAAAACTCTAACTCCACCATATCAAAACGGCAGATGCACGCATGCGCTGCCTCTCGCCAGAAGCGTCAGCGCGACTGAATTCAGTTCGCACGACGAAGATCCAAAGAAACCACGAACTTCAGAACCTCTCGTCCAAGACATCTCTATGGACTCCAACTCCTCGACCTGTCCGTCGAATCCAATTCCTAAATCGACTCAATGTCCTCAACAAAATCTCGAAATCTCTACAAACTCACTAAATAAACAAAATCTCGAAAATTCCCTAAATCAACAAAATCTCGAAATCTCTACAAATTCTCTAAATCAACAAAATCTCGAAATCTCTACAAATTCTCTAAATCAACAAAATCTCGAAATCTCTACAAACTCACTAAATAAACAAAATCTCGAAAATTCTCTAAATCAACGAAATCACGAAATTCCTACAATCTCACTAACTCAACAAAATCTCGAAAATCCCGAAATCTTACAAAATCAATTAAACCTCAGAAATCGAATCACTTCTCAAGTCTCGTTAGAACCCAAAAATTCAGAGACGCCAACAATCTCGGAAAATCCAGTGAGTCCTCAAAATCCTCAGAGCCCCAGTAACTCGCATGTCCCAGAACTTCTCGTAACTCCAAGATGCCAACAAAATCTAGTAAAACAAAAATATCCAATAAATCCAGAGCATCTCGTAAATCCTATTATCCAATTAAACCAACAAAATCACGTCCCCAAACCTCGACGTAAATCTCGCAAACCATTTAAGGCACGACCCTTTGTGTTGCAATCCATGACTCCGAATTCAACATCATCATCCTCTTCCTCCTCGTCGTCCTCGACAAGATCATCATCTTCCTCCGAGAACGAAGATGACTCCTACTCGAGGAAAATGGTGGTCGATTCCTCCATCTCCTCGTCAGAAGTAGATGAAGAAATGGAAATAGTAACCTCGACACCTCTCCAAACTCGACTAAGAGTACACTCTCCGAGGAAATCGAAAGGTAAGCGAGTACGGTACTCCACCGGTCTCTCGCCATATCCTAGAAAACATAAAAAACCAAAGCTCAAATCAGGAGTGTTTCTTCACAAAAACCTCCAAACCAAAAATCTGGTTACTCACGATATTCATCCTACGACTAACAATACGGTGAATATAGAACAAATGGAACTCTCCACGATAAATGAAGACGTGGCAGTCGCGGAAGACCTAGCCACAATTCTTGACAAAAGCTTGCGAATAAACTCTCCTAATGCAAAAACCGAACAGGCGATACAAAATCCCGAACAAACTCCGATACAACCTCTCATTATAGCTCATTGCACATCGCCTATTCCTCACATTCCAGTCGTCCGAAGATCCGAACGAACGAAAAAGAAAAAGACTTGCTTTTGTTGCCCAGACGGTCATACACACCTCCAAAAACAGTACAAACAAAACGCCCAGAAGGGAAGAAAACGTAACAAATCCCAGAAATCAGAAACTCCCGCAAAACCTGAAATTGTCTCAGAATCTCTCGTAATCCCGTCGACGTCCTCATTACCACAAGACCAAGAACAAAGTATTGCAATACCTCCGATGTTACCCTCGATCTCACAAGAACCAGAACCCGGCATCTCGAATGCTCAACAAACACCCTCGAGTTCACAGACACAAATACCGAATGTGTCGAATTCCAACCCTATGTACTCGATAGTACAAGAAAAGGTACAATCCAGCTTAAATTCTAGTACCACGCACTCAATACTAACCGATAAAACACAGTACGTTCCAAATCTTTCAGTGCAGCAGGTAAACGAAGTGAACCGCACTACTCAAACTAAGTCTCCCGCAACTCAAGAAACGCATAATCAGACTCCAGCGGAAGACATGGACGAAAGCGTAAAAGCAGTAAACATAATCGAGACCAGAGATAATATCGAAATGATTAAAGATCATTATATTTGCTTTATATCCGCGGACGGAACAGTCTCAAACGAGTTCGGTAAAAGAATGATCGAGCTCGGATTAGTGAAAAATCTATCCCCTTTAGAACGTTTGGAAGTGGGTCAAGTATTGGTATCAGGCACGCCAAAAAGAAGAGTTTTCGCACTCGTAATACAAGAAAACGATTCGATTCTCATAACTCTAGACAATTTCTCGAAAGCAGTCCAAAACCTAAAAATCAAACTAGAGGAACTCGAAATTAAAACAATAGCAGTCTCAGTAAAACGAAACAATTTACAAGACTCTAGTTGGCCAAAAATCAAGGAAATCCTTTCTTCAATTTTCAAGGACTCAGACATTCAAATCAAAATTTGTAAAGATAAGATCATCGTCCCTCCAGAAGCAGATAGAGAAGGAATTATTAAAGAAAATCACGGTTCCCCTATCGCAGGACACAAAGGCGTTACCAAAACGTACCGTCGCATCAGGCAGAAATATTTTTGGGAGAATCTGAAAAACCAAGTTGAAGATTATATCAGAAAATGTACAAGCTGTCAAAAACGAAAATTGGTGAGAATAAAAACCAAACAACCTATGATAATTACCGACACGCCTCTCTCCGCATTCGACAAAATATCCATGGACATAGTCGGACCAATCAATCCCCCTTCGTCACTCGGTCACAGATACGTTTTGACCATCCAATGCAATCTATCCAAATTTTCGTTCGCCATACCGTTAGTCCATGCTTCAGCCAAAGATATCGCTCATGGTTTTACCACAGGCTTTCTCGGCATCTTCGGTAGCCCAAAAGCTATCCTCACTGACCAAGGAGCAGCATTCACGGGAAAAATAATGCACCAACTCGCGAAAATCTTCAAATTCAAACATATTAAAACCACAGCGTTCCATCCCCAATCCAATGGATCTCTCGAGCGTAGTCACCAGGTTCTCGCAGACTATCTTAAACATTACACTAACAAGAAAGATTGGCACTTGTGGCTACCTCTTGCGACACTTGCCTACAACACTAGCGTACACGAAGGAACAAGAATGACTCCATATCAATGCCTCTTAGGAAAATTAGGCCGAGTACCATCCGAATATTCGTACTTGGACGAAATTCTAACATACGAAGATCACGCGAAAAACGTTAAAAAACAAATAGAAGATGCTCAAAAATTAGCAAGACAAAATTTAGAAGCGGCAAAAGAAAAATCAAAAATCCGATATGACAAGAATATAAATCCCGTTAATTTCAAAATAGGTGAAAAAATATATCTAATAAAAAACCAAAAAACTGGTAAATTGGACGACAATTATAAAGGTCCTTATACAGTCACTGCAGTAATCGCAGATAAACCAGATATCGAAATCGAACTCGAGAATGGAAAACGCAAAATTATACATTGTAATCGAGCCAAGATCGCGCATTAACGTAAAACAAACAAACAAAATATATATATACATTAAAAATAAAAATAAATATATAAGTAAAACGAAAATTAACTAAATAAGTTAACGATAGTATAATTATGGTCGAATATATGTATTAGATTGTAAACCAGGCGTACCTACCTATGCATTAGATCTTACGAACATTTGTACTCATCGATTATCATAGCAAATAAGAATTTCATGTACATCGACGAGAAATGGTATGCAGGTGATGCTTTTTATATCATAAATTGAGCGGGTCGCTCAATCTCCGCGGTTGGGAGGTGTTACGTCTTAGCCGGTAATGTCGAAGTCGACAGTGCGTTCGACCGGTACCTCAAACTCCTAACAAGTCGATAACGTACCAACACAATTCTCTTACACCATTTACCATCACTCGTCGATCACCAACTCTTAGTTAACTAATAATATCATTCGTTCTTGGAAATCAAATAAGACCAAGCTCTCATTACATATACACACCACAGAATTCTAAACTGTAATCTAATATAAGCGCTCTATCAACTTATAAACACCTCGTACAGTAAACTTCTTAAAAATTCCTTTTCACTTTTACTTCTTTTCAACGAACCTCTTGTGCGACTCCGTCGCTCGAAAACTTAGATGTAAACATAAACTCTGTAAGCATTCTAAGAATTATAATTCGAAACTCTTGTTTCCTTTCCCACGCGGCGACGTTCTCACGTCACCTCCGCGCGCTGGAGATAATCCCCTCCGCGAGAAAAACAAAAGGCCCATACGAAAAATCCGACCAATCAAAATCAGCCGTCTTTATGGTAATCTGCCTCGCAGAGGCAGAACGGTCCACGCTCTGTAAAACTTAAGGGAGATTATCCTTCGCTCTCATCGAGAGCAGACCTCATATTTAAATTCTCGAACTCCGTAAAAATACGAAATCCAGATATAAAGATCTCGAACGTTGTAAAACTCTAAATCTGTAAAACACTCTCGAACTCTGTGAAACACAGATGAGAATTCATTCAAAACTCTAATAATCGAACAATTAATAAAGTTTACGTTAATGGTTATCGTTAAGTAAAACCAAGTGTAATATCATTACTCTCCTTTGGGTGGAGAGTCGACGTAAACCTTTACCAACATCCTATCGAAACCCAAGGAATCGATACTATTAAATATCAAGTTGTATTCAGAAGTCGCGAGCGCTCCGCAAAAAGACTCACTTGTGCGGAAAACCCCAATCGTTTTCAAAGTTAGCGCCTTGTCTTCGATCGCGCAGCGTCTTCGCTCAGTGTCCCCCTCTCGGGACGTAACAATATTCATCATTATCATCACGAACGTCTAGTAGTCGAAAAATACAACATTTTGTCCCTTTGAACTTTTTTTGTATCTCGGCCCGTCCACGAACGAACAAAGTTTTTAAGTTGCCCCCTTAAGGGTGATGTTCCGCCAAAACGAGAAAATTTATATCGACTACTTCGACTCATTGTACTTCTATTTTAACCCATTTGTATTTCTACACATTTTCGTCCATGCCGCACGGTAAGAACTTTGAACGTTCGCGAGGGGGGTGGTTGGGGAGGGGGTGAATGGAATTTACAAATATGTACGCGCGTATTGAAACGAACTTATATTAACGTGAATTTAACCCGAAATGGCAAAAAGCCAGCTGATTATACGATGTAATTGAGTAAAAAATCGAATGGTAGTTTTAACCCCTTAATTATGAGATATCGGAAAAACAAAAAAAAACCCGTCAACTTTATTTTCTCATCCTCTACCTGTATGCAAATTTGCATCCCAATCCGTAAAGAACTCTCTGAGATACGTATGAAAAAATGCAAATTTGCAATAAACAATATGAAATTTGTTGCTATGTGCACCATTCTCATATGCAGTGTATAGTACGCGAAAAAATAAACGTTATTGCAATTTGAAATTTTTTCGGATCTCGTACCGTTCAAACGTTATCGACGAAGAACGAAAAACACTCCGATTTTCGAGGGTGCTTTTCACCCCTTCAAAATCAATCTTGGCACGTATAAAAAAAACGTGTCGCCTATTTTTGCCCATTCTCCGAACATGCAAAATTTCATCAAAATTGGCGAGATACACTTCGCGTAGTTCCCTTGTGAGTGTAAAAAAAAACGTCAAAGACCATCTTTATTTGTGTAATTAGACAGGTAGTTCGAAGGGTATGAAAGCCGCAATGGCGCGAATAACAGTCTTTTACATAAATTCGGTACTCGGGTTGGTGTGCTGATAGCCGATGGTGATGCAGCTATGATGAGCACTATAAAAAACACGTTTCGTGGACAATTAAAAAATATAAATCATGTAAACAAAATTTCAGCAGTCAGTTGTATACTCTGAAAACGCCATCCCCTTTGATAAAATACTTTGCGCGAAGACTCACGTTGATTCTCCAAAGAAACAAAAATAACACCGATGGCATAAAAGAGCTGCTGATGTGTGCTGTTGACCACGCATATGGGTGCCATCAAAATTGTGGCTTATGGTGTGGCTATGTCCAAGATCCACATTCTTACGCTTACGACAATTTGCCCGAAAAAACTCGTTATCGGACGATACTCGCAAAGAGCGTCTGCAGGAAAATTTTACAAATTGGCGAATCACGTCGATCAAATCGCGCCATGTGGATCGACTCAGAAGAACGAGTCTTTCAATCACGTGATAGGTGTTTCGCACCCCAAGAATTTATTCTTTGCATTGAAACTGTCGTTTCCTTCACGGGTTAAGGTTACTGCTCTCAAAACGAATGAAACATCGGCATATATTCTACAAGTCATCGAGAAAGCAGGCTATTCTACAGGTTATTGGACTAAAAAATATTGCTCGGCGAAGGATGAAATTTCGGTAATACGATGAAGGGCGCTGCCAAGACCCGCAAATGAAAAAAAAATAACATAAACAACGCAAGGCTCGTGAAGAATTTTAAAAGGAAAATCGCGAAGGTATTTCTTATGAATCTGGTTGCGAGCCATTCGATTTTTCATCAATATGCAACTTCGAGAGCAGTGAAGGTTTGTAATCATTTAATTTCATGATGAAAAATGTTGAAAATAGTATGAAAGTTTCATTTAAATCTTATTTTCAGAAATCTTGGCATCCGGTGAAGAAACTGGTCGCATTTGATTTGGAGACGACAAGTCTTTCAGTTGAGACGACCGAAATCTGCCAAATAGCAGCAGCAGCAAATGAGCGAGAAGTTTTCAATCGATATATTGTACCGGAGTTCGGAATATCGAAAAGTGCAAGCCTCGTCGCTGGTTTATCCGTTCATGACCGATGTTTGTATCTACAAGATGAAGAAGTTGAAGCTGTATCACTAAAACAGGCTCTTCGAGATTTCATTGCATTTTTAGAAGGCACTGGCGGAAGCAAGAAAATTATACTCGTCGCTCATAACGGCTTTAGGTTTCTCTCGACTTTTGCTTTCGAATTATGTAAAAATTAATTTTCTAATGGAATGAATAGGGTAAACTTCTGAACAGGTTTCAGTAACCGGGTAAAAAGAATGACACTCTCGAGTTTGTCATTGAACAAATGTACTGATTAAGAAAAAACCAGTGTCAAAATGATTATTTTGAATATTTCAGATTGGACTCTCACATCCTGTTGAAGTACTTGCAGCGTCATGAACTTCTTGAGAAATTTATAGTGACGGTTCAGATGTTTTCTGATTTACTCCCGGGTTTTAAACACAATTTAACAAGTCACCGAAATGACAGACGATCTTTTTCTTTGACATCGTTAGTCGAAGAATTTATTGGCGTTGAAGCCTTATCAAGTGCTCATAATGCATCGACTGATGTCGTAAATTTATTAAAAATTATGAACAAATGTAACATCTCATTGTCGATCATAGACCTTGCGAAGTCTGTTCGAACATTATGTATAGAAAAAAATTGAAATAGAAGCCATAAAAAAGACTTTGGAGCCACTGAATATTTCGTGGCTAATGAAAAAGGGGACTGGCCAGTTCGAAAATTTCATTCGAAACACTTTTAAGAATATACGTCACCAACGGCGATAAGGCAACATTTTTATTGAGCCATAGCGTTGATAGAAGATCACGAATTACCAAAAATAATAGGGTAATTCAAAACATTATTCAGAAGGTCAAACGATTCACCGAAAATGAAGATCTCAATAATAACAATGAAATCTTATGCGAATTGAATACTGACAGCGAGAAACAAGGAACAGCTGTGAAGAAGTCGACGAATGTAACTTAGATGATTTCGATGCTTACGATTATGACAACAGTACTTAATTTCAATTTTTCATAAAAAATAAATAAACCAATAAAGCATTGTTTCCATCAGTATTTATACAGTCTTTTTCTGCCCTGTAAGATATTTTCTTTACAAATTCCTCGTGAAATAGTTATTTATATGTAGTTCAGATTTATTTTCCATTATACATTGAAATTTCATGATTATTTATTATTTACTCTTTCCAATACTCCACATCTGTCCATGTACATATACCCAGCGGACCCCTGCAACGTTGCCAAATTCCCATATTTCGACATGCAATATGGCGGCTGTAGCAGCAGTTTTTCGCACATGGGCGAAACGGCACTACGTTTTATCAGAACTTCTCGACAAATAGCATGGGAACATCGTTTTTTTGTTCCTTTCAATAGTAAAAATATAAACTTTCATTAATATTTTAAAAAAAAATTTAATTCGTTTAAAACATGCTTTATTTTTCCATTTTCTCCCAGATTGGAGTTACTTGCACAAATAACACGCGTTTCAATGAGACAAATAAAATTTAATTCCTTAATAAATATACGGTGAAGCGTACTTTTTTTTTCTAATCGACGTGGAACTGTTCATTTTTTCAGATATTTCAAATTCGACTCTTTATTCGACAATGTCTATTTTGGGCATACATCCTTAAGTATCTCGCTCATCGAACTGAAAATGAAGCACAGATAGCATTTCGGATGCGAATTACATCTCATCGTGTAATAATCCCAGGTACAAAAAAAGTAAATAGAGGAGAGTGACCAGAGTGGCACAAGCTAGAAAAAAGCGTCACTGATGGTTTCTTGAATGGAGCGAGGCATACCAAAATTTAAAAACCCTACATTGAAAAAATCGAACAGATTCATAATTCGTCGCTACATACTTGTAATATTAACATGTTTTACATAAAAATTCACTAAATGGCACTCGCTCCAAAATTAAACTTTGTTCAAATAACATTATTTGTTCTTATTAGGAAAATATCATCCTAATATCAGACGGATAGAAATGAGACCGCGTGCGCATGCTCTAGGGTTAACAGCTTTTTCATTTCAAGTTTTTTTCCCTCGAAATTCTAAAAAGGACGCGCAAGTTTTCCTCCATATTGTGATAGGATTCATAGATGAATATTTGTTTAACGATTTCACGTAGCAAACATTTTGTATACTTCCGTTACTCGCTCTAGGCTATGGTTTGTTTTCGAATTTTCAATCCAATCCCCTACAGAGAGATATCAAAATAAAAGAGCAGTCCATCGGTTTTAATTTTAATGATGAAATCATTCCTTTATTATAATGAAAACTATGGTCAGATGTCCTTCGCGTTTATTTTATTAGATCGGTCTCTACCGCTCCGCTATGGCACCATCACGCGTAATTACGTATTTACCTATTGAGTCTGCCACGCATTGCCTTACGCCGATTAATCATAACGCTTATGATTTGTCTGTCTAAACAATGAGCTCTCCATAATCATTCGCGATGTAGATTAAAGTTATACACATAGAGTGAAAGCTTTGTTCACAGTATGCAGGTTAAAGGGCCTGATCGATTCTACCCTGCACAGAAATATGCAACCTATGCAACAGCATTATGACATGGTCGCCTCCGTTCTCGTTCCTTGGCAGTTTCTAGAGCCTTCGTTTTTCAGTACATATGTCTTGTTCCGAATTGTCGAAAAACCCGGATACTTCTGCCGAACGAGCTACATACTACGATATATTTAAGGTAGATGTCACTGGGAACTTATTCTATTATTTGTTCATTCGCAACTGTGCCTTTGAAATTGCGAGAAACGGTGGACCGCGTGTCTCGTGTTCCGTTAGACAAGTCCTCTCCAACGTCCAACCAGAAAACATAGATTTACATGGAACCACAGGCTTTATGGGCGCACTTGGGTGGGGGATCTTAGTTGATCCCCCCAGCCACCGTGGTGCGGTCCAATATCTGTGTGCACGCATGCACCGATGCGCGCTCTCTCGCACCGCTCACACCCAGGCGGTCAGCCATGCTTGGGGACCCCCGTGAAGTTGGCCAGACAACTTGCACTTTATTAATTGACTTTTTTTATATCGTTAGGTGGTCGTTAGGTAGTGTTAGGTAGTGTAATTAAAACGTTAGGTAGTCAATAGTTTTTTCAGAAAAAAATAATTACAAATGTATGTGAAGTTGGCCGAAAAATGTTTTTTTCCCTTTATTTATCTTTTCAAGATGCTCAAATGAAGCGTAATCGTTAGGTGGTCATGAATATACTAATTAAAACGTTAGGTAGTCAACCATATCCTTGCAAATCCAAAAAACAATTTTGCGAATTATGCATGCGCAACGGCTAATGCGCACCTGTGTGAACTTGGCCAGTCGACTGACAATTGCGATCTTTGCCCGTACGCTTTGTAGCGGCCCTTGGCAGTACTTACGGAAGACGAACAGAAGAGGTCGCCTCGATCGCATCGAGAGTGGCTCTCTATATAAAAACGGATTATTCCTGGTTAGAGTCTAGAGAGTCTGAAGTGAGGAGAGAGAAGAGACGCCACAACTGTGGGCTTATATATTTTGTGTAATAATAGAGAAGTATGTTTTATGATGAATAAAGTTTATTGAGTTCGTTGTAGCCCAAGAGTTCTTCCCTGAATAAACGAGTAACGTGTAGACTAAGCGCTACAGCTTCGATATCGGCCCGCCATCTCGAGAATCACACACTCATACACACGGATCAAGAGTCATATCAGTGTGATCACTGTTATCACTGGACGTATAAATATATGGACGGAGCCTAAAGTGCCTTTATGGATAGGGGGTTTGAATCCACACGGGTGAAGAGAAAACCCGTGTCCGCCATCATGGTCCGTCAGTTTTTGACCTATATATATAATAGATATATGTTAAGACGCTTCTATTTTCACGGCACGTGGCGTTGGTGTAACAAAACTGTGCCGTGGTCGAAGATACTTCGCGCTCGACTTGTAATAACCGTCATAACCTTTCAGTTTACTTACTTGGTGAATGTCCATACATACACAAGTGATCTATTTTATTTTTTATAATGCCGGATTGCTATGTAAAAAACTGTATAAGTAGGCAAAGCCAAAGTCGCAAGAATAAAAAACAAGTACAATGGGAAGAATTTCATGGAAAGATTTCGTTTCACAGGTAAGTGTCTGAATGATTGCAAACAAGTTACATGGCGTGATTTTTCCATATGAACTTTTAAAATTGTATATCGATTTAATCATACAATACCTAAGAATACTTTGGAACGGAACAAGTGGCTAGACAGAATGGGATTTGAAGCCAGTAATGTACCAAAGACTGCTACTTTGTACTACTACTACTCCGAAACGTCGGAAAATAGAAAATGAACATCATCAATCGGAAACTGCTGATACTGCTATTTACATGAGTAACAAACAAACTCTTGATAATACAGGTATGTTACGCGGTACATGTTCAAACTTCACAATCTAAACACATTAATATTTTTCTCTCAAACAAAAAACGTCGTCAATAAGAAACATGCGTGTGAAATATTGGATCAATTCATTCCATATTTATGAAATTATAGTGATTTAAAATTCATCGCTTCACCATTTTGCTTGCCAATACGCTGTGCACCATAAAAGCTCCCACTGGAAGAATTCACACATTTCGAAATCTGACTAAATCACTTTTTTCAGATTTTGAAATTTAATTTCAAAGGTCAATTGTTCACTAAATTCTCCAGATTAGAATAATCACAAAGAAATTGTAAGTCACGAACAGAACCCATGTGAACAATTGACTTAAATGCAATTTTTTTGTAGCTTAGGGTGCCTGTCAATTGATCTCTAATACGCTTGTCTTTGACTATCATATAATTCCTCATTATTGGATTTTCCAGTATTAATTTGATTTACGTTTTTTACAAAAACTGGGTACGTCTGACGGTAACAATAACTCACCTAAACAATGCTCCGCCGTTTCTGATACACCCAATATGCTTTCTACTCCCAAAGGTATCGTGTTTATTAACCTGCGATAACATTTTATATAAATATCCGTTCAGATTATAATTTCGAATATTCATTTAAAAACTTTGTGCATGTAATTTTCGATCATTGCAGTCTCACGGAAGGATTTTGTTACACGAGGAACCTCGATGTCTCCACACTTATCAGACAATTCACCACGAAAACAAGCACTGCGGAATGTTCTGAATTACACAAAGATCGCTGCAAAATACATAAAAATTAGATTATATTTCCTAGGGCGTAATGAAATAGCTAATAATGTATTAAGTATACGGCACACATAACAAATTGGTGTTATTTAAAGGCCAATAATAAACGATCATGAACGGCCACGATGATAACTTTTTATATACATAAAAATACATGCATATATATTTCCAAAAGGGTATTCCACTGTTTTTACCTCCAAATGATTTCTCGGCTACGAAATGTAGCCAGTGCTTCGCGGGGCTACTGTAGACATGTCTCCATCGTCACTCCCGGGATCTATCACCTCACTACTTTGGGATCGCGCCGTGAAAATAGATATCGCCGCCGCCATCATGGTCCGTCATATCCGTTACAGCAGACTTTCTTTCCCCTCACCCTTGTGGCTTCAGCCCCGCGTAGAAAGGCTCCGACCATATATTTATACGTCCATGGAAAAAACACAAATCACTCTTTAAGCTCTTTAACACCACATACCTGTTGCGTCAAACACGCGCGACACCATATTGAATGTTATGGCTATGCACTGTTACCACATTTCCAGCGTTGAAAATTTAGTTTAAAGTTGGCCGACCGACTTTAACTTTTTCAACTTTTTTTTTTACGAATCGTTTGATCGTCGTTTGATACCGTTTGATCGTTAAAAATAATCGTTTGATCGTTAATAGTTTTTTCACAAAATCGAAAAAAAAATTGACCGTAAAGTTGGCCGACCGACTTTAACTTTTTAAACTTTTTTTTGATCGTTAATAGTTTGTTCACAAAATCCAATTTACTTTCACCAAGTCTGGCCTAGTGACTTTTTACTGGTGAACGTTGGTACATCCAGTTGTTAAATTTTTCGACTTTTTCAACTTTTTTCTTTTGATATCGTTTGATCGTCGTTTGATACTAACCAATCCCAAGTTTCATCGTTTGATCGTTGATAGTTTCTTGGGAAAACGTAATTTACTTGTTCCCAGTGTGACCTGAAGATGGCTTCTAACCGTTTACCACGAAAATTTGGACGGTAGCAATTTTTGTAATTTTGAACTTTTTCAATATTTTCCTTTTGCTATCGTTTGATCGTCGTTTGATACTAACGTGTGCCAAGTTTCGTCGTTTGATCGTTGATAGTTTTTCGGAAAAACGAAATTCAAAATCGAGCGTAAAGATAGCCGACGACTTTTTTGTTTATCAACTTTTTCAACTTTTTTCTTTTGATATCGTTTGATCGTCGTTTGATACTAACCAATCCCAAGTTTCATCGTTTGATCGTTGATAGTTTCTTGGGAAAACGCAATTTACTTTTTCCCAGTGTGACCTGAAGTTAGCTAGTAACTTTTTATCCCGAAACTTTGAACAATCGTAATTTTTGTATTTTTGAACTTTTTCAATATTTTCTTTTTGCTATCGTTTGATCGTCGTTTGATACTAATGTATGCCAAGTTTCGTCGTTTGATCGTTGATAATTTCTCGGAAAAACGAAATTCAAAATCGAGCGTAAAGATAGCCGGCGACTTTTTTGTTTATCAACTTTTTCAACTTTTTTCTTTTGATATCGTTTGATCGTCGTTTGACACTAACCAATCACAAGTTTCATCGTTTGATCGTTGATAGTTTCTTGGGAAAACGCAATTTACTTTTTCCCAGTGTGACCTGAAGTTAGCTAGTAACTTTTTATCCCGAAACTTTGAACAATCGTAATTTTTGTATTTTTGAACTTTTTCAATATTTTCTTTTTGCTATCGTTTGATCGTCGTTTGATACTAATGTATGCCAAGTTTCGTCGTTTGATCGTTGATAATTTCTCGGAAAAACGAAATTCAAAATCGAGCGTAAAGATAGCCGGCGACTTTTTTGTTTATCAACTTTTTCAACTTTTTTCTTTTGATATCGTTTAATCGTCGTTTGATACTAACCAATCCCAAGTTTCATCGTTTGATCGTTACTAGCTTTTTGGGAAAACGCAATTTACTTGCTCCCAGTGTGACCTGAAGATGGCTTCTAACCGTTTACCACGAAAATTTGGACGATTGCAATTTTTGTAATTTTGAACTTTTTCAATATTTTCCTTTTGCTATCGTTTGATCGTCGTTTGATACTAACGTGTGCCAAGTTTCATCGTTTGATCGTTGATAGTTTCTCGGAAAAACGAAATTCAAAATCGAGCGTAAAGATAGCCGGCGACTTTTTTGTTTATCAACTTTTTCAACTTTTTTCTTTTGATATCGTTTGATCGTCGTTTGATACTAACCAATCCCAATTTTCATCATTTGATGAAGTTGGAAATTCGAAATCGACCGTAAAGGTAGCTGGCAATTTCTTGAGGCAGCTACGAATCAGCTGATTCAGTACAACGCACAGCTAGTAATTCTCGGCGTATTCGATGGATTTGGAAGCATTCAAAGTTTTTTAGTAATGCAAAAACATTTGATAGAGTAAAAAGAAATAAATTTATTGAATGATTGATTGAGTACATTGATTAATTAAATATGCCAGTGCCTTCCGGATTGTGTGGTCACCAGCAAGACGTCGAGAAAACAAGTCTTTCGGGATAATTCGCTAACACAAGTGTTATGATTTCCAAAATAATTGTACAAAGAAAATAAATCCATTACATACACGTTATAAAAGACTTCTTTATCAAAGAAAAAAAACCTGTCTAATACTAAATTTTCAGGGAAGGTAAGTTGAAAATTGAAGTACATTAAACAATTTATTTTTTCTTGACTCGTAGTACACCAAATATTGTCGCAGATTCGTGGCAACCTGTGGAAAAAACAGAACATTAGTTATATTAATTTAAATTATGAAAGACATATATCTAAAGAACACAAAAAGTCAAACGAACCTGCCAGTTTGCCTAAGCTGTAATATGTAGAAAGCTATCGTACGATAATCCTCGACGACGTCAAGCTCGTGCGAAGTCGATATCGCACGACGAGAAAGTTGCCTCGAGAAATGTGTATCTCCTATCCGATAGTCCTTGTTCGCCCATCGATTATTATGGATGTTTCTAATCTTCCGATGTACATTTTCTATAACCTGTCGATAAAAAATAGGACATTAATATTTAGTTGATAACATTATGGGAAATGAGAGATGTAAGCTACATACCTTTTCCACAGCTTGCTCATGATTTGGCGTGTAGAAAACTATGCGCAGGATAATCTTCGACGACGTCAAGCCCGTGCGGAGTCGATATCGCACGATGAGAAAGTCGCCTCGAGAAATGTGTATCTCATATCCGATAGTCCTTGTTCGCCCCTCGATTACTATGGATGTTTCTAATCTTCTGATGTACATTTTCGATAATCTGTCGATAAAAAATAAGACATTAATATTTAGTTGATAAAATTATAGGAAATGAGAGATGTAAGCTACATACCTTTTCCACAGCTTGCTCATGATGCGTGGCATGTAGAAAATTACCCGCAGGATAATCTTGGATGAGTGTTATTATGCATCGCTCGTATGCAGATCTTAGTACAGAGCATCCAAACTCCAGCGAGATTAAGACAGGTTCACGCTCGAAGGCACCACGCTGACCAGATGAAAATTCAATTATTACAGCGAGTGGTAGTACATTCTTGATCACATGAGAACTTCCGCTCTCTGAGAACTCCGATCGTCTGAATAAAGTTGGAACAATTTTTCGCTTGTTGACATTCGAGCCGATGCATTTGTCATCTGAAATTCACATTTCCATGCACCATGGCAAACCGAGATGATCCTGAGTGTGCCAGACTTTTTGGTACAGGTGGCAAACTCCTGGAAGCACTCAAGAGATTGACAAAAGGTCTAAAGAAATTTAGATGTCCTGAATCCATTGATCTCATGCTGGACAGTAGAGAAGTGCTTCAGCTGCTAGATTATCTCTGAGCAAACTGTGAGCAGACTTTACAAAAATTAGTCTTAATCAACACAACGAGATACTACTGCCTATATAATTGGTGTGCCAATCGATGCGACTGGATTGTCATCGTAGATGATTCGTGACAAAATATCAACGGCTATGATACTTCAAATAGTCACAACGGCAAAGTCGTTGCGATGCTTCTATGTGCGACGAAAGGTAGGCCTAAAACGAAAAATATCAATGCATGAAAATCAATAGCTGTTCCTACGAAAGTACCGAAAGAGAAGTTACGAGAATATTAGACTATCGATGGCACGTGCTGTCTGAAAAAGAATTCAAGAATCGAGCAGTCAACCTGCACATCTAATTCAAATAGGTCGGTACTTTGGGCAACCAAAAATTTCTTCATAACAATCTTCCATATTCGTTATTATATATATTTTTATTTATGCACATAATTTAAACGTGTGTAATACATTCTGTGGCAACTGTCGTAACTAAGTCGTAATAACGCCGTTAGTTTTGCCTCCTTTTACAGCAATTTTGCAAATTTGCAAGTGTTTTATTGATACCCTCAAAATAAATATCGCAATCTGAAAGAATCAAAAAGCTTTGTCTAAAGCAGGCTTTTTCTGCCATTATATAACAAATGTATTGTCGAGTCATATTAAATTTCAACAATTTATAACGTGGACAACAAAAAGTGATGCAAACGGTAATCACATTTGTACCAAGTACATCGCAAGTACATCGTTTAATATTCGAAGTAGTCCGTCATCATTTCTCGTCGAATGTCAAATTGAATAGTATACAATCAGCTATACATGTACAAACGTTTAATTTTCAACCTTATGAATGTGTCCATATGTACGGACAGTTCCGTATAATCGTCGTGTACAAATTTCCATGACCAACAATGCTCTATTTCGGCATCTTTCCGAAAGGACAATTAACGGTCCAGAAATTCATAAACTATACAAGAAATTGCATTTCCAAGCGAGTGTATATGACTCTGATGGGATTTAGAAATTTTTAAGCAAAATTGGGGTTTCATTGCAGCAAGCTTGTTACGATAAATAAAATATAACAATAATTTAGGCACGTGTAATATATATATATGTATAAATGTCCGGAACGAAGAACGAAAGATTCCCAATGGTGATGGTGGTGGCGAAGATCCAAATTCGGGTGCAAATAATTACTGGGATATAGCAGCTGAACGCTTGTCACGATGCTTGTTCCGCTGTATGGTGCGTGCTTTGAACGCGGCTGCGGTCATCAGTTCCTGGAAATTAAATCGAACGTTGATCCCTATAAAACTCATACCAATTAGGATTCGTTATAACACGACATAGAACATTGTGAGAAAAGAGTCAATGATAAATTCGTGATAGATTGTATAACATTCCATATTATTCAATTATGCTATTTCTCCGGTCAAAAAATATGAAATTCAATAATGATGTTTAATTTTCGACGAGCTTCACCCATGAACTATTTTTAAATGTACAGCAAATATTTCGACATTAATATAAAAAAGTATATAATAGAATATGTCTATAATGAAATTTGTGAATATACACACTGTAAAAATAAAGTTTTACGAATATTATCTGGAGAATTAAATCAGGAAGACATACCCGCTCGAGCTTGCTTGCCTTTTGCGACGATGGCACAGGGAGAGCCTTGTTTCCCAGTTGAAAAATTTCGCGAAGAAACAAGTTTTCAGCGAGATGGATATTTATACCAGGTCCGAGAATATTGTCTCTTGACCGAATCTGATGTTGGTCTCCGGAATGATATCCTCCTGTATTAGCCACATACATAGATGGTTATTAACACTGCCCTCCCCTGTCTAGCGGTATTTCCATGCTGTTTTACCTCGATGTACCACAAGATATCACGGAAGCTAGCACGTTGCTGTTTGCGACCTTTCTTAGCCTTGTACTTGTTCGAGTCCGTCGCTAATTCTTTAAGTACGTCGACGAGCTCGAGTGCCCAGTCTTGCTCATAATCTTCGACGAAATTACGACCTAGCTCAAAAATCACAGCAAGATCCTCGTCTGCTGATAAACGCACATCAAGGTGGGGAGCTTCCAAAAGTCCTCGGAGTCGTCCCAGAAAACTGAAATATTATGCTATGTATTATGAGAAAAAACAGAATTGCGTCGAAATGCGAAAACCACTGACAATTTTTATAAACGAAACAACAACTTTTATGGTCTTCTACACGATTCGGATATCAAGATATACGAACCGCATGTAATTGCTGGTCTTGCTGCTTGCTAACATATTACAAATATCCGAACAGCTCATCAATGCCAGTAAGAGGGTCCAAGAGGAGAGAGCAGCTGCATGAAGCGCTGCCAAATCGGCAGATATAGCCGCAACTGCACCATTTCCCTTGAGATGCGAACCGCCAAAAATTGTCGATAGAAACTGTACGATGACGACAGTATCACCGGCATCGTTACCAGAAAAGAATTGATTCATACTAAAAGTCGACGACGCCAACCCCGTGCGCAGTCGATATCGCACGAGAAGCCGCGATGATCCGACAACCTGTCAAAGAGAAGTATACCATTAACATTTAGTTAGCTAAATCATAAAAATATATGTGAAGTAGGGAGGTACGTATCTTTTTCGCAGCTTGCCCATGATGTAGTGATGCATTTTTCAATGGTGGAAATTTGTGATAACCTGTCGGACGAAAATAGTGCATTAATATTTAGTTAACAAATGATGAAGAAATATGTGGAACAGTGAGGCACGGTAACACATATTCCAAAACTGCAGATTTATGATAACCTGTCGAACGAAAATAGCGCATTAATATTTTGGTAGCAAAATAATGAAAAAGTATGTGAAATAGTGAGTACGTATCTTTTTCGCAGCTTGCCCATGATGTAGTGATGCATTTTTCAATGGTGGAAATTTGTGATAACCTGTCGGACGAAAATAGTGCATTAATATTTAGTTAACAAATGATGAAGAAATATGTGGAACAGTGAGGCACGGTGACACATATTCCAAAACTGCAGATTTATGATAATCTGTCGAACGAAAATAGCGCATTAATATTTTGATAGCAAAATAATGAAAAAGTATGTGAAATAGTGAGTACGTATCTTTTTCACAGGTTTTCCACGTTGTTGTACGCAGAGTAACGTCGGCGACGTCAACCCTGTATTGGACCAATACGACGCAATTCGAAAATTACTTTGAAAAATTGACGAAAAATTGATCTCTTCAATACTGGCGTACATATACGACCAAGTGCGGTTCAATTTCCGTTTCCTCGGAGCTATTTTTGATTTTCGAATCGAGGTCATCGTATCGTTCCCATCGTCCATTCAACCGTCGACAATACGAAATCCAGTGCCACGTTGTTTGGTACGCAACAACTCCGACTAGCCTGAAAAGTTTATGAATCATTCTCTGACCTCGGGATTGAGCAAATGGCTTGCACATAGCAGTTAAAACGTAATATCTATAAGGGATGTTGGTTAAAAGAGGCCTCCACGGTTTTTTAAACAAAAATTGTCGAGCCATTTTCAACATTTCGATTTTTCAAAAATTACGTTATTTTTTTAAACGTCCATAACTTGGCGAAAAATGGGTCAAATCGGACTTTTTTTTAAATTGTTCTTTTTAATCGCACTTTTGATAAAAAAGATCGAAACAAATTTTCAAACCGTATTTCTACAAGATTTTCAAGTTTGAAATATAAATTGTTGATTTACAAAAAAACACGTACTGATCGATTTTCTTGAAATTTTTTTGTAAAACATTGTCATATATACCGTAACTTGTAAGACTAAGTAAATAATAGGATAACGATGGGATCTATTTTTTTCGATTTTTCCATTTCCATATTATAGTCATCCGCGTTGAAAATAAATATTAATCTTTTTTTCAGGCTCACCGGCATTGTTATTTATGAAATAAGATATATCTATTTTATATTAATTATTTTAATATTTATTTTCAACGCGGATGACTATAATATGGAAATGGAAAAATCGAAAAAAATAGATCCCATCGTTATCCTATTATCTACTTAGGCTTACAAGTTGCGGTATAAATGACAGTCTTTTACCAAAAAATTTCAAGAAAATCGATCAGTGAGTGTTTTTTTTAAATCAACGATTTATATTTACAACTTGGAAATCTTACAGAAATACGGTTTGAAAATTTGTTTCGATATTTTTTATCAAAAGTGCGATTAAAAAGAAAATTTTTAAAAAACGTCCTATTTGGCCCATTTTTCGTAAAGTTATGGACGTTTAAAAAAAAATTAACGTAATGTTGAAAAATCGATATCATGAAAACGGTTCGATAAAACAAATTGAAAATCATCATGGAGATCTCTTTCAATCAATACTAGAACATAAAAAACTTTGACAAAATAGGAGATGAAAAAGCTAAATGGTGTCCGATTTGGCGTGCAACCCCCCATAAATATGCATAATGATAAACGTATATTACGACACGTATTACATTAAGAATTTTAACAAACATATCAACTAACCTATAATCGCTGGAGCCCTCTATCTCAGTTTCGAGACTCATTATGTGAGGAAATGCTTTTAGCCGGCATTTGAGACAAGGCGCCGTGAGCACCTGGCCTCGTACTCCCAATTCAAGGAAGAGGTGATCTCCCACGATCTTCGATTATTCGTACTTGCCGGGGCAACCATTCCGACACGTGATATTAAACGTACGAGCTCGAAAACTGAGCGCCTTCTTCAAAGAACCAAATCCCTCCGTGGCGATGATAGCGTTATTCACCGTGATGACCGGATAAGGCGTCTCGTGATTCCCGCAATGTGTGCAGTTCTTGACTCTGCGGTATGTAGGGGCCGACTGCATGAACTTTTCGACGATATCGGAGATGCCAATTGCTGCGCCAACGTTAGACGAAATACAGCGTCTTTTCGTAACTACCATCGGATGTGCAGGGTATTTGGCTTTCAGGAGCAGACCTTGATCTTTGTAGATCGACGTCGCGAAGCCTGTTTCGATCGACCTTGATACGAATTGAAGAAGCTCGTTTTCTGATGACTTCGACCGAGAGAAATACACTGGATCGTCGAGAGATGCGATCATGATGACATGAAATAACGAGTCAAAGCCGCATGTATTTCGAAAGAAATACGCTTGATTTTCCATTTGGATCGATTTCTTGAAACAGTTACCTTTCAACAATATGAACGGTTTGGTTTTTTGGCGAATCTTCTGGCCAACGTTTCTATTTATGTGTTTGATTTCGGAAAACGAGCCGAAAAATTTCGATTTTTTTCCCGGATTGTACTTCGAGATATGAGTCGCGGGTAGTTGTTCTTCACGATACTTCGATTGCGAAATTTCACTACCTACACTCAATTCCGTCGAATTGAATGCAAGTACTGGAATTTCGGTCATTTCACCGTGAAATAACTTGGAGTCGTTTCCCGAATGTTCGGCGGGGTCTTCCTTGCCGCATCGATCCAAAATTGCATAGCTTACGTTTGTGTTTATATCGTTATTGCCATCCACATCTTCGTCCGATGTGTGAAGGAATTCGTGTTCCGTGGCTTGTCCTCGCCAATTCTCTATTGCCGTTGAATCCGAATCTTCGGCGCTTGCTTTATTCGCATCGGTGATAGGCGCTACCTGAAGTATATTTCCTCTTTCGAGGCTTCGATTCCGATCTACTGGAATTTCTTTCACCATATCTTTCGCGGCCTGTCCTCGCCAATTCGCAAGTTGTAAAAAATCCGAGTCTTGGAAGGAATCTTTCATCTCGTCTATGGCGGATACATTGAAGCTACAGGTTTCTTCAGCGAAAGGAGGTTCCGCCTTCTCACTTTGCTGGCGTCTGTTATACTTAGCAATGTTTGACGAGAAAAGATGCGCTCCTCCCAAGATATCTCGGCAATGCAAGATGAGAAACGCATCGACACGATTCAACTTATTGCGGAGAACCCGGTTCTTCAAATCGTTGAAGTATCCTTCAACGTGGCTCGAACTCGCATGTTGAATACGCTGTGGACTTGTAACAGCGGTCCACAACGGAAATTCCTTTCCCATCTTCATTATCGATGCAATGAAATCTGGGGCGAAGAATGCGTTGATTTCCGTGCCTCGATGCCGAGTACCACTCGCAATCGAAACTAGGTTGTTTATCCACTCCTGTATGTCCTTTTGTGGCATCTCGTCATATTCATCGAACGCGTCCTGGAGCTCTTCGACATCGCTTAAAAGAACAAACGCATTGTCCTTCTCTGGTAATTTCGCGCAATTCGCGGATCCCGCAATAAGGGATTCCAGCCTCCTTCTGGCTGCAATCGTTGATCTCGCGAACGGTGTTTCTATTTCCGAGTCAGCGTATTTTTGACTTGCTACAGTACAAGTCAATACGAAAAGCATTTCAAATGCGTCGACATCGGTGGACTCTACCATCAACGCTACACACCTCACAAAGAAATGTTTCACTTCCGTATGTGCGAGGTTGATTAAACATTTCCATTTTGAAACAAAATGGATTATGTGCGCTACGTCCACACGAATGCGTGTCGTAATCGGAAGTGGAATATTATTTCTGAGGGACGTGAAACAATCGTTCACGTATTTCTTTAGAGTAATGTTATTCATCGCCAAGCATAATCCCCCGAGAAGAGCTTTGGAATAATCACAAACCACTTCTCGAGGCTTGGGTCCACCTTCGCTCAGCCACGTTTTGGTCCAATACTCTATAAATTCGGTGGTGTGCTTTGCACACAACATCTGGTATATCGGCAAAGTACACTTTGCCGATATACCAGATGTGGAAAACATGGCTGGATGTCGTGCTGTTGGGGCATTTAACCTTTCGCACAAGGCTGCCTGTAGCATCAACAGCTATGGTTGCTTCACCCTTGCTTATTCGGCAAAATGCTTTATAAGCGTGAAGTTGACTCGGCGCGCTGTAAATTACCGAGAACGGCATCGAACTGACTTCTTTGACGAAGCCGGAAAATTCGGCTCTCGCCGAAATGTCCTCGACAGCCCTAATCAAATCCCGCGATGAATGGGGATGAATGCCAATATCGTTGCCAATGCGTTCTTTTTTCGCTTCGCGAAGAACTCCAAGTCCGTATATGTACGGCGGTTCTTCATCGCCCAGCTCCATGTGCTCCCGCGCCTTGCGTTTGCGCCAGTTCGAACACCCTTCCCCAATTATCTCCCGCTACACAATTCGTCGAAGCGCTCCGTTCAATGGGCGCTTGACTTGATCGTGATTTTCCTTGTGGGAATCACGAGTCTTCACGCGTAGCGTGCATCCTTTGTCATCACGGGGTTCATTTTCGATGATCCCAAGGAACGTGTTGCCACACGATTCCAATTTGCATCTACCTGTAATTTTGCAAAAGTACCTCAAAGTACCTGTCTCAACACCGACATCCGCGCGCTTGAATATAAAAGCGCAAGGGATTTTGGTCTGCTTTGCGAAAGCGTAGGCTATGATGTTCGCCCATCGTCCTGCGCGCAAAGTTCTTCTCGGTACTGCCTGGTTCAGTCCATCGTCGAATTGTTGGCTCTTAGTGGAAGCCGCATCTAATAATTTAAAACCAATACATGATGAGTAAAAAGAAGCAAATAAAATACGGCAAAATAACAATATAATAGTCGGAATTTATATACACTACTTAAAAATTTAACTCATTAACGACCAAGATTGTTGATTTTGTGACATGTTTTTGAATCTAAACTTTATGTATGTAACAAAGTAATAGATGGATAAAAGGTATGGTTTTTTTTTGTTTTGGGGTATGCTGAAACAGAATCCCCGCTCAAAATTGATAAATTTCGACGAGAAAATTAAATATTGTGGTTTTTAAACAAAAAAATGGTAAAAAATTCATTGTTTTCAATATTTATAATTTTTTTAATGCATAAAACGCGCAAAAGTCTGGAATATTTCAAATTGCTGAGAAATTTGATAGTTATCATTTAAACTTATGATAAGCTTTAAATGATAAGATAAACAAGAATTAATAATGAAAAACGGAGAGTCTCAGAAAATTTTTCCATTCTAGCCGCCATATTGGAAGAAAATGTCAGTTACGTGTAAATACAAAAATTTTCTATTAAACTTCAATCATTTAATGCACGGATAGTTAAAAAAAATCCAGGTTTTTGCGCGTTTTATGCCTGAATAAGAATCATAAATATAGGAACAAAACGATTTTTTTGTAATTTTTTTTATAAAAACGATAATATTTAATTTGGTTGTCCAAATTTATGAATTTTGAGCCCGGATTTTGGTTCAACATCCCCGAAAAGATAAAAAAAATCTTTACCATTTATCCATTTATTACTTTGCTACATACATACAGTTTAGATTCAAAAACGTGTTACAAAATCAACAATCTTGGTCGTTAATGGGTTCAATTTTTAAGCAGTGTATATAAATTCCTTATTTAATATTGCTATTTTATCGTATTTTATTTGCTTCTTTTTACTCATCATGTTCTGTCGAAAATTGCGTCGAGTCGTTTTTTCGAAAAAAACGATTCAGACCCAAGGAAAATACAAAGTTTCGTCTAGTTTCAATGATGTTGAGAAAAAAGCGATTTTTTTAAAATTATTAATGTCGTAATTTCACATAATTCCCACTCGAAGCTACTCTTGTACGCAATGATATTTTGAATCGCGCGCCACTCGCCCTAGAAGCGACGTTGCCACGTCATTTTGGTGAAAGTTACAATCACGATCATGATTTATTATGAATCGGACGATCATGTTCAAACTTCGCGTGAATACTTGTTAATATTTTATTAGTTATTCCTCAATTTTTTATGAATTTTTCAATGATATTTTAGACGCAATGATTTTTTTACGGAACTTGCCTGGGTTGCGCTATGCTTACATGCTATTATCAACAAATTGAATCTCTGAAAGTAATCAGGTGATCTTTTCCAAATTTTTAGGGGAGATACTGAATAATTGAATCTCTATGTGAACAAATTTTCATTGCAATGTCATTGATTTAAACTTCCTATAGAAACTTAAAAGTGTGATAACTATTAATAAGAAAGAAATTGATTTATATAAAGGAACAGAAGCCTTCAATTTCTGTTTACAATTTTATATTGTTATTCAAATATTATCGGTAGATTTAAGTTTAAACTCATTGATGTCAATATTATTGCCATTGATTTATCTTATAAGTAACGATTACTTTTAAGATAGAGATTAGTTAATGATTCTTATTCCATATAAGTTTAAGTAGAGGTGCTATTCTTTCAATACCTTAATTAAGAAAAACAATTTACATAAATAAAGCATTTTTTCTCCATTATTGTGTTTTATTTTCGCAATATTTTTTATGTTTATGTAGAATAATGACACTTCTTGCTAGAAATGCCTCCTTTTTTAATAAATGATTTAAAATAAACAGTTTATGTAAATATCTTTAAATTAATATATATATCACTTATATGTTAATATCAAACTAAATAAAAATGAATTTTAATATAATGAAAAACTTTAAATGCATGTATTATGGTAGTACTGTCGATACTGCAATAGTCAAATGTATATACAGTCATTTTCGACTTACGTAGTATTTAAAATAGGCAACGTCGCGATAGAGTGAGAGAGACAGAGATGTTCTGTTTTCGTCTGTTTCACTCGAGAGGTGCGCAAAAACTTAAAACTGATGGGTGTCGGGCGCAGCTAATGAAAATTGAATAATGACACCATGCATAAAAAAAGAAAAAATCTACCACTGGAAGGGCAAAAGATTGACAGAAAAAATGTACCGCGAAACGTTGCAACAGATGGAAGTGGCAAAAAAGTCGAAAAGCACGAACGGCAAATTCGTATCGTCACCCAACCTCAAAAGTGAAAGTACTAGTGATGGGATCGAGGGTCGTCGAATCGTTGAACGTTTTTTTATATAAAATGCAGAAAATGTGAGAAAAGGTGCCATGAATAGTCGTATGGGAAATATCCATTTGAACAAGGTACTCGCAGCAACGAATATTCCTGAAATCAACCCGCATACCTACCAAACTCATGAAAATGAAGTGATTGCGGGTTTCGAAAACTCAGCTCAAGAAAGCTGTTTAGCTGCTGCTTAAGAAGAAAGACGATTAACGATTCAAAAAGTTGACGAGTTAAAATTTTTGTTGCAAGTAGGAGAGTAATATCAACGTTACGTATTTCATGAATAGAATCAAGAGACGCGGCAGTGTCTTGACGTCAAGTTATTAAAAGATAAAATTCAAGTGAATTTTGTCAAGACACAACGTACTCTATGATATAAAATATATGAACCATTCCACTAAATATCAAGTCCGGCATCAATTCAACATTTTGTTTGCTTTTTTTCTTCTATACGTAAGTTGAATAAAATACATAAGTCGAATAGAATAAACAAGTCGAATAGAATACATAAGTCGATAAGAAGTCGAAAGAACAAACAAACAAAATATTAAATTTTTTGAGGCCGGATTTGCGTATGATATTTGGTTGAATGGCCCGTAAACATATACTCGAGTTTTTACACGTTTCTAATAATATATTCTATTACATTAAAAAATGCTAATTATGAAACATTTTTTGTCATTTTTATCTTTTAAGATGAAATTGTACATAATAAATTTTTCAACTTTTCTCGATTAAAATTGTATAAAACTTTTACAAGTTATTTTTACGAGTTTTTACTAGTTACTTTTATTCACATCTTTGTTTATTTTTATCTTGAAAGTAAGCATGATTATCAATATTTTTAGCATTGACAGGAAATATGATTCCACGTAAAGAAATAAATGAACAAATGAAATCTTTCACGACTATTCTCTATATCCTATTTCAGATCTCCCAATCACCAAACAAATTTTCTATTTCCTTCTTCGAGTGCAGAGTATACTAGATGACAAGATAGTGCGTATAGCAGGCGTCTTTCGACATGGGCTGGTTCACAAGAGGCACCGGAAGAACGTACGATAATCTGTCTGGAACAGTTGCTTTAATAGGATGCTTTACGAAAAAAGTAATTGCCTATGTAACATTGAATCACAAATGTGCCAAATGCGATCAAGGTCACTCGCCTAACGATCACAAAAATCTATTCTTTTTGAATAATGTCACTTTTCGACGATATACCGCGATGAGACATTTTCACCCCCTTGGTACATGTAGTGTTAATAGCAGCATGCCGATGATGATGAAGAGAGGTGCGAAACAATTGAAATGAATAGAAAGAATTTTGAGAAGAAGATATTGAAGCAACGACTTGGAAAATTTGGCAGGCATGGTGCGCTGATGAACAAAACAAGGTTAATTATGAATGAACCACGACTTGAAAGACTCGGATACAGAATCATCGACATAACCCACATGTCTCGTCAGATGTATGCAAAGATCAATAAAAACTCGACGATATTAAGTCTAAAACAAAATCAAGAATAGGCTCAATATTGTATATGAGGTGGGAGAAGTATGATGTGACTCGTCAAGCCAACTCGCGATTAAAAAACAAAGTTTGATTAACAACATTCATGATATTGATTCGCAAGAGAATCTTAAATTCAAATAAAAAAAAAAAAAAAAAAAAGTAAGAAGCAAATCTACGTACCGTCTGGTGTCATTTCGTTCCAATGCTCTCGTGTAAGGACCACGTTGAACCACCGCCCATCCCAGGGCACATGGTCGCTGGTCCAAGTGTCAACACTGCTTCCCTCCGCCGCTGAAATCGAGGCTGCTAGGTTGTCCACTATGACAATCCCCATTGCCTATCGTGCCTTGGTCAAAATTAGCCACCTGTTCTGATACACATTCGTGTATACCGTTCGAGCGTTCCACTTCCTATCCAGATCCTCGCTGATCTCCTCCCAGATAGGACTGCTGAACGCTGGAAGGTCGGCATTCCGAAAGTGCACAGAAAACTTTTTCAACGCTGCTACCGCTTCTTCCGCACTAACCACCGATAGACCTGGCATATTGGTTTGATCCTGGAAATACAATAGAACATATATTAGCAATCATACATTATGTCGTTAAAATAAACATTTTAATTATGACAGAGCAAGAATTTGAACAAACACTAGTGACACTTTTCGGGCAAAGATTCTACCAAATAAAATGTTAAACAAAATTTATTTCACTTAATTTCTTGAAACGTCGATAAAGTTCCATATCACTTGATATAAAAGTTTACCTCTATTTATAAATGCAGCCACAACGATCACTTTTTCAAAAACGCGCGAAAAGATGCACGTGGCTTCCAACGTCGCAAATGGAAAATAAGTTGCCCAGGATATTGCGATTTACAAAAATTAACGAAAATAAAAACAAAATTCTCCGATAACAACAACAAATAGCGATAACAATATCAAAATAGAGAAAAAGAATAGTTAAGATATGGAAAAAATCCCGTATTAAATGACGAGGAAGCCACGCGGTCGAGAAATCAGTTGAAAACACCTGGGGCTTTAATCAAGCTCTCAAGCTTCAGAAGAAAGCTTGCGAAATACACAAACGAGGTCGCGGCAAAGACGTGTTACGAATTTTAATTGTGATGCGAATGAATTTTAATAAATTTTAACGCGTAAACACAAGTAACGAAAAAACGCGCGAGAATGGATATCTAGAGACGCCAGTAGACAATGTTCATAGATTGTGCGTCGATCATAATCAAAGACGAAACGCTCGACACGCGCAACGCGGTAACAAGGTGTATGATAATATTCTTCCTAGAAGCATTATTTATTTATTTTTTTAATTATTTGTTCCATCTGTACAGTTGTTTCTTTTTACATCCCTTACTACTACTTACAGCCTATTATCTAAATACTATACCAACTAAAAAAAAACTAAAAAAAAAACTAAACGACCCCTACTTTTCCTCTTTCATTCTTCCCCATTCCTTTAAATACCCGCAAATCGCCCTCAACGGCGCCCCTCTTAACGTCTCTTTGGTCCATTGCTCTAATGCTTCCCCCTCCCTCCCTCCTCTCCAGGCGTTCACAGCCTTTACCCATTCCTCCTTTATCCTTCCTCTCGCTACCTCACATTCCCAAATGTGATCCAGGCTCTCATTTTCTTCGCCACAAATTCCGCAACTCCAGTCCTCGAAGCCCTTTTTTCCGACTTTCCCTACGTTTCCGCATCTTAGTCTGGCCCACTGCTCTTTTGCATCCCCCCCTATTTCTCTGCTCTCCCAGTATTTCTCTCTCTCGCGTCCTGTCTTTATCTCCTTGTAGCAGGTGCAGTAGGACGACTTGTCGGCCTTTACCCAGTCTCCTTGTAGGTCCTGTTCCTCTTTCCTTCTTGCTCCTTCGTTCAAACATTGCTCCACTCTCGCTGTGCCTCCTTCGTTTGTCCGCATCAGGGTGATTACCCTTCCGTCGCCTACCTCCTCCATCGCCTTCTTAAATTCTCTTCCCCATTTCGACGGTTGCCCATTCAAAATACCTCTTACTTCCTCTCTCAGGCACGCCTTCGGCCATCTTCCCTCTTTCATTTTCAATATCTGCACAATATAATTCCCTGCCCTTTTCCTTGCATCCACTTCCACACTCCTCCTGCCTGCTTCCAGCTTCCATAAAAAAATCGGCGTATTTCTTGCCACCCCATTCCTAGAAGCATTATCTAGGGAGATTCTTATCATATCGCCGAAAGTATTAGCGAAAATTGCTGAAATTATAAAAAAAATCATCATACCTATATTTCGTCTATAAAGCCGAAATTATAGAAAGACATCGTACCTAAATTGAATCTTCCTTTCAATAGACCGTTGATCGTTGATCATAAGTAAAGTGGACCCCTGCATATTTCTGATATGAAAATGATTGAAATACCGGAAAGAGGGTGCCGTCGCATCTGGTGATCTAAATTTCTCCGAAATGTTTCATTTTTTGGACAAAGAAAGAACAGTGAATTAGATCGTATATGTGCTTGCAACCGTGTTGAGACATGAGCATGGAAATATCTTCCTCTCGTAGCAGCACGATCGGCCAATTCAACTGGGTTTCCAATCTAATATTGCAATATATTTTTGTTTACGATATAAAATCATTTAACTACTCATTCCGTTTCAAAACTAAGTGCAATCTCCATAATAACATGTAAATGTGTAACGTTCGATGGTTGAAGGTTATAAACCATTTTTGGTGCTGTCTGTTATTATTCACATATAAAACTTTCTCAAAATCTATATGTGTATCTACAGGGTGAACTGGATTAACTATAACGGAATTTATTCTGAGGTAGATGGGACCATTACAAACAAAAAATGCAAATATACATTAGGGATATTTTCAATAGTTTACGAGATATAATTTTTTAAAGTTGGGCTAATCAGAGCGCGCCGAAAAGCGTTAGATCCGCCCGCTCTCCGCCCTAGCCGTAGAGACAGCGCAATGTATCAATCATTGGCTGCCCGCGCTCGCCGCCCCGCGCCAAGACTGTCATCTCTATGGTCAACAAAGTCTTGGCGCGGGGCGGCGAGGGAGCGGATCTAACGCTTCTCGGCGCGCTCTGATTAGCCCAACTTTAAAAAATTATATCTCGTAAACTATTGAAAATATCCCTAATGTATATTTGCATTTTTTGTTTGTAATGGTCCCATCTACCTCAGAATAAATTCCGTTATAGTTAATCCAGTTCACCCTGTATATGTATAATGTTAAATATGTGAAGTGAATCTCTATGCATGATTAGATATAAGAAGTTCGAAAGGAACAACAGATGTGAGAATTGCTAAAGTTGCATTTTATTTTCAAGTGTTTTCTCTGAAGCTTTGATATGTGGCAAAGGAAAAAAAATTATCAAGGGCTTACGATGTTGAGCCATATTAAGAGACCATCGTCGTTTGGAAGAATGGACAAACTTAAAATGAGCAATGGCCTAGTGCTGAACGAGAACTTTGCTGCGTCATCCATTATGTACTCCGGCACCTCCCTTTGTGATCTACTAAATAACAACCTCCAGTTTGCTGAACGAATATGAACATAATGATTGTATTAGAACCAGAATCTGCCTCACCAATCAACTGCATTCTTGACAACTCCAGTGTAAATGTATTAAACTAATACGTAATTTCAAAGGAACAGCATGGCGTTGTAAGTAAATCAGATATTTACTTGACCTTGTAACACTGCCAAATATAATCTTATCATATCATCACAATAGCAACAGAATTGTTATATGCTATGCTCTGTATTATTAAAAGTGCAATTTAATCATGTACTATATTCTGTGTTATTTATAGCAAGTCATGTACATGGAACAGCATGCTTATATATTCCGCAGAATCAACATTTCATAATCAATCTGTTGGCAATATTGAAACATGTGATGAAGATTGTTCATTACCTGAAGAACATTCCATTCTGAAAGTTTTGAAGAAGTCTTCGGATGCCTATGCTGGCCTTGAGCAGGATGGATATGTCTTTGGCACAGCTGTCCCATGATACAGAACTCGTTATCCATGACAGAGGCTGTTTTTATCTTTCTCTACCTTGGATACATCGCATTTCTGAAGATCTACCGAAGAAGGTATCGTTTCAAATTTATGAACTATGTGTGAACAAAAAAACGATCAGTTGCCTTCTCAAGTTCATTTTTAAGCGGACTCACCAGTAAGTAAATCAGTCCTTGTTCACTTTTGAATCACAAACTGCTGTCCATGAGGAGGTAAAGAGTGAACACCTGCTACCTAAGAGAGTTCCACTGGGTGTTGTAGTATTGCAACGAATTATGATGCGAATGTGTTCAAAATATTGCATTTCCTATTATCAAAGAAGGTAAGATTGTGTAATATAACAGACAACTCAAAGTAAGAAAAAGAAAAAAAATGTAAAATGGGACATCGTGCATATTTACCTTGGTTTTACAGTAAGAATGAGTCGACAGTGGACACATTGCAGCACCCAATGGCAAAACAATAGACCATCATGAGGAGTTTGTAGTTCTCATCGTTGTCAGCGTTCTGTCTGGTTGCTCCATTAGGCCGAACGGTTTTCATGGTCATGTGGTTAGATGTAAAATGAAATGAAGCCATCTTCACCGGTAATCTCATAACTCTGATCGTTCACAGTTTGGCAGTCCCTCTCTGTGTCTTGCTCGCCTAAGCCCTGGGCACTTTGTTAGATACTCCAATCAATTGGAAAAAATAACCTTTGCTTTCTCCAAAATAGTACAGTCGACTCTTTCTTTTAATGCAGAATTATCATAATACGCAACTAATACATACTTTACTTTTGTTAAACTGACTGTTTCACAGAAAATACAAATCACTTTTTGCAAATATCTGTCAAAATTGACTCAGCCTGCTATATGCAACACTCCAACATGATGTGAAACACTTTCTATGTATCGAATCACTTTAAGGTTATTAGAGAGACGCACATATGTGCAGTAATTAAATGATATATTCACAAACTATCCATTTATTTTTCAATTTAGCGATACAAAATATTTTATATAGACTATCGTAACTATTAGTAATGGAGAATTTACTTAACAAACTTCCATGGGAATTTACTCCAAAATTGTGTGCTCAATTAAATTATCCCTCGACATTGGTAATGTATACATTATATGCCAGTAGCCATCATATAAATCTATTAATAATGTAAACCTTAAATGCGTTCGTAATAAACGTAATAATAATGTTCAAAAACCAACACTCCAGTTATATTCTTTCAATTGCTCCAAAAATTTGTCACCAAGTCACTTCCGCAAGCGTGATCACGTAATTAAGCACCTGCCGCTACCTTTCACCGAACTATTAATTTTGTGCGACGCGATTCAATATATGTGCGAAGAGACCAGTAGCGCCACATTCGACGAATCCCAACAATTTTAGCTGGCACTGCTACATTATATTTACATGGCTGATGATGTTTTAGATGCACATTAATGTTCACGTGATTGAAAAATCCATGTTGTATAAAGTGCTTAGATTTATAAGATTCTATTTTTTACCGTCGCATCATTTATTATGAATAATGAGACACTATATTTCAAAAAATAGAGTAACTAGGAACAACTACAGCCCTAAATTCTGAATTGCACCGAAGGTGGCGCTACTTATCTTTCAGCACGTACCGAATCGCATCGCATGGAATAAATTGTTCAGTGAAGAGTAGGGGCACATACGAACCCCGCGAAAACTTGGTTGTCAAATCCCCGACTTGCTTCAACATTTTTTATTAACAACAATTCAATACTCCGGTCTTATAAACGAATTGTTAACTATTATGTATAAGCCATTCTCTGGGTTGCCAGAAAAGAGAATGGTTCGTAATCATTATCTGTATAGTATTCGGGTTCTCAGCTAATATTACATTCAATATATCCTTGATCCTAAGCTATTCGGAGTTGTAGCATACCTAAATGGCACTGGATGTCATATTATCGGCGATCTAGAATCGCAAGTCAAAACAGATTCAGATGAAACAGTAATGAAATCATATCTACTAGCATATATGCGCCAGTATATAATATAATAATTGGAGCGTTTTTTCATCGCATGTATCGACTCCGCACAAGCTTGACAGCGTCCAAGATTATCCTACGCATAATTTTCCACGTGCCACAAATCATGAGCAAACTGTGGAAAAGGTATCGATGGGCGAACAAGGACTATCGGATAGGCGATACACATTTCTCGAGGCGACTTTCTCATCGTGCGATATCGACTCCGCACGGGCTTGACGTCGTCGAAGATTATCCTGCGCATAATTTTCTACACGCCAAATCATGAGCAAGCTGTGGAAAAGGTATGTACCTTACATCTCTCATTCCCCATAATGTTATCAACTAAATATTAATGTCCTATTTTTTATCGACAGGTTATAGAAAATGTACATCGGAAGATTAGAAACATCCATAGTAATCGATGGGCGGACAAGGAGTATCGGATAGGAGAGGCAACTTTCTCGTCGTGCGATATTGACTTCGCACGAGCTTGACGTCGTCGAGGATTATCGTACGATAGCTTTCTACATATTACAGCTTAGGCAAACTGGCAGGTTCGTTTGACTTTTTGTGTTCTTTAGATATATGTCTTTCATAATTTAAATTAATATAACTAATGTTCTGTTTTTTCCACAGATTACCACGAATCTGCGATAATATTCGGTGTACTACGAGTCGAGAAAAAATAAATTGCTTAATGTACTTCAATTTTCAACTTACCTTCCCTGAAAATTTAGTATTAGACAGGTTTTTTTCTTTGATAAAGAAGTCTTTTATAACGTGTATGTAATGGATTTATTTTCTTTGTACAATTATTTTGGAAATCATAACACTTGTGTTAGCGAATTATCCCGAAAGACTTGTTTTCTCGACGGCTTGCTGGTGACCACACAATCCGGAAGGCACTGGCATATATAACTAATCAATGTACTCAATCAATCATTCAATAAATTTATTTCTTTTTACTCTATCAAATGTTTTTGCATTACTAAAAAACTTTGAATGCTTCCAAATCCATCGAATACGCCGAAAATTACTAGCTGTGCGTTGTACTGAATCAGCTGATTCGTAGCTGCCTCAAGAAATTGCCAGCTACCTTTACGGTCGATTTCGAATTTCCAACTTCATCAAATGATGAAACTTGGGATTGGTTAGTATCAAACGACGATTAAACGATATCAAAAGAAAAAGTTGAAAAGGTTGAAAAACAAAAAAGTCGTCGGCTATCTTTACGCTCGATTTTGAAATTCGTTTTTCCGAGAAACTATCAACGATCAAACAACGAACCTTGTGATTGGTTAGTATCAAACGACGATCAAACGATATCAAAAGAAAAAAGTTGAAAAAGTTGATAAACAAAAAAGTCGCCGGCTATCTTTACGCTCGATTTTGAATTTCGTTTTTCCGAGAAATTATCAACGATCAAACGACGAAACTTGGCATACATTAGTATAAACGACGATCAAACGATAGCAAAAAGAAAATATTGAAAAAGTTCAAAAATACAAAAATTACGATTGTTCAAAGTTTCGGGATAAAAAGTTACTAGCTAACTTCAGGTCACACTGGGAAAAAGTAAAATGCGTTTTCCCAAGAAACTATCGACGATCAAACGATGAAACTCGGGATTGGTTAGTATCAAACGACGATCAAACGATATCAAAAGGGAAAAGTTTAAAAAGTCGAAAAATTTAACAACTGGATGTACCAATGTTCACCAGTCGAAAGTCACTAGGCCAGACTTGGCGAAAGTTATTCGGATTTTGTGAACAAACTATTAACGATCAAACGATGAAACTTGGGATTGTTTAGTATCAAACGACTATCAAACAATGTCAAAAGAAAAAAGTTGAAAAAGTTGAAAAACAAAAAAGTCGCCGGCTATCTTTACGCTCGATTTTGAATTTCGTTTTTCCGAGAAACTATCAATGATCAAACGACGAAACTTCGAATACATTAGTATCAAACGACGATCAAAGGATATCAACAGAAAAAAGTTGAAAAAGTTGATAAACAAAAAAGTCGTCGGCTATCTTTACGCTCGATTTTGAATTTCGTTTTTCCGAGAAACTATCAACGATCAAACGACGAAACTTCGCATACATTAGTATCAAACGACGATCAAACGATATCAAAAGAAAAAAGTTGAAAAAGTTCAAAATTACAAAAATTGCTATCGTCAAAATTTTCGTAGTAAACGATTAGAAGCCATCTTCAGGTCACACTGGGAGAAAGTAAATTGCGTTTTCCCAAGAAACTATCAAAGATCAAACGATGAAACTTGGGATTGGTTAGTATCAAACGACGATCAAACGATATCAAAAGGAAAATGTTTAAAAATTCGAAAAATTTAACAACTGGATGTACCAATGTTCACCAGTCGAAAGTCACTAGGCCAGACTTGGCGAAAGTTATTCGGATTTTGTGAACAAACTATTAACGATCAAACGATGAAACTTGGGATTGTTTAGTATCAAACGACTATCAAACAATGTCAAAAGAAAAAAGTTGAAAAAGTTGAAAAACAAAAAAGTCGCCGGCTATCTTTACGCTCGATTTTGAATTTCGTTTTTCCGAGAAACTATCAATGATCAAACGACGAAACTTCGAATACATTAGTATCAAACGACGATCAAACGATATCAAAAGAAAAAAGTTGAAAAAGTTGAAAAACAAAAAAGTCGTCGGCTATCTTTACGCTCGATTTTGAATTTCGTTTTTCCGAGAAACTATCAATGATCAAACGACGAAACTTCGAATACATTAGTATCAAACGACGATCAAAGGATATCAACAGAAAAAAGTTGAAAAAGTTGATAAACAAAAAAGTCGTCGGCTATCTTTACGCTCGATTTTGAATTTCGTTTTTCCGAGAAACTATCAACGATCAAACGACGAAACTTCGCATACATTAGTATCAAACGACGATCAAACGATATCAAAAGAAAAAAGTTGGAAAAGTTCAAAATTACAAAAATTGCTATCGTCAAAATTTTCGTAGTAAACGATTAGAAGCCATCTTCAGGTCACACTGGGAGAAAGTAAATTGCGTTTTCCCAAGAAACTATCAAAGATCAAACGATGAAACTTGGGATTGGTTAGTATCAAACGACGATCAAACGATATCAAAAGGAAAATGTTTAAAAATTCGAAAAATTTAACAACTGGATGTACCAATGTTCACCAGTCGAAAGTCACTAGGCCAGACTTGGCGAAAGTTATTCGGATTTTGTGAACAAACTATTAACGATCAAACGATGAAACTTAGGATTGGTTAGTATCAAACGACGATCCAACGATATCAAAAGAAAAAAGTTGAAAAAGTTGAAAAACAAAAAAGTCGTCGGCTATCTTTACGCTCGATTTTGAATTTCGTTTTTCCGAGAAACTATCAATGATCAAACGACGAAACTTGGGATTGGTTAGTATCAAACGACGATCAAACGATATCAAAAGAAAAAAGTTGAAAAAGTTGATAAACAAAACAGTCACCGGCTATCTTTACGCTCGATTTTGAAGTTCGTTTTTCCGAAAAACTATCAACGATCAAACGACGAAACTTGGCACACGTTAGTATCAAACGACGATCAAACGATAGCAAAAAGAAAATATTACAAAAGTTCAAAAATACAAAAATTAAGATTGTTCAAAGTTTCGGGATGAAAAGTTACTAGCTAACTTCAGGTCACACTGGGAGAACGTAAATTGCGTTTTCCCAAGAAACTATCAACGATCAAACGATGAAACTTGGGATTGGTTGGTATCAAACGACGATCAAACGATATAAAAAGGAAAAAGTTTAAAAAGTCGAAAAATTATACAAGTGGATGTACCAACGTTCACCAGTAAAAAGTCACTAGGCCAGACTTGGCGAAAGTTATTCGGATTTTGCGAACAAACTATTAACGATCAAACGATGAAACTTGGGATTGGTTGGTATCAAACGACGATCAATCGATATCAAAAGAAAAAAGTTGAAAAAGTTGAAAAACAAAAAAGTCGTCGGCTATCTTTACGCTCGATTTTGAATTTCGTTTTTCCGAGAAACTATCAACGATCAAACGACGAAACTTGGCACACGTTAGTATCAAACGACGATCAAACGATAGCAAAAGGAAAATATTGAAAAAGTTCAAAATTACAAAAATTGCTATCGTCCAAATTTTCGTGGTAAACGGTTAGAAGCCATCTTCAGGTCACACTGGGAGAACGTAAATTGCGTTTTCCCAGGAAACTATCAACGATCAAACGATGAAACTTGGGATTGCTTGGTATCAAACGACGATCAAACGATATAAAAAGGAAAAAGTTTAAAAAGTCGAAAAATTATACAAGTGGATGTGCCAACGTTCACCAGTAAAAAGTCACTAGGCCAGACTTGGCGAAAGTTATTCGGATTTTGCGAACAAACTATTAATGATCAAACGATGAAACTTGGGATTGGTTAGTATCAAACGACGATCCAACGGTATCAAAAGAAAAAAGTTGAAAAAGTTGAAAAACAAAAAAGTCGTCGGCTATCTTTACACTCGATTTTGAAATTCGTTTTTCCGAGAAACTATCAACGATCAAACAACGAACCTTGTGATTGGTTAGTATCAAACGACGATCAAACGATATCAAAAGAAAAAAGTTGAAAAAGTTGATAAACAAAAAAGTCACCGGCTATCTTTACGCTCGATTTTGAATTTCGTTTTCCCGAGAAATTATCAACGATCAAACGACGAAACTTGGCATACATTAGTATAAACGATGATCAAACGATAGCAAAAAGAAAATATTGAAAAAGTTCAAAAATACAAAAATTACGATTGTTCAAAGTTTCGGGATAAAAAGTTACTAGCTAACTTCAGGTCACACTGGGAAAAAGTAAAATGCGTTTTCCCAAGAAACTATCAACGATCAAACGATGAAACTTGGGATTGGTTAGTATCAAACGACGATCAAACGATATCAAAAGGGAAAAGTTTAAAAAGTCGAAAAATTTAACAACTGGATGTACCAACGTTCACCAGTAAAAAGTCACTAGGCCAGACTTGGCGAAAGTTATTCGGATTTTGTGAACAAACTATTAACGATCAAACGATGAAACTCGGGATTGTTTAGTATCAAACGACTATCAAACAATGTCAAAAGAAAAAAGTTGAAAAAGTTGAAAAACAAAAAAGTCGCCGGCTATCTTTACGCTCGATTTTGAATTTCGTTTTTCCGAGAAACTATCAATGATCAAACGACGAAACTTCGAATACATTAGTATCAAACGACGATCAAAGGATATCAACAGAAAAAAGTTGAAAAAGTTGATAAACAAAAAAGTCGTCGGCTATCTTTACGCTCGATTTTGAATTTCGTTTTTCCGAGAAACTATCAATGATCAAACGACGAAACTTCGAATACATTAGTATCAAACGACGATCAAAGGATATCAACAGAAAAAAGTTGAAAAAGTTGAAAAACAAAAAAGTCGTCGGCTATCTTTACGCTCGATTTTGAATTTCGTTTTTCCGAGAAACTATCAATGATCAAACGACGAAACTTCGAATACATTAGTATCAAACGACGATCAAAGGATATCAACAGAAAAAAGTTGAAAAAGTTGATAAACAAAAAAGTCGTCGGCTATCTTTACGCTCGATTTTGAATTTCGTTTTTCCGAGAAACTATCAACGATCAAACGACGAAACTTCGCATACATTAGTATCAAACGACGATCAAACGATATCAAAAGAAAAAAGTTGAAAAAGTTCAAAATTACAAAAATTGCTATCGTCAAAATTTTCGTAGTAAACGATTAGAAGCCATCTTCAGGTCACACTGGGAGAAAGTAAATTGCGTTTTCCCAAGAAACTATCAAAGATCAAACGATGAAACTTGGGATTGGTTAGTATCAAACGACGATCAAACGATATCAAAAGGAAAATGTTTAAAAATTCGAAAAATTTAACAACTGGATGTACCAATGTTCACCAGTCGAAAGTCACTAGGCCAGACTTGGCGAAAGTTATTCGGATTTTGTGAACAAACTATTAACGATCAAACGATGAAACTTGGGATTGTTTAGTATCAAACGACTATCAAACAATGTCAAAAGAAAAAAGTTGAAAAAGTTGAAAAACAAAAAAGTCGCCGGCTATCTTTACGCTCGATTTTGAATTTCGTTTTTCCGAGAAACTATCAATGATCAAACGACGAAACTTCGAATACATTAGTATCAAACGACGATCAAACGATATCAAAAGAAAAAAGTTGAAAAAGTTGAAAAACAAAAAAGTCGTCGGCTATCTTTACGCTCGATTTTGAATTTCGTTTTTCCGAGAAACTATCAATGATCAAACGACGAAACTTCGAATACATTAGTATCAAACGACGATCAAAGGATATCAACAGAAAAAAGTTGAAAAAGTTGATAAACAAAAAAGTCGTCGGCTATCTTTACGCTCGATTTTGAATTTCGTTTTTCCGAGAAACTATCAACGATCAAACGACGAAACTTCGCATACATTAGTATCAAACGACGATCAAACGATATCAAAAGAAAAAAGTTGGAAAAGTTCAAAATTACAAAAATTGCTATCGTCAAAATTTTCGTAGTAAACGATTAGAAGCCATCTTCAGGTCACACTGGGAGAAAGTAAATTGCGTTTTCCCAAGAAACTATCAAAGATCAAACGATGAAACTTGGGATTGGTTAGTATCAAACGACGATCAAACGATATCAAAAGGAAAATGTTTAAAAATTCGAAAAATTTAACAACTGGATGTACCAATGTTCACCAGTCGAAAGTCACTAGGCCAGACTTGGCGAAAGTTATTCGGATTTTGTGAACAAACTATTAACGATCAAACGATGAAACTTAGGATTGGTTAGTATCAAACGACGATCCAACGATATCAAAAGAAAAAAGTTGAAAAAGTTGAAAAACAAAAAAGTCGTCGGCTATCTTTACGCTCGATTTTGAATTTCGTTTTTCCGAGAAACTATCAATGATCAAACGACGAAACTTGGGATTGGTTAGTATCAAACGACGATCAAACGATAGCAAAAAGAAAATATTACAAAAGTTCAAAAATACAAAAATTAAGATTGTTCAAAGTTTCGGGATGAAAAGTTACTAGCTAACTTCAAGTCACACTGGGAGAACGTAAATTGCGTTTTCCCAAGAAACTATCAACGATCAAACGATGAAACTTGGGATTGCTTGGTATCAAACGACGATCAAACGATATCAAAAGGAAAAAGTTTAAAAAGTCGAAAAACTTCACAACTGGATGTACCAACGTTCACCATCAAAAAGTCACTAGGCCAGACTTGGCGAAAGTTATTCGGATTTTGTGAACAAACTATTAACGATCAAACGATGAAACTTAGGATTGGTTAGTATCAAACGACGATCCAACGATATCAAAAGAAAAAAGTTGAAAAAGTTGAAAAACAAAAAAGTCGTCGGCTATCTTTACGCTCGATTTTGAATTTCGTTTTTCCGAGAAACTATCAATGATCAAACGACGAAACTTTGGATTGGTTAGTATCAAACGACGATCAAACGATATCAAAAGAAAAAAGTTGAAAAAGTTGATAAACAAAACAGTCACCGGCTATCTTTACGCTCGATTTTGAAGTTCGTTTTTCCGAAAAACTATCAACGATCAAACGACGAAACTTGGCACACGTTAGTATCAAACGACGATCAAACGATAGCAAAAAGAAAATATTACCAAAGTTCAAAAATACAAAAATTAAGATTGTTCAAAGTTTCGGGATGAAAAGTTACTAGCTAACTTCAGGTCACACTGGGAAAAAGTAAAATGCGTTTTCCCAAGAAACTATCAACGATCAAACGATGAAACTTGGGATTGGTTAGTATCAAACGACGATCAAACGATATCAAAAGGGAAAAGTTTAAAAAGTCGAAAAATTTAACAACTGGATGTACCAACGTTCACCAGTAAAAAGTCACTAGGCCAGACTTGGCGAAAGTTATTCGGATTTTGTGAACAAACTATTAACGATCAAACGATGAAACTTGGGATTGTTTAGTATCAAACGACTATCAAACAATGTCAAAAGAAAAAAGTTGAAAAAGTTGAAAAACAAAAAAGTCGCCGGCTATCTTTACGCTCGATTTTGAATTTCGTTTTTCCGAGAAACTGTCAATGATCAAACGACGAAACTTCGAATACATTAGTATCAAACGACGATCAAAGGATATCAACAGAAAAAAGTTGAAAAAGTTGATAAACAAAAAAGTCGTCGGCTATCTTTACGCTCGATTTTGAATTTCGTTTTTCCGAGAAACTATCAATGATCAAACGACGAAACTTCGAATACATTAGTATCAAACGACGATCAAAGGATATCAACAGAAAAAAGTTGAAAAATTTGAAAAACAAAAAAGTCGTCGGCTATCTTTACGCTCGATTTTGAATTTCGTTTTTCCGAGAAACTATCAATGATCAAACGACGAAACTTCGAATACATTAGTATCAAACGACGATCAAAGGATATCAACAGAAAAAAGTTGAAAAAGTTGATAACCAAAAAAGTCGTCGGCTATCTTTACGCTCGATTTTGAATTTCGTTTTTCCGAGAAACTATCAACGATCAAACGACGAAACTTCGCATACATTAGTATCAAACGACGATCAAACGATATCAAAAGAAAAAAGTTGAAAAAGTTCAAAATTACAAAAATTGCTATCGTCAAAATTTTCGTAGTAAACGATTAGAAGCCATCTTCAGGTCACACTGGGAGAAAGTAAATTGCGTTTTCCCAAGAAACTATCAAAGATCAAACGATGAAACTTGGGATTGGTTAGTATCAAACGACGATCAAACGATATCAAAAGGAAAATGTTTAAAAATTCGAAAAATTTAACAACCGGATGTACCAATGTTCACCAGTCGAAAGTCACTAGGCCAGACTTGGCGAAAGTTATTCGGATTTTGTGAACAAACTATTAACGATCAAACGATGAAACTTGGGATTGTTTAGTACCGAACGACTATCAAAGAATGTCAAAAGAAAAAAGTTGAAAAAGTTGAAAAACAAAAAAGTCGCCGGCTATCTTTACGCTCGATTTTGAATTTCGTTTTTCCGAGAAACTATCAATGATCAAACGACGAAACTTTGGATTGGTTAGTATCAAACGACGATCAAACGATATCAAAAGAAAAAAGTTGAAAAAGTTGATAAACAAAACAGTCACCGGCTATCTTTACGCTCGATTTTGAAGTTCGTTTTTCCGAAAAACTATCAACGATCAAACGACGAAACTTGGCACACGTTAGTATCAAACGACGATCAAACGATAGCAAAAAGAAAATATTACAAAAGTTCAAAAATACAAAAATTAAGATTGTTCAAAGTTTCGGGATGAAAAGTTACTAGCTAACTTCAGGTCACACTGGGAGAACGTAAATTGCGTTTTCCCAAGAAACTATCAACGATCAAACGATGAAACTTGGGATTGGTTGGTATCAAACGACGATCAAACGATATAAAAAGGAAAAAGTTTAAAAAGTCGAAAAATTATACAAGTGGATGTACCAACGTTCACCAGTAAAAAGTCACTAGGGCAGACTTGGCGAAAGTTATTCGGATTTTGCGAACAAACTATTAACGATCAAACGATGAAACTTGGGATTGGTTGGTATCAAACGACGATCAATCGATATCAAAAGAAAAAAGTTGAAAAAGTTGAAAAACAAAAAAGTCGTCGGCTATCTTTACGCTCGATTTTGAATTTCGTTTTTCCGAGAAACTATCAACGATCAAACGACGAAACTTGGCACACGTTAGTATCAAACGACGATCAAACGATAGCAAAAGGAAAATATTGAAAAAGTTCAAAATTACAAAAATTGCTATCGTCCAAATTTTCGTGGTAAACGGTTAGAAGCCATCTTCAGGTCACACTGGGAGAACGTAAATTGCGTTTTCCCAGGAAACTATCAACGATCAAACGATGAAACTTGGGATTGCTTGGTATCAAACGACGATCAAACGATATAAAAAGGAAAAAGTTTAAAAAGTCGAAAAATTATACAAGTGGATGTGCCAACGTTCACCAGTAAAAAGTCACTAGGCCAGACTTGGCGAAAGTTATTCGGATTTTGCGAACAAACTATTAATGATCAAACGATGAAACTTGGGATTGGTTAGTATCAAACGACGATCCAACGATATCAAAAGAAAAAAGTTGAAAAAGTTGAAAAACAAAAAAGTCGTCGGCTATCTTTACACTCGATCTTGAAATTCGTTTTTCCGAGAAACTATCAACGATCAAACAACGAACCTTGTGATTGGTTAGTATCAAACGACGATCAAACGATATCAAAAGAAAAAAGTTGAAAAAGTTGATAAACAAAAAAGTCACCGGCTATCTTTACGCTCGATTTTGAATTTCGTTTTCCCGAGAAATTATCAACGATCAAACGACGAAACTTGGCATACATTAGTATAAACGACGATCAAACGATAGCAAAAAGAAAATATTGAAAAAGTTCAAAAATACAAAAATTACGATTGTTCAAAGTTTCGGGATAAAAAGTTACTAGCTAACTTCAGGTCACACTGGGAAAAAGTAAAATGCGTTTTCCCAAGAAACTATCAACGATCAAACGATGAAACTTGGGATTGGTTAGTATCAAACGACGATCAAACGATATCAAAAGGGAAAAGTTTAAAAAGTCGAAAAATTTAACAACTGGATGTACCAACGTTCACCAGTAAAAAGTCACTAGGCCAGACTTGGCGAAAGTTATTCGGATTTTGTGAACAAACTATTAACGATCAAACGATGAAACTTGGGATTGTTTAGTATCAAACGACTATCAAACAATGTCAAAAGAAAAAAGTTGAAAAAGTTGAAAAACAAAAAAGTCGCCGGCTATCTTTACGCTCGATTTTGAATTTCGTTTTTCCGAGAAACTATCAATGATCAAACGACGAAACTTCGAATACATTAGTATCAAACGACGATCAAAGGATATCAACAGAAAAAAGTTGAAAAAGTTGATAAACAAAAAAGTCGTCGGCTATCTTTACGCTCGATTTTGAATTTCGTTTTTCCGAGAAACTATCAATGATCAAACGACGAAACTTCGAATACATTAGTATCAAACGACGATCAAAGGATATCAACAGAAAAAAGTTGAAAAAGTTGAAAAACAAAAAAGTCGTCGGCTATCTTTACGCTCGATTTTGAATTTCGTTTTTCCGAGAAACTATCAATGATCAAACGACGAAACTTCGAATACATTAGTATCAAACGACGGTCAAACGATATCAAAAGAAAAAAGTTGAAAAAGTTCAAAATTACAAAAATTGCTATCGTCAAAATTTTCGTAGTAAACGATTAGAAGCCATCTTCAGGTCACACTGGGAGAAAGTAAATTGCGTTTTCCCAAGAAACTATCAAAGATCAAACGATGAAACTTGGGATTGGTTAGTATCAAACGACGATCAAACGATATCAAAAGGAAAATGTTTAAAAATTCGAAAAAGTTAACAACTGGATGTACCAATGTTCACCAGTCGAAAGTCACTAGGCCAGACTTGGCGAAAGTTATTCGGATTTTGTGAACAAACTATTAACGATCAAACGATGAAACTTGGGATTGTTTAGTATCAAACGACTATCAAACAATGTCAAAAGAAAAAAGTTGAAAAAGTTGAAAAACAAAAAAGTCGCCGGCTATCTTTACGCTCGATTTTGAATTTCGTTTTTCCGAGAAACTATCAACGATCAAACGACGAAACTTGGCACACGTTAGTATCAAACGACGATCAAACGATAGCAAAAGGAAAATATTGAAAAAGTTCAAAATTACAAAAATTGCTATCGTCCAAATTTTCGTGGTAAACGGTTAGAAGCCATCTTCAGGTCACACTGGGAGAACGTAAATTGCGTTTTCCCAGGAAACTATCAACGATCAAACGATGAAACTTGGGATTGCTTGGTATCAAACGACGATCAAACGATATAAAAAGGAAAAAGTTTAAAAAGTCGAAACATTATACAAGTGGATGTGCCAACGTTCACCAGTAAAAAGTCACTAGGCCAGACTTGGCGAAAGTTATTCGGATTTTGCGAACAAACTATTAATGATCAAACGATGAAACTTGGGATTGGTTAGTATCAAACGACGATCCAACGATATCAAAAGAAAAAAGTTGAAAAAGTTGAAAAACAAAAAAGTCGTCGGCTATCTTTACACTCGATTTTGAAATTCGTTTTTCCGAGAAACTATCAACGATCAAACAACGAACCTTGTGATTGGTTAGTATCAAACGACGATCAAACGATATCAAAAGAAAAAAGATGAAAAAGTTGATAAACAAAAAAGTCACCGGCTATCTTTACGCTCGATTTTGAATTTCGTTTTCCCGAGAAATTATCAACGATCAAACGACGAAACTTGGCATACATTAGTATAAACGACGATCAAACGATAGCAAAAAGAAAATATTGAAAAAGTTCAAAAATACAAAAATTACGATTGTTCAAAGTTTCGGGATAAAAAGTTACTAGCTAACTTCAGGTCACACTGGGAAAAAGTAAAATGCGTTTTCCCAAGAAACTATCAACGATCAAACGATGAAACTTGGGATTGGTTAGTATCAAACGACGATCAAACGATATCAAAAGGGAAAAGTTTAAAAAGTCGAAAAATTTAACAACTGGATGTACCAACGTTCACCAGTAAAAAGTCACTAGGCCAGACTTGGCGAAAGTTATTCGGATTTTGTGAACAAACTATTAACGATCAAACGATGAAACTTGGGATTGTTTAGTATCAAACGACTATCAAACAATGTCAAAAGAAAAAAGTTGAAAAAGTTGAAAAACAAAAAAGTCGCCGGCTATCTTTACGCTCGATTTTGAATTTCGTTTTTCCGAGAAACTATCAATGATCAAACGACGAAACTTCGAATACATTAGTATCAAACGACGATCAAAGGATATCAACAGAAAAAAGTTGAAAAAGTTGATAAATAAAAAAGTCGTCGGCTATCTTTACGCTCGATTTTGAATTTCGTTTTTCCGAGAAACTATCAATGATCAAACGACGAAACTTCGAATACATTAGTATCAAACGACGATCAAAGGATATCAACAGAAAAAAGTTGAAAAAGTTGAAAAACAAAAAAGTCGTCGGCTATCTTTACGCTCGATTTTGAATTTCGTTTTTCCGAGAAACTATCAATGATCAAACGACGAAACTTCGAATACATTAGTATCAAACGACGATCAAAGGATATCAACAGAAAAAAGTTGAAAAAGTTGAAAAACAAAAAAGTCGTCGGCTATCTTTACGCTCGATTTTGAATTTCGTTTTTCCGAGAAACTATCAATGATCAAACGACGAAACTTCGAATACATTAGTATCAAACGACGATCAAAGGATATCAACAGAAAAAAGTTGAAAAAGTTGATAAACAAAAAAGTCGTCGGCTATCTTTACGCTCGATTTTGAATTTCGTTTTTCCGAGAAACTATCAACGATCAAACGACGAAACTTGGCACACGTTAGTATCAAACGACGATCAAACGATAGCAAAAGGAAAATATTGAAAAAGTTCAAAATTACAAAAATTGCTATCGTCCAAATTTTCGTGGTAAACGGTTAGAAGCCATCTTCAAGTCACACTGGGAGAACGTAAATTGCGTTTTCACAGGAAACTATCAACGATCAAACGATGAAACTTGGGATTGCTTGGTATCAAACGACGATCAAACGATATCAAAAGGAAAAAGTTTAAAAAGTCGAAAAACTTCACAACTGGATGTACCAACGGTCACCATCAAAAAGTCACTAGGCCAGACTTGGCGAAAGTTATTCGGATTTTGTGAACAAACTATTAATGCTCAAACGATGAAACTTGGGATTGGTTAGTATCAAACGACGATCCAACGATATCAAAAGAAAAAAGTTGAAAAAGTTGAAAAACAAAAAAGTCGTCGGCTATCTTTACACTCGATTTTGAAATTCGTTTTTCCGAGAAACTATCGACGATCAAACAACGAACCTTGTGATTGGTTAGTATCAAACGACGATCAAACGATATCAAAAGAAAAAAGTTGAAAAAGTTGATAAACAAAAAAGTCACCGGCTATCTTTACGCTCGATTTTGAATTTCGTTTTCCCGAGAAATTATCAACGATCAAACGACGAAACTTGGCATACATTAGTATAAACGATGATCAAACGATAGCAAAAAGAAAATATTGAAAAAGTTCAAAAATACAAAAATTACGATTGTTCAAAGTTTCGGGATAAAAAGTTACTAGCTAACTTCAGGTCACACTGGGAAAAAGTAAAATGCGTTTTCCCAAGAAACTATCAACGATCAAACGATGAAACTTGGGATTGGTTAGTATCAAACGACGATCAAACGATATCAAAAGGGAAAAGTTTAAAAAGTCGAAAAATTTAACAACTGGATGTACCAACGTTCACCAGTAAAAAGTCACTAGGCCAGACTTGGCGAAAGTTATTCGGATTTTGTGAACAAACTATTAACGATCAAACGATGAAACTTGGGATTGTTTAGTATCAAACGACTATCAAACAATGTCAAAAGAAAAAAGTTGAAAAAGTTGAAAAACAAAAAAGTCGCCGGCTATCTTTACGCTCGATTTTGAATTTCGTTTTTCCGAGAAACTATCAATGATCAAACGACGAAACCTCGAATACATTAGTATCAAACGACGATCAAAGGATATCAACAGAAAAAAGTTGAAAAAGTTGATAAACAAAAAAGTCGCCGGCTATCTTTACGCTCGATTTTGAATTTCGTTTTTCCGAGAAACTATCAACGATCAAACGACGAAACTTCGCATACATTAATATCAAACGACGATCAAACGATATCAAAAGAAAAAAGTTGAAAAAGTTGAAAAACAAAAAAGTCGTCGGCTATCTTTACGCTCGATTTTGAATTTCGTTTTTCCGAGAAACTATAAATGATCAAACGACGTAACTTCGAATACATTAGTATCAAACGACGATCAAAGGATATCAACAGAAAACAGTTGAAAAAGTTGATAAACAAAAAAGTCGTCGGCTATCTTTACGCTCGATTTTGAATTTCGTTTTTCCGAGAAACTATCAACGAGCAAACGACGAAACTTCGCATACATTAGTATCAAACGACGGTCAAACGATATCAAAAGAAAAAAGTTGAAAAAGTTCAAAATTACAAAAATTGCTATCGTCAAAATTTTCGTAGTAAACGATTAGAAGCCATCTTCAGGTCACACTGGGAGAAAGTAAATTGCGTTTTCCCAAGAAACTATCAAAGATCAAACGATGAAACTTGGGATTGGTTAGTATCAAACGACGATCAAACGATATCAAAAGGAAAATGTTTAAAAATTCGAAAAAGTTAACAACTGGATGTACCAATGTTCACCAGTCGAAAGTCACTAGGCCAGACTTGGCGAAAGTTATTCGGATTTTGTGAACAAACTATTAACGATCAAACGATGAAACTTGGGATTGTTTAGTATCAAACGACTATCAAACAATGTCAAAAGAAAAAAGTTGAAAAAGTTGAAAAACAAAAAAGTCGCCGGCTATCTTTACGCTCGATTTTGAATTTCGTTTTTCCGAGAAACTATCAATGATCAAACGACGAAACTTCGAATACATTAGTATCAAACGACGATCAAACGATATCAAAAGAAAAAAGTTGAAAAAGTTGAAAAACAAAAAAGTCGTCGGCTATCTTTACGCTCGATTTTGAATTTCGTTTTTCCGAGAAACTATAAATGATCAAACGACGTAACTTCGAATACATTAGTATCAAACGACGATCAAAGGATATCAACAGAAAAAAGTTGAAAAAGTTGATAAACAAAAAAGTCGTCGGCTATCTTTACGCTCGATTTTGAATTTCGTTTTTCCGAGAAACTATCAACGATCAAACGACGAAACTTCGCATACATTAGTATCAAACGACGGTCAAACGATATCAAAAGAAAAAAGTTGAAAAAGTTCAAAATTACAAAAATTGCTATCGTCAAAATTTTCGTAGTAAACGATTAGAAGCCATCTTCAGGTCACACTGGGAGAAAGTAAATTGCGTTTTCCCAAGAAACTATCAAAGATCAAACGATGAAACTTGGGATTGGTTAGTATCAAACGACGATCAAACGATATCAAAAGGAAAATGTTTAAAAATTCGAAAAAGTTAACAACTGGATGTACCAATGTTCACCAGTCGAAAGTCACTAGGCCAGACTTGGCGAAAGTTATTCGGATTTTGTGAACAAACTATTAACGATCAAACGATGAAACTTGGGATTGTTTAGTATCAAACGACTATCAAACAATGTCAAAAGAAAAAAGTTGAAAAAGTTGAAAAACAAAAAAGTCGCCGGCTATCTTTACGCTCGATTTTGAATTTCGTTTTTCCGAGAAACTATCAATGATCAAACGACGAAACTTCGAATACATTAGTATCAAACGACGATCAAACGATATCAAAAGAAAAAAGTTGAAAAAGTTGAAAAACAAAAAAGTCGTCGGCTATCTTTACGCTCGATTTTGAATTTCGTTTTTCCGAGAAACTATAAATGATCAAACGACGTAACTTCGAATACATTAGTATCAAACGACGATCAAAGGATATCAACAGAAAAAAGTTGAAAAAGTTGATAAACAAAAAAGTCGTCGGCTATCTTTACGCTCGATTTTGAATTTCGTTTTTCCGAGAAACTATCAACGATCAAACGACGAAACTTCGCATACATTAGTATCAAACGACGGTCAAACGATATCAAAAGAAAAAAGTTGAAAAAGTTCAAAATTACAAAAATTGCTATCGTCAAAATTTTCGTAGTAAACGATTAGAAGCCATCTTCAGGTCACACTGGGAGAAAGTAAATTGCGTTTTCCCAAGAAACTATCAAAGATCAAACGATGAAACTTGGGATTGGTTAGTATCAAACGACGATCAAACGATATCAAAAGGAAAAAGTTTAAAAAGTCGAAAAACTTCACAACTGGATGTACCAACGTTCACCATCAAAAAGTCACTAGGCCAGACTTGGCGAAAGTTATTCGGATTTTGTGAACAAACTATTAACGATCAAACGATGAAACTTAGGATTGGTTAGTATCAAACGACGATCCAACGATATCAAAAGAAAAAAGTTGAAAAAGTTGAAAAACAAAAAAGTCGTCGGCTATCTTTACGCTCGATTTTGAATTTCGTTTTTCCGAGAAACTATCAATGATCAAACGACGAAACTTTGGATTGGTTAGTATCAAACGACGATCAAACGATATCAAAAGAAAAAAGTTGAAAAAGTTGATAAACAAAACAGTCACCGGCTATCTTTACGCTCGATTTTGAAGTTCGTTTTTCCGAAAAACTATCAACGATCAAACGACGAAACTTGGCACACGTTAGTATCAAACGACGATCAAACGATAGCAAAAAGAAAATATTACAAAAGTTCAAAAATACAAAAATTAAGATTGTTCAAAGTTTCGGGATGAAAAGTTACTAGCTAACTTCAGGTCACACTGGGAGAACGTAAATTGCGTTTTCCCAAGAAACTATCAACGATCAAACGATGAAACTTGGGATTGGTTGGTATCAAACGACGATCAAACGATATAAAAAGGAAAAAGTTTAAAAAGTCGAAAAATTATACAAGTGGATGTACCAACGTTCACCAGTAAAAAGTCACTAGGCCAGACTTGGCGAAAGTTATTCGGATTTTGCGAACAAACTATTAACGATCAAACGATGAAACTTGGGATTGGTTGGTATCAAACGACGATCAATCGATATCAAAAGAAAAAAGTTGAAAAAGTTGAAAAACAAAAAAGTCGTCGGCTATCTTTACGCTCGATTTTGAATTTCGTTTTTCCGAGAAACTATCAACGATCAAACGACGAAACTTGGCACACGTTAGTATCAAACGACGATCAAACGATAGCAAAAGGAAAATATTGAAAAAGTTCAAAATTACAAAAATTGCTATCGTCCAAATTTTCGTGGTAAACGGTTAGAAGCCATCTTCAGGTCACACTGGGAGAACGTAAATTGCGTTTTCCCAGGAAACTATCAACGATCAAACGATGAAACTTGGGATTGCTTGGTATCAAACGACGATCAAACGATATAAAAAGGAAAAAGTTTAAAAAGTCGAAAAATTATACAAGTGGATGTGCCAACGTTCACCAGTAAAAAGTCACTAGGCCAGACTTGGCGAAAGTTATTCGGATTTTGCGAACAAACTATTAATGATCAAACGATGAAACTTGGGATTGGTTAGTATCAAACGACGATCCAACGATATCAAAAGAAAAAAGTTGAAAAAGTTGAAAAACAAAAAAGTCGTCGGCTATCTTTACACTCGATTTTGAAATTCGTTTTTCCGAGAAACTATCAACGATCAAACAACGAACCTTGTGATTGGTTAGTATCAAACGACGATCAAACGATATCAAAAGAAAAAAGTTGAAAAAGTTGATAAACAAAAAAGTCACCGGCTATCTTTACGCTCGATTTTGAATTTCGTTTTCCCGAGAAATTATCAACGATCAAACGACGAAACTTGGCATACATTAGTATAAACGACGATCAAACGATAGCAAAAAGAAAATATTGAAAAAGTTCAAAAATACAAAAATTACGATTGTTCAAAGTTTCGGGATAAAAAGTTACTAGCTAACTTCAGGTCACACTGGGAAAAAGTAAAATGCGTTTTCCCAAGAAACTATCAACGATCAAACGATGAAACTTGGGATTGGTTAGTATCAAACGACGATCAAACGATATCAAAAGGGAAAAGTTTAAAAAGTCGAAAAATTTAACAACTGGATGTACCAACGTTCACCAGTAAAAAGTCACTAGGCCAGACTTGGCGAAAGTTATTCGGATTTTGTGAACAAACTATTAACGATCAAACGATGAAACTTGGGATTGTTTAGTATCAAACGACTATCAAACAATGTCAAAAGAAAAAAGTTGAAAAAGTTGAAAAACAAAAAAGTCGCCGGCTATCTTTACGCTCGATTTTGAATTTCGTTTTTCCGAGAAACTATCAATGATCAAACGACGAAACTTCGAATACATTAGTATCAAACGACGATCAAAAGATATCAACAGAAAAAAGTTGAAAAAGTTGATAAACAAAAAAGTCGTCGGCTATCTTTACGCTCGATTTTGAATTTCGTTTTTCCGAGAAACTATCAATGATCAAACGACGAAACTTCGAATACATTAGTATCAAACGACGATCAAAGGATATCAACAGAAAAAAGTTGAAAAAGTTGAAAAACAAAAAAGTCGTCGGCTATCTTTACGCTCGATTTTGAATTTCGTTTTTCCGAGAAACTATCAATGATCAAACGACGAAACTTCGAATACATTAGTATCAAACGACGATCAAAGGATATCAACAGAAAAAAGTTGAAAAAGTTGATAAACAAAAAAGTCGTCGGCTATCTTTACGCTCGATTTTGAATTTCGTTTTTCCGAGAAACTATCAACGATCAAACGACGAAACTTCGCATACATTAGTATCAAACGACGATCAAACGATATCAAAAGAAAAAAGTTGAAAAAGTTCAAAATTACAAAAATTGCTATCGTCAAAATTTTCGTAGTAAACGATTAGGAGCCATCTTCAGGTCACACTGGGAGAAAGTAAATTGCGTTTTCCCAAGAAACTATCAAAGATCAAACGATGAAACTTGGGATTGGTTAGTATCAAACGACGATCAAACGATATCAAAAGGAAAATGTTTAAAAATTCGAAAAATTTAACAACCGGATGTACCAATGTTCACCAGTCGAAAGTCACTAGGCCAGACTTGGCGAAAGTTATTCGGATTTTGTGAACAAACTATTAACGATCAAACGATGAAACTTGGGATTGTTTAGTACCAAACGACTATCAAACAATGTCAAAAGAAAAAAGTTGAAAAAGTTGAAAAACAAAAAAGTCGCCGGCTATCTTTACGCTCGATTTTGAATTTCGTTTTTCCGAGAAACTATCAATGATCAAACGACGAAACTTCGAATACATTAGTATCAAACGACGATCAAACGATATCAAAAGAAAAAAGTTGAAAAAGTTGAAAAACAAAAAAGTCGTCGGCTATCTTTACGCTCGATTTTGAATTTCGTTTTTCCGAGAAACTATCAATGATCAAACGACGAAACTTCGAATACATTAGTATCAAACGACGATCAAAGGATATCAACAGAAAAAAGTTGAAAAAGTTGATAAACAAAAAAGTCGTCGGCTATCTTTACGCTCGATTTTGAATTTCGTTTTTCCGAGAAACTATAAACGATCAAACGACGAAACTTCGCATACATTAGTATCAAACGACGATCAAACGATATCAAAAGAAAAAAGTTGGAAAAGTTCAAAATTACAAAAATTGCTATCGTCAAAATTTTCGTAGTAAACGATTAGAAGCCATCTTCAGGTCACACTGGGAGAAAGTAAATTGCGTTTTCCCAAGAAACTATCAAAGATCAAACGATGAAACTTGGGATTGGTTAGTATCAAACGACGATCAAACGATATCAAAAGGAAAATGTTTAAAAATTCGAAAAATTTAACAACTGGATGTACCAATGTTCACCAGTCGAAAGTCACTAGGCCAGACTTGGCGAAAGTTATTCGGATTTTGTGAACAAACTATTAACGATCAAACGATGAAACTTAGGATTGGTTAGTATCAAACGACGATCCAACGATATCAAAAGAAAAAAGTTGAAAAAGTTGAAAAACAAAAAAGTCGTCGGCTATCTTTACGCTCGATTTTGAATTTCGTTTTTCCGAGAAACTATCAATGATCAAACGACGAAACTTGGGATTGGTTAGTATCAAACGACGATCAAACGATATCAAAAGAAAAAAGTTGAAAAAGTTGATAAACAAAACAGTCACCGGCTATCTTTACGCTCGATTTTGAAGTTCGTTTTTCCGAAAAACTATCAACGATCAAACGACGAAACTTGGCACACGTTAGTATCAAACGACGATCAAACGATAGCAAAAAGAAAATATTACAAAAGTTCAAAAATACAAAAATTAAGATTGTTCAAAGTTTCGGGATGAAAAGTTACTAGCTAACTTCAGGTCACACTGGGAGAACGTAAATTGCGTTTTCCCAAGAAACTATCAACGATCAAACGATGAAACTTGGGATTGGTTGGTATCAAACGACGATCAAACGATATAAAAAGGAAAAAGTTTAAAAAGTCGAAAAATTATACAAGTGGATGTACCAACGTTCACCAGTAAAAAGTCACTAGGCCAGACTTGGCGAAAGTTATTCGGATTTTGCGAACAAACTATTAACGATCAAACGATGAAACTTGGGATTGGTTGGTATCAAACGACGATCAATCGATATCAAAAGAAAAAAGTTGAAAAAGTTGAAGGCAAAAAAGTCGTCGGCTATCTTTACGCTCGATTTTGAATTTCGTTTTTCCGAGAAACTATCAACGATCAAACGACGAAACTTGGCACACGTTAGTATCAAACGACGATCAAACGATAGCAAAAGGAAAATATTGAAAAAGTTCAAAATTACAAAAATTGCTATCGTCCAAATTTTCGTGGTAAACGTTTAGAAGCCATCTTCAGGTCACACTGGGAGAACGTAAATTGCGTTTTCCCAGGAAACTATCAACGATCAAACGATGAAACTTGGGATTGCTTGGTATCAAACGACGATCAAACGATATCAAAAGGAAAAAGTTTAAAAAGTCGAAAAACTTCACAACTGGATGTACCAACGTTCACCATCAAAAAGTCACTAGGCCAGACTTGGCGAAAGTTATTCGGATTTTGTGAACAAACTATTAACGATCAAACGATGAAACTTAGGATTGGTTAGTATCAAACGACGATCCAACGATATCAAAAGAAAAAAGTTGAAAAAGTTGAAAAACAAAAAAGTCGTCGGCTATCTTTACGCTCGATTTTGAATTTCGTTTTTCCGAGAAACTATCAATGATCAAACGACGAAACTTTGGATTGGTTAGTATCAAACGACGATCAAACGATATCAAAAGAAAAAAGTTGAAAAAGTTGATAAACAAAACAGTCACCGGCTATCTTTACGCTCGATTTTGAAGTTCGTTTTTCCGAAAAACTATCAACGATCAAACGACGAAACTTGGCACACGTTAGTATCAAACGACGATCAAACGATAGCAAAAAGAAAATATTACAAAAGTTCAAAAATACAAAAATTAAGATTGTTCAAAGTTTCGGGATGAAAAGTTACTAGCTAACTTCAGGTCACACTGGGAGAACGTAAATTGCGTTTTCCCAGGAAACTATCAACGATCAAACGATGAAACTTGGGATTGCTTGGTATCAAACGACGATCAAACGATATAAAAAGGAAAAAGTTTAAAAAGTCGAAAAATTATACAAGTGGATGTGCCAACGTTCACCAGTAAAAAGTCACTAGGCCAGACTTGGCGAAAGTTATTCGGATTTTGCGAACAAACTATTAATGATCAAACGATGAAACTTGGGATTGGTTAGTATCAAACGACGATCCAACGATATCAAAAGAAAAAAGTTGAAAAAGTTGAAAAACAAAAAAGTCGTCGGCTATCTTTACACTCGATTTTGAAATTCGTTTTTCCGAGAAACTATCAACGATCAAACAACGAACCTTGTGATTGGTTAGTATCAAACGACGATCAAACGATATCAAAAGAAAAAAGTTGAAAAAGTTGATAAACAAAAAAGTCACCGGCTATCTTTACGCTCGATTTTGAATTTCGTTTTCCCGAGAAATTATCAACGATCAAACGACGAAACTTGGCATACATTAGTATAAACGACGATCAAACGATAGCAAAAAGAAAATATTGAAAAAGTTCAAAAATACAAAAATTACGATTGTTCAAAGTTTCGGGATAAAAAGTTACTAGCTAACTTCAGGTCACACTGGGAAAAAGTAAAATGCGTTTTCCCAAGAAACTATCAACGATCAAACGATGAAACTTGGGATTGGTTAGTATCAAACGACGATCAAACGATATCAAAAGGGAAAAGTTTAAAAAGTCGAAAAATTTAACAACTGGATGTACCAACGTTCACCAGTAAAAAGTCACTAGGCCAGACTTGGCGAAAGTTATTCGGATTTTGTGAACAAACTATTAACGATCAAACGATGAAACTTGGGATTGTTTAGTATCAAACGACTATCAAACAATGTCAAAAGAAAAAAGTTGAAAAAGTTGAAAAACAAAAAAGTCGCCGGCTATCTTTACGCTCGATTTTGAATTTCGTTTTTCCGAGAAACTATCAATGATCAAACGACGAAACTTCGAATACATTAGTATCAAACGACGATCAAAGGATATCAACAGAAAAAAGTTGAAAAAGTTGATAAACAAAAAAGTCGTCGGCTATCTTTACGCTCGATTTTGAATTTCGTTTTTCCGAGAAACTATCAATGATCAAACGACGAAACTTCGAATACATTAGTATCAAACGACGATCAAAGGATATCAACAGAAAAAAGTTGAAAAAGTTGAAAAACAAAAAAGTCGTCGGCTATCTTTACGCTCGATTTTGAATTTCGTTTTTCCGAGAAACTATCAATGATCAAACGACGAAACTTCGAATACATTAGTATCAAACGACGATCAAAGGATATCAACAGAAAAAAGTTGAAAAAGTTGATAAACAAAAAAGTCGTCGGCTATCTTTACGCTCGATTTTGAATTTCGTTTTTCCGAGAAACTATCAACGATCAAACGACGAAACTTCGCATACATTAGTATCAAACGACGATCAAACGATATCAAAAGAAAAAAGTTGAAAAAGTTCAAAATTACAAAAATTGCTATCGTCAAAATTTTCGTAGTAAACGATTAGAAGCCATCTTCAGGTCACACTGGGAGAAAGTAAATTGCGTTTTCCCAAGAAACTATCAAAGATCAAACGATGAAACTTGGGATTGGTTAGTATCAAACGACGATCAAACGATATCAAAAGGAAAATGTTTAAAAATTCGAAAAATTTAACAACCGGATGTACCAATGTTCACCAGTCGAAAGTCACTAGGCCAGACTTGGCGAAAGTTATTCGGATTTTGTGAACAAACTATTAACGATCAAACGATGAAACTTGGGATTGTTTAGTACCAAACGACTATCAAACAATGTCAAAAGAAAAAAGTTGAAAAAGTTGAAAAACAAAAAAGTCGCCGGCTATCTTTACGCTCGATTTTGAATTTCGTTTTTCCGAGAAACTATCAATGATCAAACGACGAAACTTCGAATACATTAGTATCAAACGACGATCAAACGATATCAAAAGAAAAAAGTTGAAAAAGTTGAAAAACAAAAAAGTCGTCGGCTATCTTTACGCTCGATTTTGAATTTCGTTTTTCCGAGAAACTATCAATGATCAAACGACGAAACTTCGAATACATTAGTATCAAACGACGATCAAAGGATATCAACAGAAAAAAGTTGAAAAAGTTGATAAACAAAAAAGTCGTCGGCTATCTTTACGCTCGATTTTGAATTTCGTTTTTCCGAGAAACTATAAACGATCAAACGACGAAACTTCGCATACATTAGTATCAAATGACGATCAAACGATATCAAAAGAAAAAAGTTGGAAAAGTTCAAAATTACAAAAATTGCTATCGTCAAAATTTTCGTAGTAAACGATTAGAAGCCATCTTCAGGTCACACTGGGAGAAAGTAAATTGCGTTTTCCCAAGAAACTATCAAAGATCAAACGATGAAACTTGGGATTGGTTAGTATCAAACGACGATCAAACGATATCAAAAGGAAAAAGTTTAAAAAGTCGAAAAACTTCACAACTGGATGTACCAACGTTCACCATCAAAAAGTCACTAGGCCAGACTTGGCGAAAGTTATTCGGATTTTGTGAACAAACTATTAACGATCAAACGATGAAACTTAGGATTGGTTAGTATCAAACGACGATCCAACGATATCAAAAGAAAAAAGTTGAAAAAGTTGAAAAACAAAAAAGTCGTCGGCTATCTTTACGCTCGACTTTGAATTTCGTTTTTCCGAGAAACTATCAATGATCAAACGACGAAACTTTGGATTGGTTAGTATCAAACGACGATCAAACGATATCAAAAGAAAAAAGTTGAAAAAGTTGATAAACAAAACAGTCACCGGCTATCTTTACGCTCGATTTTGAAGTTCGTTTTTCCGAAAAACTATCAACGATCAAACGACGAAACTTGGCACACGTTAGTATCAAACGACGATCAAACGATAGCAAAAAGAAAATATTACAAAAGTTCAAAAATACAAAAATTAAGATTGTTCAAAGTTTCGGGATGAAAAGTTACTAGCTAACTTCAGGTCACACTGGGAGAACGTAAATTGCGTTTTCCCAAGAAACTATCAACGATCAAACGATGAAACTTGGGATTGGTTGGTATCAAACGACGATCAAACGATATAAAAAGGAAAAAGTTTAAAAAGTCGAAAAATTATACAAGTGGATGTACCAACGTTCACCAGTAAAAAGTCACTAGGCCAGACTTGGCGAAAGTTATTCGGATTTTGCGAACAAACTATTAACGATCAAACGATGAAACTTGGGATTGGTTGGTATCAAACGACGATCAATCGATATCAAAAGAAAAAAGTTGAAAAAGTTGAAAAACAAAAAAGTCGTCGGCTATCTTTACGCTCGATTTTGAATTTCGTTTTTCCGAGAAACTATCAACGATCAAACGACGAAACTTGGCACACGTTAGTATCAAACGACGATCAAACGATAGCAAAAGGAAAATATTGAAAAAGTTCAAAATTACAAAAATTGCTATCGTCCAAATTTTCGTGGTAAACGGTTAGAAGCCATCTTCAGGTCACACTGGGAGAACGTAAATTGCGTTTTCCCAGGAAACTATCAACGATCAAACGATGAAACTTGAGATTGCTTGGTATCAAACGACGATCAAACGATATAAAAAGGAAAAAGTTTAAAAAGTCGAAAAATTATACAAGTGGATGTGCCAACGTTCACCAGTAAAAAGTCACTAGGCCAGACTTGGCGAAAGTTATTCGGATTTTGCGAACAAACTATTAATGATCAAACGATGAAACTTGGGATTGGTTAGTATCAAACGACGATCCAACGATATCAAAAGAAAAAAGTTGAAAAAGTTGAAAAACAAAAAAGTCGTCGGCTATCTTTACACTCGATTTTGAAATTCGTTTTTCCGAGAAACTATCAACGATCAAACAACGAACCTTGTGATTGGTTAGTATCAAACGACGATCAAACGATATCAAAAGAAAAAAGTTGAAAAAGTTGATAAACAAAAAAGTCACCGGCTATCTTTACGCTCGATTTTGAATTTCGTTTTCCCGAGAAATTATCAACGATCAAACGACGAAACTTGGCATACATTAGTATAAACGACGATCAAACGATAGCAAAAAGAAAATATTGAAAAAGTTCAAAAATACAAAAATTACGATTGTTCAAAGTTTCGGGATAAAAAGTTACTAGCTAACTTCAGGTCACACTGGGAAAAAGTAAAATGCGTTTTCCCAAGAAACTATCAACGATCAAACGATGAAACTTGGGATTGGTTAGTATCAAACGACGATCAAACGATATCAAAAGGGAAAAGTTTAAAAAGTCGAAAAATTTAACAACTGGATGTACCAACGTTCACCAGTAAAAAGTCACTAGGCCAGACTTGGCGAAAGTTATTCGGATTTTGTGAACAAACTATTAACGATCAAACGATGAAACTTGGGATTGTTTAGTATCAAACGACTATCAAACAATGTCAAAAGAAAAAAGTTGAAAAAGTTGAAAAACAAAAAAGTCGCCGGCTATCTTTACGCTCGATTTTGAATTTCGTTTTTCCGAGAAACTATCAATGATCAAACGACGAAACTTCGAATACATTAGTATCAAACGACGATCAAAGGATATCAACAGAAAAAAGTTGAAAAAGTTGATAAACAAAAAAGTCGTCGGCTATCTTTACGCTCGATTTTGAATTTCGTTTTTCCGAGAAACTATCAATGATCAAACGACGAAACTTCGAATACATTAGTATCAAACGACGATCAAAGGATATCAACAGAAAAAAGTTGAAAAAGTTGAAAAACAAAAAAGTCGTCGGCTATCTTTACGCTCGATTTTGAATTTCGTTTTTCCGAGAAACTATCAATGATCAAACGACGAAACTTCGAATACATTAGTATCAAACGACGATCAAAGGATATCAACAGAAAAAAGTTGAAAAAGTTGATAAACAAAAAAGTCGTCGGCTATCTTTACGCTCGATTTTGAATTTCGTTTTTCCGAGAAACTATCAACGATCAAACGACGAAACTTCGCATACATTAGTATCAAACGACGATCAAACGATATCAAAAGAAAAAAGTTGAAAAAGTTCAAAATTACAAAAATTGCTATCGTCAAAATTTTCGTAGTAAACGATTAGAAGCCATCTTCAGGTCACACTGGGAGAAAGTAAATTGCGTTTTCCCAAGAAACTATCAAAGATCAAACGATGAAACTTGGGATTGGTTAGTATCAAACGACGATCAAACGATATCAAAAGGAAAATGTTTAAAAATTCGAAAAATTTAACAACCGGATGTACCAATGTTCACCAGTCGAAAGTCACTAGGCCAGACTTGGCGAAAGTTATTCGGATTTTGTGAACAAACTATTAACGATCAAACGATGAAACTTGGGATTGTTTAGTACCAAACGACTATCAAACAATGTCAAAAGAAAAAAGTTGAAAAAGTTGAAAAACAAAAAAGTCGCCGGCTATCTTTACGCTCGATTTTGAATTTCGTTTTTCCGAGAAACTATCAATGATCAAACGACGAAACTTCGAATACATTAGTATCAAACGACGATCAAACGATATCAAAAGAAAAAAGTTGAAAAAGTTGAAAAACAAAAAAGTCGTCGGCTATCTTTACGCTCGATTTTGAATTTCGTTTTTCCGAGAAACTATCAATGATCAAACGACGAAACTTCGAATACATTAGTATCAAACGACGATCAAAGGATATCAACAGAAAAAAGTTGAAAAAGTTGATAAACAAAAAAGTCGTCGGCTATCTTTACGCTCGATTTTGAATTTCGTTTTTCCGAGAAACTATAAACGATCAAACGACGAAACTTCGCATACATTAGTATCAAACGACGATCAAACGATATCAAAAGAAAAAAGTTGGAAAAGTTCAAAATTACAAAAATTGCTATCGTCAAAATTTTCGTAGTAAACGATTAGAAGCCATCTTCAGGTCACACTGGGAGAAAGTAAATTGCGTTTTCCCAAGAAACTATCAAAGATCAAACGATGAAACTTGGGATTGGTTAGTATCAAACGACGATCAAACGATATCAAAAGGAAAATGTTTAAAAATTCGAAAAATTTAACAACTGGATGTACCAATGTTCACCAGTCGAAAGTCACTAGGCCAGACTTGGCGAAAGTTATTCGGATTTTGTGAACAAACTATTAACGATCAAACGATGAAACTTAGGATTGGTTAGTATCAAACGACGATCCAACGATATCAAAAGAAAAAAGTTGAAAAAGTTGAAAAACAAAAAAGTCGTCGGCTATCTTTACGCTCGATTTTGAATTTCGTTTTTCCGAGAAACTATCAATGATCAAACGACGAAACTTGGGATTGGTTAGTATCAAACGACGATCAAACGATATCAAAAGAAAAAAGTTGAAAAAGTTGATAAACAAAACAGTCACCGGCTATCTTTACGCTCGATTTTGAAGTTCGTTTTTCCGAAAAACTATCAACGATCAAACGACGAAACTTGGCACACGTTAGTATCAAACGACGATCAAACGATAGCAAAAAGAAAATATTACAAAAGTTCAAAAATACAAAAATTAAGATTGTTCAAAGTTTCGGGATGAAAAGTTACTAGCTAACTTCAGGTCACACTGGGAGAACGTAAATTGCGTTTTCCCAAGAAACTATCAACGATCAAACGATGAAACTTGGGATTGGTTGGTATCAAACGACGATCAAACGATATAAAAAGGAAAAAGTTTAAAAAGTCGAAAAATTATACAAGTGGATGTACCAACGTTCACCAGTAAAAAGTCACTAGGCCAGACTTGGCGAAAGTTATTCGGATTTTGCGAACAAACTATTAACGATCAAACGATGAAACTTGGGATTGGTTGGTATCAAACGACGATCAATCGATATCAAAAGAAAAAAGTTGAAAAAGTTGAAGGCAAAAAAGTCGTCGGCTATCTTTACGCTCGATTTTGAATTTCGTTTTTCCGAGAAACTATCAACGATCAAACGACGAAACTTGGCACACGTTAGTATCAAACGACGATCAAACGATAGCAAAAGGAAAATATTGAAAAAGTTCAAAATTACAAAAATTGCTATCGTCCAAATTTTCGTGGTAAACGGTTAGAAGCCATCTTCAGGTCACACTGGGAGAACGTAAATTGCGTTTTCCCAGGAAACTATCAACGATCAAACGATGAAACTTGGGATTGCTTGGTATCAAACGACGATCAAACGATATCAAAAGGAAAAAGTTTAAAAAGTCGAAAAACTTCACAACTGGATGTACCAACGTTCACCATCAAAAAGTCACTAGGCCAGACTTGGCGAAAGTTATTCGGATTTTGTGAACAAACTATTAACGATCAAACGATGAAACTTAGGATTGGTTAGTATCAAACGACGATCCAACGATATCAAAAGAAAAAAGTTGAAAAAGTTGAAAAACAAAAAAGTCGTCGGCTATCTTTACGCTCGATTTTGAATTTCGTTTTTCCGAGAAACTATCAATGATCAAACGACGAAACTTTGGATTGGTTAGTATCAAACGACGATCAAACGATATCAAAAGAAAAAAGTTGAAAAAGTTGATAAACAAAACAGTCACCGGCTATCTTTACGCTCGATTTTGAAGTTCGTTTTTCCAAAACACTATCAACGATCAAACGACGAAACTTGGCACACGTTAGTATCAAACGACGATCAAACGATAGCAAAAAGAAAATATTACAAAAGTTCAAAAATACAAAAATTAAGATTGTTCAAAGTTTCGGGATGAAAAGTTACTAGCTAACTTCAGGTCACACTGGGAGAACGTAAATTGCGTTTTCCCAGGAAACTATCAACGATCAAACGATGAAACTTGGGATTGCTTGGTATCAAACGACGATCAAACGATATAAAAAGGAAAAAGTTTAAAAAGTCGAAAAATTATACAAGTGGATGTGCCAACGTTCACCAGTAAAAAGTCACTAGGCCAGACTTGGCGAAAGTTATTCGGATTTTGCGAACAAACTATTAATGATCAAACGATGAAACTTGGGATTGGTTAGTATCAAACGACGATCCAACGATATCAAAAGAAAAAAGTTGAAAAAGTTGAAAAACAAAAAAGTCGTCGGCTATCTTTACACTCGATTTTGAAATTCGTTTTTCCGAGAAACTATCAACGATCAAACAACGAACCTTGTGATTGGTTAGTATCAAACGACGATCAAACGATATCAAAAGAAAAAAGTTGAAAAAGTTGATAAACAAAAAAGTCACCGGCTATCTTTACGCTCGATTTTGAATTTCGTTTTCCCGAGAAATTATCAACGATCAAACGACGAAACTTGGCATACATTAGTATAAACGACGATCAAACGATAGCAAAAAGAAAATATTGAAAAAGTTCAAAAATACAAAAATTACGATTGTTCAAAGTTTCGGGATAAAAAGTTACTAGCTAACTTCAGGTCACACTGGGAAAAAGTAAAATGCGTTTTCCCAAGAAACTATCAACGATCAAACGATGAAACTTGGGATTGGTTAGTATCAAACGACGATCAAACGATATCAAAAGGGAAAAGTTTAAAAAGTCGAAAAATTTAACAACTGGATGTACCAACGTTCACCAGTAAAAAGTCACTAGGCCAGACTTGGCGAAAGTTATTCGGATTTTGTGAACAAACTATTAACGATCAAACGATGAAACTTGGGATTGTTTAGTATCAAACGACTATCAAACAATGTCAAAAGAAAAAAGTTGAAAAAGTTGAAAAACAAAAAAGTCGCCGGCTATCTTTACGCTCGATTTTGAATTTCGTTTTTCCGAGAAACTATCAATGATCAAACGACGAAACTTCGAATACATTAGTATCAAACGACGATCAAAGGATATCAACAGAAAAAAGTTGAAAAAGTTGATAAACAAAAAAGTCGTCGGCTATCTTTACGCTCGATTTTGAATTTCGTTTTTCCGAGAAACTATCAATGATCAAACGACGAAACTTCGAATACATTAGTATCAAACGACGATCAAAGGATATCAACAGAAAAAAGTTGAAAAAGTTGAAAAACAAAAAAGTCGTCGGCTATCTTTACGCTCGATTTTGAATTTCGTTTTTCCGAGAAACTATCAATGATCAAACGACGAAACTTCGAATACATTAGTATCAAACGACGATCAAAGGATATCAACAGAAAAAAGTTGAAAAAGTTGATAAACAAAAAAGTCGTCGGCTATCTTTACGCTCGATTTTGAATTTCGTTTTTCCGAGAAACTATCAACGATCAAACGACGAAACTTCGCATACATTAGTATCAAACGACGATCAAACGATATCAAAAGAAAAAAGTTGAAAAAGTTCAAAATTACAAAAATTGCTATCGTCAAAATTTTCGTAGTAAACGATTAGAAGCCATCTTCAGGTCACACTGGGAGAAAGTAAATTGCGTTTTCCCAAGAAACTATCAAAGATCAAACGATGAAACTTGGGATTGGTTAGTATCAAACGACGATCAAACGATATCAAAAGGAAAATGTTTAAAAATTCGAAAAATTTAACAACCGGATGTACCAATGTTCACCAGTCGAAAGTCACTAGGCCAGACTTGGCGAAAGTTATTCGGATTTTGTGAACAAACTATTAACGATCAAACGATGAAACTTGGGATTGATTAGTACCAAACGACTATCAAACAATGTCAAAAGAAAAAAGTTGAAAAAGTTGAAAAACAAAAAAGTCGCCGGCTATCTTTACGCTCGATTTTGAATTTCGTTTTTCCGAGAAACTATCAATGATCAAACGACGAAACTTCGAATACATTAGTATCAAACGACGATCAAACGATATCAAAAGAAAAAAGTTGAAAAAGTTGAAAAACAAAAAAGTCGTCGGCTATCTTTACGCTCGATTTTGAATTTCGTTTTTCCGAGAAACTATCAATGATCAAACGACGAAACTTCGAATACATTAGTATCAAACGACGATCAAAGGATATCAACAGAAAAAAGTTGAAAAAGTTGATAAACAAAAAAGTCGTCGGCTATCTTTACGCTCGATTTTGAATTTCGTTTTTCCGAGAAACTATAAACGATCAAACGACGAAACTTCGCATACATTAGTATCAAACGACGATCAAACGATATCAAAAGAAAAAAGTTGGAAAAGTTCAAAATTACAAAAATTGCTATCGTTAAAATTTTCGTAGTAAACGATTAGAAGCCATCTTCAGGTCACACTGGGAGAAAGTAAATTGCGTTTTCCCAAGAAACTATCAAAGATCAAACGATGAAACTTGGGATTGGTTAGTATCAAACGACGATCAAACGATATCAAAAGGAAAATGTTTAAAAATTCGAAAAATTTAACAACTGGATGTACCAATGTTCACCAGTCGAAAGTCACTAGGCCAGACTTGGCGAAAGTTATTCGGATTTTGTGAACAAACTATTAACGATCAAACGATGAAACTTAGGATTGGTTAGTATCAAACGACGATCCAACGATATCAAAAGAAAAAAGTTGAAAAAGTTGAAAAACAAAAAAGTCGTCGGCTATCTTTACGCTCGATTTTGAATTTCGTTTTTCCGAGAAACTATCAATGATCAAACGACGAAACTTGGGATTGGTTAGTATCAAACGACGATCAAACGATATCAAAAGAAAAAAGTTGAAAAAGTTGATAAACAAAACAGTCACCGGCTATCTTTACGCTCGATTTTGAAGTTCGTTTTTCCGAAAAACTATCAACGATCAAACGACGAAACTTGGCACACGTTAGTATCAAACGACGATCAAACGATAGCAAAAAGAAAATATTACAAAAGTTCAAAAATACAAAAATTAAGATTGTTCAAAGTTTCGGGATGAAAAGTTACTAGCTAACTTCAGGTCACACTGGGAGAACGTAAATTGCGTTTTCCCAAGAAACTATCAACGATCAAACGATGAAACTTGGGATTGGTTGGTATCAAACGACGATCAAACGATATAAAAAGGAAAAAGTTTAAAAAGTCGAAAAATTATACAAGTGGATGTACCAACGTTCACCAGTAAAAAGTCACTAGGCCAGACTTGGCGAAAGTTATTCGGATTTTGCGAACAAACTATTAACGATCAAACGATGAAACTTGGGATTGGTTGGTATCAAACGACGATCAATCGATATCAAAAGAAAAAAGTTGAAAAAGTTGAAGGCAAAAAAGTCGTCGGCTATCTTTACGCTCGATTTTGAATTTCGTTTTTCCGAGAAACTATCAACGATCAAACGACGAAACTTGGCACACGTTAGTATCAAACGACGATCAAACGATAGCAAAAGGAAAATATTGAAAAAGTTCAAAATTACAAAAATTGCTATCGTCCAAATTTTCGTGGTAAACGGTTAGAAGCCATCTTCAGGTCACACTGGGAGAACGTAAATTGCGTTTTCCCAGGAAACTATCAACGATCAAACGATGAAACTTGGGATTGCTTGGTATCAAACGACGATCAAACGATATCAAAAGGAAAAAGTTTAAAAAGTCGAAAAACTTCACAACTGGATGTACCAACGTTCACCATCAAAAAGTCACTAGGCCAGACTTGGCGAAAGTTATTCGGATTTTGTGAACAAACTATTAACGATCAAACGATGAAACTTAGGATTGGTTAGTATCAAACGACGATCCAACGATATCAAAAGAAAAAAGTTGAAAAAGTTGAAAAACAAAAAAGTCGTCGGCTATCTTTACGCTCGATTTTGAATTTCGTTTTTCCGAGAAACTATCAATGATCAAACGACGAAACTTCGAATACATTAGTATCAAACGACGATCAAACGATATCAAAAGAAAAAAGTTGAAAAAGTTGAAAAACAAAAAAGTCGTCGGCTATCTTTACGCTCGATTTTGAATTTCGTTTTTCCGAGAAACTATCAATGATCAAACGACGAAACTTCGAATACATTAGTATCAAACGACGATCAAAGGATATCAACAGAAAAAAGTTGAAAAAGTTGATAAACAAAAAAGTCGTCGGCTATCTTTACGCTCGATTTTGAATTTCGTTTTTCCGAGAAACTATAAACGATCAAACGACGAAACTTCGCATACATTAGTATCAAACGACGATCAAACGATATCAAAAGAAAAAAGTTGGAAAAGTTCAAAATTACAAAAATTGCTATCGTTAAAATTTTCGTAGTAAACGATTAGAAGCCATCTTCAGGTCACACTGGGAGAAAGTAAATTGCGTTTTCCCAAGAAACTATCAAAGATCAAACGATGAAACTTGGGATTGGTTAGTATCAAACGACGATCAAACGATATCAAAAGGAAAATGTTTAAAAATTCGAAAAATTTAACAACTGGATGTACCAATGTTCACCAGTCGAAAGTCACTAGGCCAGACTTGGCGAAAGTTATTCGGATTTTGTGAACAAACTATTAACGATCAAACGATGAAACTTAGGATTGGTTAGTATCAAACGACGATCCAACGATATCAAAAGAAAAAAGTTGAAAAAGTTGAAAAACAAAAAAGTCGTCGGCTATCTTTACGCTCGATTTTGAATTTCGTTTTTCCGAGAAACTATCAATGATCAAACGACGAAACTTGGGATTGGTTAGTATCAAACGACGATCAAACGATATCAAAAGAAAAAAGTTGAAAAAGTTGATAAACAAAACAGTCACCGGCTATCTTTACGCTCGATTTTGAAGTTCGTTTTTCCGAAAAACTATCAACGATCAAACGACGAAACTTGGCACACGTTAGTATCAAACGACGATCAAACGATAGCAAAAAGAAAATATTACAAAAGTTCAAAAATACAAAAATTAAGATTGTTCAAAGTTTCGGGATGAAAAGTTACTAGCTAACTTCAGGTCACACTGGGAGAACGTAAATTGCGTTTTCCCAAGAAACTATCAACGATCAAACGATGAAACTTGGGATTGGTTGGTATCAAACGACGATCAAACGATATAAAAAGGAAAAAGTTTAAAAAGTCAAAAAATTATACAAGTGGATGTACCAACGTTCACCAGTAAAAAGTCACTAGGCCAGACTTGGCGAAAGTTATTCGGATTTTGCGAACAAACTATTAACGATCAAACGATGAAACTTGGGATTGGTTGGTATCAAACGACGATCAATCGATATCAAAAGAAAAAAGTTGAAAAAGTTGAAGGCAAAAAAGTCGTCGGCTATCTTTACGCTCGATTTTGAATTTCGTTTTTCCGAGAAACTATCAACGATCAAACGACGAAACTTGGCACACGTTAGTATCAAACGACGATCAAACGATAGCAAAAGGAAAATATTGAAAAAGTTCAAAATTACAAAAATTGCTATCGTCCAAATTTTCGTGGTAAACGGTTAGAAGCCATCTTCAGGTCACACTGGGAGAACGTAAATTGCGTTTTCCCAGGAAACTATCAACGATCAAACGATGAAACTTGGGATTGCTTGGTATCAAACGACGATCAAACGATATCAAAAGGAAAAAGTTTAAAAAGTCGAAAAACTTCACAACTGGATGTACCAACGTTCACCATCAAAAAGTCACTAGGCCAGACTTGGCGAAAGTTATTCGGATTTTGTGAACAAACTATTAACGATCAAACGATGAAACTTAGGATTGGTTAGTATCAAACGACGATCCAACGATATCAAAAGAAAAAAGTTGAAAAAGTTGAAAAACAAAAAAGTCGTCGGCTATCTTTACGCTCGATTTTGAATTTCGTTTTTCCGAGAAACTATCAATGATCAAACGACGAAACTTTGGATTGGTTAGTATCAAACGACGATCAAACGATATCAAAAGAAAAAAGTTGAAAAAGTTGATAAACAAAACAGTCACCGGCTATCTTTACGCTCGATTTTGAAGTTCGTTTTTCCGAAAAACTATCAACGATCAAACGACGAAACTTGGCACACGTTAGTATCAAACGACGATCAAACGATAGCAAAAAGAAAATATTACAAAAGTTCAAAAATACAAAAATTAAGATTGTTCAAAGTTTCGGGATGAAAAGTTACTAGCTAACTTCAGGTCACACTGGGAGAACGTAAATTGCGTTTTCCCAGGAAACTATCAACGATCAAACGATGAAACTTGGGATTGCTTGGTATCAAACGACGATCAAACGATATAAAAAGGAAAAAGTTTAAAAAGTCGAAAAATTATACAAGTGGATGTGCCAACGTTCACCAGTAAAAAGTCACTAGGCCAGACTTGGCGAAAGTTATTCGGATTTTGCGAACAAACTATTAATGATCAAACGATGAAACTTGGGATTGGTTAGTATCAAACGACGATCCAACGATATCAAAAGAAAAAAGTTGAAAAAGTTGAAAAACAAAAAAGTCGTCGGCTATCTTTACACTCGATTTTGAAATTCGTTTTTCCGAGAAACTATCAACGATCAAACAACGAACCTTGTGATTGGTTAGTATCAAACGACGATCAAACGATATCAAAAGAAAAAAGTTGAAAAAGTTGATAAACAAAAAAGTCACCGGCTATCTTTACGCTCGATTTTGAATTTCGTTTTCCCGAGAAATTACCAACGATCAAACGACGAAACTTGGCATACATTAGTATAAACGACGATCAAACGATAGCAAAAAGAAAATATTGAAAAAGTTCAAAAATACAAAAATTACGATTGTTCAAAGTTTCGGGATAAAAAGTTACTAGCTAACTTCAGGTCACACTGGGAAAAAGTAAAATGCGTTTTCCCAAGAAACTATCAACGATCAAACGATGAAACTTGGGATTGGTTAGTATCAAACGACGATCAAACGATATCAAAAGGGAAAAGTTTAAAAAGTCGAAAAATTTAACAACTGGATGTACCAACGTTCACCAGTAAAAAGTCACTAGGCCAGACTTGGCGAAAGTTATTCGGATTTTGTGAACAAACTATTAACGATCAAACGATGAAACTTGGGATTGTTTAGTATCAAACGACTATCAAACAATGTCAAAAGAAAAAAGTTGAAAAAGTTGAAAAACAAAAAAGTCGCCGGCTATCTTTACGCTCGATTTTGAATTTCGTTTTTCCGAGAAACTATCAATGATCAAACGACGAAACTTCGAATACATTAGTATCAAACGACGATCAAAGGATATCAACAGAAAAAAGTTGAAAAAGTTGATAAACAAAAAAGTCGTCGGCTATCTTTACGCTCGATTTTGAATTTCGTTTTTCCGAGAAACAATCAATGATCAAACGACGAAACTTCGAATACATTAGTATCAAACGACGATCAAAGGATATCAACAGAAAAAAGTTGAAAAAGTTGAAAAACAAAAAAGTCGTCGGCTATCTTTACGCTCGATTTTGAATTTCGTTTTTCCGAGAAACTATCAATGATCAAACGACGAAACTTCGAATACATTAGTATCAAACGACGATCAAAGGATATCAACAGAAAAAAGTTGAAAAAGTTGATAAACAAAAAAGTCGTCGGCTATCTTTACGCTCGATTTTGAATTTCGTTTTTCCGAGAAACTATCAACGATCAAACGACGAAACTTCGCATACATTAGTATCAAACGACGATCAAACGATATCAAAAGGAAAATGTTTAAAAATTCGAAAAATTTAACAACCGGATGCACCAATGTTCACCAGTCGAAAGTCACTAGGCCAGACTTGGCGAAAGTTATTCGGATTTTGTGAACAAACTATTAACGATCAAACGATGAAACTTGGGATTGTTTAGTACCAAACGACTATCAAACAATGTCAAAAGAAAAAAGTTGAAAAAGTTGAAAAACAAAAAAGTAGCCGGCTATCTTTACGCTCGATTTTGAATTTCGTTTTTCCGAGAAACTATCAATGATCAAACGACGAAACTTCGAATACATTAGTATCAAACGACGATCAAACGATATCAAAAGAAAAAAGTTGAAAAAGTTGAAAAACAAAAAAGTCGTCGGCTATCTTTACGCTCGATTTTGAATTTCGTTTTTCCGAGAAACTATCAATGATCAAACGACGAACCTTCGAATACATTAGTATCAAACGACGATCAAAGGATATCAACAGAAAAAAGTTGAAAAAGTTGATAAACAAAAAAGTCGTCGGCTATCTTTACGCTCGATTTTGAATTTCGTTTTTCCGAGAAACTATCAACGATCAAACGACGAAACTTCGCATACATTAGTATCAAACGACGATCAAACGATATCAAAAGAAAAAAGTTGGAAAAGTTCAAAATTACAAAAATTGCTATCGTCAAAATTTTCGTAGTAAACGATTAGAAGCCATCTTCAGGTCACACTGGGAGAAAGTAAATTGCGTTTTCCCAAGAAACTATCAAAGATCAAACGATGAAACTTGGGATTGGTTAGTATCAAACGACGATCAAACGATATCAAAAGGAAAATGTTTAAAAATTCGAAAAATTTAACAACTGGATGTACCAATGTTCACCAGTCGAAAGTCACTAGGCCAGACTTGGCGAAAGTTATTCGGATTTTGTGAACAAACTATTAACGATCAAACGATGAAACTTAGGATTGGTTAGTATCAAACGACGATCCAACGATATCAAAAGAAAAAAGTTGAAAAAGTTGAAAAACAAAAAAGTCGTCGGCTATCTTTACGCTCGATTTTGAATTTCGTTTTTCCGAGAAACTATCAATGATCAAACGACGAAACTTGGGATTGGTTAGTATCAAACGACGATCAAACGATATCAAAAGAAAAAAGTTGAAAAAGTTGATAAACAAAACAGTCACCGGCTATCTTTACGCTCGATTTTGAAGTTCGTTTTTCCGAAAAACTATCAACGATCAAACGACGAAACTTGGCACACGTTAGTATCAAACGACGATCAAACGATAGCAAAAAGAAAATATTACAAAAGTTCAAAAATACAAAAATTAAGATTGTTCAAAGTTTCGGGATGAAAAGTTACCAGCTAACTTCAGGTCACACTGGGAGAACGTAAATTGCGTTTTCCCAAGAAACTATCAACGATCAAACGATGAAACTTGGGATTGGTTGGTATCAAACGACGATCAAACGATATAAAAAGGAAAAAGTTTAAAAAGTCGAAAAATTATACAAGTGGATGTACCAACGTTCACCAGTAAAAAGTCACTAGGCCAGACTTGGCGAAAGTTATTCGGATTTTGCGAACAAACTATTAACGATCAAACGATGAAACTTGGGATTGGTTGGTATCAAACGACGATCAATCGATATCAAAAGAAAAAAGTTGAAAAAGTTGAAGGCAAAAAAGTCGTCGGCTATCTTTACGCTCGATTTTGAATTTCGTTTTTCCGAGAAACTATCAACGATCAAACGACGAAACTTGGCACACGTTAGTATCAAACGACGATCAAACGATAGCAAAAGGAAAATATTGAAAAAGTTCAAAATTACAAAAATTGCTATCGTCCAAATTTTCGTGGTAAACGGTTAGAAGCCATCTTCAGGTCACACTGGGAGAACGTAAATTGCGTTTTCCCAGGAAACTATCAACGATCAAACGATGAAACTTGGGATTGCTTGGTATCAAACGACGATCAAACGATATCAAAAGGAAAAAGTTTAAAAAGTCGAAAAACTTCACAACTGGATGTACCAACGGTCACCATCAAAAAGTCACTAGGCCAGACTTGGCGAAAGTTATTCGGATTTTGTGAACAAACTATTAATGCTCAAACGATGAAACTTGGGATTGGTTAGTATCAAACGACGATCCAACGATATCAAAAGAAAAAAGTTGAAAAAGTTGAAAAACAAAAAAGTCGTCGGCTATCTTTACACTCGATTTTGAAATTCGTTTTTCCGAGAAACTATCAACGATCAAACAACGAACCTTGTGATTGGTTAGTATCAATCGACGATCAAACGATATCAAAAGAAAAAAGTTGAAAAAGTTGATAAACAAAAAAGTCACCGGCTATCTTTACGCTCGATTTTGAATTTCGTTTTCCCGAGAAATTATCAACGATCAAACGACGAAACTTGGCATACATTAGTATAAACGACGATCAAACGATAGCAAAAAGAAAATATTGAAAAAGTTCAAAAATACAAAAATTACGATTGTTCAAAGTTTCGGGATAAAAAGTTACTAGCTAACTTCAGGTCACACTGGGAAAAAGTAAAATGCGTTTTCCCAAGAAACTATCAACGATCAAACGATGAAACTTGGGATTGGTTAGTATCAAACGACGATCAAACGATATCAAAAGGGAAAAGTTTAAAAAGTCGAAAAATTTAACAACTGGATGTACCAACGTTCACCAGTAAAAAGTCACTAGGCCAGACTTGGCGAAAGTTATTCGGATTTTGTGAACAAACTATTAACGATCAAACGATGAAACTTGGGATTGTTTAGTATCAAACGACTATCAAACAATGTCAAAAGAAAAAAGTTGAAAAAGTTGAAAAACAAAAAAGTCGCCGGCTATCTTTACGCTCGATTTTGAATTTCGTTTTTCCGAGAAACTATCAACGATCAAACGACGAAACTTCGCATACATTAGTATCAAACGACGATCAAATGATATGAAAAGAAAAAAGTTGGAAAAGTTCAAAATTACAAAAATTGCTATCGTTAAAATTTTCGTAGTAAACGATTAGAAGCCATCTTCAGGTCACACTGGGAGAAAGTAAATTGCGTTTTCCCAAGAAACTATCAAAGATCAAACGATGAAACTTGGGATTGGTTAGTATCAAACGACGATCAAACGATATCAAAAGGAAAATGTTTAAAAATTCGAAAAATTTAACAACTGGATGTACCAATGTTCACCAGTCGAAAGTCACTAGGCCAGACTTGGCGAAAGTTATTCGGATTTTGTGAACAAACTATTAACGATCAAACGATGAAACTTAGGATTGGTTAGTATCAAACGACGATCCAACGATATCAAAAGAAAAAAGTTGAAAAAGTTGAAAAACAAAAAAGTCGTCGGCTATCTTTACGCTCGATTTTGAATTTCGTTTTTCCGAGAAACTATCAATGATCAAACGACGAAACTTGGGATTGGTTAGTATCAAACGACGATCAAACGATATCAAAAGAAAAAAGTTGAAAAAGTTGATAAACAAAACAGTCACCGGCTATCTTTACGCTCGATTTTGAAGTTCGTTTTTCCGAAAAACTATCAACGATCAAACGACGAAACTTGGCACACGTTAGTATCAAACGACGATCAAACGATAGCTAAAAGAAAATATTACAAAAGTTCAAAAATACAAAAATTAAGATTGTTCAAAGTTTCGGGATGAAAAGTTACTAGCTAACTTCAGATCACACTGGGAGAACGTAAATTGCGTTTTCCCAAGAAACTATCAACGATCAAACGATGAAACTTGGGATTGGTTGGTATCAAACGACGATCAAACGATATAAAAAGGAAAAAGTTTAAAAAGTCGAAAAATTATACAAGTGGATGTACCAACGTTCACCAGTAAAAAGTCACTAGGCCAGACTTGGCGAAAGTTATTCGGATTTTGCGAACAAACTATTAACGATCAAACGATGAAACTTGGGATTGGTTGGTATCAAACGACGATCAATCGATATCAAAAGAAAAAAGTTGAAAAAGTCGAAAAACTTCACAACTGGATGTACCAACGTTCACCATCAAAAAGTCACTAGGCCAGACTTGGCGAAAGTTATTCGGATTTTGTGAACAAACTATTAATGATCAAACGATGAAACTTGGGATTGGTTAGTATCAAACGACGATCCAACAATATCAAAAGAAAAAAGTTGAAAAAGTTGAAAAACAAAAAAGTCGTCGGCTATCTTTACACTCGATTTTGAAATTCGTTTTTCCGAGAAATTATCAACGATCAAACGACGAAACTTGGCATACATTAGTATAAACGACGATCAAACGATAGCAAAAAGAAAATATTGAAAAAGTTCAAAAATACAAAAATTACGATTGTTCAAAGTATCGGGATAAAAAGTTACTAGCTAACTTCAGGTCACACTGGGAAAAAGTAAAATGCGTTTTCCCAAGAAACTATCAACGATCAAACGATGAAACTTGGGATTGGTTAGTATCAAACGACGATCAACCGATATCAAAAGGGAAAAGTTTAAAAAGTCGAAAAATTTAACAACTGGATGTACCAACGTTCACCAGTAAAAAGTCACTAGGCCAGACTTGGCGAAAGTTATTCGGATTTTGTGAACAAACTATTAACGATCAAACGATGAAACTTGGGATTGTTTAGTATCAAACGACTATCAAACAATGTCAAAAGAAAAAAGTTGAAAAAGTTGAAAAACAAAAAAGTCGCCGGCTATCTTTACACTCGATTTTGAATTTCGTTTTTCCGAGAAACTATCAATGATCAAACGACGAAACTTCGAATACATTATTATCAAACGACGATCAAAGGATATCAACAGAAAAAAGTTGAAAAAGTTGATAAACAAAAAAGTCGCCGGCTATCTTTACGCTCGATTTTGAATTTCGTTTTTCCGAGAAACTATCAACGATCAAACGACGAAACTTCGCATACATTAGTATCAAACGACGATCAAACGATATCAAAAGAAAAAAGTTGAAAAAGTTCAAAATTACAAAAATTGCTATCGTCAAAATTTTCGTAGTAAACGATTAGAAGCCATCTTCAGGTCACACTGGGAGAAAGTAAATTGCGTTTTCCCAAGAAACTATCAAAGATCAGACGATGAAACTTGGGATTGGTTAGTATCAAACGACGATCAAACGATATCAAAAGGAAAATGTTTAAAAATTCGAAAAATTTAACAACTGGATGTACCAATGTTCACCAGTCGAAAGTCACTAGGCCAGACTTGGCGAAAGTTATTCGGATGTTGTGAACAAACTATTAACGATCAAACGATGAAACTTAGGATTGGTTAGTATCAAACGACGATCCAACGATATCAAAAGAAAAAAGTTGAAAAAGTTGAAAAACAGAAAAGTCGTCGGCTATCTTTTCGCTCGAATTTGAATTTCGTTTTTCCGAGAAACTATCAATAATCAAACGACGAAACTTGGGATTGGTTAGTATCAAACGACGATCAAACGATATCAAAAGAAAAAAGTTGAAAAAGTTGAAAAACAAAAAAGTCGTCGGCTATCTTTACGCTCGATTTTGAATTTCGTTTTTCCGAGAAACTATCAATGATCAAACGACGAAACTTGGGATTGGTTAGTATGAACGACGATCAAACGATATCAAAAGAAAAAAGTTGAAAAAGTTGATAAACAAAACAGTCACCGGCTATCTTTACGCTCGATTTTGAAGTTCGTTTTTCCGAAAAACTATCAACGATCAAACGACGAAACTTGGCACACGTTAGTATCAAACGACGATCAAACGATAGCTAAAAGAAAATATTACAAAAGTTCAAAAATACAAAAATTAAGATTGTTCAAAGTTTCGGGATGAAAAGTTACTAGCTAACTTCAGGTCACACTGGGAGAACGTAAATTGCGTTTTCCCAAGAAACTATCAACGATCAAACGATGAAACTTGGGATTGGTTGGTATCAAACGACGATCAAACGATATAAAAAGGAAAAAGTTTAAAAAGTCGAAAAATTATACAAGTGGATGTACCAACGTTCACCAGTAAAAAGTCACTAGGCCAGACTTAGCGAAAGTTATTCGGATTTTGCGAACAAACTATTAACGATCAAACGATGAAACTTGGGATTGGTTGGTATCAAACGACGATCAATCGATATCAAAAGAAAAAAGTTGAAAAAGTCGAAAAACTTCACAACTGGATGTACCAACGTTCACCATCAAAAAGTCACTAGGCCAGACTTGGCGAAAGTTATTCGGATTTTGTGAACAAACTATTAATGATCAAACGATGAAACTTGGGATTGGTTAGTATCAAACGACGATCCAACAATATCAAAAGAAAAAAGTTGAAAAAGTTGAAAAACAAAAAAGTCGTCGGCTATCTTTACACTCGATTTTGAAATTCGTTTTTCCGAGAAATTATCAACGATCAAACGACGAAACTTGGCATACATTAGTATAAACGACGATCAAACGATAGCAAAAAGAAAATATTGAAAGAGTTCAAAAATACAAAAATTACGATTGTTCAAAGTTTCGGGATAAAAAGTTACTAGCTAACTTCAGGTCACACTGGGAAAAAGTAAAATGCGTTTTCCCAAGAAACTATCAACGATCAAACGATGAAACTTGGGATTGGTTAGTATCAAACGACGATCAAACGATATCAAAAGGGAAAAGTTTAAAAAGTCGAAAAATTTAACAACTGGATGTACCAACGTTCACCAGTAAAAAGTCACTAGGCCAGACTTGGCGAAAGTTATTCGGATTTTGTGAACAAACTATTAACGATCAAACGATGAAACTTGGGATTGTTTAGTATCAAACGACTATCAAACAATGTCAAAAGAAAAAAGTTGAAAAAGTTGAAAAACAAAAAAGTCGCCGGCTATCTTTACACTCGATTTTGAATTTCGTTTTTCCGAGAAACTATCAATGATCAAACGACGAAACTTCGAATACATTAGTATCAAACGACGATCAAAGGATATCAACAGAAAAAAGTTGAAAAAGTTGATAAACAAAAAAGTCGCCGGCTATCTTTACGCTCGATTTTGAATTTCGTTTTTCCGAGAAACTATCAACGATCAAACGACGAAACTTCGCATACATTAGTATCAAACGACGATCAAACGATATCAAAAGAAAAAAGTTGAAAAAGTTCAAAATTACAAAAATTGCTATCGTCAAAATTTTCGTAGTAAACGATTAGAAGCCATCTTCAGGTCACACTGGGAGAAAGTAAATTGCGTTTTCCCAAGAAACTATCAAAGATCAGACGATGAAACTTGGGATTGGTTAGTATCAAACGACGATCAAACGATATCAAAAGGAAAATGTTTAAAAATTCGAAAAATTTAACAACTGGATGTACCAATGTTCACCAGTCGAAAGTCACTAGGCCAGACTTGGCGAAAGTTATTCGGATGTTGTGAACAAACTATTAACGATCAAACGATGAAACTTAGGATTGGTTAGTATCAAACGACGATCCAACGATATCAAAAGAAAAAAGTTGAAAAAGTTGAAAAACAAAAAAGTCGTCGGCTATCTTTTCGCTCGAATTTGAATTTCGTTTTTCCGAGAAACTATCAATAATCAAACGACGAAACTTGGGATTGGTTAGTATCAAACGACGATCAAACGATATCAAAAGAAAAAAGTTGAAAAAGTTGAAAAACAAAAAAGTCGTCGGCTATCTTTACGCTCGATTTTGAATTTCGTTTTTCCGAGAAACTATCAATGATCAAACGACGAAACTTGGGATTGGTTAGTATGAACGACGATCAAACGATATCAAAAGAAAAAAGTTGAAAAAGTTGATAAACAAAACAGTCACCGGCTATCTTTACGCTCGATTTTGAAGTTCGTTTTTCCGAAAAACTATTAACGATCAAACGACGAAACTTGGCACACGTTAGTATCAAACGACGATCAAACGATAGCTAAAAGAAAATATTACAAAAGTTCAAAAATACAAAAATTAAGATTGTTCAAAGTTTCGGGATGAAAAGTTACTAGCTAACTTCAGGTCACACTGGGAGAACGTAAATTGCGTTTTCCCAAGAAACTATCAACGATCAAACGATGAAACTTGGGATTGGTTGGTATCAAACGACGATCAAACGATATAAAAAGGAAAAAGTTTAAAAAGTCGAAAAATTATACAAGTGGATGTACCAACGTTCACCAGTAAAAAGTCACTAGGCCAGACTTGGCGAAAGTTATTCGGATTTTGCGAACAAACTATTAACGATCAAACGATGAAACTTGGGATTGGTTGGTATCAAACGACGATCAATCGATATCAAAAGAAAAAAGTTGAAAAAGTCGAAAAACTTCACAACTGGATGTACCAACGTTCACCATCAAAAAGTCACTAGGCCAGACTTGGCGAAAGTTATTCGGATTTTGTGAACAAACTATTAATGATCAAACGATGAAACTTGGGATTGGTTAGTATCAAACGACGATCCAACAATATCAAAAGAAAAAAGTTGAAAAAGTTGAAAAACAAAAAAGTCGTCGGCTATCTTTACACTCGATTTTGAAATTCGTTTTTCCGAGAAATTATCAACGATCAAACGACGAAACTTGGCATACATTAGTATAAACGACGATCAAACGATAGCAAAAAGAAAATATTGAAAAAGTTCAAAAATACAAAAATTACGATTGTTCAAAGTTTCGGGATAAAAAGTTACTAGCTAACTTCAGGTCACACTGGGAAAAAGTAAAATGCGTTTTCCCAAGAAACTATCAACGATCAAACGATGAAACTTGGGATTGGTTAGTATCAAACGACGATCAAACGATATCAAAAGGGAAAAGTTTAAAAAGTCGAAAAATTTAACAACTGGATGTACCAACGTTCACCAGTAAAAAGTCACTAGGCCAGACTTGGCGAAAGTTATTCGGATTTTGTGAACAAACTATTAACGATCAAACGATGAAACTTGGGATTGTTTAGTATCAAACGACTATCAAACAATGTCAAAAGAAAAAAGTTGAAAAAGTTGAAAAACAAAAAAGTCGCCGGCTATCTTTACACTCGATTTTGAATTTCGTTTTTCCGAGAAACTATCAATGATCAAACGACGAAACTTCGAATACATTAGTATCAAACGACGATCAAAGGATATCAACAGAAAAAAGTTGAAAAAGTTGATAAACAAAAAAGTCGCCGGCTATCTTTACGCTCGATTTTGAATTTCGTTTTTCCGAGAAACTATCAACGATCAAACGACGAAACTTCGCATACATTAGTATCAAACGACGATCAAACGATATCAAAAGAAAAAAGTTGAAAAAGTTCAAAATTACAAAAATTGCTATCGTCAAAATTTTCGTAGTAAACGATTAGAAGCCATCTTCAGGTCACACTGGGAGAAAGTAAATTGCGTTTTCCCAAGAAACTATCAAAGATCAGACGATGAAACTTGGGATTGGTTAGTATCAAACGACGATCAAACGATATCAAAAGGAAAATGTTTAAAAATTCGAAAAATTTAACAACTGGATGTACCAATGTTCACCAGTCGAAAGTCACTAGGCCAGACTTGGCGAAAGTTATTCGGATGTTGTGAACAAACTATTAACGATCAAACGATGAAACTTAGGATTGGTTAGTATCAAACGACGATCCAACGATATCAAAAGAAAAAAGTTGAAAAAGTTGAAAAACAAAAAAGTCGTCGGCTATCTTTTCGCTCGAATTTGAATTTCGTTTTTCCGAGAAACTATCAATAATCAAACGACGAAACTTGGGATTGGTTAGTATCAAACGACGATCAAACGATATCAAAAGAAAAAAGTTGAAAAAGTTGAAAAACAAAAAAGTCGTCGGCTATCTTTACGCTCGATTTTGAATTTCGTTTTTCCGAGAAACTATCAATGATCAAACGACGAAACTTGGGATTGGTTAGTATGAACGACGATCAAACGATATCAAAAGAAAAAAGTTGAAAAAGTTGATAAACAAAACAGTCACCGGCTATCTTTACGCTCGATTTTGAAGTTCGTTTTTCCGAAAAACTATCAACGATCAAACGACGAAACTTGGCACACGTTAGTATCAAACGACGATCAAACGATAGCAAAAAGAAAATATTACAAAAGTTCAAAAATACAAAAATTAAGATTGTTCAAAGTTTCGGGATGAAAAGTTACTAGCTAACTTCAGGTCACACTGGGAGAAAGTAAATTGCGTTTTCCCAAGAAACTATCAACGATCAAACGATGAAACTTGGGATTGGTTAGTATCAAACGACGATCAAACGATATCAAAAGGAAAAAGTTTAAAAAGTCGAAAAATTTAACAACTGGACGTACCAACGTTCACCAGTCAAAAGTCACTAGGCCAGACTTGGCGAAAGTTATTCGGATTTTGTGATCAAACTATTAACGATCAAACGATGAAACTTGGGACTGTTTAGTATCAAACGACGATCAAACGATGTCAAAAGAAAAAAATTGAGAAAGTTGAAAAACAAAAAAGTCGTCGGCTATTTTTACGTTCGATGTTGAATTTCGTTTTTCCGAAAAACTATCAAGGATCAAACGACGAAACTTGGCACATGTTAGTATCAAATGACTATCAAACGATAGCAAAAGGAAAATATTGAAAAAGTTCAAAATTACAAAAATTACTATAGTCCAAATGTTCGTGGTAAACGGTTAGAAGCCATCTTCAGGTCACACTGGGAGAACGTAAATTGCGTTTTCCCAAGAAACTATCAACGATCAAACGATGAAACTTGGGATTGCTTGGTATCAAACGACGATCAACCATATCAACAGGAAAAAGGTTAAAAAGTCGAAAAACTTAACAACTGGATGTACCAACGTTCACCAGTAAAAAGTCACTAGGCCAGACTTGGCGAAAGTTATTCGGATTTTGTGAACAAACTATTAATGATCAAACGACGAAACTTGGCATACATTAGTATAAACGACGATCAAACGATAGCAAAAAGAAAATATTGAAAAAGTTCAAAAATACAAAAATTATCGATTGTTCAAAGTTTCGGCATAAAAAGTTACTAGCTAACTTCAGGTCACACTGGGAAAAAGTAAAATGCGTTTTCCCAAGAAACTATCAACGATCAAACGATGAAACTTGGGATTGGTTAGTATCAAACGACGATCAAACCATATCAAAAGGGAAAAGTTTAAAAAGTCGAAAAATTCAACAACTGGATGTACCAACGTTCACCAGTAAAAAGTCACTAGGCCAGACTTGGCGAAAGTTATTCGGATTTTGCGAACAAACTATTAACGATCAAACGACGAAACTTGGGATTGGTTGGTATCAAACGACGATCAATCGATATGAACAGAAAAAAGTTGAAAAAGTTGAAAAACAAAAAAGTCGTCGACTATCTTTACGCTCGATTTTGAATTTCGTTTTTCCGAGAAACTATCAACGATCAAACGACGAAACTTCGCATACATTAGTATCAAACGACGATCAAACGATATCAAAAGAAAAAAGTTGAAAAAGTTGAAAAACAAAAAAGTCGTCGGCGATCTTTACGCTCGATTTTGAATTTCGTTTTTCCGAGAAACTATCAACGATCAAACGACGAAACTTGGCCCACGTTAGTATCAAACGACGATCAAACGATAGCAAAAGGAAAATATTGAAAAAGTTCAAAATTACAAAAATTGCTATCGTCCAAATTTTCGTGGTAAACGGTTAGAAGCCATCTTCAGGTCACACTGGGAGAACGTAAATTGCGTTTTCCCAGGAAACTATCAACGATCAAACGATGAAACTTGGGATTGCTTGGTATCAAACGACGATCAAACGATATCAAAAGGAAAAAGTTTAAAAAGTCGCAAAACTTAACAACTGGATGTACCAACGTTCACCAGTAAAAAGTCACTAGGCCAGACTTGGCGAAAGTTATTCGGATTTTGTGAACAAACTATTAATGATCAAACGATGAAACTTGGGATTGGTTAGTATCAAACGACGATCCAACGATATCAAAAGAAAAAAGTTGAAAAAGTTGAAAAACAAAAAAGTCGTCGGCTATCTTTACGCTCGATTTTGAATTTCGTTTTTCCGAGAAACTATCAACGATCAAACGACGAAACTTGGCATACATTAGTATAAACGACGATCAAACGATATAAAAAGGAAAAAGTTTAAAAAGTCGAAAAATTATACAAGTGGATGTACCAACGTTCACCAGTAAAAAGTCACTAGGCCAGACTTGGCGAAAGTTATTCGGATTTTGCGAACAAACTATTAACGATCAAACGATGAAACTTGGGATTGTTTAGTATCAAACGACTATCAAACAATGTCAAAAGAAAAAAGTTGAAAAAGTTGAAAAACAAAAAAGTCGCCGGCTATCTTTACGCTCGATTTTGAATTTCGTTTTTCCGAGAAACTATCAACGATCAAACGACGAAACTTCGCATACATTAGTATCAAACGACGATCAAACGATATCAAAAGAAAAAAGTTGAAAAAGTTCAAAATTACAAAAATTGCTATCGTCAAAATTTTCGTAGTAAACGATTAGAAGCCATCTTCAGGTCACACTGGGAGAAAGTAAATTGCGTTTTCCCAAGAAACTATCAAAGATCAAACGATGAAACTTGGGATTGGTTAGTATCAAACGACGATCAAACGATATCAAAAGGAAAATGTTTAAAAATTCGAAAAATTTAACAACTGGATGTACCAATGTTTACCAGTCGAAAGTCACTAGGCCAGACTTGGCGAAAGTTAGTCGGATTTTGTGAACAAACTATTAACGATCAAACGATGAAACTTAGGATTGGTTAGTATCAAATGACGATCCAACGATATCAAAAGAAAAAAGTTGAAAAAGTTGAAAAACAAAAAAGTCGTCGGCTATCTTTTCGCTCGAATTTGAATTTCGTTTTTCCGAGAAACTATCAATAATCAAACGACGAAACTTGGGATTGGTTAGTATCAAACGACGATCAAACGATATCAACAGAACAAAGTTAAAAAAGTTGAAAAACAAAAAAGTCGTCGGCTATCTTTACGCTCGATTTTGAATTTCGTTTTTCCGAGAAACTATCAATGATCAAACGACGAAACTTGGGATTGGTTAGTATCAAACGACGATCAAACGATATCAAAAGAAAAAACTTGAAAAAGTTGATAAACAAAACAGTCACCGGCTATCTTTACGCTCGATTTTGAAGTTCGTTTTTCCGAAAAACTATCAACGATCAAACGACGAAACTTGGCACACGTTAGTATCAAACGACGATCAAACGATAGCAAAAAGAAAATATTACAAAAGTTCAAAAATACAAAAATTAAGATTGTTCAAAGTTTCGGGATGAAAAGTTACTAGCTAACTTCAGGTCACACTGGGAGAACGTAAATTGCGTTTTCCCAAGAAACTATCAACGATCAAACGATGAAACTTGGGATTGGTTGGTATCAAACGACGATCAAACGATATAAAAAGGAAAAAGTTTAAAAAGTCGAAAAATTATACAAGTGGATGTACCAACGTTCACCAGTAAAAAGTCACTAGGCCAGACTTGGCGAAAGTTATTCGGATTTTGCGAACAAACTATTAACGATCAAACGATGAAACTTGGGATTGGTTGGTATCAAACGACGATCAATCGATATCAAAAGAAAAAAGTTGAAAAAGTTGAAAAACAAAAAAGTCGTCGGCTATCTTTACGCTCGATTTTGAATTTCGTTTTTCCGAGAAACTATCAACGATCAAACGACGAAACTTGGCACACGTTAGTATCAAACGACGATCAAACGATAGTAAAAGGAAAATATTGAAAAAGTTCAAAATTACAAAAATTGCTATCGTCCAAATTTTCGTGGTAAACGGTTAGAAGCCATCTTCAGGTCACACTGGGAGAACGTAAATTGCGTTTTCCCAGGAAACTATCAACGATCAAACGATGAAACTTGGGATTGCTTGGTATCAAACGACGATCAAACGATATCAAAAGGAAAAAGTTTAAAAAGTCGAAAAACTTCACAACTGGATGTACCAACGTTCACCATCAAAAAGTCACTAGGCCAGACTTGGCGAAAGTTATTCGGATTTTGTGAACAAACTATTAATGCTCAAACGATGAAACTTGGGATTGGTTAGTATCAAACGACGATCCAACGATATCAAAAGAAAAAAGTTGAAAAAGTTGAAAAACAAAAAAGTCGTCGGCTATCTTTACACTCGATTTTGAAATTCGTTTTTCCGAGAAACTATCAACGATCAAACAACGAACCTTGTGATTGGTTAGTATCAAACGACAATCAAACGATATCAAAAGAAAAAAGTTGAAAAAGTTGATAAACAAAAAAGTCACCGGCTATCTTTACGCTCGATTTTGAATTTCGTTTTCCCGAGAAATTATCAACGATCAAACGACGAAACTTGGCATACATTAGTATAAACGACGATCAAACGATAGCAAAAAGAAAATATTGAAAAAGTTCAAAAATACAAAAATTACGATTGTTCAAAGTTTCGGGATAAAAAGTTACTAGCTAACTTCAGGTCACACTGGGAAAAAGTAAAATGCGTTTTCCCAAGAAACTATCAACGATCAAACGATGAAACTTGGGATTGGTTAGTATCAAACGACGATCAAACGATATCAAAAGGGAAAAGTTTAAAAAGTCGAAAAATTTAACAACTGGATGTACCAACGTTCACCAGTAAAAAGTCACTAGGCCAGACTTGGCGAAAGTTATTCGGATTTTGTGAACAAACTATTAACGATAAAACGATGAAACTTGGGATTGTTTAGTATCAAACGACTATCAAACAATGTCAAAAGAAAAAAGTTGAAAAAGTTGAAAAACAAAAAAGTCGTCGGCTATCTTTACGCTCGATTTTGAATTTCGTTTTTCCGAGAAACTATCAATGATCAAACGACGAAACTTCGAATACATTAGTATCAAACGACGATCAAAGGATATCAACAGAAAAAAGTTGAAAAAGTTGATAAACAAAAAAGTCGTCGGCTATCTTTACGCTCGATTTTGAATTTCGTTTTTCCGAGAAACTATCGACGATCAAACGACGAAACTTCGCATACATTAGTATCAAACGACGATCAAACGATATCAAAAGAAAAAAGTTGGAAAAGTTCAAAATTACAAAAATTGCTATCGTTAAAATTTTCGTAGTAAACGATTAGAAGCCATCTTCAGGTCACACTGGGAGAAAGTAAATTGCGTTTTCCCAAGAAACTATCAAAGATCAAACGATGAAACTTGGGATTGGTTAGTATCAAACGACGATCAAACGATATCAAAAGGAAAATGTTTAAAAATTCGAAAAATTTAACAACTGGATGTACCAATGTTCACCAGTCGAAAGTCACTAGGCCAGACTTGGCGAAAGTTATTCGGATTTTGTGAACAAACTATTAACGATCAAACGATGAAACTTAGGATTGGTTAGTATCAAACGACGATCCAACGATATCAAAAGAAAAAAGTTGAAAAAGTTGAAAAACAAAAAAGTCGTCGGCTATCTTTACGCTCGATATTGAATTTCGTTTTTCCGAGAAACTATCAATGATCAAACGACGAAACTTGGGATTGGTTAGTATCAAACGACGATCAAACGATATCAAAAGAAAAAAGTTGAAAAAGTTGATAAACAAAACAGTCACCGGCTATCTTTACGCTCGATTTTGAAGTTCGTTTTTCCGAAAAACTATCAACGATCAAACGACGAAACTTGGCACACGTTAGTATCAAACGACGATCAAACGATAGCTAAAAGAAAATATTACAAAAGTTCAAAAATACAAAAATTAAGATTGTTCAAAGTTTCGGGATGAAAAGTTACTAGCTAACTTCAGGTCACACTGGGAGAACGTAAATTGCGTTTTCCCAAGAAACTATCAACGATCAAACGATGAAACTTGGGATTGGTTGGTATCAAACGACGATCAAACGATATAAAAAGGAAAAAGTTTAAAAAGTCGAAAAATTATACAAGTGGATGTACCAACGTTCACCAGTAAAAAGTCACTAGGCCAGACTTGGCGAAAGTTATTCGGATTTTGCGAACAAACTATTAACGATCAAACGATGAAACTTGGGATTGGTTGGTATCAAACGACGATCAATCGATATCAAAAGAAAAAAGTTGAAAAAGTCGAAAAACTTCACAACTGGATGTACCAACGTTCACCATCAAAAAGTCACTAGGCCAGACTTGGCGAAAGTTATTCGGATTTTGTGAACAAACTATTAATGATCAAACGATGAAACTTGGGATTGGTTAGTATCAAACGACGATCCAACAATATCAAAAGAAAAAAGTTGAAAAAGTTGAAAAACAAAAAAGTCGTCGGCTATCTTTACACTCGATTTTGAAATTCGTTTTTCCGAGAAACTATCAACGATCAAACAACGAACCTTGTGATTGGTTACTATCAAACGACGATCAAACGATATCAAAAGAAAAAAGTTGAAAAAGTTGATAAACAAAAAAGTCGCCGGCTATCTTTACGCTCGATTTTGAATTTCGTTTTCCCGAGAAATTATCAACGATCAAACGACGAAACTTCGCATACATTAGTATAAACGACGATCAAACGATAGCAAAAAGAAAATATTGAAAAAGTTCAAAAATACAAAAATTACGATTGTTCAAAGTTTTGGGATAAAAAGTTACTAGCTAACTTCAGGTCACACTGGGAAAAAGTAAAATGCGTTTTCCCAAGAAACTATCAACGATCAAACGATGAAACTTGGGATTGGTTAGTATCAAACGACGATCAAACGATATCAAAAGGGAAAAGTTTAAAAAGTCGAAAAATTTAACAACTGGATGTACCAACGTTCACCAGTAAAAAGTCACTAGGCCAGACTTGGCGAAAGTTATTCGGATTTTGTGAACAAACTATTAACGATCAAACGATGAAACTTGGGATTGTTTAGTATCAAACGACTATCAAACAATGTCAAAAGAAAAAAGTTGAAAAAGTTGAAAAACAAAAAAGTCGCCGGCTATCTTTACATTCGATTTTGAATTTCGTTTTTCCGAGAAACTATCAATGATCAAACGACGAAACTTCGAATACATTAGTATCAAACGACGATCAAAGGATATCACCAGAAAAAAGTTGAAAAAGTTGATAAACAAAAAAGTCCCCGGCTATCTTTACGCTTGATTTTGAATTTCGTTTTTCCGAGAAACTATCAACGATCAAACGACGAAACCTCGCATACATTAGTATCGAACGACGATCAAACGATATCAAAAGGAAAAAGTTTAAAAAGTCGAAAAACTTCACAACTGGATGTACCAACGTTCACCATCAAAAAGTCACTAGGCCAGACTTGGCGAAAGTTATTCGGATTTTGTGAACAAACTATTAATGCTCAAACGATGAAACTTGGGATTGGTTAGTATCAAACGACGATCCAACGATATCAAAAGAAAAAAGTTGAAAAAGTTGAAAAACAAAAAAGTCGTCGGCTATCTTTACACTCGATTTTGAAATTCGTTTTTCCGAGAAACTATCAACGATCAAACAACGAACCTTGTCATTGGTTAGTATCAAACGACGATCAAACGATATCAAAAGAAAAAAGTTGAAAAAGTTGATAAACAAAAAAGTCACCGGCTATCTTTACGCTCGATTTTGAATTTCGTTTTCCCGAGAAATTATCAACGATCAAACGACGAAACTTGGCATACATTAGTATAAACGACGATCAAACGATAGCAAAAAGAAAATATTGAAAAAGTTCAAAAATACAAAAATTACGATTGTTCAAAGTTTCGGGATAAAAAGTTACTAGCTAACTTCAGGTCACACTGGGAAAAAGTAAAATGCGTTTTCCCAAGAAACTATCAACGATCAAACGATGAAACTTGGGATTGGTTAGTATCAAACGACGATCAAACGATATCAAAAGGGAAAAGTTTAAAAAGTCGAAAAATTTAACAACTGGATGTACCAACGTTCACCAGTAAAAATTCACTAGGCCAGACTTGGCGAAAGTTATTCGGATTTTGTGAACAAACTATTAACGATCAAACGATGAAACTTGGGATTGTTTAGTATCAAACGACTATCAAACAATGTCAAAAGAAAAAAGTTGAAAAAGTTGAAAAACAAAAAAGTCGCCGGCTATCTTTACGCTCGATTTTGAATTTCGTTTTTCCGAGCAACTATCAATGATCAAACGACGGAACTTCGAATACATTAGTATCAAACGACGATCAAAGGATATCAACAGAAAAAAGTTGAAAAAGTTGATAAACAAAAAAGTCGCCGGCTATCTTTACGCTCGATTTTGAATTTCGTTTTTCCGAGAAACTATCAACGATCAAACGACGAAACTTCGCATACATTAGTATCAAACGACGATCAAACGATATCAAAAGAAAAAAGTTGAAAAAGTTCAAAATTACAAAAATTGCTATCGTCAAAATTTTCGTAGTAAACGATTAGAAGCCATCTTCAGGTCACACTGGGAGAAAGTAAATTGCGTTTTCCCAAGAAACTATCAAAGATCAGACGATGAAACTTGGGATTGGTTAGTATCAAACGACGATCAAACGATATCGAAGGAAAATGTTTAAAAATTCGAAAAATTTAACAACTGGATGTACCAATGTTCACCAGTCGAAAGTCACTAGGCCAGACTTGGCGAAAGTTATTCGGATTTTGTGAACAAACTATTAACGATCAAACGATGAAACTTCGGATTGGTTAGTATCAAACGACGATCCAACGATATCAAAAGAAAAAAGTTGAAAAAGTTGAAAAACAAAAAAGTCGTCGGCTATCTTTTCGCTCGAATTTGAATTTCGTTTTTCCGAGAAACTATCAATAATCACACGACGAAACTTGGGATTGGTTAGTATCAAACGACGATCAAACGATATCAAAAGAAAAAAGTTGAAAAAGTTGAAAAACAAAAAAGTCGTCGGCTATCTTTACGCTCGATTTTGAATTTCGTTTTTCCGAGAAACTATCAATGATCAAACGACGAAACTTGGGATTGGTTAGTATCAAACGACGATCAAACGATATCAAAAGAAAAAAGTTGAAAAAGTTGATAAACAAAACAGTCACCGGCTATCTTTACGCTCGATTTTGAAGTTCGTTTTTCCGAAAAACTATCAACGATCAAACGACGAAACTTGGCACACGTTAGTATCAAACGACGATCAAACGATAGCAAAAAGAAAATATTACAAAAGTTCAAAAATACAAAAATTAAGATTGTTCAAAGTTTCGGGATGAAAAGTTACTAGCTAACTTCAGGTCACACTGGGAGAAAGTAAATTGCGTTTTCCCAAGAAACTATCAACGATCAAACGATGAAACTTGGGATTGGTTAGTATCAAACGACGATCAAACGATATCAAAAGGAAAAAGTTTAAAAAGTCGAAAAATTTAACAACTGGACGTACCAACGTTCACCAGTCAAAAGTCACTAGGCCAGACTTGGCGCAAGTTATTCGGATTTTGTGATCAAACTATTAACGATCAAACGATGAAACTTGGGACTGTTTAGTATCAAACGACGATCAAACGATGTCAAAAGAAAAAAATTGAAAAAGTTGAAAAACAAAAAAGTCGTCGGCTATTTTTACGTTCGATGTTGAATTTCGTTTTTCCGAAAAACTATCAAGGATCAAACGACGAAACTTGGCACATGTTAGTATCAAATGACTATCAAACGATAGCAAAAGGAAAATATTGAAAAAGTTCAAAATTACAAAAATTACTATAGTCCAAATGTTCGTGGTAAACGGTTAGAAGCCATCTTCAGGTCACACTGGGAGAACGTAAATTGCGTTTTCCCAAGAAACTATCAACGATCAAACGATGAAACTTGGGATTGCTTGGTATCAAACGACGATCAACCATATCAACAGGAAAAAGGTTAAAAAGTCGAAAAACTTAACAACTGGATGTACCAACGTTCACCAGTAAAAAGTCACTAGGCCAGACTTGGCGAAAGTTATTCGGATTTTGTGAACAAACTATTAATGATCAAACGACGAAACTTGGCATACATTAGTATAAACGACGATCAAACGATAGCAAAAAGAAAATATTGAAAAAGTTCAAAAATACAAAAATTATCGATTGTTCAAAGTTTCGGCATAAAAAGTTACTAACTAACTTCAGGTCACACTGGGAAAAAGTAAAATGCGTTTTCCCAAGAAACTATCAACGATCAAACGATGAAACTTGGGATTGGTTAGTATCAAACGACGATCAAACCATATCAAAAGGGAAAAGTTTAAAAAGTCGAAAAATTCAACAACTGGATGTACCAACGTTCACCAGTAAAAAGTCACTAGGCCAGACTTGGCGAAAGTTATTCGGATTTTGCGAACAAACTATTAACGATCAAACGACGAAACTTGGGATTGGTTGGTATCAAACGACGATCAATCGATATGAACAGAAAAAAGTTGAAAAAGTTGAAAAACAAAAAAGTCGTCGACTATCTTTACGCTCGATTTTGAATTTCGTTTTTCCGAGAAACTATCAACGATCAAACGACGAAACTTCGCATACATTAGTATCAAACGACGATCAAACGATATCAAAAGAAAAAAGTTGAAAAAGTTGAAAAACAAAAAAGTCGTCGGCGATCTTTACGCTCGATTTTGAATTTCGTTTTTCCGAGAAACTATCAACGATCAAACGACGAAACTTGGCCCACGTTAGTATCAAACAACGACCAAACGATAGCAAAAGGAAAATATTGAAAAAGTTCAAAATTACAAAAATTGCTATAGTCCAAATGTTCGTGGTAAACGGTTAGAAGCCATCTTCAGGTCACACTGGGAGAACGTAAATTGCGTTTTCCCAAGAAACTATCAACGATCAAACGATGAAACTTGGGATTGGTTAGTATCAAACGACGATCAAACGATATCAACAGGAAAAAGTTTAAAAAGTCGAAAAAATTTAACAACTGGACGTACCAACGTTCACCAGTCAAAAGTCACTAGGCCAGACTTGGCGAAAGTTATTCGGATTTTGTGATCAAACTATTAACGATCAAACGATGAAACTTGGGACTGTTTAGTATCAAACGACGATCAAACGATGTCAAAAGAAAAAAGTTGAAAAAGTTGAAAAACAAATAGTCGTCGGCTATCTTTACGGTCGATTTTGATTTTCGTTTTTCCGAAAAACTATCAAGGATCAAACGACGAAACTTGGCACATGTTAGTATCAAATGACGATCAAACGATAGCAAAAGGGAAATATTGAAAAAGTTCAAAATTACAAAAATTACTATAGTCCAAATGTTCGTGGTAAACGGTTAGAAGCCATCTTCAGGTCACACTGGGAGAAAGTAAATTGCGTTTTCCCAAGAAACTATCAACGATCAAACGATGAAACTTGGGATTGGTTAGTATCAAACGACGATCAAACGATATCAAAAGGAAAAAATTTAAAAAGTCGAAAAATTTAACAACTGGATGTAACAACGTTCACCAGTTAAAAGTCACTAGGCCAGACTTGGCGAAAGTTATTCGGATTTTGTGAACAAACTATTAACGATCAAACGATGAAACTTGGGATTGGTTAGTATCAAACGACGATCAAACGATATCAAAAGAAAAAAGTTGAAAAAGTTGATAAACAAAAAAGTCGCCGCCTATCTTTACGCTCGATTTTTAATTTCGTTTTTCCGAGAAACTATCAACGATCACACGACGAAACTTGGGATTGGTTAGTATCAAACGACGATCAAACGATATCAAAAGAAAAAAGTTGAAAAAGTTGAAAAACAAAAAAGTCGTCGGCTATCTTTACGCTCGATTTTGAATTTCGTTTTTCCGAGAAACTATCAATGATCAAACGACGAAACTTGGGATTGGTTAGTATCAAACGACGATCAAACGATATCAAAAGAAAAAAGTTGAAAAAGTTGATAAACAAAACAGTCACCGGCTATCTTTACGCTCGATTTTGAAGTTCGTTTTTCCGAAAAACTATCAACGATCAAACGACGAAACTTGGCACACGTTAGTATCAAACGACGATCAAACGATAGCAAAAAGAAAATATTACAAAAGTTCAAAAATACAAAAATTAAGATTGTTCAAAGTTTCGGGATGAAAAGTTACTAGCTAACTTCAGGTCACACTGGGAGAAAGTAAATTGCGTTTTCCCAAGAAACTATCAACGATCAAACGATGAAACTTGGGATTGGTTAGTATCAAACGACGATCAAACGATATCAAAAGGAAAAAGTTTAAAAAGTCGAAAAATTTAACAACTGGACGTACCAACGTTCACCAGTCAAAAGTCACTAGGCCAGACTTGGCGCAAGTTATTCGGATTTTGTGATCAAACTATTAACGATCAAACGATGAAACTTGGGACTGTTTAGTATCAAACGACGATCAAACGATGTCAAAAGAAAAAAATTGAAAAAGTTGAAAAACAAAAAAGTCGTCGGCTATTTTTACGTTCGATGTTGAATTTCGTTTTTCCGAAAAACTATCAAGGATCAAACGACGAAACTTGGCACATGTTAGTATCAAATGACAATCAAACGATAGCAAAAGGAAAATATTGAAAAAGTTCAAAATTACAAAAATTACTATAGTCCAAATGTTCGTGGTAAACGGTTAGAAGCCATCTTCAGGTCACACTGGGAGAACGTAAATTGCGTTTTCCCAAGAAACTATCAACGATCAAACGATGAAACTTGGGATTGGTTAGTATCAAACGACGATCAAACCATATCAAAAGGGAAAAGTTTAAAAAGTCGAAAAATTCAACAACTGGATGTACCAACGTTCACCAGTAAAAAGTCACTAGGCCAGACTTGGCGAAAGTTATTCGGATTTTGCGAACAAACTATTAACGATCAAACGACGAAACTTGGGATTGGTTGGTATCAAACGACGATCAATCGATATGAACAGAAAAAAGTTGAAAAAGTTGAAAAACAAAAAAGTCGTCGACTATCTTTACGCTCGATTTTGAATTTCGTTTTTCCGAGAAACTATCAACGATCAAACGACGAAACTTCGCATACATTAGTATCAAACGACGATCAAACGATATCAAAAGAAAAAAGTTGAAAAAGTTGAAAAACAAAAAAGTCGTCGGCGATCTTTACGCTCGATTTTGAATTTCGTTTTTCCGAGAAACTATCAACGATCAGACGACGAAACTTGGCCCACGTTAGTATCAAACAACGACCAAACGATAGCAAAAGGAAAATATTGAAAAAGTTCAAAATTACAAAAATTGCTATCGTCCAAATTTTCGTGGTAAACGGTTAGAAGCCATCTTCAGGTCACACTGGGAGAACGTAAATTGCGTTTTCCCAGGAAACTATCAACGATCAAACGATGAAACTTGGGATTGCTTGGTATCAAACGACGATCAAACGATATCAAAAGGAAAAAGTTTAAAAAGTCCCAAAACTTAACAACTGGATGTACCAACGTTCACCAGTAAAAAGTCACTAGGCCAGACTTGGCGAAAGTTATTCGGATTTTGTGAACAAACTATTAATGATCAAACGATGAAACTTGGGATTGGTTAGTATCAAACGACGATCCAACGATATCAAAAGAAAAAAGTTGAAAAAGTTGAAAAACAAAAAAGTCGTCGGCTATCTTTACGCTCGATTTTGAATTTCGTTTTTCCGAGAAACTATCAACGATCAAACGACGAAACTTGGCACACGTTAGTATCAAACGACGATCAAACGATAGCAGAAAGAAAATATTACAAAAGTTCAAAAATACAAAAATTAAGATTGTTCAAAGTTTCGGGATGAAAAGTTACTAGCTAACTTCAGGTCACACTGGGAGAACGTAAATTGCGTTTTCCCAAGAAACTATCAACGATCAAACGATGAAACTTGGGATTGGTTGGTATCAAACGACGATCAAACGATATAAAAAGGAAAAAGTTTAAAAAGTCGAAAAATTATACAAGTGGATGTACCAACGTTCACCAGTAAAAAGTCACTAGGCCAGACTTGGCGAAAGTTATTCGGATTTTGTGAACAAACTATTAACGATCAAACGATGAAACTTGGGATTGTTTAGTATCAAACGACTATCAAACAATGTCAAAAGAAAAAAGTTGAAAAAGTTGAAAAACAAAAAAGTCGCCGGCTATCTTTACGCTCGATTTTGAATTTCGTTTTTCCGAGAAACTATCAATGATCAAACGACGAAACTTCGAATACATTAGTATCAAACGACGATCAAAGGATATCAACAGAAAAAAGTTGAAAAAGTTGATAAACAAAAAAGTCGTCGGCTATCTTTACGCTCGATTTTGAATTTCGTTTTTCCGAGAAACTATCAATGATCAAACGACGAAACTTCGAATACATTAGTATCAAACGACGATCAAAGGATATCACCAGAAAAAAGTTGAAAAAGTTGATAAACAAAAAAGTCGCCGGCTATCTTTACGCTCGATTTTGAATTTCGTTTTTCCGAGAAACTATCAATGATCAAACGACGAAACTTCGCATACATTAGTATCAAACGACGATCAAACGATATCAAAAGAAAAAAGTTGAAAAAGTTGAAAAACAAAAAAGTCGTCGGCTATCTTTACGCTCGATTTTGAATTTCGTTTTTCCGAGAAACTATCAACGATCAAACGACGAAACTTGGCCCACGTTAGTATCAAACGACGATCAAACGATAGCAAAAGGAAAATATTGAAAAAGTTCAAAAATACAAAAATTAAGATTGTTCAAAGTTTCGGGATGAAAAGTTACTAGCTAACTTCAGGTTACACTGGGAGAAAGTAAATTGCGTTTTCCCAAGAAACTATCAACGATCAAACGATGAAACTCGGGATTGGTTAGTATCAAACGACGATCAAACGATATCAAAAGGAAAAAGTTTAAAAAGTCGAAAAATTTAACAACTGGACGTACCAACGTTCACCAGTCAAAAGTCACTAGGCCAGACTTGGCGAAAGTTATTCGGATTTTGTGATCAAACTATTAACGATCAAACGATGAAACTTGGGACTGTTTAGTATCAAACGACGATCAAACGATGTCAAAAGAAAAAAATTGAAAAAGTTGAAAAACAAAAAAGTCGTCGGCTATTTTTACGCTCGATTTTGAATTTCGTTTTTCCGAAAAACTATCAAGGATCAAACGACGAAACTTGGCACATGTTAGTATCAAATGACTATCAAACGATAGCAAAAGGAAAATATGGAAAAAGTTCAAAATTGCAAAAATTACTATAGTCCAAATGTTCGTGGTAAACGGTTAGAAGCCATCTTCAGGTCACACTGGGAGAACGTAAATTGCGTTTTCCCAAGAAACTATCAACGATCAAACGATGAAACTTGGGATTGGTTAGTATCAAACGACGATCAAACGATATCAACAGGAAAAAGTTTAAAAAGTCGAAAAAATTTAACAACTGGACGTACCAACGTTCACCAGTCAAAAGTCACTAGGCCAGACTTGGCGAAAGTTATTCGCATTTTGTGATCAAACTATTAACGATCAAACGATGAAACTTGGGACTGTTTAGTATCAAACGACGATCAAACGATGTCAAAAGAAAAAAGTTGAAAAAGTTGAAAAACAAAAAAGTCGCCGGCTATCTTTACGCTCGATTTTGAATTTCGTTTTTCCGAGAAACTATCAATGATCAAACGACGAAACTTCGAATACATTAGTATCAAACGACGATCAAAGGATATCAACAGAAAAAAGTTGAAAAAGTTGATAAACAAAAAAGTCGTCGGCTATCTTTACGCTCGATTTTGAATTTCGTTTTTCCGAGAAACTATCAATGATCAAACGACGAAACTTCGAATACATTAGTATCAAACGACGATCAAAGGATATCACCAGAAAAAAGTTGAAAAAGTTGATAAACAAAAAAGTCGCCGGCTATCTTTACGCTCGATTTTGAATTTCGTTTTTCCGAGAAACTATCAATGATCAAACGACGAAACTTCGCATACATTAGTATCAAACGACGATCAAACGATATCAAAAGAAAAAAGTTGAAAAAGTTGAAAAACAAAAAAGTCGTCGGCTATCTTTACGCTCGATTTTGAATTTCGTTTTTCCGAGAAACTATCAACGATCAAACGACGAAACTTGGCCCACGTTAGTATCAAACGACGATCAAACGATAGCAAAAGGAAAATATTGAAAAAGTTCAAAAATACAAAAATTAAGATTGTTCAAAGTTTCGGGATGAAAAGTTACTAGCTAACTTCAGGTTACACTGGGAGAAAGTAAATTGCGTTTTCCCAAGAAACTATCAACGATCAAACGATGAAACTCGGGATTGGTTAGTATCAAACGACGATCAAACGATATCAAAAGGAAAAAGTTTAAAAAGTCGAAAAATTTAACAACTGGACGTACCAACGTTCACCAGTCAAAAGTCACTAGGCCAGACTTGGCGAAAGTTATTCGGATTTTGTGATCAAACTATTAACGATCAAACGATGAAACTTGGGACTGTTTAGTATCAAACGACGATCAAACGATGTCAAAAGAAAAAAATTGAAAAAGTTGAAAAACAAAAAAGTCGTCGGCTATTTTTACGCTCGATTTTGAATTTCGTTTTTCCGAAAAACTATCAAGGATCAAACGACGAAACTTGGCACATGTTAGTATCAAATGACTATCAAACGATAGCAAAAGGAAAATATGGAAAAAGTTCAAAATTGCAAAAATTACTATAGTCCAAATGTTCGTGGTAAACGGTTAGAAGCCATCTTCAGGTCACACTGGGAGAACGTAAATTGCGTTTTCCCAAGAAACTATCAACGATCAAACGATGAAACTTGGGATTGGTTAGTATCAAACGACGATCAAACGATATCAACAGGAAAAAGTTTAAAAAGTCGAAAAAATTTAACAACTGGACGTACCAACGTTCACCAGTCAAAAGTCACTAGGCCAGACTTGGCGAAAGTTATTCGGATTTTGTGATCAAACTATTAACGATCAAACGATGAAACTTGGGACTGTTTAGTATCAAACGACGATCAAACGATGTCAAAAGAAAAAAGTTGAAAAAGTTGAAAAACAAATAGTCGTCGGCTATCTTTACGGTCGATTTTGATTTTCGTTTTTCCGAAAAACTATCAAGGATCAAACGACGAAACTTGGCACATGTTAGTATCAAATGACGATCAAACGATAGCAAAAGGGAAATATTGAATAAGTTCAAAATTACAAAAATTACTATAGTCCAAATGTTCGTGGTAAACGGTTAGAAGCCATCTTCAGGTCACACTGGGAGAAAGTAAATTGCGTTTTCCCAAGAAACTATCAACGATCAAACGATGAAACTTGGGATTGGTTAGTATCAAACGACGATGAAACGATGTCAAAAGAAAAAAGTTGAAAAAGTTGAAAAACAAAAAAGTCGTCGGCTATCTTTACGCTCGATTTTGAATTTCGTTTTTCCGAAAAACTATCAAGGATCAAACGACGAAACTTGGCACATGTTAGTATCAAATGACGATCAAACGATAGCAAAAGGAAAATATTGAAAAAGGTCAAAATTACAAAAATTACTATCGTCCAAATGTTCGTGGTAAACGGTTAGAAGCCATCTTCAGGTCACACTGGGAGAAAGTAAATTGCGTTTTCCCAAGAAACTATCAACGATCAAACGATGAAACTTGGGACTGTTTAGTATCAAACGACGATCAAACGATGTCAAAAGAAAAAAGTTGAAAAAGTTGGAAAACAAAAAAGTCGCCGGCTATCTTTCCGCTCGATTTTGAATTTCGTTTTTCCGAAAAACTATCAACGATCAAACGACGAAACTTGGCACACGTTAGTATCAAACGACGATCAAACGATAACAAAAGGAAAATATTGAAAAAGTTCAAAATTACAAAAATTGCTATAGTCCAAATGTCCGTGGTAAACGGTTAGAAGCCATCTTCAGGTCACACTGGGAGAAAGTAAATTGCGTTTTCCCAAAAAACTATCAACGATCAAACGATGAAACTTGGGATTGGTTAGTATCAAACGACGATCAAACGATATCAAAAGGAAAAAGTTTAAAAAGTCGAAAAATTTAACAACTGGACGTACCAACGTTCACCAGTCAAAAGTCACTAGGCCAGACTTGGCGAAAGTTATTCGGATTTTGTGATCAAACTATTAACGATCAAACGATGAAACTTGGGACTGTTTAGTATCAAACGACGATCAAACGATGTCAAAAGAAAAAAATTGAAAAAGTTGAAAAACAAAAAAGTCGTCGGCTATTTTTACGCTCGATTTTGAATTTCGTTTTTCCGATAAACTATCAAGGATCAAACGACGAAACTTGGCACATGTTAGTATCAAATGACTATCAAACGATAGCAAAAGGAAAATATGGAAAAAGTTCAAAATTGCAAAAATTACTATAGTCCAAATGTTCGTGGTAAACGGTTAGAAGCCATCTTCAGGTCACACTGGGAGAACGTAAATTGCGTTTTCCCAAGAAACTATCAACGATCAAACGATGAAACTTGGGATTGGTTAGTATCAAACGACGATCAAACGATATCAACAGGAAAAAGTTTAAAAAGTCGAAAAAATTTAACAACTGGACGTACCAACGTTCACCAGTCAAAAGTCACTAGGCCAGACTTGGCGAAAGTTATTCGGATTTTGTGATCAAACTATTAACGATCAAACGATGAAACTTGGGACTGTTTAGTATCAAACGACGATCAAACGATGTCAAAAGAAAAAAGTTGAAAAAGTTGAAAAACAAATAGTCGTCGGCTATCTTTACGGTCGATTTTGATTTTCGTTTTTCCGAAAAACTATCAAGGATCAAACGACGAAACTTGGCACATGTTAGTATCAAATGACGATCAAACGATAGCAAAAGGGAAATATTGAAAAAGTTCAAAATTACAAAAATTACTATAGTCCAAATGTTCGTGGTAAACGGTTAGAAGCCATCTTCAGGTCACACTGCGAGAAAGTAAATTGCGTTTTCCCAAGAAACTATCAACGATCAAACGATGAAACTTGGGATTGGTTAGTATCAAACGACGATCAAACGATATCAAAAGGAAAAAATTTAAAAAGTCGAAAAATTTAACAACTGGATGTAACAACGTTCACCAGTTAAAAGTCACTAGGCCAGACTTGGCGAAAGTTATTCGGATTTTGTGAACAAACTATTAACGATCAAACGATGAAACTTGGGATTGGTTAGTATCAAACGACGATCAAACGATATCAAAAGAAAAAAGTTGAAAAAGTTGATAAACAAAAAAGTCGCCGCCTATCTTTACGCTCGATTTTTAATTTCGTTTTTCCGAGAAACTATCAACGATCAAACGGTGAAACTTGGCATACATTAGTATCAAACGACGATCAAACGATAGCAAAAAGAAAATATTGAAAAAGTTCAAAAATACAAAAATTACGATTGTTTAAATTTTCGGGATAAAAAGTTACTAGCTAACTTCAGGTCACACTGGGAAAAAGTAAATTGCGTTTTCCCAAGAAACTATCAACGATCAAACGATGAAACTTGGGATTGGTTAGTATCAAACGACGATCAAACGATATCGAAAGAAAAAAGTTGAAAAAGTTGATAAACAAAAAAGTCGTCGGCTATCTTTACGCTCGATTTTGAATTTCGTTTTTCCGAGAAACTATCGACGATCAAACGACGAAACTTGGCATACATTAGTATCAAACGACGATCAAACGATAGCAAAAGGAAAAAGTTTAAAAAGTCCAAAAATTTAACAACTGGATGTACCAACGTTCACCAGAAAAAGTCACTAGGCCAGACTTGGCGAAAGTTATTCGGATTTTGTGAACAAACTATTAACGATCAAACGATGAAACTTGGGATTGTTTAGTATCAAACGACTATCAAACAATGTCAAAAGAAAAAAGTTGAAAAAGTTGAAAAACAAAAAAGTCGTCGGCTATCTTTACGCTCGATTTTGAATTTCGTTTTTCGGAGAAACTATCAAAGATCAAACGATGAAACTTGGGATTGGTTAGTATCAAACGACGATCAAACGATATCAAAAGGAAAATGTTTAAAAATTCGAAAAATTTAACAACTGGATGTACCAACGTTCACCAGTAAAAAGTCACTAGGCGAGACTTGGCGAAAGTTATTCGGATTTTGTGAACAAACTATTAACGATCAAACGTTGAACCTTGGGATTGGTTAGCATCAAACGACGATCAAACGATATCAAAAGAAAAAAGTTGAAAAAGTTGATAAACAAAAAAGTCGTCGGCGATCTTTACGCTCGATTTTCAATTTCCTTTTTCCGAGAAACTATCAACGATCAAACGACGAAACTTGGCACACGTTAGTACCAAACGACGATCAAACGATAGCAAAAGGAAAATATTGAAAAAGTTCAAAATTACAAAAATTGCCATGGGCCAAACGTCCGTGGTAAACGGTTAGAAGCCATCTTCAGGTCACACTGGGAGAAAGTAAATTGCTTTTTCCCAAGAAACTATCAACGATCAAACGATGAAACTTGGGATTGGTTAGTATCAAACGACGATCAAACGATATCAACAGAAAAAAGTTGAAAAAGTTGGAAAACAAAAAAGTCGTCAGCTATCTTTACGCTCGATTTTGAATTTGGTTTTTCCGAGAAACTATCAACGATCAAACGACGAAACTTGGCATAAATTAGTATCAAACGACTATCAAACAATGTCAAAAGAAAAAAGTTGAAAAAGTTGATAAACAAAAAAGTCGCCGGCTATCTTTACGCTCGATTTTGAATTTCGTTTTTCCGAGAAACTATCAATGATCAAACGACGAAACTTCGAATACATTAGTATCAAACGACGATCAAAGGATATCAACAGAAAAAAGTTGAAAAAGTTGATAAACAAAAAAGTCGCCGGCTATCTTTACGCTCGATTTTGAATTTCGTTTTTCCGAGAAACCATCAACGATCAAACGACGAAACTTCGCATACATTAGTATTAAACGACGATCAAACGATATCAAAAGAAAAAAGTTGAAAAAGTTCAAAATTACAAAAATTGCTATCGTCAAAATTTTCGTGGTAAACAATTAGAAGCCATCTTCAGGTCACACTGGGAGAAAGTAAATTGCGTTTTCCCAAGAAACTATCAAAGATCAAACGATGAAACTTGGGATTGGTTAGTATCAAACGACGATCAAACGATATCAAAAAGAAAATGTTTAAAAATTCGAAAAATTTAACAACTGGATGTACCAACGTTCACCAGTAAAAAGTCACTAGGCCAGACTTGGCGAAAGTTATTCGGATTTTGTGAACAAACTATTAACGATCAAACGTTGAAACTTGGGAAAGGTTAGTATCAAACGACGATCAAACAATGTCAAAAGAAAAAAGTTGAAAAAGTTGAAAAACAAAAAAGTCGTCGGCGATCTTTACGCTCGATTTTGAATTTCCTTTTTCCGAGAAACTATCAACGATCAAACGACGAAACTTGGCACACGTTAGTATCAAACGACGATCAAACGATAGCAAAAGGAAAATATTGAAAAAGTTGATAAACAAAAAAAGTCGCCAGCTATCTTTACGCTCGATTTTGAATTTCGTTTTTCCGAGAAACTATCGACGATCAAACGACGAAACTGGGCATACATTAGTATCAAACGACGATCAAACGATAGCAAAAGGAAAATATTGAAAAAGTTCAAAATTACAAAAATTGCTATCGTCCAAATTTTCGTGGTAAACGGTCAGAAGCCATCTTCAGGTCACACTGGGAGAACGTAAATTGCGTTTTCCCAAGAAACTATCAACGATCAAACGATGAAACTTGGGATTGGTTGGTATCAAACGACGATCAATCGATATCAAAAGAAAAAAGTTGAAAAAGTTAAACACAAAAAAGTCGTCGGCTATCTTTACGTTCGATTTTGAATTTCCTTTTTCCGAGAAACTATCAATGATCAAACGACGAAACTTGGGATTGGTTAGTATCAAACGACGATCAAACGATATCAAAAGAAAAAAGTTGAAAAAGTTGATAAACAAAAAAGTCGCCGGCTATCGTTACGCTCGATTTTGAATTTCGTTTGTCCGAGAAACTATCGACGATCAAACGACGAAACTTGGCATACATTAGTATCAAACGACGATCAAACGATAGCAAAAGGAAAATATTGAAAAAGTTCAAAAATACAAAAATTAAGATTGTTCAAAGTTTCGGGATGAAAAGTTACTAGCTAAGTTCAGGTCACACTGGGAGAAAGTAAATTGCGTTTTCCCAAGAAACTATCAACGATCAAACGATGAAACTTGGGATTGGTTAGTATCAAACGACGATCAAACGATATCAAAAGAAAAAAGTTGAAAAAGTTGATAAACAAAAAAGTCGTCGGCTATCTTTACGCTCGATTTTGAATTTCGTTTTTCCGAGAAACTATCGACGATCAAACGACGAAACTTGGCATACATTAGTATCAAACGACGATCAAACGATAGCAAAAGGAAAAAGTTTAAAAAGTCCAAAAATTTAACAACTGGATGTACCAACGTTCACCAGAAAAAGTCACTAGGCCAGACTTGGCGAAAGTTATTCGGATTTTGTGAACAAACTATTAACGATCAAACGATGAAACTTGGGATTGTTTAGTATCAAACGACTATCAAACAATGTCAAAAGAAAAAAGTTGAAAAAGTTGAAAAACAAAAAAGTCGTCGGCTATCTTTACGCTCGATTTTGAATTTCGTTTTTCGGAGAAACTATCAAAGATCAAACGATGAAACTTGGGATTGGTTAGTATCAAACGACGATCAAACGATATCAAAAGGAAAATGTTTAAAAATTCGAAAAATTTAACAACTGGATGTACCAACGTTCACCAGTAAAAAGTCACTAGGCGAGACTTGGCGAAAGTTATTCGGATTTTGTGAACAAACTATTAACGATCAAACGTTGAAACTTGGGATTGGTTAGCATCAAACGACGATCAAACGATATCAAAAGAAAAAAGTTGAAAAAGTTGATAAACAAAAAAGTCGTCGGCGATCTTTACGCTCGATTTTCAATTTCCTTTTTCCGAGAAACTATCAACGATCAAACGACGAAACTTGGCACACGTTAGTATCAAACGACGATCAAACGATAGCAAAAGGAAAATATTGAAAAAGTTCAAAATTACAAAAATTGCCATGGGCCAAACGTCCGTGGTAAACGGTTAGAAGCCATCTTCAGGTCACACTGGGAGAAAGTAAATTGCTTTTTCCCAAGAAACTATCAACGATCAAACGATGAAACTTGGGATTGGTTAGTATCAAACGACGATCAAACGATATCAACAGAAAAAAGTTGAAAAAGTTGATAAACAAAAAAGTCGCCGGCTATCTTTACGCTCGATTTTGAATTTCGTTTTTCCGAGAAACCATCAACGATCAAACGACGAAACTTCGCATACATTAGTATTAAACGACGATCAAACGATATCAAAAAGAAAATGTTTAAAAATTCGAAAAATTTAACAACTGGATGTACCAACGTTCACCAGTAAAAAGTCACTAGGCCAGACTTGGCGAAAGTTATTCGGATTTTGTGAACAAACTATTAACGATCAAACGTTGAAACTTGGGAAAGGTTAGTATCAAACGACGATCAAACAATGTCAAAAGAAAAAAGTTGAAAAAGTTGAAAAACAAAAAAGTCGTCGGCGATCTTTACGCTCGATTTTGAATTTCCTTTTTCCGAGAAACTATCAACGATCAAACGACGAAACTTGGCACACGTTAGTATCAAACGACGATCAAACGATAGCAAAAGGAAAATATTGAAAAAGTTGATAAACAAAAAAAGTCGCCGGCTATCTTTACGCTCGATTTTGAATTTCGTTTTTCCGAGAAACTATCGACGATCAAACGACGAAACTGGGCATACATTAGTATCAAACGACGATCAAACGATAGCAAAAGGAAAATATTGAAAAAGTTCAAAATTACAAAAATTGCTATCGTCCAAATTTTCGTGGTAAACGGTCAGAAGCCATCTTCAGGTCACACTGGGAGAACGTAAATTGCGTTTTCCCAAGAAACTATCAACGATCAAACGATGAAACTTGGGATTGGTTGGTATCAAACGACGATCAATCGATATCAAAAGAAAAAAGTTGAAAAAGTTAAACACAAAAAAGTCGTCGGCTATCTTTACTTTCGATTTTGAATTTCCTTTTTCCGAGAAACTATCAATGATCAAACGACGAAACTTGGGATTGGTTAGTATCAAACGACGATCAAACGATATCAAAAGAAAAAAGTTGAAAAAGTTGATAAACAAAAAAGTCGCCGGCTATCGTTACGCTCGATTTTGAATTTCGTTTGTCCGAGAAACTATCGACGATCAAACGACGAAACTTGGCATACATTAGTATCAAACGACGATCAAACGATAGCAAAAGGAAAATATTGAAAAAGTTCAAAAATACAAAAATTAAGATTGTTCAAAGTTTCGGGATGAAAAGTTACTAGCTAAGTTCAGGTCACACTGGGAGAAAGTAAATTGCGTTTTCCCAAGAAACTATCAACGATCAAACGATGAAACTTGGGATTGGTTAGTATCAAACGACGATCAAACGATATCAAAAGAAAAAAGTTGAAAAAGTTGATAAACAAAAAAGTCGTCGGCTATCTTTACGCTCGATTTTGAATTTCGTTTTTCCGAGAAACTATCGACGATCAAACGACGAAACTTGGCATACATTAGTATCAAACGACGATCAAACGATAGCAAAAGGAAAAAGTTTAAAAAGTCCAAAAATTTAACAACTGGATGTACCAACGTTCACCAGAAAAAGTCACTAGGCCAGACTTGGCGAAAGTTATTCGGATTTTGTGAACAAACTATTAACGATCAAACGATGAAACTTGGGATTGTTTAGTATCAAACGACTATCAAACAATGTCAAAAGAAAAAAGTTGAAAAAGTTGAAAAACAAAAAAGTCGTCGGCTATCTTTACGCTCGATTTTGAATTTCGTTTTTCGGAGAAACTATCAAAGATCAAACGATGAAACTTGGGATTGGTTAGTATCAAACGACGATCAAACGATATCAAAAGGAAAATGTTTAAAAATTCGAAAAATTTAACAACTGGATGTACCAACGTTCACCAGTAAAAAGTCACTAGGCGAGACTTGGCGAAAGTTATTCGGATTTTGTGAACAAACTATTAACGATCAAACGTTGAAACTTGGGATTGGTTAGCATCAAACGACGATCAAACGATATCAAAAGAAAAAAGTTGATAAACAAAAAAGTCGTCGGCGATCTTTACGCTCGATTTTCAATTTCCTTTTTCCGAGAAACTATCAACGATCAAACGACGAAACTTGGCACACGTTAGTATCAAACGACGATCAAACGATAGCAAAAGGAAAATATTGAAAAAGTTCAAAATTACAAAAATTGCCATGGGCCAAACGTCCGTGGTAAACGGTTAGAAGCCATCTTCAGGTCACACTGGGAGAAAGTAAATTGCTTTTTCCCAAGAAACTATCAACGATCAAACGATGAAACTTGGGATTGGTTAGTATCAAACGACGATCAAACGATATCAACAGAAAAAAGTTGAAAAAGTTGGAAAACAAAAAAGTCGTCAGCTATCTTTACGCTCGATTTTGAATTTGGTTTTTCCGAGAAACTATCAACGATCAAACGACGAAACTTGGCATAAATTAGTATCAAACGACTATCAAACAATGTCAAAAGAAAAAAGTTGAAAAAGTTGATAAACAAAAAAGTCGCCGGCTATCTTTACGCTCGATTTTGAATTTCGTTTTTCCGAGAAACTATCAATGATCAAACGACGAAACTTCGAATACATTAGTATCAAACGACGATCAAAGGATATCAACAGAAAAAAGTTGAAAAAGTTGATAAACAAAAAAGTCGCCGGCTATCTTTACGCTCGATTTTGAATTTCGTTTTTCCGAGAAACCATCAACGATCAAACGACGAAACTTCGCATACATTAGTATTAAACGACGATCAAACGATATCAAAAGAAAAAAGTTGAAAAAGTTCAAAATTACAAAAATTGCTATCGTCAAAATTTTCGTGGTAAACAATTAGAAGCCATCTTCAGGTCACACTGGGAGAAAGTAAATTGCTTTTTCCCAAGAAACTATCAACGATCAAACGATGAAACTTGGGATTGGTTAGTATCAAACGACGATCAAACGATATCAAAAGAAAAAAGTTGAAAAAGTTGATAAAGAAAAAAGTCGCCGGCTATCGTTACGCTCGATTTTGAATTTCGTTTGTCCGAGAAACTATCGACGATCAAACGACGAAACTTGGCATACATTAGTATCAAACGACGATCAAACGATAGCAAAAGGAAAATATTGAAAAAGTTCAAAAATACAAAAATTAAGATTGTTCAAAGTTTCGGGATGAAAAGTTACTAGCTAAGTTCAGGTCACACTGGGAGAAAGTAAATTGCGTTTTCCCAAGAACCTATCAACGATCAAACGATGAAACTTGGGATTGGTTAGTATCAAACGACGATCAAACGATATCAAAAGGAAAAAGTTTAAAAAGTCGAAAAATTTAACAACTGGACGTACCAACGTTCACCAGTAAAAAGTCACTAGGCCAGACTTGGCGAAAGTTATTCGGATTTTGTGAACAAACTATTAACGATCAAACGTTGAAACTTGGGAAAGGTTAGTATCAAACGACGATCAAACGATATCAAAAGAAAAAAGTTGAAAAAGTTGATAAACAAAAAAGTCGTCGGCGATCTTTACGCTCGATTTTTAATTTCGTTTTTCCGAAAAACTATCAAGGATCAAACGACGAAACTTCGCATACATTAGTATCAAACGACGAGCAAACTATATCAAAAGAAAAAAGTTGAAAAAGATGAAAAACAAAAAAGTCGTCGGCGATCTTTACGCTCGATTTTGAATTTCCTTTTTCCGAGAAACTATCAACGATCAAACGACGAAACTTCGCATACATTAGTATTAAACGACGATCAAAGGATATCAACAGAAAAAAGTTGAAAAAGTTGATAAACAAAAAAGTCGCCGGCTATCTTTACGCTCGATTTTGAATTTCGTTTTTCCGAGAAACCATCACCGATCAAACGACGAAACTTCGCATACATTAGCATTAAACGACGATCAAACGATATCAAAAGAAAAAAGTTGAAAAAGTTCAAAATTACAAAAATTGCTATCGTCAAAATTTTCGTGGTAAACAATTAGAAGCCATCTTCAGGTCACACTGGGAGAAAGTAAATTGCGTTTTCCCAAGAAACTATCAAAGATCAAACGATGAAACTTGGGATTAGTTAGTATCAAACGACGATCAAACGATATCAAAAGGAAAATGTTTAAAATTTCGAAAAATTTAACAACTGGATGTACCAACGTTCACCAGTAAAAAGTCACTAGGCCAGACTTGGCGAAAGTTATTCGGATTTTGTGAACAAACTATTAACGATCAGACGTTGAAACTTGGGATTGGTTAGTATCAAACGACGATCAAACGATATCAAAAGAAAAAAGTTGAAAAAGTTGATAAACAAAAAAGTCGTCGGCGATCTTTACGCTCGATTTTGAATTTCGTTTTTCCGAGAAACTATCAACGATCAAACGACGAAACTTCGCATACATTAGTATCAAACGACGATCAAACAATGTCAAAAGAAAAAAGTTGAAAAAGTTGAAAAACAAAAAAGTCGTCGGCGATCTTTACGCTCGATTTTGAATTTCCTTTTTCCGAGAAACTATCAACGATCAAACGACGAAACTTGGCATACATTAGTATCAAACGACGATCAAACGATAGCAAAAAGAAAATATTGAAAAAGTTCAAAAATACAAAAATTACGATTGTTCAAAGTTTCGGGATAAAGAGTTACTACCTAACTTCAGGTCACACTGGGAGCAAGTAAATTGCGTTTTCCCAAGAAACTATCAACGATCAAACGATGAAACTTGGGATTGGTTGGTATCAAACGACGATCAATCGATATCAAAAGAAAAAAGTTGAAAAAGTTAAACACAAAAAAGTCGTCGGCTATCTTTACGTTCGATTTTGAATTTCCTTTTTCCGAGAAACTATCAATGATCAAACGACGAAACTTGGGATTGGTTAGTATCAAACGACGATCAAACGATATCAAAAGAAAAAAGTTGAAAAAGTTGATAAACAAAAAAGTCGCCGGCTATCGTTACGCTCGATTTTGAATTTCGTTTGTCCGAGAAACTATCGACGATCAAACGACGAAACTTGGCATACATTAGTATCAAACGACGATCAAACGATAGCAAAAGGAAAATATTGAAAAAGTTCAAAAATACAAAAATTAAGATTGTTCAAAGTTTCGGGATGAAATGTTACTAGCTAAGTTCAGGTCACACTGGGAGAAAGTAAATTGCGTTTTCCCAAGAAACTATCAACGATCAAACGATGAAACTTGGGATTGGTTAGTATCAAACGACGATCAAACGATATCAAAAGAAAAAAGTTGAAAAAGTTGATAAACAAAAAAGTCGTCGGCTATCTTTACGCTCGATTTTGAATTTCGTTTTTCCGAGAAACTATCGACGATCAAACGACGAAACTTGGCATACATTAGTATCAAACGACGATCAAACGATAGCAAAAGGAAAAAGTTTAAAAAGTCCAAAAACTTAACAACTGGATGTACCAACGTTCACCAGAAAAAGTCACTAGGCCAGACTTGGCGAAAGTTATTCGGATTTTGTGAACAAACTATTAACGATCAAACGATGAAACTTGGGATTGTTTAGTATCAAACGACTATCAAACAATGTCAAAAGAAAAAAGTTGAAAAAGTTGAAAAACAAAAAAGTCGTCGGCTATCTTTACGCTCGATTTTGAATTTCGTTTTTCGGAGAAACTATCAAAGATCAAACGATGAAACTTGGGATTGGTTAGTATCAAACGACGATCAAACGATATCAAAAGGAAAATGTTTAAAAATTCGAAAAATTTAACAACTGGATGTACCAACGTTCACCAGTAAAAAGTCACTAGGCGAGACTTGGCGAAAGTTATTCGGATTTTGTGAACAAACTATTAACGATCAAACGTTGAAACTTGGGATTGGTTAGCATCAAACGACGATCAAACGATATCAAAAGAAAAAAGTTGAAAAAGTTGATAAACAAAAAAGTCGTCGGCGATCTTTACGCTCGATTTTCAATTTCCTTTTTCCGAGAAACTATCAACGATCAAACGACGAAACTTGGCACACGTTAGTATCAAACGACGATCAAACGATAGCAAAAGGAAAATATTGAAAAAGTTCAAAATTACAAAAATTGCCATGGGCCAAACGTCCGTGGTAAACGGTTAGAAGCCATCTTCAGGTCACACTGGGAGAAAGTAAATTGCTTTTTCCCAAGAAACTATCAACGATCAAACGATGAAACTTGGGATTGGTTGGTATCAAACGACGATCAATCGATATCAAAAGAAAAAAGTTGAAAAAGTTGAAAAACAAAAAAGTCGTCGGCTATCTTTACGTTCGATTTTGAATTTCCTTTTTCCGAGAAACTATCGACGATCAAACGACGAAACATGGCATACATTAGTATCAAACGACGATCAAACGATAGCAAAAGGAAAATATTGAAAAAGTTCAAAAATACAAAAATTAAGATTGTTCAAAGTTTCGGGATGAAAAGTTACTAGCTAAGTTCAGGTCACACTGGGAGAAAGTAAATTGCGTTTTCCCAAGAAACTATCAACGATCAAACGATGAAACTTGGGATTGGTTAGTATCAAACGACGATCAAACGATATCAAAAGGAAAAAGTTTAAAAAGTCGAAAAATTTAACAACTGGACGTACCAACGTTCACCAGTCAAAAGTCACTAGGCCAGACTTGGCGAAAGTTATTCGGATTTTGTGATCAAACTATTAACGATCAAATGACGAAACTTGGGACTGTTTAGTATCAAACGACGATCAAACGATGTCAAAAGAAAAAAGTTGAAAAAGTTGATAAACAAAAATGTCGCCGGCTATCTTTACGCTCGATTTTGAATTTCGTTTTTCCGAGAAACCATCACCGATCAAACGACGAAACTTCGCATACATTAGTATTAAACGACGATCAAACGATATCAAAAGAAAAAAGTTGAAAAAGTTCAAAATTACAAAAATTGCTATCGTCAAAATTTTTGTGGTAAACAATTAGAAGCCATCTTCAGGTCACACTGGGAGAAAGTAAATTGCGTTTTCGCAAGAAACTATCAAAGATCAAACGATGAAACTTGGGATTGGTTGGTATCAAACGACGATCAATCGATATCAAAAGAAAAAAGTTGAAAAAGTTGAAAAACAAAAAAGTCGCCGGCTATCGTTACGCTCGATTTTGAATTTCGTTTGTCCGAGAAACTATCGACGATCAAACGACGAAACTTGGCATACATTAGTGTCAAACGACGATCAAACGATAGCAAAAGGAAAATATTGAAAAATTTCAAAAATACAAAAATTAAGATTGTTCAAAGTTTCGGGATGAAAAGTTACTAGCTAAGTTCAGGTCACACTGGGAGAAAGTAAATTGCGTTTTCCCAAGAAACTATCAAAGATCAAACGATGAAACTTGGGATTAGTTAGTATCAAACGACGATCAAACGATATCAAAAGGAAAATGTTTAAAATTTCGAAAAATTTAACAACTGGATGTACCAACGTTCGCCAGTAAAAAGTCACTAGGCCAGACTTAGCGAAAGTTATTCGGATTTTGTGAACAAACTATTAACGATCAAACGTTGAAACTTGGGATTGGTTAGTATCAAACGACGATCAAACGATATCAAAAGAAAAAAGTTGAAAAAGTTGATAAACAAAAAAGTCGTCGGCGATCTTTACGCTCGAATTGAATTTCGTTTTTCCGAGAAACTATCAACGATCAAACGACGAAACTTCGAATACATTAGTATCAAACGACGATCAAAGGATATCAACAGAAAAAAGTTGAAAAAGTTGATAAACAAAAAAGTCGCCGGCTATCTTTACGCTCGATTTTGAATTTCGTTTTTCCGAGAAACCATCAACGATCAAACGACGAAACTTCGCATACATTAGTATTAAACGACGATCAAACGATATCAAAAGAAAAAAGTTGAAAAAGTTCAAAATTACAAAAATTGCTATCGTCAAAATTTTTGTGGTAAACAATTAGAAGCCATCTTCAGGTCACACTGGGAGAAAGTAAATTGCGTTTTCGCAAGAAACTATCAAAGATCAAACGATGAAACTTGGGATTGGTTAGTATCAAACGACGATCAAGCGATATCAAAAGGAAAATGTTTAAAAATTCGAAAAATTTAACAACTGGATGTACCAACGTTCACCAGTAAAAAGTCACTAGGCCAGACTTGGCGAAAGTTATTCGGATTTTGTGAACAAACTATTAACGATCAAACGTTGAAACTTGGGATTGGTTAGTATCAAACGACGATCAAACGATATCAAAAGAAAAAAGTTGAAAAAGTTGATAAACAAAAAAGTCGTCGGCGATCTTTACGCTCGATTTTGAATTTCGTTTTTCCGAGAAACTATCAACGATCAAACGACGAAACTTCGCATACATTAGTATCAAACGACGATCAAACTATATCAAAAGAAAAAAGTTGAAAAAGTTGAAAAACAAAAAAGTCGTCGACGATCTTTACGCTCGATTTTCAATTTCCTTTTTCCGAGAAACTATCAACGATCAAACGACGAAACTTGGCACACGTTAGTATTAAACGACGATCAAACGATAGCAAAAGGAAAATAGTGAAAAAGTTGATAAACAAAAAAGTCGCCGGCTATCTTTACGCTCGATTTTGAATTTCGTTTTTCCGAGAAACTATCGACGATCAAACGACGAAACTTGGCATACATTAGTATCAAACGACGATCAAACGATAGCAAAAGGAAAATATTGAAAAAATTCAAAATTACAAAAATTGCTATCGTCCAAATTTTCGTGGTAAACGGTCAGAAGCCATCTTCAGGTCACACTGGGAGAACGTAAATTGCGTTTTCCCAAGAAACTATCAACGATCAAACGATGAAACTTGGGATTGGTTGGTATCAAACGACGATCAATCGATATCAAAAGAAAAAAGTTGAAAAAGTTGAAAAACAAAAAAGTCGTCGGCTATCTTTACGTTCGATTTTGAATTTCCTTTTTCCGAGAAACTATCAATGATCAAACGACGAAACTTGGGATTGGTTAGTATCAAACGACGATCAAACGATATCAAAAGAAAAAAGTTGAAAAAGTTGATAAACAAAAAAGTCGCCGGCTATCGTTACGCTCGATTTTGAATTTCGTTTGTCCGAGAAACTATCGACGATCAAACGACGAAACTTGGCATACATTAGTATCAAACGACGATCAAACGATAGCAAAAGGAAAATATTGAAAAAGTTCAAAAATACAAAAATTAAGATTGTTCAAAGTTTCGCGATGAAAAGTTACTATCTAAGTTCAGGTCACACTGGGAGAAAGTAAATTGCGTTTTCCCAAGAAACTATCAACGATCAAACGATGAAACTTGGGATTGGTTAGTATCAAACGACGATCAAACGATATCAAAAGGAAAAAGTTTAAAAAGTCGAAAAATTTAACAACTGGACGTACCAACGTTCACCAGTCAAAAGTCACTAGGCCAGACTTGGCGAAAGTTATTCGGATTTTGTGATCAAACTATTAACGATCAAATGACGAAACTTGGGACTGTTTAGTATCAAACGACGATCAAACGATGTCAAAAGAAAAAAGTTGAAAAACTTGAAAAACAAAAAAGTCGTCGGCTATCTTTACGCTCGATTTTGAATTTTGTTTTTCCGAAAAACTATCAACGATCAAACGACGAAACTTGGCACACGTTAGTATCAAACGACGATCAAACGATAGAAAAAGGAAAATATTGAAAAAGTTCAAAATTCCAAAAATTGCTATAGTCCAAATGTCCGTGGTAAACGGTTAGAAGCCATCTTCAGGTCACACTGGGAGAAAGTAAATTGCGTTTTCCCAAGAAACTATCAACGATGAAACGATGAAACTTGGGATTGGTTAGTATCAAACGACGATCAAACGATATCAAAAGGAAAAAGTTTAAAAAGTCGAAAAATTTAACAACTGGATGTAACAACGTTCACCAGTTAAAAGTCACTAGGCCAGACTTGGCGAAAGTTATTCGGATTTTGTGAACAAACTATTAACGATCAAACGATGAAACTTGGGATTGGTTAGTATCAAACGACGATCAAACGATATCAAAAGAAAAAAGTTGAAAAAGTTGATAAACAAAAAAGTCGTCGGCGATCTTTACGCTCGATTTTCAATTTCCTTTTTCCGAGAAACTATCAATGATCAAACGACGAAACTTGGCACACGTTAGTATCAAACGACGATCAAACGATAGCAAAAAGAAAATATTGAAAAAGTTCAAAGTTACAGATATTGCTATCGTTCAAATTTTCGTGGTAAACGGTTAGAAGCCATCTTCTGATCACACTGGGAGAAAGTAAATTGCGTTTTCCCAAGAAACTATCAACGATCAAACGATGAAACTTGGGATTGGTTAGTATCAAACGACGATCAAACGATATCAAAAGGAAAATGTTTAAAATTTCGAAAAATTTAACAACTGGATGTACCAACGTTCACCAGTAAAAAGTCACTAGGCCAGACTTGGCGAAAGTTATTCGGATTTTGTGAACAAACTATTAACGATCAAACGTTGAAACTTGGGATTGGTTAGTATCAAACGACGATCAAACGATATCAAAAGAAAAAAGTTGAAAAAGTTGATAAACAAAAAAGTCGTCGGCGATCTTTACGCTCGATTTTGAATTTCGTTTTTCCGAGAAACTATCAACGATCAAACGACGAAACTTCGCATACATTAGTATCAAACGACGATCAAACTATATCAAAAGAAAAAAGTTGAAAAAGTTGAAAAACAAAAAAGTCGTCGGCGATCTTTACGCTCGATTTTGAATTTCGTTTTTCCGAGAAACTATCAACGATCAAACGACGAAACTTCGAATACATTAGTATCAAAAGACGATCAAAGGATATCAACAGAAAAAAGTTGAAAAAGTTGATAAACAAAAAAGTCGCCGGCTATCTTTACGCTCGATTTTGAATTTCGTTTTTCCGAGAAACTATCGACGATCAAACGACGAAACTTGGCATACATTAGTATCAAACGACGATCAAACGACAGCAAAAGGAAAATATTGAAAAAGTTCAAAATTACAAAAATTGCTATCGTCCAAATTTTGGTGGTAAACGGTCAGAAGCCATCTTCAGGTCACACTGGGAGAACGTAAATTGCGTTTTCCCAAGAAACTATCAACGATCAAACGATGAAACTTGGGATTGGTTGGTATCAAACGACGATCAATCGATATCAAAAGAAAAAAGTTGAAAAAGTTGAAAAACAAAAAAGTCGTCGGCTATCTTTACGTTCGATTTTGAATTTCCTTTTTCCGAGAAACTATCAATGATCAAACGACGAAACTTGGGATTGGTTAGTATCAAACGACGATCATACGATATCAAAAGGAAAAAGTTTAAAAAGTCGAAAAATTTAACAACTGGACGTACCAACGTTCACCAGTCAAAAGTCACTAGGCCAGACTTGGCGAAAGTTATTCGGATTTTGTGATCAAACTATTAACGATCAAATGACGAAACTTGGGACTGTTTAGTATCAAACGACGATCAAACGATGTCAAAAGAAAAAAGTTGAAAAACTTGAAAAACAAAGAAGTCGTCGGCTATCTTTACGCTCGATTTTGAATTTCGTTTTTCCGAAAAACTATCAACGATCAAACGACGAAACTTGCACACGTTAGTATCAAACGACGATCAAACGATAGCAAAAGGAAAATATTGAAAAAGTTCAAAATTACAAAAATTGCTATAGTCCAAATGTCCGTGGTAAACGGTTAGAAGCCATCTTCAGGTCACACTGGGAGAAAGTAAATTGCGTTTTCCCAAGAAACTATCAACGATCAAACGATGAAACTTGGGATTGGTTAGTATCAAACGACGATCAAACGATATCAAAAGGAAAAAGTTTAAAAAGTCGAAAAATTTAACAACTGGATGTAACAACGTTCACCAGTTAAAAGTCACTAGGCCAGACTTGGCGAGAGTTATTCGAATTTTGTGAACAAACTATTAACGATCAAACGATGAAACTTGGGATTGGTTAGTATCAAACGACGATCAAACGATATCAAAAGAAAAAAGTTGAAAAAGTTGATAAACAAAAAAGTCGCCGCCTATCTTTACGCTCGATTTTTAATTTCGTTTTTCCGAGAAACTATCGACGATCAAACGACGAAACTTGGCATACATTAGTATCAAACGACGAAACTTGGCATACATTAGTATCAAACGACGATCAAACGATAGCAAAAGGAAAAAGTTTAAAAAGTCCAAAAATTTAACAACTGGATGTACCAACGTTCACCAGTAAAAAGTCACTAGGCCAGACTTGGCGAAAGTTATTCGGATTTTGTGAACAAACTATTAACGATCAAACGATGAAACTTGGGATTGTTTAGTATCAAACGACTATCAAACAATGTCAAAAGAAAAAAGTTGAAAAAGTTGAAAAACAAAAAAGTCGTCGGCTATCTTTACGCTCGATTTTGAATTTCGTTTTTCGGAGAAACTATCAAAGATCAAACGATGAAACTTGGGATTGGTTAGTATCAAACGACGATCAAACGATATCAAGAGGAAAATGTTTAAAAATTCGAAAAATTTAACAACTGGATGTACCAACGTTCACCAGTAAAAGGTCACTAGGCGAGACTTGGCGAAAGTTATTCGGATTTTGTGAACAAACTATTAACGATCAAACGTTGAAACTTGGGATTGGTTAGCATCAAACGACGATCAAACGATATCAAAAGTAAAAAGTTGAAAAAGTTGATAAACAAAAAAGTCGTCGGCGATCTTTACGCTCGATTTTCAATTTCCTTTTTCCGAGAAACTATCAACGATCAAACGACGAAACTTGGCACACGTTAGTATCAAACGACGATCAAACGATAGCAAGAGGAAAATATTGAAAAAGTTCAAAATTACAAAAATTGCCATGGGCCAAACGTCCGTGGTAAACGGTTAGAAGCCATCTTCAGGTCACACTGGGAGAAAGTAAATTGCATTTTCCCAAGAAACTATCAACGATCAAACGATGAAACTTGGGATTGGTTAGTATCAAACGACGATGAAACGATATCAACAGAAAAAAGTTGAAAAAGTTGGAAAACAAAAAAGTCGTCAGCTATCTTTACGCTCGATTTTGAATTTGGTTTTTCCGAGAAACTATCAACGATCAAACGACGAAACTTGGCATAAATTAGTATCAAACGACTATCAAACAATGTCAAAAGAAAAAAGTTGAAAAAGTTGATAAACAAAAAAGTCGCCGGCTATCTTTACGCTCGATTTTGAATTTCGTTTTTCCGAGAAACTATCAATGATCAAACGACGAAACTTCGAATACATTAGTATCAAACGACGATCAAAGGATATCAACAGAAAAAAGTTGAAAAAGTTGATAAACAAAAAAGTCGCCGGCTATCTTTACGCTCGATTTTGAATTTCGTTTTTCCGAGAAACCATCAACGATCAAACGACGAAACTTCGCATACATTAGTATTAAACGACGATCAAACGATATCAAAAGAAAAAAGTTGAAAAAGTTCAAAATTACAAAAATTGCTATCGTCAAAATTTTCGTGGTAAACAATTAGAAGCCATCTTCAGGTCACACTGGGAGAAAGTAAATTGCGTTTTCCCAAGAAACTATCAAAGATCAAACGATGAAACTTGGGATTGGTTAGTATCAAACGACGATCAAACGATATCAAAAAGAAAATGTTTAAAAATTCGAAAAATTTAACAACTGGATGTACCAACGTTCACCAGTAAAAAGTCACTAGGCCAGACTTGGCGAAAGTTATTCGGATTTTGTGAACAAACTATTAACGATCAAACGTTGAAACTTGGGAAAGGTTAGTATCAAACGACGATCAAACGATATCAAAAGCAAAAAGTTGAAAAAGTTGATAAACAAAAAAGTCGTCGGCTATCTTTACGCTCGATTTTGAATTTCGTTTTTCCGAGAAACTATCAATGATCAAACGACGAAACTTCGAATACATTAGTATCAAACGACTATCAAACAATGTCAAAAGAAAAAAGTTGAAAAAGTTGATAAACAAAAAAGTCGCCGGCTATCTTTACGCTCGATTTTGAATTTCGTTTTTCCGAGAAACTATCAATGATCAAACGACGAAACTTCGAATACATTAGTATCAAACGACGATCAAAGGATATCAACAGAAAAAAGTTGAAAAAGTTGATAAACAAAAAAGTCGCCGGCTATCTTTACGCTCGATTTTGAATTTCGTTTTTCCGAGAAACCATCAACGATCAAACGACGAAACTTCGCATACATTAGTATTAAACGACGATCAAACGATATCAAAAGAAAAAAGTTGAAAAAGTTCAAAATTACAAAAATTGCTATCGTCAAAATTTTCGTGGTAAACAATTAGAAGCCATCTTCAGGTCACACTGGGAGAAAGTAAATTGCGTTTTCCCAAGAAACTATCAAAGATCAAACGATGAAACTTGGGATTGGTTAGTATCAAACGACGATCAAACGATATCAAAAAGAAAATGTTTAAAAATTCGAAAAATTTAACAACTGGATGTACCAACGTTCACCAGTAAAAAGTCACTAGGCCAGACTTGGCGAAAGTTATTCGGATTTTGTGAACAAACTATTAACGATCAAACGTTGAAACTTGGGAAAGGTTAGTATCAAACGACGATCAAACGATATCAAAAGCAAAAAGTTGAAAAAGTTGATAAACAAAAAAGTCGTCGGCTATCTTTACGCTCGATTTTGAATTTCGTTTTTCCGAGAAACTATCAATGATCAAACGACGAAACTTCGAATACATTAGTATCAAACGACTATCAAACAATGTCAAAAGAAAAAAGTTGAAAAAGTTGATAAACAAAAAAGTCGCCGGCTATCTTTACGCTCGATTTTGAATTTCGTTTTTCCGAGAAACTATCAATGATCAAACGACGAAACTTCGAATACATTAGTATCAAACGACGATCAAAGGATATCAACAGAAAAAAGTTGAAAAAGTTGATAAACAAAAAAGTCGCCGGCTATCTTTACGCTCGATTTTGAATTTCGTTTTTCCGAGAAACCATCAACGATCAAACGACGAAACTTCGCATACATTAGTATTAAACGACGATCAAACGATATCAAAAAAAAAAAGTTGAAAAAGTTCAAAATTACAAAAATTGCTATCGTCAAAATTTTCGTGGTAAACAATTAGAAGCCATCTTCAGGTCACACTGGGAGAAAGTAAATTGCGTTTTCGCAAGAAACTATCAAAGATCAAACGATGAAACTTGGGATTGGTTAGTATCAAACGACGATCAAACGATATCAAAAGGAAAATGTTTAAAAATTCGAAAAATTTAACAACTGGATGTACCAACGTTCACCAGTAAAAAGTCACTAGGCCAGACTTGGCGAAAGTTATTCGGATTTTGTGAACAAACTATCAACGATCAAACGACGAAACTTCGCATACATTAGTATCAAACGACGATCAAACTATATCAAAAGAAAAAAGTTGAAAAAGTTGATAAACAAAAAAGTCGCCGGCTATCGTTACGCTCGATTTTGAATTTCGTTTGTCCGAGAAACTATCGACGATCAAACGACGAAACTTCGAATACATTAGTATCAAACGACGATCAAAGGATATCAACAGAAAAAAGTTGAAAAAGTTGATAAACAAAAAAGTCGCCGGCTATCTTTACGCTCGATTTTGAATTTCGTTTTTCCGAGAAACCATCAACGATCAAACGACGAAACTTCGCATACATTAGTATTAAACGACGATCAAACGATATCAAAAGAAAAAAGTTGAAAAAGTTCAAAATTACAAAAATTGCTATCGTCAAAATTTTCGTGGTAAACAATTAGAAGCCATCTTCAGGTCACACTGGGAGAAAGTAAATTGCGTTTTCCCAAGAAACTATCAAAGATCAAACGATGAAACTTGGGATTGGTTAGTATCAAACGACGATCAAACGATATCAAAAAGAAAATGTTTAAAAATTCGAAAAATTTAACAACTGGATGTACCAACGTTCACCAGTAAAAAGTCACTAGGCCAGACTTGGCGAAAGTTATTCGGATTTTGTGAACAAACTATTAACGATCAAACGTTGAAACTTGGGAAAGGTTAGTATCAAACGACGATCAAACGATATCAAAAGCAAAAAGTTGAAAAAGTTGATAAACAAAAAAGTCGTCGGCTATCTTTACGCTCGATTTTGAATTTCGTTTTTCCGAGAAACTATCAATGATCAAACGACGAAACTTCGAATACATTAGTATCAAACGACTATCAAACAATGTCAAAAGAAAAAAGTTGAAAAAGTTGATAAACAAAAAAGTCGCCGGCTATCTTTACGCTCGATTTTGAATTTCGTTTTTCCGAGAAACTATCAATGATCAAACGACGAAACTTCGAATACATTAGTATCAAACGACGATCAAAGGATATCAACAGAAAAAAGTTGAAAAAGTTGATAAACAAAAAAGTCGCCGGCTATCTTTACGCTCGATTTTGAATTTCGTTTTTCCGAGAAACCATCAACGATCAAACGACGAAACTTCGCATACATTAGTATTAAACGACGATCAAACGATATCAAAAGAAAAAAGTTGAAAAAGTTCAAAATTACAAAAATTGCTATCGTCAAAATTTTCGTGGTAAACAATTAGAAGCCATCTTCAGGTCACACTGGGAGAAAGTAAATTGCGTTTTCGCAAGAAACTATCAAAGATCAAACGATGAAACTTGGGATTGGTTAGTATCAAACGACGATCAAACGATATCAAAAGGAAAATGTTTAAAAATTCGAAAAATTTAACAACTGGATGTACCAACGTTCACCAGTAAAAAGTCACTAGGCCAGACTTGGCGAAAGTTATTCGGATTTTGTGAACAAACTATCAACGATCAAACGACGAAACTTCGCATACATTAGTATCAAACGACGATCAAACTATATCAAAAGAAAAAAGTTGAAAAAGTTGATAAACAAAAAAGTCGCCGGCTATCGTTACGCTCGATTTTGAATTTCGTTTGTCCGAGAAACTATCGACGATCAAACGACGAAACTTGGCATACATTAGTATCAAACGACGATCAAACGATAGCAAAAGGAAAATATTGAAAAAGTTCAAAAATACAAAAATTAAGATTGTTCAAAGTTTCGGGATGAAAAGTTACTAGCTAAGTTCAGGTCACACTGGGAGAAAGTAAATTGCGTTTTCCCAAGAAACTATCAACGATCAAACGATGAAACTTGGGATTGGTTAGTATCAAACGACGATCAAACGATATCAAAAGGAAAAAGTTTAAAAAGTCGAAAAATTTAACAACTGGACGTACCAACGTTCACCAGTAAAAAGTCACTAGGCCAGACTTGGCGAAAGTTATTCGGATTTTGTGAACAAACTATTAACGATCAAACGTTGAAACTTGGGAAAGGTTAGTATCAAACGACGATCAAATGATATCAAAAAAAAAAGTTGAAAAAGTTGATAAACAAAAAAGTCGTCGGCGATCTTTACGCTCGATTTTTAATTTCGTTTTTCCGAAAAACTATCAAGGATCAAACGACGAAACTTCGCATACATTAGTATCAAACGACGAGCAAACTATATCAAAAGAAAAAAGTTGAAAAAGATGAAAAACAAAAAAGTCGTCGGCGATCTTTACGCTCGATTTTGAATTTCCTTTTTCCGAGAAACTATCAACGATCAAACGACGAAACTTCGCATACATTAGTATTAAACGACGATCAAAGGATATCAACAGAAAAAAGTTGAAAAAGTTGATAAACAAAAAAGTCGCCGGCTATCTTTACGCTCGATTTTGAATTTCGTTTTTCCGAGAAACCATCACCGATCAAACGACGAAACTTCGCATACATTAGCATTAAACGACGATCAAACGATATCAAAAGAAAAAAGTTGAAAAAGTTCAAAATTACAAAAATTGCTATCGTCAAAATTTTCGTGGTAAACAATTAGAAGCCATCTTCAGGTCACACTGGGAGAAAGTAAATTGCGTTTTCCCAAGAAACTATCAAAGATCAAACGATGAAACTTGGGATTAGTTAGTATCAAACGACGATCAAACGATATCAGAAGGAAAATGTTTAAAATTTCGAAAAATTTAACAACTGGATGTACCAACGTTCACCAGTAAAAAGTCACTAGGCCAGACTTGGCGAAAGTTATTCGGATTTTGTGAACAAACTATTAACGATCAAACGTTGAAACTTGGGATTGGTTAGTATCAAACGACAATCAAACGATATCAAAAGAAAAAAGTTGAAAAAGTTGATAAACAAAAAAGTCGTCGGCGATCTTTACGCTCGATTTTGAATTTCGTTTTTCCGAGAAACTATCAACGATCAAACGACGAAACTTCGCATACATTAGTATCAAACGACGATCAAACTATATCAAAAGAAAAAAGTTGAAAAAGTTGAAAAACAAAAAAGTCGTCGGCGATCTTTACGCTCGATTTTGAATTTCCTTTTTCCGAGAAACTATCAACGATCAAACGACGAAACTTGGCACACGTTAGTATTAAACGACGATCAAACGATAGCAAAAGGAAAATATCGAAAAAGTTGATAAACAAAAAAGTCGCCGGCTATCTTTACGCTCGATTTTGAATTTCGTTTTTCCGAGAAACTATCGACGATCAAACGACGAAACTTGGCATACATTAGTATCAAACGACGATCAAACGATAGCAAAAGGAAAATATTGAAAAAATTCAAAATTACAAAAATTGCTATCGTCCAAATTTTCGTGGTAAACGGTCAGAAGCCATCTTCAGGTCACACTGGGAGAACGTAAATTGCGTTTTCCCAAGAAACTATCAACGATCAAACGATGAAACTTGGGATTGGTTGGTATCAAACGACGATCAATCGATATCAAAAGAAAAAAGTTGAAAAAGTTGAAAAACAAAAAAGTCGTCGGCTATCTTTACGTTCGATTTTGAATTTCCTTTTTCCGAGAAACTATCAATGATCAAACGACGAAACTTGGGATTGGTTAGTATCAAACGACGATCAAACGATATCAAAAGAAAAAAGTTGAAAAAGTTGATAAACAAAAAAGTCGCCGGCTATCGTTACGCTCGATTTTGAATTTCGTTTGTCCGAGAAACTATCGACGATCAAACGACGAAACTTGGCATACATTAGTATCAAACGACGATCAAACGATAGCAAAAGGAAAATATTGAAAAAGTTCAAAAATACAAAAATTAAGATTGTTCAAAGTTTCGGGATGAAAAGTTACTAGCTAAGTTCAGGTCACACTGGGAGAAAGTAAATTGCGTTTTCCCAAGAAACTATCAACGATCAAACGATGAAACTTGGGATTGGTTAGTATCAAACGACGATCAAACGATATCAAAAGGAAAAAGTTTAAAAAGTCGAAAAATTTAACAACTGGACGTACCAACGTTCACCAGTCAAAAGTCACTAGGCCAGACTTGGCGAAAGTTATTCGGATTTTGTGATCAAACTATTAACGATCAAATGACGAAACTTGGGACTGTTTAGTATCAAACGACGATCAAACGATGTCAAAAGAAAAAAGTTGAAAAAGTTGATAAACAAAAAAGTCGCCGGCTATCTTTACGCTCGATTTTGAATTTCGTTTTTCCGAGAAACTATCAACGATCAAACGACGAAACTTCGCATACATTAGTATTAAACGACGATCAAACGATATCAAAAGAAAAAAGTTGAAAAAGTTCAAAATTACAAAAATTGCTATCGTCAAAATTTTCGTGGTAAACAATTAGAAGCCATCTTCAGGTCACACTGGGAGAAAGTAAATTGCGTTTTCCCAAGAAACTATCAAAGATCAAACGATGAAACTTGGGATTAGTTAGTATCAAACGACGATCAAACTATATCAAAAGAAAAAAGTTGAAAAAGTTGAAAAACAAAAAAGTCGTCGGCGATCTTTACGCTCGATTTTGAATTTCCTTTTTCCGAGAAACTATCAACGATCAAATGACGAAACTTGGCACACGTTAGTATCAAACGACGATCAAACGATAGCAAAAGGAAAATATTGAAAAAGTTGATAAACAAAAAAGTCGCCGGCTATCTTTACGCTCGATTTTGAATTTCGTTTTTCCGAGAAACTATCGACGATCAAACGACGAAACTTGGCATACATTAGTATCAAACGACGATCAAACGATAGTAAAAGGAAAATATTGAAAAAGTTCAAAATTACAAAAATTGCTATCGTCCAAATTTTCGTGGTAAACGGTCAGAAGCCATCTTCAGGTCACACTGGGAGAACGTAAATTGCGTTTTCCCAAGAAACTATCAACGATCAAACGATGAAACTTGGGATTGGTTGGTATCAAACGACGATCAATCGATATCAAAAGAAAAAAGTTGAAAAAGTTAAAAAACAAAAAAGTCGTCGGCTATCTTTACGTTCGATTTTGAATTTCCTTTTTCCGAGAAACTATCAATGATCAAACGACGAAACTTGGGATTAGTTAGTATCAAACGACGATCAAACGATATCAAAAGAAAAAAGTTGAAAAAATTGATAAACAAAAAAGTCGCCGGCTATCGTTACGCTCGATTTTGAATTTCGTTTGTCCGAGAAACTATCGACGATCAAACGACGAAACTTGGCATACATTAGTATCAAACGACGATCAAACGATAGCAAAAGGAAAATATTGAAAAAGTTCAAAAATACAAAAATTAAGATTGTTCAAAGTTTCGGGATGAAAAGTTACTAGCTAAGTTCAGGTCACACTGGGAGAAAGTAAATTGCGTTTTCCCAAGAAACTATCAACGATCAAACGATGAAACTTGGGATTGGTTAGTATCAAACGACGACCAAACGATATCAAAAGGAAAAAGTTTAAAAAGTCGAAAAATTTAACAACTGGACGTACCAACGTTCACCAGTAAAAAGTCACTAGGCCAGACTTGGCGAAAGTTATTCGGATTTTGTGAACAAACTATTAACGATCAAACGTTGAAACTTGGGAAAGGTTAGTATCAAACGACGATCAAACGATATCAAAAGAAAAAAGTTGAAAAAGTTGATAAACAAAAAAGTCGTCGGCGATCTTTACGCTCGATTTTTAATTTCGTTTTTCCGAAAAACTATCAAGGATCAAACGACGGAACTTCGCATACATTAGTATCAAACGACGAGCAAACTATATCAAAAGAAAAAAGTTGAAAAAGATGAAAAACAAAAAAGTCGTCGGCGATCTTTACGCTCGATTTTGAATTTCCTTTTTCCGAGAAACTATCAACGATCAAACGACGAAACTTCGCATACATTAGTATTAAACGACGATCAAAGGATATCAACAGAAAAAAGTTGAAAAAGTTGATAAACAAAAAAGTCGCCGGCTATCTTTACGCTCGATTTTGAATTTCGTTTTTCCGAGAAACCATCACCGATCAAACGACGAAACTTCGCATACATTAGCATTAAACGACGATCAAACGATATCAAAAGAAAAAAGTTGAAAAAGTTCAAAATTACAAAAATTGCTATCGTCAAAATTTTCGTGGTAAACAATTAGAAGCCATCTTCAGGTCACACTGGGAGAAAGTAAATTGCGTTTTCCCAAGAAACTATCAAAGATCAAACGATGAAACTTGGGATTAGTTAGTATCAAACGACGATCAAACGATATCAAAAGGAAAATGTTTAAAATTTCGAAAAATTTAACAACTGGATGTACCAACGTTCACCAGTAAAAAGTCACTAGGCCAGACTTGGCGAAAGTTATTCGGATTTTGTGAACAAACTATTAACGATCAAACGTTGAAACTTGGGATTGGTTAGTATCAAACGACGATCAAACGATATCAAAAGAAAAAAGTTGAAAAAGTTGATAAACAAAAAAGTCGTCGGCGATCTTTACGCTCGATTTTGAATTTCGTTTTTCCGAGAAACTATCAACGATCAAACGACGAAACTTCGAATACATTAGTATCAAACGACGATCAAAGGATATCAACAGAAAAAAGTTGAAAAAGTTGATAAACAAAAAAGTCGCCGGCTATCTTTACGCTCGATTTTGAATTTCGTTTTTCCGAGAAACCATCAACGATCAAACGACGAAACTTCGCATACATTAGTATTAAACGACGATCAAACGATATCAAAAGAAAAAAGTTGAAAAAGTTCAAAATTACAAAAATTGCTATCGTCAAAATTTTTGTGGTAAACAATTAGAAGCCATCTTCAGGTCACACTGGGAGAAAGTAAATTGCGTTTTCGCAAGAAACTATCAAAGATCAAACGATGAAACTTGGGATTGGTTAGTATCAAACGACGATCAAGCGATATCAAAAGGAAAATGTTTAAAAATTCGAAAAATTTAACAACTGGATGTACCAACGTTCACCAGTAAAAAGTCACTAGGCCAGACTTGGCGAAAGTTATTCGGATTTTGTGAACAAACTATTAACGATCAAACGTTGAAACTTGGGATTGGTTAGTATCAAACGACGATCAAACGATATCAAAAGAAAAAAGTTGAAAAAGTTGATAAACAAAAAAGTCGCCGGCTATCTTTACGCTCGATTTTGAATTTCGTTTTTCCGAGAAACTATCGACGATCAAACGACGAAACTTGGCATACATTAGTATCAAACGACGATCAAACGATAGCAAAAGGACAATATTGAAAAAATTCAAAATTACAAAAATTGCTATCGTCCAAATTTTCGTGGTAAACGGTCAGAAGCCATCTTCAGGTCACACTGGGAGAACGTAAATTGCGTTTTCCCAAGAAACTATCAACGATCAAACGATGAAACTTGGGATTGGTTGGTATCAAACGACGATCAATCGATATCAAAAGAAAAAAGTTGAAAAAGTTGAAAAACAAAAAAGTCGCCGGCTATCGTTACGCTCGATTTTGAATTTCGTTTGTCCGAGAAACTATCGACGATCAAACGACGAAACTTGGCATACATTAGTGTCAAACGACGATCAAACGATAGCAAAAGGAAAATATTGAAAAAGTTCAAAAATACAAAAATTAAGATTGTTCAAAGTTTCGGGATGAAAAGTTACTAGCTAAGTTCAGGTCACACTGGGAGAAAGTAAATTGCATTTTCCCAAGAAACTATCAACGATCAAACGATGAAACTTGGGATTGGTTAGTATCAAACGACGATCAAACGATATCAAAAGGAAAAAGTTTAAAAAGTCGAAAAATTTAACAACTGGACGTACCAACGTTCACCAGTCAAAAGTCACTAGGCCAGACTTGGCGAAAGTTATTCGGATTTTGTGATCAAACTATTAACGATCAAATGACGGAACTTGGGACTGTTTAGTATCAAACGACGATCAAACGATGTCAAAAGAAAAAAGTTGAAAAAGTTGATAAACAAAAAAGTCGCCGGCTATCTTTACGCTCGATTTTGAATTTCGTTTTTCCGAGAAACCATCACCGATCAAACGACGAAACTTCGCATACATTAGTATTAAACGACGATCAAACGATATCAAAAGAAAAAAGTTGAAAAAGTTCAAAATTACAAAAATTGCTATCGTCAAAATTTTCGTGGTAAACAATTAGAAGCCATCTTCAGGTCACACTGGGAGAAAGTAAATTGCGTTTTCGCAAGAAACTATCAAAGATCAAACGATGAAACTTGGGATTGGTTAGTATCAAACGACGATCAAACGATATCAAAAGGAAAATGTTTAAAAATTCGAAAAATTTAACAACTGGATGTACCAACGTTCACCAGTAAAAAGTCACTAGGCCAGACTTGGCGAAAGTTATTCGGATTTTGTGAACAAACTATTAACGATCAAACGTTGAAACTTGGGATTGGTTAGTATCAAACGACGATCAAACGATATCAAAAGAAAAAAGTTGAAAAAGTTGATAAACAAAAAAGTCGTCGGCGATCGTTACGCTCGATTTTGAATTTCGTTTTTCCGAGAAACTATCAACGATCAAACGACGAAACTTCGCATACATTAGTATCAAACGACGATCAAACTATATCAAAAGAAAAAAGTTGAAAAAGTTGAAAAACAAAAAAGTCGTCGGCGATCTTTACGCTCGATTTTCAATTTCCTTTTTCCGAGAAACTATCAACGATCAAACGACGAAACTTGGCACACGTTAGTATTAAACGACGATCAAACGATAGCAAAAGGAAAATATTGAAAAAGTTGATAAACAAAAAAGTCGCCGGCTATCTTTACGCTCGATTTTGAATTTCGTTTTTCCGAGAAACTATCGACGATCAAACGACGAAACTTGGCATACATTAGTATCAAACGACGATCAAACGATAGCAAAAGGAAAATATTGAAAAAATTCAAAATTACAAAAATTGCTATCGTCCAAATTTTCGTGGTAAACGGTCAGAAGCCATCTTCAGGTCACACTGGGAGAACGTAAATTGCGTTTTCCCAAGAAACTATCAACGATCAAACGATGAAACTTGGGATTGGTTGGTATCAAACGACGATCAATCGATATCAAAAGAAAAAAGTTGAAAAAGTTGAAAAACAAAAAAGTCGTCGGCTATCTTTACGTTCGATTTTGAATTTCCTTTTTCCGAGAAACTATCAATGATCAAACGACGAAACTTGGGATTGGTTAGTATCAAACGACGATCAAACGATATCAAAAGAAAAAAGTTGAAAAAGTTGATAAACAAAAAAGTCGCCGGCTATCGTTACGCTCGATTTTGAATTTCGTTTGTCCGAGAAACTATCGACGATCAAACGACGAAACTTGGCATACATTAGTATCAAACGACGATCAAACGATAGCAAAAGGAAAATATTGAAAAAGTTCAAAAATACAAAAATTAAGATTGTTCAAAGTTTCGGGATGAAAAGTTACTAGCTAAGTTCAGGTCACACTGGGAGAAAGTAAATTGCGTTTTCCCAAGAAACTATCAACGATCAAACGATGAAACTTGGGATTGGTTAGTATCAAACGACGATCAAACGATATCAAAAGGAAAAAGTTTAAAAAGTCGAAAAATTTAACAACTGGATGTAACAACGTTCACCAGTTAAAAGTCACTAGGCCAGACTTGGCGAAAGTTATTCGAATTTTGTGAACAAACTATTAACGATCAAACGATGAAACTTGGGATTGGTTAGTATCAAACGACGATCAAACGACATCAAAAGAAAAAAGTTGAAAAAGTTGATAAACAAAAAAGTCGCCGCCTATCTTTACGCTCGATTTTTAATTTCGTTTTTCCGAGAAACTGTCGACGATCAAACGACGAAACTTGGCATACATTAGTATCAAACGACGATCAAACTATATCAAAAGAAAAAAGTTGAAAAAGTTGATAAACAAAAAAGTCGCCGGCTATCTTTACGCTCGATTTTGAATTTCGTTTTTCCGAGAAACTATCAATGATCAAACGACGAAACTTCGAATACATTAGTATCAAACGACGATCAAAGGATATCAACAGAAAAAAGTTGAAAAAGTTGATAAACAAAAAAGTCGCCGGCTATCTTGACGCTCGATTTTGAATTGCGTTTTTCCGAGAAACCATCAACGATCAAACGACGAAACTTCGCATACGTTAGTATTAAACGACGATCAAACGATATCAAAAGAAAAAAGTTGAAAAAGTTCAAAATTACAAAAATTGCTATCGTCAAAATTTTCGTGGTAAACAATTAGAAGCCATCTTCAGGTCACACTGGGAGAAAGTAAATTGCGTTTTCGCAAGAAACTATCAAGGATCAAACGATGAAACTTGGGATTGGTTAGTATCAAACGACGATCAAACGATATCAAAAGGAAAATGTCTAAAAATTCGAAAAATTTAACAACTGGATGTACCAACGTTCACCAGTAAAAAGTCACTAGGCCAGACTTGGCGAAAGTTATTCGGATTTTGTGAACAAACTATTAACGATCAAACGTTGAAACTTGGCATTGGTTAGTATCAAACGACGATCAAACGATATCAAAAGAAAAAAGTTGAAAAAGTTGATAAACAAAAAAGTCGTCGGCGATCTTTACGCTCGATTTTGAATTTCGTGGTTCCGAGAAACTATCAACGATCAAACGACGAAACTTCGCATACATTAGTATCAAACGACGATCAAACTATATCAAAAGAAAAAAGTTGAAAAAGTTGAAAAACAAAAAAGTCGTCGGCGATCTTTACGCTCGATTTTGAATTTCCTTTTTCCGAGAAACTATCAACGATCAAACGACGAAACTTGGCACACGTTAGTATCAAACGACGATCAAACGATAGCAAAAAGAAAATATTGAAAAAGTTCAAAATTACAGATATTGCTATCGTCCAAATTTTCGTGGTAAACGGTTAGAAGCCATCGTCTGATCACACTGGGAGAAAGTAAATTGCGTTTTCCCAAGAAACTATCAACGATCAAACGATGAAACTTGGGATTGGTTAGTATCAAACGACGATCAAACGATATCAAAAGAAAAAAGTTGAAAAAGTTGGAAAACAAAAAAGTCGTCAGCTATCTTTACGCTCGATTTTGAATTTGGTTTTTCCGAGAAACTATCAACGATCAAACGACGAAACTTGGCATAAATTAGTATCAAACGACTATCAAACAATGTCAAAAGAAAAAAGTTGAAAAAGTTGATAAACAAAAAAGTCGCCGGCTATCTTTACGCTCGATTTTGAATTTCGTTTTTCCGAGAAACTATCAATGATCAAACGACGAAACTTCGAATACATTAGTATCAAACGACGATCAAAGGATATCAACAGAAAAAAGTTGAAAAAGTTGATAAACAAAAAAGTCGCCGGCTATCTTGACGCTCGATTTTGAATTGCGTTTTTCCGAGAAACCATCAACGATCAAACGACGAAACTTCGCATACGTTAGTATTAAACGACGATCAAACGATATCAAAAGAAAAAAGTTGAAAAAGTTCAAAATTACAAAAATTGCTATCGTCAAAATTTTCGTGGTAAACAATTAGAAGCCATCTTCAGGTCACACTGGGAGAAAGTAAATTGCGTTTTCGCAAGAAACTATCAAGGATCAAACGATGAAACTTGGGATTGGTTAGTATCAAACGACGATCAAACGATATCAAAAGGAAAATGTCTAAAAATTCGAAAAATTTAACAACTGGATGTACCAACGTTCACCAGTAAAAAGTCACTAGGCCAGACTTGGCGAAAGTTATTCGGATTTTGTGAACAAACTATTAACGATCAAACGTTGAAACTTGGCATTGGTTAGTATCAAACGACGATCAAACGATATCAAAAGAAAAAAGTTGAAAAAGTTGAAAAACAAAAAAGTCGTCGGCGATCTTTACGCTCGATTTTGAATTTCCTTTTTCCGAGAAACTATCAACGATCAAACGACGAAACTTGGCACACGTTAGTATCAAACGACGATCAAACGATAGCAAAAAGAAAATATTGAAAAAGTTCAAAATTACAAATATTGCTATCGTCCAAATTTTCGTGGTAAACGGTTAGAAGCCATCTTCTGATCACACTGGGAGAAAGTAAATTGCGTTTTCCCAAGAAACTATCAACGATCAAACGATGAAACTTGGGATTGGTTAGTATCAAACGACGATCAAACGATATCAAAAGAAAAAAGTTGAAAAAGTTGGAAAACAAAAAAGTCGTCAGCTATCTTTACGCTCGATTTTGAATTTGGTTTTTCCGAGAAACTATCAACGATCAAACGACGAAACTTGGCATAAATTAGTATCAAACGACTATCAAACAATGTCAAAAGAAAAAAGTTGAAAAAGTTGATAAACAAAAAAGTCGCCGGCTATCTTTACGCTCGATTTTGAATTTCGTTTTTCCGAGAAACTATCAATGATCAAACGATGAAACTTCGAATACATTAGTATCAAACGACGATCAAAGGATATCAACAGAAAAAAGTTGAAAAAGTTGATAAACAAAAAAGTCGCCGGCTATCTTTACGCTCGATTTTGAATTTCGTTTTTCCGAGAAACCATCAACGATCAAACGACGAAACTTCGCATACATTAGTGTTAAACGACGATCAAACGATATCAAAAGAAAAAAGTTGAAAAAGTTCAAAATTACAAAAATTGCTATCGTCAAAATTTTCGTGGTAAACAATTAGAAGCCATCTTCAGGTCACACTGGGAGAAAGTAAATTGCGTTTTCCCAAGAAACTATCAAAGATCAAACGATGAAACTTGGGATTGGTTAGTATCAAACGACGATCAAACGATATCAAAAGGAAAATGTTTAAAAATTCGAAAAATTTAACAACTGGATGTACCAACGTTCACCAGTAAAAAGTCACTAGGCCAGACTTGGCGAAAGTTATTCGGATTTTGTGAACAAACTATTAACGATCAAACGTTGAAACTTGGGAAAGGTTAGTATCAAACGACGATCAAACGATATCAAAAGAAAAAAGTTGAAAAAGTTGAAAAACAAAAAAGTCGTCGGCGATCTTTACTCTCGATTTTGAATTTCCTTTTTCCGAGAAACTATGAACGATCAAACGACGAAACTTGGCACACGTTAGTATCAAACGACGATCAAACGATAGCAAAAGGAAAATATTGAAAAAGTTCAAAATTACAGATATTGCTATCGTCCAAATTTTCGGGGTAAACGGTTAGAAGCCATCTTCAGATCACACTGGGAGAAAGTAAATTGCGTTTTCCCAAGAAACTATCAACGATCAAACGATGAAACTTGCGATTGGTTAGTATCAAACGACGATCAAACGATATCAAAAGAAAAAAGTTGAAAAAGTTGGAAAACAAAAAAGTCGTCAGCTATCTTTACGCTCGATTTTGAATTTGGTTTTTCCGAGAAACTATCAACGATCAAACGACGAAACTTGGCATAAATTAGTATCAAACGACTATCAAACAATGTCAAACGAAAAAAGTTGAAAAAGTTGATAAACAAAAAAGTCGCCGGCTATCTTTACGCTCGATTTTGAATTTCGTTTTTCCGAGAAACTATCAATGATCAAACGACGAAACTTGGGATTGGTTAGTATCAAACGACGATCCAACGATATCAAAAGAAAAAAGTTGAAAAAGTTGATAAACAAAAAAGTCGTCGGCGATCTTTACGCTCGATTTTGAATTTCGTTTTCCGAGAAACTATCAACGATCAAACGACGAAACTTCGAATACATTAGTATTAAACGACGATCAAACGATATCAAAAGAAAAAAGTTGAAAAAGTTCAAAATTACAAAAATTGCTATCGTCAAAATTTTCGTGGTAAACAATTAGAAGCCATCTTCAGGTCACACTGGGAGAAAGTAAATTGCGTTTTCCCAAGAAACTATCAAAGATCAAACGATGAAACTTGGGATTGGTTAGTATCAAACGACGATCAAACGATATCAAAATGAAAATGTTTAAAAATTCGAAAAATTTAACAACTGGATGTACCAACGTTCACCAGTAAAAAGTCACTAGGCCAGACTTGGCGAAAGTTATTCGGATTTTGTGAACAAACTATTAACGATCAAACGTTGAAACTTGGCATTGGTTAGTATCAAACGACGATCAAACGATATCAAAAGAAAAAAGTTGAAAAAGTTGAAAAACAAAAAAGTCGTCGGCGATCTTTACGCTCGATTTTGAATTTCCTTTTTCCGAGAAACTATCAACGATCAAACGACGAAACTTGGCACACGTTAGTATCAAACGACGATCAAACGATAGCAAAAAGAAAATATTGAAAAAGTTCAAAATTACAAATATTGCTATCGTCCAAATTTTCGTGGTAAACGGTTAGAAGCCATCTTCTGATCACACTGGGAGAAAGTAAATTGCGTTTTCCCAAGAAACTATCAACGATCAAACGATGAAACTTGGGATTGGTTAGTATCAAACGACGATCAAACGATATCAAAAGAAAAAAGTTGAAAAAGTTGGAAAACAAAAAAGTCGTCAGCTATCTTTACGCTCGATTTTGAATTTGGTTTTTCCGAGAAACTATCAACGATCAAACGACGAAACTTGGCATAAATTAGTATCAAACGACTATCAAACAATGTCAAAAGAAAAAAGTTGAAAAAGTTGATAAACAAAAAAGTCGCCGGCTATCTTTACGCTCGATTTTGAATTTCGTTTTTCCGAGAAACTATCAATGATCAAACGATGAAACTTCGAATACATTAGTATCAAACGACGATCAAAGGATATCAACAGAAAAAAGTTGAAAAAGTTGATAAACAAAAAAGTCGCCGGCTATCTTTACGCTCGATTTTGAATTTCGTTTTTCCGAGAAACCATCAACGATCAAACGACGAAACTTCGCATACATTAGTGTTAAACGACGATCAAACGATATCAAAAGAAAAAAGTTGAAAAAGTTCAAAATTACAAAAATTGCTATCGTCAAAATTTTCGTGGTAAACAATTAGAAGCCATCTTCAGGTCACACTGGGAGAAAGTAAATTGCGTTTTCCCAAGAAACTATCAAAGATCAAACGATGAAACTTGGGATTGGTTAGTATCAAACGACGATCAAACGATATCAAAAGGAAAATGTTTAAAAATTCGAAAAATTTAACAACTGGATGTACCAACGTTCACCAGTAAAAAGTCACTAGGCCAGACTTGGCGAAAGTTATTCGGATTTTGTGAACAAACTATTAACGATCAAACGTTGAAACTTGGGAAAGGTTAGTATCAAACGACGATCAAACGATATCAAAAGAAAAAAGTTGAAAAAGTTGAAAAACAAAAAAGTCGTCGGCGATCTTTACTCTCGATTTTGAATTTCCTTTTTCCGAGAAACTATGAACGATCAAACGACGAAACTTGGCACACGTTAGTATCAAACGACGATCAAACGATAGCAAAAGGAAAATATTGAAAAAGTTCAAAATTACAGATATTGCTATCGTCCAAATTTTCGGGGTAAACGGTTAGAAGCCATCTTCAGATCACACTGGGAGAAAGTAAATTGCGTTTTCCCAAGAAACTATCAACGATCAAACGATGAAACTTGCGATTGGTTAGTATCAAACGACGATCAAACGATATCAAAAGAAAAAAGTTGAAAAAGTTGGAAAACAAAAAAGTCGTCAGCTATCTTTACGCTCGATTTTGAATTTGGTTTTTCCGAGAAACTATCAACGATCAAACGACGAAACTTGGCATAAATTAGTATCAAACGACTATCAAACAATGTCAAACGAAAAAAGTTGAAAAAGTTGATAAACAAAAAAGTCGCCGGCTATCTTTACGCTCGATTTTGAATTTCGTTTTTCCGAGAAACTATCAATGATCAAACGACGAAACTTGGGATTGGTTAGTATCAAACGACGATCCAACGATATCAAAAGAAAAAAGTTGAAAAAGTTGATAAACAAAAAAGTCGTCGGCGATCTTTACGCTCGATTTTGAATTTCGTTTTCCGAGAAACTATCAACGATCAAACGACGAAACTTCGAATACATTAGTATTAAACGACGATCAAACGATATCAAAAGAAAAAAGTTGAAAAAGTTCAAAATTACAAAAATTGCTATCGTCAAAATTTTCGTGGTAAACAATTAGAAGCCATCTTCAGGTCACACTGGGAGAAAGTAAATTGCGTTTTCCCAAGAAACTATCAAAGATCAAACGATGAAACTTGGGATTGGTTAGTATCAAACGACGATCAAACGATATCAAAATGAAAATGTTTAAAAATTCGAAAAATTTAACAACTGGATGTACCAACGTTCACCAGTAAAAAGTCACTAGGCCAGACTTGGCGAAAGTTATTCGGATTTTGTGAACAAACTATTAACGATCAAACGTTGAAACTTGGGATTGGTTAGTATCAAACGACGATCAAACGATATCAAAAGAAAAAAGTTGAAAAAGTTGATAAACAAAAAAGTCGTCGGCGATCTTTACGCTCGATTTTGAATTTCGTGGTTCCGAGAAACTATCAACGATCAAACGACGAAACTTCGCATACATTAGTATCAAACGACGATCAAACTATATCAAAAGAAAAAAGTTGAAAAAGTTGATAAACAAAAAAGTCGCCGGCTATCTTTACGCTCGATTTTGAATTTCGTTTTTCCGAGAAACTATCAACGATCAAACGACGAAACTTCGCATACATTAGTATCAAACGACGATCAAACTATATCAAAAGAAAAAAGTTGAAAAAGTTGAAAAACAAAAAAGTCGTCGGCGATCGTTACGCTCGATTTTGAATTTCCTTTTTCCGAGAAACTATCAACGATCAAACGACGAAACTTGGCACACGTTAGTATCAAATGACGATCAAACGATAGCAAAAAGAAAATATTGAAAAAGTTCAAAATTACAGATATTGCTATCGTCCAAATTTTCGTGGTAAACGGTTAGAAGCCATCTTCTGATCACACTGGGAGAAAGTAAATTGCGTTTTCCCAAGAAACTATCAACGATCAAACGATGAAACTTGGGATTGGTTAGTATCAAACGACGATCAAACGATATCAAAAGAAAAAAGTTGAAAAAGTTGGAAAACAAAAAAGTCGTCAGCTATCTTTACGCTCGATTTTGAATTTGGTTTTTCCGAGAAACTATCAACGATCAAACGACGAAACTTGGCATAAATTAGTATCAAACGACTATCAAACAATGCCAAAAGAAAAAAGTTGAAAAAGTTGATAAACAAAAAAGTCGCCGGCTATCTTTACGCTCGATTTTGAATTTCGTTTTTCCGAGAAACTATCAATGATCAAACGACGAAACTCCGAATACATTAGTATCAAACGACGATCAAAGGATATCAACAGAAAAAAGTTGAAAAAGTTGATAAACAAAAAAGTCGTCTGCTATCTTTTCGCTCGATTTTGAATTTCGTTTTTCCGAGAAACTATCAATAATCAAACGACGAAACTTGGGATTGGTCAGTATCAAACGACGATCAAACGATATCAAAAGAAAAAAGTTGAAAAAGTTGATAAACAAAAAAGTCGTCGGCGATCTTTACGCTCGATTTTGAATTACGTTTTTCCGAGAAACTATCAACGATCAAACGACGAAACTTCGAATACATTAGTATCAAACGACGATCAAAGGATATCAACAGAAAAAGTTGAAAAAGTTGATAAACAAAAAAGTCGCCGGCTATCTTTACGCTCGATTTTGAATTTCGTTTTTCCGAGAAACCATCAACGATCAAACGACGAAACTTCGCATACATTAGTATTAAACGACGATCAAACGATATCAAAAGAAAAAAGTTGAAAAAGTTCAAAATTACAAAAATTGCTATCGTCAAAATTTTTGTGGTAAACAATTAGAAGCCATCTTCAGGTCACACTGGGAGAAAGTAAATTGCGTTTTCGCAAGAAACTATCAAAGATCAAACGATGAAACTTGGGATTGGTTAGTATCAAACGACGATCAAACGATATCAAAATGAAAATGTTTAAAAATTCGAAAAATTTAACAACTGGATGTACCAACGTTCACCAGTAAAAAGTCACTAGGCCAGACTTGGCGAAAGTTATTCGGATTTTGTGAACAAACTATTAACGATCAAACGTTGAAACTTGGGATTGGTCAGTATCAAACGACGATCAAACGATATCAAAAGAAAAAAGTTGAAAAAGTTGAAAAACAAAAAAGTCGTCGGCGATCTTTACGCTCGATTTTGAATTTCCTTTTTCCGAGAAACTATCAACGATCAAACGACGAAACTTGGCACACGTTAGTATCAAACGACGATCAAACGATAGCAAAAAGAAAATATTGAAAAAGTTCAAAATTACAGATATTGCTATCGTCCAAATTTTCGTGGTAAACGGTTAGAAGCCATCTTCTGATCACACTGGGAGAAAGTAAATTGCGTTTTCCCAAGAAACTATCAACGATCAAACGATGAAACTTGGGATTGGTTAGTATCAAACGACGATCAAACGATATCAAAAGAAAAAAGTTGAAAAAGTTGGAAAACAAAAAAGTCGTCAGCTATCTTTACGCTCGATTTTGAATTTGGTTTTTCCGAGAAACTATCAACGATCAAACGACGAAACTTGGCATAAATTAGTATCAAACGACTATCAAACAATGTCAAAAGAAAAAAGTTGAAAAAGTTGATAAACAAAAAAGTCGCCGGCTATCTTTACGCTCGATTTTGAATTTCGTTTTTCCGAGAAACTATCAATGATCAAACGACGAAACTCCGAATACATTAGTATCAAACGACGATCAAAGGATATCAACAGAAAAAAGTTGAAAAAGTTGATAAACAAAAAAGTCGTCTGCTATCTTTTCGCTCGATTTTGAATTTCGTTTTTCCGAGAAACTATCAATAATCAAACGACGAAACTTGGGATTGGTCAGTATCAAACGACGATCAAACGATATCAAAAGAAAAAAGTTGAAAAAGTTGATAAACAAAAAAGTCGTCGGCGATCTTTACGCTCGATTTTGAATTTCGTTTTTCCGAGAAACTATCAACGATCAAACGACGAAACTTCGAATACATTAGTATCAAACGACGATCAAAGGATATCAACAGAAAAAGTTGAAAAAGTTGATAAACAAAAAAGTCGCCGGCTATCTTTACGCTCGATTTTGAATTTCGTTTTTCCGAGAAACCATCAACGATCAAACGACGAAACTTCGCATACATTAGTATTAAACGACGATCAAACGATATCAAAAGAAAAAAGTTGAAAAAGTTCAAAATTACAAAAATTGCTATCGTCAAAGTTTTTGTGGTAAACAATTAGAAGCCATCTTCAGGTCACACTGGGAGAAAGTAAATTGCGTTTTCGCAAGAAACTATCAAAGATCAAACGATGAAACTTGGGATTGGTTAGTATCAAACGACGATCAAACGATATCAAAATGAAAATGTTTAAAAATTCGAAAAATTTAACAACTGGATGTACCAACGTTCACCAGTAAAAAGTCACTAGGCCAGACTTGGCGAAAGTTATTCGGATTTTGTGAACAAACTATTAACGATCAAACGTTGAAACTTGGGATTGGTCAGTATCAAACGACGATCAAACGATATCAAAAGAAAAAAGTTGAAAAAGTTGATAAACAAAAAAGTCGTCGGCGATCTTTACGCTCGATTTTGAATTTCGTTTTTCCGAGAAACTATCAACGATCAAACGACGAAACTTCGCATACATTAGTATCAAACGACGATCAAACTATATCAAAAGAAAAAAGTTGAAAAAGTTGAAAAACAAAAAAGTCGTCGGCGATCTTTACGCTCGATTTTGAATTTCCTTTTTCCGAGAAACTATCAACGATCAAACGACGAAACTTGGCACACGTTAGTATCAAACGACGATCAAACGATAGCAAAAAGAAAATATTGAAAAAGTTCAAAATTACAGATATTGCTATCGTCCAAATTTTCGTGGTAAACGGTTAGAAGCCATCTTCTGATCACACTGGGAGAAAGTAAATTGCGTTTTCCCAAGAAACTATCAACGATCAAACGTTGAAACTTGGGATTGGTTAGTATCAAACGACGATCCAACGATATCAAAAGAAAAAAGTTGAAAAAGTTGATAAACAAAAAAGTCGTCGGCGATCTTTACGCTCGATTTTGAATTTCGTTTTTCCGAGAAACTATCAACGATCAAACGACGAAACTTCGCATACATTAGTATCAAACGACGATCAAACTATATCAAAAGAAAAAAGTTGAAAAAGTTGAAAAACAAAAAAGTCGTCGGCGATCTTTACGCTCGATTTTGAATTTCCTTTTTCCGAGAAACTATCAACGATCAAACGACGAAACTTGGCACACGTTAGTATCAAACGACGATCAAACGATAGCAAAAGGAAAATGTTGAAAAAGTTGATAAACAAAAAAGTCGCCGGCTATCTTTACGCTCGATTTTGAATTTCGTTTTTCCGAGAAACCTTCAACGATCAAACGACGAAACTTCGCATACATTAGTATTAAACGACGATCAAACTATATCAAAAGAAAAAAGTTGAAAAAGTTGAAAAACAAAAAAGTCGTCGGCGATCTTTACGCTCGATTTTGAATTTCCTTTTTCCGAGAAACTATCAACGATCAAACGACGAAACTTGGCACACGTTAGTATCAAACGACGATCAAACGATAGCAAAAAGAAAATATTGAAAAAGTTCAAAATTACAGATATTGCTATCGTCCAAATTTTCGTGGTAAACGGTTAGAAGCCATCTTCTGATCACACTGGGAGAAAGTAAATTGCGTTTTCCCAAGAAACTATCAACGATCAAACGATGAAACTTGGGATTGGTTAGTATCAAACGACGATCAAACGATATCAAAAGAAAAATGTTGAAAAAGTTGGAAAACAAAAAAGTCGTCAGCTATCTTTACGCTCGATTTTGAATTTGGTTTTTCCGAGAAACTATCAACGATCAATCGACGAAACTTGGCATAAATTAGTATCAAACGACTATCAAACAATGTCAAAAGAAAAAAGTTGAAAAAGTTGATAAACAAAAAAGTCGCCGGCTATCTTTACGCTCGATTTTGAATTTCGTTTTTCCGAGAAACTATCAATGATCAAACGACGAAACTTCGAATACATTAGTATCAAATGACGATCAAAGGATATCAACAGAAAAAAGTTGAAAAAGTTGATAAACAAAAAAGTCGCCGGCTATCTTTACGCTCGATTTTGAATTTCGTTTTTCCGAGAAACCATCAACGATCAAACGACGAAACTTCGCATACATTAGTATTAAACGACGATCAAACGATATCAAAAGAAAAAAGTTGAAAAAGTTCAAAATTACAAAAATTGCTATCGTCAAAATTTTCGTGGTAAACAATTAGAAGCCATCTTCAGGTCATACTGGGAGAAAGTAAATTGCGTTTTCCCAAGAAACTATCAAAGATCAAACGATGAAACTTGGGATTAGTTAGTATCAAACGACGATCAAACGATATCAAAAGGAAAATGTTTAAAAATTCGAAAAATTTAACAACTGGATGTACCAACGTTCACCAGTAAAAAGTCACTAGGCCAGACTTGGCGAAAGTTATTCGGATTTTGTGAACAAACTATTAACGATCAAACGTTGAAACTTGGGATTGGTTAGTATCAAACGACGATCCAACGATATCAAAAGAAAAAAGTTGAAAAAGTTGATAAACAAAAAAGTCGTCGGCGATCTTTACGCTCGATTTTGAATTTCGTTTTTCCGAGAAACTATCAACGATCAAACGACGAAACTTCGCATACATTAGTATCAAACGACGATCAAACTATATCAAAAGACAAAAGTTGAAAAAGTTGAAAAACAAAAAAGTCGTCGGCGATCTTTACGCTCGATTTTGAATTTCCTTTTTCCGAGAAACTATCAACGATCAAACGACGAAACTTGGCACACGTTAGTATCAAACGACGATCAAACGATAGCAAAAGGAAAATGTTGAAAAAGTTGATAAACAAAAAAGTCGCCGGCTATCTTTACGCTCGATTTTGAATTTCGTTTTTCCGAGAAACCATCAACGATCAAACGACGAAACTTCGCATACATTAGTATTAAACGACGATCAAACGATATCAAAAGAAAAAAGTTGAAAAAGTTCAAAATTACAAAAATTGCTATCGTCAAAATTTTCGTGGTAAACATTTAGAAGCCATCTTCAGGTCACACTGGGAGAAAGTAAATTGCGTTTTCCCAAGAAACTATCAAAGATCAAACGATGAAACTTGGGATTGGTTAGTATCAAACGACGATCAAACGATATCAAAAGAAAAAAGTTGAAAAAGTTGATAAACAAAAAAGTCGTCGGCGATCATTACGCTCGATTTTGAATTTCGTTTTTCCGAGAAACTATCAACGATCAAACGACGAAACTTCGCATACATTAGTATCAAACGACGATCAAACTATATCAAAAGAAAAAAGTTGAAAAAGTTGAAAAACAAAAAAGTCGTCGGCGATCTTTACGCTCGATTTTCAATTTCCTTTTTCCGAGAAACTATCAACGATCAAACGACGAAACTTGGCACACGTTAGTATCAAACGACGATCAAACGATAGCAAAAGGAAAATATTGAAAAAGTTCAAAATTACAGATATTGCTATCGTCCAAATTTTCGGGGTAAACGGTTAGAAGCCATCTTCAGATCACACTGTGAGAAAGTAAATTGCGTTTTCCCAAGAAACTATCAACGATCAAATGATGAAACTTGCGATTGGTTAGTATCAAACGACGATCAAACGATATCAAAAGAAAAAAGTTGAAAAAGTTGGAAAACAAAAAAGTCGTCAGCTATCTTTACGCTCGATTTTGAATTTGGTTTTTCCGAGAAACTATCAACGATCAAACGACGAAACTTGGCATAAATTAGTATCAAACGACTATCAAACAATGTCAAACGAAAAAAGTTGAAAAAGTTGATAAACAAAAAAGTCGCCGGCTATCTTTACGCTCGATTTTGAATTTCGTTTTTCCGAGAAACTATCAATGATCAAACGACGAAACTTGGGATTGGTTAGTATCAAACGACGATCCAACGATATCAAAAGAAAAAAGTTGAAAAAGTTGAAAAACAAAAAAGTCGTCGGCTATCTTTACGCTCGATTTTGAATTTCGTTTTTCCGAGAAACTATCAATGATCAAACGACGAAACTTCGAATACATTAGTATGAAACGACGATGAAAGGATATCAACAGAAAAAAGTTGAAAAAGTTGATAAACAAAAAAGTCGCCGGCTATCTTTACGCTCGATTTTGAATTTCGTTTTTCCGAGAAACCATCAACGATCAAACGACGAAACTTCGCATACATTAGTATTAAACGACGATCAAACGATTTCAAAAGAAAAAAGTTGAAAAAGTTCAAAATTACAAAAATTGCTATCGTCAAAATTTTCGTGGTAAACAATTAGAAGCCATCTTCAGGTCACACTGGGAGAAAGTAAATTGCGTTTTCCCAAGAAACTATCAAAGATCAAACGATGAAACTTGGGATTGGTTAGTATCAAACGACGATCAAACGATATCAAAAGGAAAAAGTTTAAAAAGTCGAAAAATTTAACAACTGGACGTACCAACGTTCCCAGTCAAAAGTCACTAGGCCAGACTTGGCGAAAGTTATTCGGATTTTGTGAACAAACTATTAACGATCAAACGTTGAAACTTGGGATTGGTTAGTATCAAACGACGATCCAACGATATCAAAAGAAAAAAGTTGAAAAAGTTGATAAACAAAAAAGTCGCCGGCTATCTTTACGCTCGATTTTGACTTTCGTTTTTCCGAGAAACTATCAATGATCAAACGACGAAACTTGGGATTGGTTAGTATCAAACGACGATCCAACGATATCAAAAGAAAAAAGTTGAAAAAGTTGATAAACAAAAAAGTCGTCGGCGATCTTTACGCTCGATTTTGAATTTCGTTTTTCCGAGAAACTATCAATGATCAAACGACGAAACTTCGAATACATTAGTATGAAACGACGATGAAAGGATATCAACAGAAAAAAGTTGAAAAAGTTGATAAACAAAAAAGTCGCCGGCTATCTTTACGCTCGATTTTGAATTTCGTTTTTCCGAGAAACCATCAACGATCAAACGACGAAACTTCGCATACATTAGTATTAAACGACGATCAAACGATTTCAAAAGAAAAAAGTTGAAAAAGTTCAAAATTACAAAAATTGCTATCGTCAAAATTTTCGTGGTAAACAATTAGAAGCCATCTTCAGGACACACACGGAGAAAGTAAATTGCGTTTTCCCAAGAAACTATCAAAGATCAAACGATGAAACTTGGGATTGGTTAGTATCAAACGACGATCAAACGATATCAAAAGGAAAAAGTTTAAAAAGTCGAAAAATTTAACAACTGGACGTACCAACGTTCCCAGTCAAAAGTCACTAGGCCAGACTTGGCGAAAGTTATTCGGATTTTGTGAACAAACTATTAACGATCAAACGTTGAAACTTGGGATTGGTTAGTATCAAACGACGATCCAACGATATCAAAAGAAAAAAGTTGAAAAAGTTGATAAACAAAAAAGTCGCCGGCTATCTTTACGCTCGATTTTGACTTTCGTTTTTCCGAGAAACTATCAATGATCAAACGACGAAACTTGGGATTGGTTAGTATCAAACGACGATCCAACGATATCAAAAGAAAAAAGTTGAAAAAGTTGATAAACAAAAAAGTCGTCGGCGATCTTTACGCTCGATTTTGAATTTCGTTTTTCCGAGAAACTATCAACGATCAAACGACGAAACTTGGCACACGTTAGTATCAAACGACGATCAAACGATAGCAAAAGGAAAATATTGAAAAAGTTCAAAATTACAGATATTGCTATCGTCCAAATTTTCGGGGTAAACGGTTAGAAGCCATCTTCAGATCACACTGGGAGAAAGTAAATTGCGTTTTCCCAAGAAACTATCAACGATCAAATGATGAAACTTGCGATTGGTTAGTATCAAACGACGATCAAACGATATCAAAAGAAAAAAGTTGAAAAAGTTGGAAAACAAAAAAGTCGTCAGCTATCTTTACGCTCGATTTTGAATTTGGTTTTTCCGAGAAACTATCAACGATCAAACGACGAAACTTGGCATAAATTAGTATCAAACGACTATCAAACAATGTCAAACGAAAAAAGTTGAAAAAGTTGATAAACAAAAAAGTCGCCGGCTATCTTTACGCTCGATTTTGAATTTCGTTTTTCCGAGAAACTATCAATGATCAAACGACGAAACTTGGGATTGGTTAGTATCAAACGACGATCCAACGATATCAAAAGAAAAAAGTTGAAAAAGTTGATAAACAAAAAAGTCGCCGGCTATCTTTACGCTCGATTTTGAATTTCGTTTTTCCGAGAAACTATCAACGATCAAACGACGAAACTTGGCACACGTTAGTATCAAACGACGATCAAACGATAGCAAAAGGAAAATATTGAAAAAGTTCAAAATTACAAAAATTGCCATAGGCCAAATGTCCGTGGTAAACGGTTAGAAGCCATCTCCAGGTCACACTGGGAGAAAGTAAATTGCATTTTCCCAAGAAACTATCAACGATCAAACGATGAAACTTGGGATTGGTTTTTATCAAACGACGATCAAACGATATAAAAAGAAAAAAGTTGAAAAAGTTGAAAAACAAAAAAGTCGCCGGCTATCTTTTCGCTCGATTTTGAATTTCGTTTTTCCGAGAAACTATCAATGATCTAACGACGAAACTTGGAATTGGTTAGTATCAAACGACGATCAAACGATATAAAAAGAAAAAAGTTGAAAAAGTTCAAAAATACAAAAATTACGATTGTTCAAAGTTTCGGGATAAAAAGTTACTAGCTAACTTCAGGTCACACTGGGAAAAAGTAAATTGCGTTTTCCCAAGAAACTATCGACGATCAAACGATGAAACTTGGGCCACGCTAGTATCAAACGACGATCCAACGATAGCAAAAGGAAAAAGTTTAAAAAGTCGAAAAATTTAACAACTGGATGTACCAACGTTCACCAATAAAAAGTCACTAGACCAGACTTGGCGAAAGTAAATTGGATTTTGTGAACAAACTATTAACGATCAAACGATTCTTTTTAACGATTAAACGTCACCAAACGACGGCCTAACGGTTCGTAAAAAAAAGAAGTTGAAAAAGTCAAAGTCGGTCGGCCAACTTTACGGAGCCGAAAAGGCATTGCAATCTCTATCACAATCCAACCTACGAACCACCACCTCCACAGAAGAAGACACATTGGTGGCTCGAGTGCGAGTGCATAATTCTTGTTTGCACCTGACAAGTCGGGCATCAAGCGTTTACGCATGCGTCGCGCATGCAGGTTTCTCAAAATTGTTTTTTGGCTTTTGCAAGGATTTAGTTGACTACCTAACGTTTTAATTAGTATATTCATGACCACCTAACGACTACATATCATTTGACCATTTTGAAAAGATAAATAAAGGAAAAAATTTCGGCCAACTTCACATACATTTTTAATTATTGTTCTACCTAACGTTTTAATTAGACTCCCTAACACTACCTAACGACCACCTAACAATATTAAAAAAGTCAATTAATAACGTGCAAGTTTTCCGGCCAACTTCACGGGGCCGTCGAGTTGCGCGGCACCCTGTGGCGGCACCGCAACATCATTATCTGACCGCGCGGAGGCGCATCGATCGCGAAGAGGAAAAGATATTTCGCACGTTAACCGTTGGACGGGTTGGAAGCGCGCAAAGTGTTAGAGAACGAACCGCGAGGACAAAAGAAAGCTAGAAGTAAAAAGTATTGTTAACAAAGGAGTTGAAGATTACGGTTGTACCTAGAGATTTCGGTTGTACCTAGTCCGTGTATAAAAGATTAATAAAGTAATAAACATTGATGCATAAGCTGTGGACAATTGGTTTATAATTATTGTGAGTGTTCTGAGAGGGCAGATTACTACAAATTGGTGACCCCAACGTGATAAGCACGATAAAAGTAACAACCCTTAACAAAACGGACACGTGGCTGCACCATGGTAATAACCCGGGAAGCAACACGAACAGCGGGGGGTGTGGAAGAAAGCGCATCTTCATCGCAAATCGACCAGGACAACAGCCAAATGAATATTGGAAATCGAGGAGAACCAGTCGAATATTTCCGATTGCCGCATTTTTGGTCAAAATTGCCAGAAAGATGGTTCGATCAAATAGAAGCTACATTCAACAATAGGAGGATAACGAGTGATAGGGAAAAATACGACTGCGTCATAGAAGCACTCGATGCGGAGGCACTGCAACAAATAACAGATTTCATGCGAAATCCGCCAGTACAAGACAGGTATGAGGCGATAAAACGAATACTTATAAGTCGTTTTACAGATTCGAGGGAAACGCAGATCCGGAAATTCTTAAACGATTTGCACCTTGATAGCCGGAAACCATCACAGCTTCTACGTGAAATGAGTGATTTGGGAGAAGACATGGTCTCGGAGGAATTTCTTCGGTCCCGATTCATACACTGCATGCCGTCAAACATACGCACGGCATTATTAAGCCATACCGATCTGTCGCTAATGAAGCTGGCAGAAATCGCAGACACAATCATTGAATCATGCTACAGTGCTAGTGTGATGGCAACGGCGACACTACGGTGCACGGCGCAATCACAAATGGCAGTACCGGACTCGACAGTCAATGCAGTAGACTCTCACGTATCAACGTTGGAAAGAGAGATCCGGGCGTGGCGAGTGAGCATGGAAAAAGATATAGCAACGTTAAGAGCGGAGGTGAAAACGCTTTGTTCAAAAGTGGAAGAAACCCAAAGAGGAAGTTATAGCCAAGAGCGACAAGCACGCAGGCCTCAATCAAGTTCGCGAGGCAGGTCAAGACAACCGACGAATGGAATATGTTACTACCATCACAGGTTCGGTTCAGCATCGACTAGGTGTACACTTCCGTGCGCATTCCAGCCTCCACTGAGACCAGGGAACCAGGGAAACTAGAGGCGCTGATCCTCGTCGAAGCGGTCGCGGACAGCATAGGCAACTTTCCCAACAATGAAAACCGCTTACACATGAATGACCTAAATACCAACTTAACTTACCTTGTAGATTCTGGATCCGCGGTGACAGTAATACCCCGTGAATTGGTAACAGGAAAACTGAAAAAACAGTCTTTCACTCTCTATGCAGCGAACAAAACAGAAATCAGCACTTACGGCGAAAAAATCCTTACACTTGACTTGGGTTTGCGTCGAAGGCTCAGTTGGCCTTTCATAATTGCAAAAGTGCAATCTCCTATCATTGGAGCGGATTTTATAGCACACCATGGTCTCTTGATCGATTTAAAAAACCAGTGCTTGATTGACGCTGGGACTAAGCTCTCTTCGGAAGGAAAGATACGGCAAACGTCGATACACAGCATTTCGACGATCAACAATAACAATGAATACGTCGAATTACTTGAGCAATTTGCAAGCATCACGAAACCAGCGAATGCAACGCGAAACATAGAAGAGGTGACCATTGCGCATTACATCGAGACGACAGGCCCACCAATAGCTCATCGCCCGCGGAGATTAGTGGGACAGAAATTAGAAGCTCTGCGGCAGGAGCTCGAGTACCTATTGGAACGGAACATGATTAGACCGTCAAAAAGCCCGTGGTCAAGTCCGATTCTCCTCCAAGCAAAACAAACAGGAGGATGGCGTTTGTGTGGGGACTTCAGAGCACTAAACTCAAAAACGATACCGTATCGATATCCCACAGGACACAGTCATGATATTTTTATCAACCTGTATAAAAAAAAGGTTTTTTCAACGCTCGACTTAACCAGAGCATATCATCAAATTCCAATGGCGACGGAAGACATCCAGAAGACAGCTATAACAACTCCTCTAGGGATGTTCGAGTTCCTGGTCATGACTTTTGGATTAAGAAACGCGTCTCAAACATTTCAAAGATTCATGGACTCGATATTTAGAGACCTGAACTTTGTGATAGTATACATAGACGACATTCTTATCGCATCGGAAGATGCAGACGAACATAAACGACACTTAAAAATCGTATTCGAGAGACTACAAAAAAACGGATTAACAATCAACCTTGGGAAGTGTGTCTTAGGAAAACCCGAGTTAGTTTTTCTAGGATACACTATTAATGAGAACGGATACAAACCTCCAGTCGCACGCATTCAAGCAATTCTCGATTACCCGAAACCTGAAATTATTGTTGAGCTTCGCAGATTTCTCGGACTGGTAAACTTTTATCGAAGATGCGTTCCGGATCTGGCGGCAACTCAAGTACCTCTCAACGAATTCCTCAGAGAATCAAAAAAGAATGACAGGCGACCAGTTCCTTGGACTCCGGACGCAGAAGGCGCATTTCAACGTTGTAAAAGAAGCAGCCACATTAAATACATTTTTAGCACCGAACTTACCCTTGAGACTTACCTCGGATGCGTCGAACACGGCGATCGGTGCGTCACTGGAGCAGCAGGAGGGGAATGAGTGGAAGCCAGTTGGATTCTTTTCTCGGAAATTAACACCGACGGAAAAGAAGTACAGTACCTACGATAGAGAGTTACTGGCCATCTTTGCTTCAATAAAATTCTTTGAGCACATTCTCGACGGAAGAAACTTTGTTATTAGGACGGATCATCGACCATTGACACACACCTTCAAACGAAATTCGGATAAAGTGTCAGAGAGGCAACTGAGACAACTTGATTACATTTCACAGTTTTCTACAGAAATAGTATATCTAAAAGGAGACGACAACACAGTAGCAGACGCCCTATCAAGAATTCAGGCAATCTCACAAATTGAAATGCCGAGAGTGTTATCTGCTCAACAAATATCTCAAGCTCAACAAGAAGACGAAGAAATAGATGATCTGGTACAAAATTCGTCGCTAAATTTGCAGTTGTTGTCAGTTGAACCAGGCACGAAAATCTACTGCAATATCTCGAATGGCATCGTTCGTCCATATATTCCAGAAATACTAAGGAAAAAAGCTTTTGACTCGGTACACGCTCTCTCACATCCAAGTGGCAGGAGCACATGCCGGATATTGAAACAAAAATATATTTGGCTCGGAATAAAAAAAGACACACTCGAAGGTGTTCGTTCTTGTATAGCATGCCAACAAGCAAAAGTACAGTGTCACAACCGACTATTACCTCGTGCCATCGATGTTCCGGACTGTAGGTTCAATCACATTCATATGGACCTGATTGAATTGCCAACAGTAAACGGTCTCAGATACTGCTTAACTATGATGGACAGATTTTCAAGATGGCCGGAAGCAATTCCTCTGAAGAGTATGACAGCCGAGGCAGTGGCAAATGCATTTTACCACAACTGGATCTGCCGTTTTGGAACTCCTATCACGATAACCACGGATCAAGGGAGCCAATTTGATTCCCAGCTATTCAAGGCGTTGTCCAACATGGTCGGCGCACATAGAATTCGTACGACCCCATATCACCCGTCGCCGAATGGACTGATAGAGAGATGGCATCGGACATTAAAAGCAGCATTAATGTGTAATCGTCAAATCCCGTGGATAGATTTGTTACCCACAGTATTACTAGGATTACGGACGGCATACAAAGAAGACATTGGAGCATCGTGCGCGGAGATGGTGCATGGAACAACGCTCAGACTTCCGGGTGAGTTCTTCATCAACCAGGACATGCCGGCAGACCCACAGATTTTCGTCGAAAAATTCCGGGAGCACATGAGAGGGCTACGACCGACTCCAACTGCACACCATAATAAAGCGAGGATGTTTGTACTGAAGGACATGTACAACTGCTCGCACGTACACCTACGGAACGACGCAGTAAAACCGCGATTGCAGCCTCCATACTCGGGACCGCACAAGGTGGTAAAAAGACTGGACGATCGCAGATTCGTCATAGAAGTAAATGGAGAAGAGAAGACGGTGTCCGTAGAGAGATTAAAACCCGCCTATAATACGAAAAATGATAATGATCTCACGATGAGCGAGGTCGAACAACCCATGGCAAGTCATCATTGGGTTCGGCCGTCGACATGCCAAAGAAGACGTACGCTAAAAAACCCAAAAAAGTATTGTTCCCGCCAGGTCACTAAGGGGGGAGTAGATGTGGCGGCACCGCAACATCATTATCTGACCGCGCGGCGGCGCATCGATCGCGAAGAGGAAAAGATATTTCGCACGTTAACCGTTGGACGGGTTGGAAGTGCGCAAAGCGTTAGAGAACGAACCGCGAGGACAAAAGAAAGCTAGAAGTAAAAAGTATTGTTAACAAAGGAGGTGAAGATTACGGTTGTACCTAGAGATTTCGGTTGTACCTAGTCCGTGTATAAAAGATTAATAAAGTAATAAACATTGATGCATAAACTGTGGACAATTGGTTTATAATTATTGTGAGTGATCTGAGAGGGCAAATTACTACAACCCGATACATCGCCGCGCGCTCTACAGCCCATGAGTGGAACTACCTTTTCTGTGCCAAAAGTTAACACGGGCCCTGTAGGTCCATGTAAATCTATGTTTTCTGGTCCGTCCAACGGTCCAACCTCTCCAACCTCTCCAACCGCCAATTCTGCAAATCGCATGCGAAAAGCAAGCAACGAGGATGGTCAAAATGAATGTAAATCAGTAGTGAAAAGTGTTTATTTTAAAAAGACGGCTTGTGTAATTCTTATATTTATAATATTTCCATTGTCCGTCTAAAATGTATTTTACTCGGGTGAATGTTAAGCAGTCGATATTTCATCGATTCTCTGTTTGCCTAAACTATATTGACACTTGTACAGCAGCAGTGTCGAACGCCAAATATTGAAAAAAGCGGTAGGCGTTTATCTTTGTTATTATTTTTTGTTTAAGTTATAGGTTATTGGGTGACCGAACATAGGATAAAATCGCGATCGAGATTATGTGAGACGATACTGAAGAATTCGAGAAACGTGTCGTTGACCGACGATTTTGAGGAACGGTGAACCACGGTTCACACCTCCCGTCATATCTACTCGCCGTCTAATTGTCGTGTGGGTTCACATTTGCGAAATTCCCAATTGACGAGTTCTCACTTTGACCGTTCTAGGCAATGAGATTACCAGAGGAAGGTACGTAAAATCGAGGCATACCTACGCCACCGTCGACGAGCAATAATAGGAGATACGAAGAAGAGGAAGGAGCAGATAAGCACAGTTTCAGCAAGTATGCAGGCGAACCGTGCCAAGTCGGGTCGGGTCGGGTAGAGTAGGGTAGCGTAGCCTGTTTGCCATGAGTCATTACAACCAGGTGATAAGCCTCTAAAGCAGCCGTTAAAACAAAGATCCGATTTGAAAAACACGCCTGTTCAAACTCAATGAGTTTCAATAAATTGTCTTGGCTTGTTTCTCCATTCTGAGAGTCGCTCTATTCTAGAGTCAGAAAAAGTGGTCTTTCAACAATATTCTTCTCTTGTAATGTATAACCAGAAAAATAGCCATATGTTCTTCATTATTTTGACAGACTATCGCCGAACATAAAAAACAATGTTGTACAATGTATCCTTTCTTTAATGCAAAAATGGTACTAAAAACAGTGCGAAACAAAACGTTTCTGAAACACGAAAAGATTCTTAATTTTCATGAGTTTGTGCCACTACTTTGCCCAAATTTGTAGATTTTTTATAAAACTTGAAAGTGCAATGTTTTTTAAATGTTAACAGCATACGTTGATTCATTTATAATTTTATTACAAACGGTGAATAACAACTCAAAACACGATTGTCGAACTTTTGCGCCTTGGTATAAATAAAAAACGTTGGTACTTCATTCTGAATGTAATCTCGTGCCAAAGTAGACATTAATTTTTGAATAAATCTTAATACCTATATGAGTTTCTAATTATGAATTGTTACATTTGCATTTGCCATTAAATATTGAAGATAGGAGAGAGAACCTATGTAGGACTTTTTTTTATTTAGGCCCTTGTCATCGGGTGGTGAAAATCTTTTGTGGTATTACGTAGAAGGTTATTACGATAGAAGATTTTTATTACACTGTGAAACTAAATTTGTTAAAATTGTTTTCTTCCCAAAAACCCTTTAAATTATATTCATATATTTCGGGGCAGTCCGAAAAATGTCAGAAGAGGAAACATCTCTGGATTGCCGTCTTACAATGGGTCAACTAGCATGGGCGCAAGTGGGAAAACATCCGTATTGGCCCTGTGTCGTTACGCTCGATTTAACTGAAAAAACTGAAAGAAAAATAAGAAGTAAGCGACAAGAGCCGATAGCAAGCCTTAGATCTATAAATGTACTTATAAATAAATATGGAAAATTTCAGGGTTTGGCAAGTCACGGTCGGTCCTTGTTCATGTACAATATTTTGGGGATAATTGTCGTCATGGCTGGGTATCGGAACGTTCTATCATACCGTTTACTGGTCTTGATGATTTTTATAAACTGGCTGAAAATGCAGCCAAGACGAAGCGCGGAAAGAACATTGTCGATCATTACAGTCCGAAGCCGACGATGATTGGTAAATGGAACACCGCGGTTAACGAAGCCACCGTCGTACTGCCACTAACGAATGATGAAAGAGCAGTGATATTTAACCCGGAAGAGGAAAAAACATTGAATCAGCGTTACGTGGAAATGATGGTGAGCAAGAAAAGTAAAAAACGTGAAATTTTGAGCGAGGCCGAGGAGCCAAGCGCTAAGCGCATAAAACATGAGGACGAAGAATCGGTGATGCCGTTGGTGCCGTCAATCCCTGAGGATACAACAATAAATACGAACGGAGATGAAATAAACTCCAATGGGATTTGGCCTATATTCGAGCTTAGTTTAAAACCGATAAAAAAGGAAAACAACAAAATTATTACAAAAGCGGAAACTGTACCGATGAAGCGGTCGGCTGGGAAAGATCCGCCGATGAAGGAGGCGAAAAAACGTATGGGAAGAAGGAAGATGAGAGATACGGATGGTGATTTCTCAGTATATTGCATGCGCGTTCACGATGTAATAGAGAACATGTATCCAGACGCTACCGAGTCCGAAGTAATGACTCAGCTGGAGAATCTTTGGGACTGTATGGATTACTATGCGCAAAGCAAATACAGTGCTGTACCTGAGGCAGTACAAAAAGATCTACTGAGAAAACCGAAACAAGCGAGGCTGATGTATGATGTGCGATCACAAGAAAGTACCGCCGATGACTACAATATCCCGGCGATTACATCAGAGTCGACGTACAAGTCCAACAAAATTATCAAAGATTCCCCAATTCGCGACGGGATCAAAATACTTTGTCGAGGTGCGCCGGAAAGAGTGTGCCAAATATGTGAAAAACCGAATGATCTTATAAGGTGCATAGGACTTTGTTCGTCTTACATCCATTTATCGTGCGATACGGCCGGAGAATCGAGCTCTGTTCGCGGTATCAACGAGGCGGTATCCATCAATCACACCTTTTTATCTACCAACGCAAATAATCTTGACACCTCTGACCGTAAGTTTTCAGCACGTTTTGACGAAAATTTTGAACAATTTACCAAACTGTATATACCGAATATTTATATTTTGTGTATGACTATTTGCTTTTCATGACTGAATTACATTTTTGCCTTCTCTTCTCCCACGTGTCTATTACATATTGCTATGAATCAATTTTGTTTGTCTTTTCTCGAAGCATTTTTTTAGACGCGTAAATAATGTACTTTCTCGCAAAATTGAATAATCGTTCTTCGACAATCTTTTTTTCTGATATTTTCTTAATGAAATATTTGAAAAAAGAGTATGAAAAAGCTCACTGAACGCGGAGCTCCATTTAAAAAAGCATGAAATCGTTCAACGCCTCGAAAGAACGTCGTTTCACATTTCACACACCTCTATAATCAAATATAACTGAAATGCACCAGAAAAGAAAAAAACTGTGTTTTTCTCTTTACAATTACATTTGCATTTATAAAAAGCCAATGAAAGACAGGACTACACATGAAATTTGTTATTTTTACGATATCGAAATACACCTTGAAATTTCGGAGCACGATAGAAACTTTGAAACCGTTTTTTGTAATTTTCCCACAATAGTAAACAAAATGAGCAAAGTAAACATTGTTAAAAAGTTGGAAACTGAAGCTTTTTAACATTTAAAAAATTTCCATTACATTAAAGCAGCATTCTGAAACTTTACTTCGTCATTGCTTCGAAAGCTCTTGATGATCCTAAAAAATATAGAGAATAATTGCGTGGAAGCATAACTTAATCCGTGAAATACAAAATGTAATCTAAACCCGAAAATCGATTTTCAAGCAAATCTGATGCTAAAATGCTCGCTATCTGCCTTATTCTTGTAAAACTTTTCGCCGCAGGTGAATATTTTAAGATGTGAATGTAAACAAATTTTCTTTTCGATATACTGTCAATTTATTTAAATTAACAACTTTATTGAGTCGTAACGCGTTCACCGAATATTTCTTAGCTCATAACTAACCGCACTTGCTTTTGTTGGATAGTCAAAAAAGATTACGGGAAAAATAGAATTTTTGTTCGTTACAAGAAGAGTCAGTTGGTAAAAATTTTGAACTTTTGCGTTAATAATCTCCCAACTCCATTCCAAATGTCATATAATATAGATTCTAATTGATGGCTGATTTGTCGGTTGTAAATTACAAATGTTCGATTATATTTTAGGCAAAAATGATGAAATTTTGGAGGATCCCAATTTTATATGCACAGAGTGCCGTGGCGATGTTGTGCCCACTTGCTTCATATGCAACCCACGCAACAGTGAGGCGAAGTCCCGATGTTCACTTTCCGATTGTGGAAGGCATTATCACCCTGTGTGTTTGAAAGGATGGCCACAGTCTCGGTGGACCGAGGGTGGCTTAACGTGTCCCTCTCATACGTGCCACACATGTTATTCGGATAATCCACAATATCTTCACTTGTCGTCAATCGACGACCTGGTACGTTGCACGAGGTGTCCATCCTCTTATCACTCTTCTCCATCGTGCCTACCAGCTGGTGCTGAAATTCTATCCGAGAATCAAATAGTATGCCCAAAACATTTGGAAGCATCTAAAGCACCAATCAACGCAACATGGTGCTTTACCTGCAAACACAATGACCGACCTTTCATTCACTGCGATACGTGTCCAAAGTCTTTTCATTCAGCATGCCTTGGTAAGATATGTAACGCTTTCCTTATTTTTTAAATGAAATTTGGAACTTTTTAGGCCGCGTGTACGAACCCCTTTCTCATATCGAACCAAAACTTTCGATATATTGACAGTAACACTGAACGATGTTTTGTATTCAATTATTACTTAACGTTGCTAGTGAATCCTACATGAATTCGTAAAGTCGATCTCATGATATTATGAATGTTTTAAGCATATTTGTAGTACACCAGTTCAAAGAAACTTTAGGCTATTAACGTAGAGAAGAGAGAAAGATGGTGTAAATTGAAATTAGCACAAGTTTATTCTTAACTTTTTAGGAATTGAACGAACGTAAGGTTAAAAATCAACGAGCACGGAAAAACTTTTCGATGCGTGCAACTCGCGTTATGAGAATTGAAAATTTCAACTTTTAATTTGCATTGTTGCCATAAAAATGATATAAGGATTTTTTTACAATCCTGGAGGTTGAGGGAATAATCCCTCAAAATGTTTTTCCAAGAACGTATGAAAGAACTTTTGAAAAAATCGATTACACTACTTTGTTGTTGTTCGTCGATGTTTTATATTAATGTTATAAACAACCCCTTCGGTATGTTCTATAACATTAGTGCATTCATGAAAAAATCAATTTACCTGGCGAAAGATTTAAAGAATGTTACGATAACATGCTAACTTTTACGATTTGTGTAGGTAAAAGGGAACCAAATGGTGGATTTATCTGCAAAGACTGTGAAAACGGCAAATTGCCACTTTACGGCGAAATCATATGGGCGAAATTGGGCGCTTTTCGTTGGTGGCCATCGCGAATATGTCATCCTCACGAAATACCCGAAAATCTCAAAGACGTCCCACATCGTTCTGGTGAATTTTGCGTCATGTTTCTCGGCGCGAATAATTACCACTGGCTCGACAGGTAAAATCGTATTTCTTGGACAGCGACAAATTGTTTGGATAGAACAGCTGTATAGCTTCGTGTCTCTTTCGGTGTATTCTGTGTAATCGTTACTTTTTACTCGCTCGATAATCGTTATATTCACGTATATCTCGCAGAGGTCGAGTACTTCCCTATCACGAGAGCGATAACAAACCTACGTTGAAAAGTGGTCCGACGAATCGTGATGCAGCGTATGCGGAGGCATTGGAGACGGGAGACGAGGCTCTGCAAATTTACAAGTTCGAATTCGCAATGCCCAAAAATTCGGTATTGAACAAGACTGATGAGAATAAAGATCATTCGGAAGACGTATTCATCGAGGACAAGAAAGAGAGCGAATATGACGAAACGGACAAGCCCGACCAAGAGGGCAAAAAAGAAAACGACGACGAGTACGGGGAGAACGAAGGAAACGATTGACTTTCCGGAGACTATCGAAACATCCTTCTCGCTGAAAACGGTCGGGAGCTAAATTTCTAGTAATCTATCTATCCAAGTCTATACATACTTATCTTAATAATTTTATTTTATTTTTTAGACAAGTGACTGATACGGCATGAAAAGAAAAAGAAGAGCCCGAAATGATCACCGATGGAATTACCGCGGTGATACCGTTGGTTTCCATTTCCCGGACGGAATTTCAATGGCGGTGTGTCTCTTTCAATTGGTCAGGGTAGGTCATCGGTAATTAATTATTCTCGTGAAATTATCGTATCTGCTTGGACGTAGCTCTAAACGATATCCCGTCGTGTCGTTTGTTTCCAGATTGTATTTCGAAAGCGTGACACTGTACGAACATCAGAGAGAAACCAGCACTATTCTCGTTGAACCGTAATCCGAAGTACGCCGATCGATTGACTGAGAATACCGCCAGGATTTTCGATTACTCTGACTCATTTCATCGAATTGTCGGCAATTTTATACAAACCTGACAAATTTTATCCAATCTCCCCGAACGTACTTAAACTTTGATCAATTTTTCCGATGACGTTGAACGATGAATGAATTTGACAAAATCGTAATAAAGATAGCGAGTCTGGGCGACATTGATTTATTTTATTATCAAAATTTACCGTCGCGTCGCCGCTTTGTCTTATTCAAAACGAGCCAACTGCGATAATATAACGACAAAGCCAAAGCCCGTTCGCGTTCGAGCGACGAAAATTCTAGTAAACACGCTCCGAACGGTTCAGATATTCATGGACCCAACCTCCGAATGGATAATCTCCGGGTTACTTTACTTTTTTTTGTTTTCAATCGAGCAGTCTTGTCCGGAAAATTATCTCCATCGAGGCCGAAATAGTTCGAGTCGAATAGTGTTGCGGTTTCAGCCGAGGATTTTACAAATTAAGCTGTTTAACTTTCGGAAAGATTTCAAGTTTTATGTTATTATGCACAGTTCAAAATTGTTGGTAAAGGTTTGCATTTCCACGAAGCTTAACGGGGGGTCCGACTTTAAAAGGCCCAAGGAATAGAGTTTTCGGGTATTTTTTTAGGATAGGAAGAAATAACTCACCATAGCGAACTTTTTGCTGCAGTTTCAAGTACATTTCTAGAGTACAAAATCATTTTTTTTTATGCAAAAATATTAATATATACATGTTTTATGTGCATAGTTGCACAAAGCCTCGTTATTGAAGTGCCAGCTGTGGGAAAAGTGGAGCTCGTAATGCTTGTCTGGAACAGAAATTGAACAAGATATTTTAATTTTCATGTTTTCCTTTTAGTCTTACCTATAAAAAATCGAAAAAATTGCAAAACTATATTTTTAGGAAGTTGGAAAAAAACTCGTTTTTAGACCGAAAAAATTATTTAACCCTTATGTGTGCGACCGGGTACCCACCCACCTGGTCACATTTCTGCTCGTAATTTTGTCAAATGTTTTTTTTTCGACCCAAGCCTCCGGATCTAGGAAGTTTAAATCTTTACGAAGAGATTGACATCGCTAGATTTCGAAAACAAAATTTGTTTGCTTCAGTAAAATGACCTCGCAGTACGGGTAGTCCCAGGGTGCAACCAGGGTACCCAGGTACCCACTAGAGACAAATTTGATATATTCACCTGTAAATCAAAGTTAATGTGAATAAATGTTTTATTGGGGTCATATATTTTTATAAATAAACAAATACAATCATTTATGGTATGAATACAATAAAAATTTATTCATTTTTCGAAATCTGTACATTTAGTTTGACTCACTGAGTGCTCATCGCACACAGGTTTGTCGCAATGTTTGCAACTTTTGCGAGTTTTCCTGCTCCTTTTAATAGTTAACTTATAACAAATATGGCATGAGCCGGTAACTGCTTTGCGCCCAGAACTATCGCGAGTTTCAGTTTCTCTATTGGCAGAAGTAGATGCAAAGGTTGAGGATCCTATCATGCTTTCGATCGCGAGTCTCGCCGAGTGATGTCGCGTGATTTGAATGTTCAAAGAGCGATCCTCAATCACCGGTTTCGCAAGTTCTTCGCTTGATTGGCGCAAGAAAGTGCGACGCTAAGCTTCTCTTGAGCATACTATTATTCTTCTCTTGAGCATACTATTATTTTCATAATAAATAATGTATGCTGCAAGAGCAGCGACATCAACAATGTTGAAAAATAATGCAAGAGGCCACCTCTGAGTGCGCCTATGCGTGGTGTATCGTGTCACCATTTGGTCCATCGTGTCGACGCCAATCTTATATTGATTGTAATATTCGATCATATGCGGTTTTTTCTTTGCATCGTCGTTGACCGCAGTGTCGCAATGTACTGTAGAAAGTAATATCACAGCTTTGTTTTTTTTTGGGACGTAAGAGCAAAGTGCGATGTCGCGTTCGTGAAAACCAAAGAGAGAAGAGAATTCGGCTCTAGATTTATTGTCACCCATTTCTTTGGGAATGTACGCTTTATTTTTCCTCAAAGTACCGGTAATTGTCAATTTCCAAGATAATAAGAGTTTAGCAAGAGGTAGAGAAGTGAAGAAATTATCCATCGTAATATTTCGGTCGCTTCCTTTCAATGGAGCTGCAAGTTCTTTTACAACTCTCTCTCACAAGAATAAAGCTGCTCATCAATCGTTAAATTTCCCCTCGGTTTATACATCTTACTCAAATTCGAATTCAACATTATCCATACATCGTGGATAGGTGCAGCTTTATCCTCTCGTGTTCGTTCCTCACGCGTATTAGAATTGTCGAAACGAATGAATCGTAATAACGCACGAAATCTGTTGTAACTCATCGCTGCACGGTAAAGAGGATATGAAGTTATTTTCCACATTTCATTGACATGATCTGTATTTGAATTATTGGTCCCAGACCGAATCAAAATCCCAATAACAGCGTACATTTCCTGCATTGTTACCGGTCGCCACGTTCAAGTAAAATTGGGATTCTCTGCGTTGCATCTTTTATAAACCTCCTCAGCTTTTTGATTCGTGTAGCGAATAATGATATCGATCATCTCTACCGTCATAATTTTTTTTAATGTATTCGCTACCGACAATGTTTCAGTGCATCTGTGTGGACCACTTCTTTGTCGCAATACGATATGGGAAGCAGTTTGACGAATTTCAGGCGGACTCTTCTTCCAAACAGTGTTGTCCTTCGCAATATATTCTTCACTATTTCCGATATCTGCTTATTCCCCTCCCACAGATGTACTTTGTTAGTAAAACAAGTTTCAGCAAAAAAAAAACGATTATTGCACAGAGCACTTTCGAACGTATTAAACAATTGTATTTTTCCGAAAAACGGTATAGGCAACAAAAGGGTACGTACATTCCTTCGGATGTACGTACGCTGCTGACAGCACACACGCCCGCTCCTTCAGCAGGAAATTTTTGCTAAATATGTCTGACTTGACCGAAGGTTTTAGGCACCCAGATATGAATATTTCAAAGAAAATTTCACACTCCCCTTGTTAAAAAGAACCGTACTTACAGAATTAATCAACCATTGTCGATATTAACGAATAGTCTTTATTATTATGCGTATACTCATCTCTCGTTCGGAAGGATCCAAGTTCATATTTACATAAATTATTGACCTCTACGTATTATAATTATCATTGTTATTATTATTATATTTCCGTTTTTATTATCATAATATCTTAATTAAGGACTCGTTGATTGTTCAGTTTATCTCGTCGTACATTCAGCGATGCCGTTGCGGCGCCTTCAAATATACAGTGAAACGAAATGGATAAACTATACGAAATTCGATCCGGGGGAAGCGAAGAGAAAGACGAGCCTGACAAAAATGTTTGACAAAACACATACGTTACACTCAAACGCCGTTCTGTCGGTTCTGTCGTTGCAAGTATCACTTTCACAGCCTATATAAAATGTATTATGTACAATATATTAAATTCGCTTTCATTATAGGTGGTTAATTTTGAAGATAGTAGCAATACCGTCGATTTGTTTAATCAATCGGTACGATATACTTAGTATCTAAAAGTTTTTATCTAAAAATACTAACGAGCCGGATCTATATAGTAGAGGTACGTGGCATACACTGCATTTTTCATACAATTGTTACTTCCGCGCCTATGATGTACGTCACATATCCTGTCCGCGTATCGAGACGATTTATTCATTTCGAGACGTCATTGTTATATTCTCCGCTCGTGTTCTTGCAATATATCCCATTGCCCAGCGGCCACTGCGCTCCCAGGGTTGCTCAATTGTTTGTATCCCTGTAATAGATAGAACAATGAAATATCATTAGTGTCGATTGTTGAGAAGAAACCGGATTACCGAAGGACGGAACCGATTAATTATTAAAGCCGTAAAGTTTAACAAGAGCATGCGTAAGTATAGGTATAGGGAACTTTTGGGAATCTTACATGAGATCTTACATCAGAACGCCAAGAATGTGAATGATTTACAAAGCGACATTTTCCTACTTTCGCATTCAGTAAACGGAGAATTTTGACACACTTGACTAGTTGATAGTTGGGTAAATTACGAGGCACGTAATTGTGGCAGGTGTAATTTTTAAGAGAGCGAACGAGACGCGAAATTAATGGAATAATCCAATCGCATTGCGCACGGTTGACAATCGATAATCATTTACATGACAATGTATGAGTAGGGTACTAATTAATTTAAAAAATTGTAGAACGTAATTCTGAGAAGATGACATTTTTGAGAATGATTATTTTCCATAATACGATAATATTTTTGCATATTAATTTTGCGTGATCGTCAGCGTCACCGTCAACGAGAAATAAAAACAGTTATGTAATTTAAAGCAATGTTTTTCGATTAACGATTTAGGAGGAAGAGGTTTCTCGTGTGAATTGTGCCCATTTTTGAGGATAGTAGCTTTTGTTCTAGGGATTCAACGAACCTTGATCAAACCGGAAAACGCGCCAAACATTATTTTACCACACGAGTATAATTCGGACACGAACGAAAAAGGGATCGCGAGTCTACAGAGAACAAAAATAACATTCTGTTCATTACTGGTTGCGTGCGGGTGCGGGTGTGTGCGCGTGTGCGACCAATCAGTAGCGCAAAAGTGGCCGATCAATCGTTTTAGAGCAGACTTTTCGTATATTGTGATGGTTCATGCTTCCGTAGTAAGGCCGTATGAAAATCCTTTTGCCGGATCTTACAGTGTTATTGAATGAGTCCCGCAGCCGTTCGATGAATGTTTTGTACTCCATTTCCGGATTGTTCTGGCCAAAATCGAAATCCGCGACTTCAACAGTGTACCTCGCTCTGCTTTGTATGTAATAAGCTACCCCAAAAATAATCAGAACGATAGCAGCGAGAGAACAAGAGACCGGAACGACGATGACAGACAATTGAGGCTTCGTACTGACTGAACAAACCGAAACAAAATTTATTAAAGTATCATTGATTGATTTTCGATTCGCCACTCGATAAAACTCACCTTTGTAAATGTTTATCGTCAAAGGATAAATTTGCGTGCTCACGTCGTTTTCCAATATAACGAGTATCGTGTAAACACTGGGTTCGAGGAAGTAATGAATAATGGAAAAACTGCATGTGCTGAGACGCACACGGTCCTCGCATTTTTCACCTCCAGTAACGTTATATTCTCCACGATAGAATTCTAAACATTGATAGAATGGTCCTGAGCCTTGGCAAGTCACTCTCAGCGAAAGCATGTCCCAAGGCTGTATCCAATTTGTACCATCTACCGTTATGTTGCTTATCGGGGCTGAAAAATCACATTTCTCACAATACAAGGTTGTAGCAGTTATAAGTTTATTCTATAAGAAACGTTATCAATTTTCGTTGCAGCGTACTACTAGAATTACTCTAATTGTAAGAACATCATTTTTTTTAAATACATCATTATTTTCCAATTGTCGAATCAGGCAAAGAATTACTGTTTTCCATGTCGCAAAGCTTGTAAACTTTACAATGCTCGTATCCCGAGGGGAACATTTGTTATTAATCGAATATTTGAATACTGACAATTTATATATATATATATATATATGTATATATGTTTATTTCGAGAAAAAAATCCAACTTCATTTAATTCACAATAATGGCCTGTAAAGAATTCAACACCATTAATACTTCGCAACTTATTCATATGATATAGTAATATAATGAGTCCAATTATTGTTTTCGGACCCCAAAGATAAGTGCAAGGCATTATTTGTAAATGGGCGAAATATGCGATTCAAAATTCTGCAAAAATTTCTCAAGCTGTTGCTTTTTCCCTGAATTTCTGAATATTCTTTATATTACCTCTTATGCTCACTTGACGACGGAAGTAGCCGTAAGTTTTCTTTGGATCTGGCGGTAAGATCGATGAATTAAGGCACACAAAAGGAAACGTTAGATTGCCGAGTTTGTCGCTGTTACCGTTGATCGTTGACTCGGCATCTGTCGCGTTTGTAGTTAGGAATGTCGTGGCGTTTGACGGAATGATATTTGTAGCCGAAATCGTTGGGGCAACGGTAGTAGTGGTGGTAGTAGTATTTAAACTCGCAATTGTTGATATATTGGTACGCGACAAGGGAATTGGAATCGGTGAATTTACGGGCTTTACAGTGACGTTAGAGGGTTCGCTGGTAGTTGTAATCAACGATGGGACGGCGGTCGTAGGTGCAATAGTCGTGGTCGCGGGTGGTTCGTGAGACGCGACAACAAGTGCCTCGACCGTATGATTCGTGTCCGCTTTTGTAAATTTATAACTAAAACTGAAATCCTCCGTCATGCCATAGTACTTGCAATCGACAAACCAATAAGTCGAAGTGTCGCTCGAATTATTCTTTATGTAAAAGTCATCGCCCTTTCGCAATGTTACATCGATCTTCGTATCAACGCCTAAAGCAACGTAATCGTTGAACAGGCTCTTATTACGTTGGGCTATACTCATATTGCCATTCAATAGAGCTGAAATATAATATTTCCCATTTTATACGATCTACGATCACTAATTATCAAATATTTATTTCAACTTGAATTTATTGTACAAATGACTCACTGGTAATTTGGAAATCGGCCCGGCGACTTGTTATTGGTCCCCATACGAAAAAAACTTTCCTGCTCACGATTACCTGCATCTCGTAGAGTCCTACGGGATAAGTATCCACGGGATAATCTACGGTCCAGTAAGAGGTTGTATTTGAAGTAGCGGATGACTGCAACAATAAGAATTCATCGTTACATAATTCGATAATATTCGACTATAATAATTCGATAATAATTTATTTGCCACTCTACGGGAACGCTACATTTGTAGGGTTCGCGCACACGTATTTATTTGTTTTCTAACTGTAGCGTAATAGCTATACAAATGGTTCGTGTACGAACATGCGTTGTACTGCGTGTATCGAGTCTCGACAAATAAACTTCACTAATTCGTTACAGCCACTGAAAATATAGACGATTTAAACTACGATGAATCCGAAAGTAAAAGTCAACGCATTTTGTTTCGGAGCGCGTTTTACGCGTGCCACAGTATTTTCATATGTACAAACTTTAAATGATTTTTTCTCAAAACTGCTTTTTTCAAATCGGCGGGGAGTCTCACTTAAAAAGTATATGACCGATCTTGCTGAAATTTTTCACGAATTTACTTTATAATATTGTTTTCTATATGAACTTATAAATTTAAAGTTATCAGTTAAAGAAAGCACTTTTTTTTTACATTAAGGTAACAGAAAAGGTGTGAAAAATTGAATTTTTTTTAGTCGCCAAATTTACAATTTTGTAATTATTTATATTTTTTTAGATCATATAGAGTAGAATTATGTTATTAATCAAAAACTTTTTCATTTTTTTGTTTCAGATGACCCAAAAAAGTGTAGGAGTCCCCGACACTTCAAAAGTCGCGCGTAACTATGGCTGCAACAGCTCTGGATAACTCCGCGGTTTTCTTTTTTTTTTTATTTAAGTGAAAAATCTTTCGAAGTGAAATACGATCATAAAATGTGGTCGAAGTTTCATAAATAATAAGTATATTTATCACCCGCAAAAAAATTCCCAAAAGACGCTTCACTTTTGCGCTTCTACATGTATTTCCCCCCTTAATGTGTGTACTGTTTGTAATTTTCATCGGATGCTTTCTTATGTACGCAAGCACACTCACTGATCGAGCTTGACATTCAAACGACATTGAGCACGTTTGTACTTCGGTGTTACACTCGGCAAATTTTATTTCCCCACTTATATCTAATAATATTTATGAGCCCATTCCATCCTATTGTTTAAAAAAGAAGCGTATTCTTCCTTTTTCAATTGCCGTAGGCATGTTGTACGGAAGTGGTATGACCGATTAACTGTAAGTAGGAAAAAATATGGATTTTAATCATGAAAGTCTTTAGGTTAAACTTTTTAAAAGTTTTTTTTTTAAAACATGATCTATATAGAGCATCTTTGAGGTGATACGAGGTCACCATCGTTGGTGCCAATTTTTCAGCACTGCTACTATACTAATTTTCTATGAATTCTATAAGACCGTGTACGTTTTATCAAAAATAGGTATGACATTCGGTTGTTATAATTCATATGAGAATCATATAATTAAAAATCACCGACAGCGATGAGGGCACCATCAGCATTAACTTGGTATTAAGTTGGTGATCACTAAAGTTAAGAGCATTTAACTCTGCCGATACTTGGTGCTATGACAACTTAACCATGCGCTGACTGATTCACCCACCGAATCACTGATTGCGAGTGGAAAGTTCCACTCACAATTCTTCCAGAGCCTGATGTTTTCCTCTAGGAACATTAGACTACGGCTCGTGTTGTATACACATATGGTATAGTGTCGAAAGTCATTTGCAACTCCACCCATAAAGTTAGGAGACGAATTTAAGAACAATATATAAGAAAAATATATTAAATTTACAATTGGCATATTTTTTCCATTCCAAGGTACAATGGGTTTGGTTGGACTAATATGTATAAAAATTATGGGTTTCCAATTTTTAGGACAATATGGTTTACATCGTTAGCTTGTACGAATGTTCTTAGTTTATACAAAAAAAGAATAAATAAAGTAGAAAGGTATTCAAATTTTCGTCTCATTTTCATTTTGTTTAGGACCTTATTCTCATTAATAGGTATAGACAGATATGGAAAGATAAATAAGGTATATAATGGACCTACTTATAACGGATGGTTACGCAAATATAATGAAGAAGTAATTGTAGATTGACTTACCGTGTACTCGTGTGGGTACAGCGCATTGTCGCTCCAGCGGTACGAAAATGTTCCTGATGGTTTACTGCCATCACCATCAAACAGATCTGCTCTGAAAATGATTCTGCCGCCCTTAACACACGGCCCATCATTGGTCAGGGTCACATATCCGTTAAATCCTTTCACTATAAAAATAATGAAAATAAATACTCATACATTTACATATATGGTGGGATTTATTGAGAATGGAGCCGAGTTCTTGTTCGATGCAGCCAACATTAATTGATGCGTAATAGGAATAAAGGTTAATAGATTACGAGGTCGCTGTACAGTCGATACGGCTAGTCCGCCGAGTGTTTCAAGTTAAAATTCACCTTGAACAACACAATTTAAGGTTCCGACTACAAGCCAGAAGAAGACAAGGCTGATGATGTTTCTCATCTTGATTTGTGTCAAACGATGAATTTTTCACATTTATCAGCGAAACTTGTTGACAAGTCTCTGTCTCTTTCGTGAGTCACGTCGTGCATTCGCCACTACTTAACAGGATGACGTTGCGCTTGTCAGTACGGGCAGAACTAAATACACGAGTTATGACTCCAACAGCCGTGCGCAATGCCGTACCGATAATAACACACTTGGGACTGAATAGGCCGTATTTTTTAGTACGTTTGGTGCATTTTCTTTAATTCCAGCATTCAATCCCGCTGCTTGCACCCAGTCAGCGTAAGCACGGGGGGGGGGGCAACTCGGTCGGTAACAAAAACTGTCATGCATGTTTTTCATTAGAACTTATGGGATGTTAGAATTGAGTAGGTGTGATTAAATAACCGTCTTTCCAAGATTTGAGTACATACCTGTACATACTCTCTGGAACAAAGAAATACAGTATTCTTACCGACCGAGGAGTTTTTTCATCGGCCTTGAGGTGTGTGCGAACGTGCGAATGAAGCGTGTAAAGCGCCAATCAAGAGGCTAGCAGTGCCGCAAAAATAGCTCTAAAGTGGTCATAAACAGTTTAAAGTAGTGTTTCATTCCATTCAGTACTTCAGTACGCCTTTCGGAAATTTAGTACGATTTCGTCGTGAATGTCTCATCTTTCTTTAAAAAAAATTGGTGGAAAGGTACAAAAAATATATAATAGATGGTCTTAGAATGGTCTTAGAATGGGCCTATCTACTAGCTGACTACATATAAATACCTCCATCAATTTAGCCGGACGTCTTTTCTTCTTCTTATCCATGGAGTCTAGAGATAATCCATACTCTTAATAGAAACAAAATTAATTCACATTAAGTCTCAAACCAACTAACAAACCAAGCTAAATATAAACTCCAACCGGGGGACTACACCTTAAATATTCAAAAGCTACATATTATTATGATCCAAGTGTTAGTTCAATGGTTAGCATGCTGGAGTAGTATACACGCGATTCTGGGTTCGATACGCGGTTCGAGACGATTTTTTTTTACTCATAAGAATTGTATTTCTTAAATGCTTGCTTAAACAATTAATATAGCTATGTATCCTTCATTATTTATCACTTAAATGAATTCGGTCGGAAATTAAAATTAGTCGATTCGTTGATTCGTTCGATTGCTCATTGAAATTATGTGTACGATAATATATTTATATATTCGAAATATATATTCCTGCAAAGAATTTTTCATGCGCAATACATATTTCTTATAAACTAAGCGCTAAAGTTCGAAGATCACTTTTCTTTTTGTTCAAAAATTTAAGTTTTTTTTTTAACAACGGAATTGAGATTTTTAAACAGCACTTTTTCTATTTTCGATTGACTATATGTATTGTTGATTATCGAACATTCTCGATAATCGAAAACTCTGAACTGTAGGTACATCCAAATTTCACATAGCCAGAAAACTGTTGTTCGCAAGTTTAAGCGAGAAATCCACTATACACTTCGAATGCATTCACTTCAATTTAAGCTTCTCGCTGAATTTAGTACGTAAATCCCACTATCAGTCCGTTTTGGCGCTACTATCTAGTACGTAACCGAATTTCCTTCTGGCAACACTGGTCATAAAAGTGCAAACGGAGCAAAAGAGAACAATGTAGGGTGCGATTCACGTCTTGTGAAATAAAGAGCGAAGAATTAATTAAAATGCGACCACGAAAAATTTGTTGCGCACGGGATTTCAATAATTGTTGAACACGATTCGCATGATGTATCGAGATTTGTGATAATCAACGCGTTATGGAAAATGACGTTGGGAAGATGGCGTTACCGTAGTAGGGGAGAATAAAAAAGCATAAAAATACATCAACGCGTTATGTATCAATGCGTTATCCGTTATCGGATACCAAAAAATTTGCTTTGCGCTGCCATTTCATTATCAATAGTGTGAGTAACTGTACAAAACTGACCGTTGGTACTACCACGTGGCAATGTTGGGACTCACGACTCGCAACGAAAAGTTGCGAATCCGTGTTTTGTTTGAGACTTTATGATAACAAGAAGAGGTAGCGAGCGAGAAAGAGAGAAGGACGAATCGTAGATCGGAGAACATGACGACGCAACCGACGCAACGAGAGAAACAGCATATGGTGCGAGAATTATGTGCGTGATATCGTTACGACGTTTATGATCGCGGATACATCGGAACTTTTATAACCTCTGTCAAATATCAAGATGGCATTATAATATCAGGTCGTTAGGATGACCTGACTTCGGAAACCAAGTGACATCCTTGGGTCCGCGGATAATAATAATTAAAAACGTAAAAATGTTTCGAAGTCGTAGTTGGTTCGGCGGTGGTTTGTGGAAACCGAAAAATCCACATTCCCTAGAACATTTGAAGTAAGCGCGTCAGGCACTCATCGTCATTGGCAATGATAATTTACATTCTATAATGTTTTTCTTTTCTTCACCATCAGATATCTTTACAATGTCTTGTCGAAAAATCATACAGTGTCGGAGAATAACAGGGGCTTACTGGTTGAAACGCTGCGTTCTATAGCAGAAATTTTGATCTGGGGAGATCAGAATGATAGCAGTGTATTTGAGTGAGTAGGGCCACATGCTTCATATTTGGATTTATTATTCTTATATTTACAAATACACGTATAGTTGGTGAATTATAATTATTTATTGCAGCTTTTTCCTCGAGAAGAATATGCTCTCTTTCTTTTTACGAATTATGAAACAAAAGTGTGGGAGTTATGTGTGCGTTCAGCTTCTCCAGACACTCAATATTCTCTTTGAAAATATCCGCAACGAGACTTCATTGTGTAAGTACGACGAACTATTTTCAATATTTTATTTGCATTTATTTTATGACTCATCAGAATGTTGTATAGTATCGGCAGCTTAAACGTATGAAAACATCTGAATTAAAAATTAATTCCAAGTAGTTTTTTTTTACCGACGGTAGTAAACATTAACCGGATCTCTAATAAAATCATTATTAATCTACCCTCTGTTCTGTGTAAAACGACCGAATTGGATTACTCTTATGAAATGGTAAAAATTGTTCCCACTATGTCGAGAAAGAAAACAAGGAGAGATTCATTGGGGATGTAAATGCCCAGAGTTTCATCCAAGTATGTACGCTCCCTGCCATTCATTTACACCAGACCATGCCGGTCCTTGTCGCGCAAATGGCCAATCGCTTACATATATCATCGACAGATTCAATCTCTCTTCATAAGTACACATAAATCATATTAATTTCATCGCTATCTTATCTTAATTCATCTGTCAATTCTCCATGCCGTTTCCCTTCAACCATTCCAACTAAATCTGTTTATAATGGTTCGAAGCTGGCTCTCCACTTGTTCCACTTATATGTGATTTATGGATTATTTTTAAACAGTTCAAGTAGTATTATTCAGCCAGTAAAATTCGTTTGGTCTAGTCCATTGTCATACTCGTATAGATGTTGTGTCGAACGTTCTAAACCCAATGTATGTGCTCCACACTATACCATTCTACCTTTGGTAGTTTTTGGTTTGGGTCTGCCTCATAAAATTTCATACTAATTTTCTAACTTGACTTAACGATCCTGTGGTACAGTGCACTTTCTTCGATGAACACAAACCAACTTCCCGAATTATGAAAGTGAATTAAAAAAGATGGGGTTCCAAACAATATTTACATAAATACAATTCTGTTTGAGTGTCAAGCAAATTTGTTGCACTGTCTTTTTGGCACTGTCAACATTGTAACCCGATACCCATTTTAATTGCAGTACGGTCTATTTTCTTAAATTTGTAATTCATTATTATCCTATGAGATGGTTTTTTTAAATCGGATCTCTAGATGTTTATATATATATCAAATGTCGTCAATCTTATATCTTAAATTGCTGTTTCTTTTTGTTTTCAGATTATCTTTTAAGCAACAATCATGTGAATAGTATCATAGTGCACAAATTTGACTTTAGTGATGAAGAGGTCATGGCTTACTATATAAGTTTTTTGAAAACTCTTAGTCTGAAGTTGAATGCTCACACTATACATTTTTTCTATAACGAGGTAAACAAGGTACACTCGTCGGTATGGCATATATATTTATTTTCAATCGTTAAATTTTACGTTTTTCGCTTTCGTCGTTATGTGACATACCTATTTTTTAATATTTGAGAAACCATTTGTTTCTTCAGCACACCAACGACTTTCCGCTTTATACGGAGGCGATCAAGTTTTTTAATCATACCGAAGGAATGGTTCGCATTGCCGTTCGTACACTGACGCTTAATGTATACCGGGTCGAAGATGCTTCGATGCTGGCCTTTATTAGAGACAAAACAGCAGCGCCGTATTTCAGTAATCTCGTGTGGTTCATAGGAAACCATATCATTGAATTAGATACGTGCGTAAGAAACGATGCCGAGTGAGTATACATACATCGCGTCATGTGCTTTTGTTTGAGGGGGGGGAGGGGCTGTCTTCTCTATGTTATACATATCAGACCTTGTGTAAATTATCAAGAATGTATGAAAAAAAAAACATTCTATGCGAGTCTAGGCGCGATTGTGAAAAGTTTCATTTATGAGTACGCGATATATGACGCATAGTTTAAATAGTGTTACTGGCCTCATCGGTCATGAAACAATGATTATTTAGCCCATATTTGTGGATATCTTAAGATAACACGAACCGCTGGCTCGAAGCCCAGAGCCCCTCTTCCTCCTCAATACTTGTAATAATAATATGTAAAATAATATTTTTTTGGATTAACAATGGGATTTTCTATATTTCAGTCATCAGAGCCAAAATAGATTGTCAGATTTAGTAGCGGAACACCTGGATCATTTACATTATCTGAATGACATTCTTTGTCTGAACATAAAAGATTTAAACAAAGTACTGTCGGAGCACTTGTTGCATAAGCTTTTGTTTCCTCTATACGTGTATTCTCTGATGAATCCAAAGAGCCTTTTATGTCAGAATCCGGTACGAGTGCTCATGTATCGACCGTTGGACCGAATTCGAATGGAATACTCTTAATAACAGTTGTTATTTTCTTCAGAGTTGATCAACCCAGATAAAAACCGCTCGTGACCAATATTATTGATAACAACGCATATCGTAACAAGAATATATATATATATATATATATATATATATATATATATATATATTTGTCAACACCGAGCAATCATATGGGATAGTTATTATTTTATAAAAAACATAATTTATTAATATTTTTTTAGTAGACTGTTTAAAAAATCGGCTTTTCCGTTCGAACGGTTTCCGTGGTCGTATTTTAATCTTATCCTCAAATATATTTTCTTTGCACGTACAATGATATTGCGAATTGTAAAAACGTATAATGTTTGACATCCACTTGATTTCTTAGGATGAGCGGAAACACGTTAGCGTCGTTGTATCGCTATTTCTGCTGTCTCAAGTATTTCTCATAATTTCACATGGACCTCTTGTGCATACTTTGGCCGCGGTGATTCTTAAGTCCGATGCCAATATTATACAGAACGGTGCGAGTAAAATTCTCGACGAATACGTCGATGAAGCGAGCGGAAAACCAATAGTTTTCGCACCACCGAACGAGAGTTTGGAGAAATCGCTCGAGAGTTGGAACGAATTGCACATTGCACAGATGAACCTTCGGCCCAATTGTCAGACAGATAATAATGGAGAAAATCCAACAGTCCCGACGGATCAAGAGAACACAACGGCAATAAGTGAGCCTGGCACGTCGAAAGGTTCGAGAAATGTTGCAGCAATTAAACCGTCATCGAAAGAATTGGAAATCAGTATTCCTTGCAATATAGGAGATAAAATGGAGCATTTGAATGTGACCGACGAGGAAAAAGAGCAAAGACTGGCCCTCGAAAGTCCTTTGGAAACCCAACAACCATCGAATAACGCGGTGAAAATATCTATGACGAATAAACCGTTCCTACAAACGATCTTGAATTCGCTTCATTGTACGGAAAATGATTATGCGACCCTCTTCGCCTTATGTCTTCTCTACGCTCTGGCCGGTAACCAGGTGATTATCAAAGATTTTCTACCGATAGGTACCTACAAAATTAACATCCAATAATCACGTCTAATAATTCTTGTCGTCTCAGGGCGTTAATCCAGAAACTTTGGATCTTGTATTAACACCGTCGAAACAAGCGTCCACAAAGAATTGGTACAATGAATCGCTGGTAGATAGATTAATAAATATTATCACGCTCAGCTGCCAAACGAGTGAGTCATATTTGTATGATTTATTTTTACCGATTTAGTATTTGTGAATGAAAATTTATTGAATCTTGGAGGTGACCTATTTCTTGCATGTAAAGTTTCATATTTTTTTCTATGAAACCGTAGCTATATTCAAAATATAGCAACGTCTGTCTTAAATGTGACATTTTAATCGTGCAACAATAATTTCAATTCAGATGCCCGAGTGCGTCTCGTTACGTTAGAGATGACATTGAAACTGCTTGTCCACATTGTGATGTCCGACGGGGACAGTTTGCTATGTGACTCACATTTGGCTGCTATTGACGCGGCCAAGGAACAGAGCACGTCGTTGCTACGAAATTTTTACAAAGTAAGCGATTTGATTGTCCGATGATTGGTGTCAAGTGAAGTAATGGGAACGTTTCAATTTTCCTCAGAGTGAAGACATCTTCTTAGACATGTTCGAGGACGAATATAGCGAGATCAAGAAACGGCCGATCAACGTTGAATGGTTGATGATGGATAGTAATGTATTGTTGCCACCTACTGGTACGCCTATGACAGGCATTGAATTTAGCAAGAGATTGCCGTGTGGCGAGGTACGGCGGAGAAGATTTATTTGATTGTATTCGATTTTTTAAATATTGAGGATAAATAATATCAATTTTACCATCGACATAGGTTGAAAGAGCTCGGCGAGCGATAAGAGTGTTCTTTATGATCAGAGAATTGTCTCTGACCCTAAATTCGGAGGTTGAAACGCAACTTCCACTGACTCATCCGGCCAATTGCGTCCAGGTCAACAACGTTCTTGACCTAAGTAAAAGTTACATCCCTTCTTCGCTCTATTCGAACATAATGTTTTTCAACGTATCAACTGTAAAGCTCTAACGAAAATGTGCTTTAGTAAACATGGTTATCACACGTTTATTTCTCAACAGACAATAGTGACCTTATCGCATGCACTGTAGTATGGAAGGATGGTCAGAAAATTCGTAGATTTCTCGTAATAGATGTGATGCAATTGATTCTTGTTGAACCTGATACGAGAAAATTGGGCTGGGGCGTTGCAAAGCTCGTCGGTTTTTTGCAAGACATCGAAGTAGCAGGGGATAAAGATGATTCTCGATGTCTTCACTTGACGATTCATAAACCTTTGAGTAGCAGTGCAACGAACAGAGTGCCATTGTTAGCTGCAAAATTTGTATTTGACGATCATATACGTTGTATGGCTGCCAAACAGAGGTGAATGAAACCTTCTGCATGGAACTCTCCATACCAAAATAATATGTAGTATAATATTAAATTTTGATGCAGGTTAACGAAAGGAAGGATAAAGGCGAGACAAAAGAAGATGAATCAAATAGCCAGATTGCTCGACATTCCGACTAACGTACCGAATTGTTCGACACCACCGAATTATGCGTTGCTGGGATTACGACACGAACGTATGTTTGGGTGCCTCAACCGCAATTATAATCCTCAGCTTATATTAACATGTTGAAGTAGAGTTGACAGAAATACTGAAGGAGGCGGCATGGGTTTTTTCTGCCTGCTTAATCAGGTCCCATAGGCCGTGGTCAGCGACAAAAAGAGCACCAACGAGCCATGTTCACCATTAACAAAGTGCCTGGGTTTGCGACTCAATTGCGAAGGGAAAGTCCCGGACGATCATCCGGTGTAGGTTATCCTCTGCCGAATAATCAAAGGGGCGAAGCCACCGGGAACGGAAGAAATCAAGACAACGGCTTGAGATCGAGGGATCAATCGCCGAAAACTATGAGACCACGCAGTGAAGAGATTCCGTTGGAAGATATGCAAATTCGAAAAACCTCGTTAACATCGAATGGAGCTGCTGTTTTGATCGCGTCACCTGAGAGACAGGAACCTTCACCTTCGGCCTCAACTACACCTGGCGAACCATCGCCCATTACGAAAAAACGATCCGAGGAGACCTCCTTCACTTCGGCCCGTAATCAAGAATTAAAACCACGTAGAAAAGGTCAAGTGGAAACTGTTTAGTCAAAAATATGCGCTTACTTTGGCAGTATGTGAGCGATGGATTAATTCCATTATATTGTTTTCTCCATGCACAAGCCAACCGAACAAACGTGTGATGGGTTCTCATGGCACGAGCCGGCAAAAAACGCTCGAGGTGCTTAAACCCTTTGACTAGAATAACCGAGCTAGAATAACCAGGAAGCCTTATATAGAGGGAACTTTTTTTTCATTCAAAGAATTATACTCGGAAAGTAAATTTCTCGACGATGACATGATCATTATTGTAATTTGATGAAATTTTTGTCAACAAGTCACGACAGGCCTCGTGGCATTAGGATAACTTTAACTGATTTTGTGTACATAATAAAACGAGCAGGTTACTTTATCGTTGCAAGTTTCTGAAACAATTTAATGGTTGGAAAGAGACATTAACGGAACATATTCTAAAACGTTGTTACATCTTCATTTCAACTTTAAGCCCGCTAATAGTTTATATGAGTTTTCATGAATCGCTTGTAAGATCTGAACTATATTTGGGTAGAATGTTCAGATTTTGAAAGAGTCAACAAGCACTGAACGTTGGATTTCTATAGATGACGAGTCGTCTTCCTCATTTTGCATTCCGCACCAGGAAAAAAGACTGGCTATCTCACATCGGCGGGACGTTGACCAGTAGATGTAGCCTGGCGGACACTTGTAGAGATAACCATCTACTGAACCATCGGGATTTGATACACATTTGTAAAATACGTTGCTGCAACCGTTTTCATAAGGATAGTGTCCAGGTCCTGGGCATAAGCAGTCGCTTGGAACCTCAACCTAGATGTAATTAAATAATCGATTTGTAAGTTTATCTGAAGTAAAATGGAGGATTAATACGCTAGTATTTAACGTTAAAAGAGATTATTGTTCGTCATAGATAGGAAATTTGTGTTGGGATTCGATTGAATCGTACCGGTGCTAATGAATGCTGTTGGAGAGTTTCATGCAATGCAATATCCGTCATCATTCCCGTGCAAGGCTCGGAGAGTTCGTTTTCGGGAAGACACTGCATTTTGGATTCGTCGAATGTAGCATTTTGAGGACAGCTCAGTACGACAATGTTATACGCCAATTCGTTTGCCGACGTACATTGATAAAACAAATTGCAATATTTAGGATGACGACGGAAACCAGTTGGGCAGACAAGGGCAATTTGATCGCCGGTTAAGTGCCCTATGGGACAATTAGTTGTTGCAGATGGGCTTTCGGTGCCACGCGGGAAGTCCGTATCCGTCGATGATATATGTTGCGTATTGTACTCGCCCGATTCGTGGACCTGCTCGGGGATTTCGTGATGCTCCTCTGATTCATTCGTATGTTTAGGGAAGCTCGGATGTTCGTCCTTTAATTCAGAGTGATTCTCTCGGGATTCCAGTGAGTGTTCATGGACTTGCCGGTGTTCCCCTGTTGACTCATCTCCGGGTTTAAGGTCATCGAGCTGATGTTGGCCATGCTCGATCGTGTGCCCAGGAACTTCTGTGCGATGGTCTCCAGATTCGTGGTTGTGTTTGGAAACTTCTGAGTGATTCTCTTTGGATTCGTATGAGTTTTCGGGGATCTGCCGGTCTTGATCGGGTGACTCGTTTACGTGTTTCGGAACCTCATGGTGATACTCAGTGGATTGGTCTGTATGTTCCAGCGTCTCTGGCTGTTGCTCATCCGATTCATTTTTCTGTTCAGGAACTTTAGAGTGATACTCGCCCGATTCATATGAGTTGTCAGGAATTTCAGTGTGATCGTTGTTGGATTCGTGTGAGTACTCGGGGACGTGAGGGTGTTCTTCAGCCGATTCACGTACGTCTTCAGGAATTTTAGAATGATGTTCGGCAGATTGGTCGGCGTGTTCTGCGTCTTTGTGCTGCTGCTCTTCTGATTCCTTGTTTGGTTTCGGAAATTCTACACGATGCTCGTTTGATTCATACGAGTGTTCAGGAACATACTCAGGAACTTCGGTGTGATCGTTGTTGGATTCATATGAATTTTCAGGGGTCTGAGGATGTTCTTCGACCGATTCATGTACGTCTCCAGGAACTTTAGAGTGATGTTCGGGAGATTGGTCAGCGTGCTCTGGGTCTTTGTGCTGCTGCTCTGTTGATTCCTTGTTTTGTTTTGGAAATTCTACACGATGCTCGTCTGATTCATACGAGTGTTCAGGAACATACTCAGGAACTTCGGTGTGATCGGTGTTGGATTCATATGAGTTTTCGGGGGCCTGAGGATGTTCTTCAACCGATTCATGTACGTCTTCGAGAACATCAGGGTGATGCTCTGTGTTTTTGTCGGTGTGTTCTGGCACTTTTGGCAGTTGCTCTCCAGATTCATTTTTCTGTTCAGGAACTTTAGAGTGATACTCGCCCGATTCATACGAGTTGTCAGGAACTTCAGTGTGATCGTTGTTGGATTCGTCCGGGTACTCGGGGGCCTGAGGGTGTTCTTCAGACGATTCACATACATCTTCAGGAACTTTAGAGTGATGTTCGGCAGATTGGTCAGCGTGTTCTACGTCTTTGTGCTGCTGCTCTTCTGATTCCTTGTTTGGTTTCGGAAATTCGACACGATGCTCGTTTGATTCATACGAGTGTTCAGGAACATACTCAGGAACTTCGGTGTGATCGTTGTTGGATTCATATGAATTTTCAGGGGTCTGAGGATGTTCTTCGACCGATTCATGTACGTCTCCAGGAACTTTAGAGTGATGTTCGGGAGATTGGTCAGCGTGTTCTGGGTCTGTTTGCTGCTGCTCTTCTGATTCCTTGTTTGGATTCGGAAATTCTACACGATGCTCTTTTGATTCATACGAGTGTTCAGGAACATACTCAGGAGCTTCGGTGTGATCGTTGTTGGATTCATATGAATTTTCAGGGGTCTGAGGATGTTCTTCGACCGATTCATGTACGTCTCCAGGAACTTTAGAGTGATGTTCGGGAGATTGGTCAGCGTGTTCTGGGTCTTTGTGCTGCTGCTCTGCTGATTCCTTGTTTTGTTTTGGAAATTCTACACGATCCTCGTCTGATTCATACGAGTGTTCAGGAACATACTCAGGAACTTCGGTGTGATCGGTGTTGGATTCATATGAGTTTTCGGGGGCCTGAGGATGTTCTTCAGCCGATTCACGTACGTCTTCAGGAACTTTAGAGTGATGTTCGGCAAATTGGTCGGCGTGTTCTGCGTCTTTGTGCTGCTGCTCTTCTGATTCCTTGTTTGGTTTCGGAAATTCTACACGATGCTCGTCTGATTCATACGCATGTTCAGGAACATACTCAGGAACTTCGGTGTGATCGTTGTTGGATTCATATGAGTTTTCGGGGGCCTGAGGATGTTCTTCAACCGATTCATGTACGTCTTCGGTAACTTCAGGGTGATGCTCTGTGGATTTGTCGGTGTGTTCTGATACTTTTAGCAGTTGCTCTTCAGATTCATTTTTCTGTTCAGGAACTTTAGAGTGATACTCGTCCGATTCATATGAGTTGTCAGGAACTTCAGTGTGATCGTTGTTGGATTCGTGTGAGTACTCGGGGACCTGAGGGTATTCTTCAGACGATTCACGTACATCTTCAGGAACTTTAGAGTGATGTTCGGCAGATTGGTCGGCGCGTTCTGCGTCTTTGTGCTGCTGCTCTTCTGATTCCTTGTTTGGTTTCGGAAATTCTACACGATGCTCGTTTGATTCATACGAGTGTTCAGGAACATACTCAGGAGCTTCGGTGTGATCGTTGTTGGATTCATATGAATTTTCAGGGGTCTGAGGATGTTCTTCGACCGATTCATGTACGTCTCCAGGAACTTTAGAGTGATGTTCGGGAGATTGGTCAGCGTGCTCTGGGTCTTTGTGCTGCTGCTCTGTTGATTCCTTGTTTTGTTTTGGAAATTCTACACGATGCTCGTCTGATTCATACGAGTATTCAGGAACATACTCAGGAACTTCGGTGTGATCGGTGTTGGATTCATATGAGTTTTCGGGGGCCTGAGGATGTTCTTCAACCGATTCATGTACGTCTTCAAGAACATCAGGGTGATGCTCTGTGTTTTTGTCGGTGTGTTCTGGCACTTTTGGCAGTTGCTCTCCAGATTCATTTTTCTGTTCAGGAACTTTAGAGTGATACTCGTCCGATTCATATGAGTTGTCAGGAACTTCAGTGTGATCGTTGTTGGATTCGTGTGAGTACTCGGGGACCTGAGGGTGTTCTTCAGCCGATTCACGTACGTCTTCAGGAACTTCAGTGTGGTCGTTGTTGGATTCGTGTGAGTACTCGGGGGCCTGAGGGTGTTCTTCAGCCGATTCACGTACGTCTTCAGGAACTTTAGAGTGATGTTCGGCAAATTGGTCGGCGTGTTCTGCGTCTTTGTGCTGCTGCTCTTCTGATTCCTTGTTTGGTTTCGGAAATTCTACACGATGCTCGTCTGATTCATACGCATGTTCAGGAACATACTCAGGAACTTCGGTGTGATCGTTGTTGGATTCATATGAGTTTTCGGGGGCCTGAGGATGTTCTTCAACCGATTCATGTACGTCTTCGGTAACTTCAGGGTGATGCTCTGTGGATTTGTCGGTGTGTTCTGATACTTTTAGCAGTTGCTCTTCAGATTCATTTTTCTGTTCAGGAACTTTAGAGTGATACTCGTCCGATTCATATGAGTTGTCAGGAACTTCAGTGTGATCGTTGTTGGATTCGTGTGAGTACTCGGGGACCTGAGGGTGTTCTTCAGCCGATTCACGTACGTCTTCAGGAATTTCAGAATGATGTTCGGCAGATTGGTCGGCGTGTTCTGCGTCTTTGTGCTGCTGCTCTTCTGATTCCTTGTTTGGTTTCGGAAATTCTACACGATGCTCGTCTGATTCATACACGTGTTCAGGAACATACTCAGGAACTTCGGTGTGATCGTTGTTGGATTCATATGAGGTTCCGGGGGCCTGAGGATGTTCTTCAACCGATTCATGTACGTCTTCGGTAACTTCAGGGTGATGCTCTGTGGATTTGTCGGTGTGTTCTGGTACTTTTAGCAGTTGCTCTTCAGATTCATTTTTCTGTTCAGGAACTTTAGAGTGATACTCGCCCGATTCATATGAGTTGTCAGGAACTTCAGTGTGATCGTTGTTGGATTCGTGTGAGTACTCGGGGACCTGAGGGTGTTCTTCAGCCGATTCACGTACGTCTTCAGGAACTTCAGTGTGGTCGTTGTTGGATTCGTGTGAGTACTCGGGGGCCTGAGGGCGTTCTTCAGCCGATTCACGTACGTCTTCAGGAACTTTAGAGTGATGTTCGGCAAATTGGTCGGCGTGTTCTGCGTCTTTGTGCTGCTGCTCTTCTGATTCCTTGTTTGGTTTCGGAAATTCTACACGATGCTCGTCTGATTCATACGCATGTTCAGGAACATACTCAGGAACTTCGGTGTGATCGTTGTTGGATTCATATGAGTTTTCGGGGGCCTGAGGATGTTCTTCAACCGATTCATGTACGTCTTCGGTAACTTCAGGGTGATGCTCTGTGGATTTGTCGGTGTGTTCTGATACTTTTAGCAGTTGCTCTTCAGATTCATTTTTCTGTTCAGGAACTTTAGAGTGATACTCGTCCGATTCATATGAGTTGTCAGGAACTTCAGTGTGATCGTTGTTGGATTCGTGTGAGTACTCGGGGACCTGAGGGTGTTCTTCAGCCGATTCACGTACGTCTTCAGGAATTTCAGAATGATGTTCGGCAGATTGGTCGGCGTGTTCTGCGTCTTTGTGCTGCTGCTCTTCTGATTCCTTGTTTGGTTTCGGAAATTCTACACGATGCTCGTCTGATTCATACACGTGTTCAGGAACATACTCAGGAACTTCGGTGTGATCGTTGTTGGATTCATATGAGGTTCCGGGGGCCTGAGGATGTTCTTCAACCGATTCATGTACGTCTTCGGTAACTTCAGGGTGATGCTCTGTGGATTTGTCGGTGTGTTCTGGTACTTTTAGCAGTTGCTCTTCAGATTCATTTTTCTGTTCAGGAACTTTAGAGTGATACTCGCCCGATTCATATGAGTTGTCAGGAATTTCAGTGTGATCGTTGTTGGATTCGTGTGAGTACTCGGGGACGTGAGGGTGTTCTTCAGCCGATTCACGTACGTCTTCAGGAATTTTAGAATGATGTTCGGCAGATTGGTCGGCGTGTTCTGCGTCTTTGTGCTGCTGCTCTTCTGATTCCTTGTTTGGTTTCGGAAATTCTACACGATGCTCGTTTGATTCATACGAGTGTTCAGGAACATACTCAGGAGCTTCGGTGTGATCGTTGTTGGATTCATATGAATTTTCAGGGGTCTGAGGATGTTCTTCGACCGATTCATGTACGTCTCCAGGAACTTTAGAGTGATGTTCGGGAGATTGGTCAGCGTGCTCTGGGTCTTTGTGCTGCTGCTCTGTTGATTCCTTGTTTTGTTTTGGAAATTCTACACGATGCTCGTCTGATTCATACGAGTGTTCAGGAACATACTCAGGAACTTCGGTGTGATCGGTGTTGGATTCATATGAGTTTTCGGGGGCCTGAGGATGTTCTTCAACCGATTCATGTACGTCTTCGAGAACATCAGGGTGATGCTCTGTGTTTTTGTCGGTGTGTTCTGGCACTTTTGGCAGTTGCTCTCCAGATTCATTTTTCTGTTCAGGAACTTTAGAGTGATACTCGCCCGATTCATACGAGTTGTCAGGAACTTCAGTGTGATCGTTGTTGGATTCGTCCGGGTACTCGGGGGCCTGAGGGTGTTCTTCAGACGATTCACATACATCTTCAGGAACTTTAGAGTGATGTTCGGCAGATTGGTCAGCGTGTTCTACGTCTTTGTGCTGCTGCTCTTCTGAGTCCTTGTTTGGTTTCGGAAATTCGACACGATGCTCGTTTGATTCATACGAGTGTTCAGGAACATACTCAGGAACTTCGGTGTGATCGTTGTTGGATTCATATGAATTTTCAGGGGTCTGAGGATGTTCTTCGACCGATTCATGTACGTCTCCAGGAACTTTAGAGTGATGTTCGGGAGATTGGACAGCGTGTTCTGGGTCTTTGTGCTGCTGCTCTGCTGATTTCTTGTTTTGTTTTGGAAATTCTACACGATGCTCGTCTGATTCATACGAGTGTTCAGGAACATACTCAGGAACTTCGGTGTGATCGGTGTTGGATTCATATGAGTTTTCGGGGGCCTGAGGATGTTCTTCAACCGATTCATGTACGTCTTCGAGAACATCAGGGTGATGCTCTGTGTTTTTGTCGGTGTGTTCTGGCACTTTTGGCAGTTGCTCTCCAGATTCATTTTTCTGTTCAGGAACTTTAGAGTGATACTCGCCCGATTCATACGAGTTGTCAGGAACTTCAGTTTGATCGTTGTTGGATTCGTCCGGGTACTCGGGGGCCTGAGGGTGTTCTTCAGACGATTCACATACATCTTCAGGAACTTTAGAGTGATGTTCGGCAGATTGGTCAGCGTGTTCTACGTCTTTGTGCTGCTGCTCTTCTGATTCCTTGTTTGGTTTCGGAAATTCGACACGATGCTCGTTTGATTCATACGAGTGTTCAGGAACATACTCAGGAACTTCGGTGTGATCGTTGTTGGATTCATATGAATTTTCAGGGGTCTGAGGATGTTCTTCGACCGATTCATGTACGTCTCCAGGAACTTTAGAGTGATGTTCGGGAGATTGGTCAGCGTGTTCTGGGTCTGTTTGCTGCTGCTCTTCTGATTCCTTGTTTGGTTTCGGAAATTCTACACGATGCTCGTTTGATTCATACGAGTGTTCAGGAACATACTCAGGAGCTTCGGTGTGATCGTTGTTGGATTCATATGAATTTTCAGGGGTCTGAGGATGTTCTTCGACCGATTCATGTACGTCTCCAGGAACTTTAGAGTGATGTTCGGGAGATTGGTCAGCGTGTTCTGGGTCTGTTTGCTGCTGCTCTTCTGATTCCTTGTTTGGTTTCGGAAATTCTACACGATGCTCGTTTGATTCATACAAGTGTTCAGGAACATACTCAGGAGCTTCGGTGTGATCGTTGTTGGATTCATATGAATTTTCAGGGGTCTGAGGATGTTCTTCGACCGATTCATGTACGTCTCCAGGAACTTTAGAGTGATGTTCGGGAGATTGGTCAGCGTGTTCTGGGTCTTTGTGCTGCTGCTCTGCTGATTCCTTGTTTTGTTTTGGAAATTCTACACGATCCTCGTCTGATTCATACGAGTGTTCAGGAACATACTCAGGAACTTCGGTGTGATCGGTGTTGGATTCATATGAGTTTTCGGGGGCCTGAGGATGTTCTTCAACCGATTCATGTACGTCTTCAAGAACATCCGGGTGATGCTCTGTGGATTTGTCGGTGTGTGCTGGCACTTTTGGCAGTTGCTCTCCAGATTCATTTTTCTGTTTAGGAACTTTAGAGTGATACTCGCCCGATTCATACGAGTTGTCAGGAACTTCAGTGTGATCGTTGTTGGATTCGTGTGGGTACTCGGGGGCCTGAGGGTGTTCTTCAGACGATTCACGTACATCTTCAGGAACTTTAGAGTGATGTTCGGCAGATTGGTCAGCGTGTTCTACGTCTTTGTGCTGCTGCTCTTCTGATTCCTTGTTTGGTTTCGGAAATTCGACACGATGCTCGTTTGATTCATACGAGTGTTGAGGAACATACTCAGGAACTTCGGTGTGATCGTTGTTGGATTCATATGAATTTTCAGGGGTCTGAGGATGTTCTTCGACCGATTCATGTACGTCTTCAGGAACTTTAGAGTGATGTTCGGGAGATTGGTCAGCGTGTTCTGGGTCTGTTTGCTGCTGCTCTTCTGATTCCTTGTTTGGTTTCGGAAATTCTACACGATGCTCGTTTGATTCATACGAGTGTTCAGGAACATACTCAGGAGCTTCGGTGTGATTGTTGTTGGATTCATATGAATTTTCAGGGGTCTGAGGATGTTCTTCGACCGATTCATGTACGTCTCCAGGAACTTTAGAGTGATGTTCGGGAGATTGGACAGCGTGTTCTGGGTCTTTGTGCTGCTGCTCTGCTGATTTCTTGTTTTGTTTTGGAAATTCTACACGATGCTCGTCTGATTCATACGAGTGTTCAGGAACATACTCAGGAACTTCGGTGTGATCGTTGTTGGATTCATATGAGTTTTCGGGGGCCTGAGGATGTTCTTCAACCGATTCATGTACGTCTTCAAGAACATCAGGGTGGTGCTCTGTGGATTTTTCGGTGTGTTCTGGTACTTTTGGCAGTTGCTCTCCAGATTCATTTTTCTGTTCAGGAACTTTAGAGTGATACTCGCCCGATTCATATGAGTTGTCAGGAACGTCAGTGTGATCGTTGTCGGATTCGTGTGAGTACTCGGGGACCTGAGGGTGTTCTTCAGCCGATTCACGTACGTCTTCAGGAATTTTAGAGTGATGTTTGGCAGATTGGTCATCGTGTTCTGCGTCTTTGTGCTGCTGCTCTTCTGATTCCTTGTTTGGTTTCGGAAATTCTACACGATGCTCGTTTGATTCATACGAGTGTTCAGGAACATACTCAGGAACTTCGGTGTGATCGTTGTTGGATTCATATGAATTTTCAGGGGTCGGAGGATGTTCTTCGACCGATTCATGTACGTCTCCAAGAACTTTAGAGTGATGTTCGGGAGATTGGTCAGCGTGCTCTGGGTCTTTGTGCTGCTGCTCTTCTGATTCCTTGTTTGGTTTCGGAAATTCTACACGATGCTCGTCTGATTCATACGCATGTTCAGGAACATACTCAGGAACTTCGGTGTGATCGTTGTTGGATTCATATGAATTTTCAGGGGTCTGAGGATGTTCTTCAACCGATTCATGTACGTCTTCAAGAACATCAGGGTGGTGCTCTGTGGATTTTTCGGTGTGTTCTGGTACTTTTGGCAGTTGCTCTCCAGATTCATTTTTCTGTTCAGGAACTTTAGAGTGATACTCGTCCGATTCATATGCGTTGTCAGGAACGTCAGTGTGATCGTTGTCGGATTCGTGTGAGTACTCGGGGACCTGAGGGTGTTCTTCAGCCGATTCACGTACGTCTTCAGGAATTTTAGAGTGATGTTCGGCAGATTGGTCATCGTGTTCTGCGTCTTTGTGCTGCTGCTCTTCTGATTCTTTGTTTGGTTTCGGAAATTCTACGCGATGCTCGTCTGATTCATACGCGTGTTCAGGAACATACTCAGGAACTTCGGTGTGATCGTTGTTGGATTCATATGAGGTTTCCGGGGCCTGAGGATGTTCTTCAACCGATTCATGTACGTCTTCGGTAACTTCAGGGTGATGCTCTGTGGATTTGTCGGTGTATTCTGGTACTTTTAGCAGTTGCTCTTCAGATTCATTTTTCTGTTCAGGAACTTTAGAGTGATACTCGCCCGATTCATACGAGTTGTCAGGAACTTCAGTGTGATCGTTGTTGGATTCGTGTGGGTACTCGGGGGCCTGAGGGTGTTCTTCAGACGATTCACGTACATCTTCAGGAACTTTAGAGTGATGTTCGGGAGATTGGTCAGCGTGTTCTGCGTCTTTGTGCTGCTGCTCTTCTGATTCCTTGTTTGGTTTCGGAAATTCTACACGATGCTCGTCTGATTCATCCATGTGTTCAGGAACTTCAGGGTGACGCTCAGCGGATTGGTCGGTGTGTTCTGGCACTTTTGGCAGTTGCTCTCCTGATTCGTTTTTCTGTTCAGGAAGTTTAGACTGATGCTCATTCAATTCATACGAGTGTTCAGGGACGTGTTCAGGACCTTCAGTATGATCGTCTTCGGTTTCGTATGAGTTTCGAGGGACCTGCTGTTGTTCTTCAGTCGATTCATCTACACGTTCAGGAACTTCAGATTGATTATCGGTGGATTTGTCTGTGTATTCTGGTCCCTTTAGATGTTGCTCTCCTGATTCATTTTCATTTTCAGCCTCTTCCAGGACATCTCCTTCAGACGAATTGTCTGATTCTGATGAATGCGACTCTTCATCAGAAACATTCAAGGCAGGCGCGCGTTCGTTGTTCTCCCTCCTTGATCCATCACCGTGTTCGTGGGCATTATGTTGTTCATGTGGAATTTGATCGTGTTCGGTACTTCCAGAATGTTTTTCGTCATATTCTGGACGGTGATCATTTGGAGCTGTATGGGTCGCAGTTGTCGAATCGTTACTGTTTTTTTTTGATTCACTACTGGCCGTTATACTATGCTGACTCTGTTTATGTTGGTCGCCGGATCCAGCAATGTCATTCTCTTCGTTTCTCATCTCATCCTTTTTCGCTGTGGGTTTATTCGGTTTTGTCGACTTTGGGGGTTGTGGTACATTTGGTTTGCCCGGAACACCAGGAGTCGGGTCGTCGGGCAACTCTAAATCTTTATCCAGGCTCTTGCATTCTACACGAGAAGTGGCCCAAGCTAACATACACCATCTTCGTTTCGATTCCCACACTGTATTTTCTGGACAAACGTATTCGTACTTTTTGAAGGACTTTACACCGTTTATGACACACAAATAGAATTTCCGGCAGTCATTGGGATCTTCTTGGAACCCTTGCCTTTTGCACACCGCGCTTTTTCCAATTGCTGTCGGCTGGACTAATTGTGCAGATAATCCCCATGGATACTTCGCTGCTTTGTAAGTATTAACACCATTCGGAGGAAGAGAACTGTCGCATTCTGGACGATTACATTTTTTCGGAGACACGCAGCTATTGCGATTTTCTTTTGAGAACACTGTACCAGGACCACATATGTGTTTCAGAGGAACATAAGATCCGACTCTTTTTGAGTAAACACACTTGTAGAAGACTTGACAATTGTGTGGGTCCTCGAAATATTTTTCGGTGGTACACACGATATCTTCTGGCGATACATCGCCAAAATCTAAAAAGATTGATTAATCATGTAAGCTCAAGTTCCCAAACGTTAGATTTTTATTTTTACTTTAATTATATCGATTTGTTTCGTTAGTACCTTTATGGTGAACAGTGGCGAACGCCAGAGTTATAGTAGCACTCAACATCCATATCCCAGCCCACATGGTTGATGTTACGCCTGTAAACGCTGTATTGAATCTTACAATGCCTTGCAGCATAGAGCCCTTACATAGTTACCTCTATGCAACACTTTCAAAATGTAATGATAATGATTTTTATACGGATGTTTGTGGCTTAAATGGTATTACTCACGTCCTCTATATTAATTGGTTCAGTTTCCAGATGTTCCAAGTTTTGCCTAATGTATAAAAAGCTGGGTTCGCGGAGATCAAACGACTGACACGTAATACGTCTGATTAATTTGGTTTTTATGTTATGGATCCGACTCCCGAATTCATTGCCGTGCATATTTGCGCTATGGCGATCATATAATATTGGATATGTACGGGTGTATATATCGCCCGGCATCTCGTTGTGCATAAATTACCTGAAATTTGTATTACGACCGGTCGAGAAAGTCGCAAAGACAAAATCTTTATTTACTCAATATTATGACGGATTTCACGCTCATTAATCATTGTTCGTTAGTCGATTTAACTCGGGATTGGTTGACAATTCGTATTTAGGTGTGCCGAAATATGTAGTGGGATAATCGATTCAGCATAAGTTAAATGACCTTCGTTCCTCTGAAAAAACGGACGATATTTATTCATACGATTGTTTATTGAATAGTATTATTTGGCAAATCTAACCGACATTTCATATGATCATCTTCATACGAAAAAATGTGATTGATGCTTTTTCTTACTACATTTCATGACCAAAAAGGGTCGAAAAGCAACAAATACAAAACACAGAAAATCGAATAAAAAACCAAATCAACATTAAACGAATGGTGCAGTAAACTACTTTGTAGTAACGAGAGGCGCCAATCTCTGCATTATTATGCTTACCCTTGGCTTTTGTAAAATATAAATCGCCGTTTTTGCTTAATTATTGTTGATTTATCGTTTAATTCATAAATCCTCATTTCAAGATTTCCATCCAATGCACTCATATGTGGATTATCCGCCTGATCATGCTGACATACGTAGAATAAAAGATAAGCTGATTTTCAATTCTGACCATTTGCGAAAATATTGGAAGAGAGCAAGAAATACAAGATGCAAGATATGCAAGAATTAGTGAATTAAGCGATATCTGACAATTTTACACAGTTCAAGACATCACCTTATGTAAAATTTATCATCTTAATGATAATGTCTACTGTCGCAGACAATTGATCAAATACGAAAATGTGAAGCTCGGTGTTCGATGCAATCAGATTATTAATTGATTTATTTCAGCCTGTGTCGATTTTACCTCAACAAAATGAATCATTTTTTTAAGCATCCAACCGTCATTCATCACTATAAAGCTCGAAGATTTTTTCAAAATCTCATTTTATCGCATGAAATCCACATAAAATTTCAAACGAATGACCGGATGCGAATTGAACTTTCACGAGAAATTACACATCAAAGCTGCCTGAAATGTATTGAAATGTATTTTTGCACTCGGACAGAAATATATTCTATGGAGAGATGAAACCTTTTATTATCTCCCATAAGCCACAGGCACAAACCTTCGTGATTTCCAGATTTTTGGATCTTGTTAAAGGCGGTTCAAGGTTTGCAAACAACATGGAGTTTTCGAATTGCGTTACACCGAGTAATGGTCTGCGCATTATAGTAATATTATCTAAGACAAAATCTTTTCTATATATCCTGTGTATGCCGATCACCAATCCTCAATCTCCGAATAATATTAGCTTTTATCTAAAACAGGTTGTTATTCGCGTTGCGTAACGAATCATCATAGCTCTAGACATAATTCTAGATATAATTCAATGTTGCAAGAAATTGCATTGTTTCTTAAACTTTTTTTTTCTCTTCAATGATAATTATGAAAACAATGGTATTTTAGTCGAACGAAATGAGCTCAGCCGTGTCGGATTCTGACTTTTCTCTTGCTTTATTGCTTTCGTTGGATGGCGGCTGAGAAGTAGTTGGCGGATTTACTGGTGGAGATTGATATTGCATTGTTTGCACTGGTGGAATTGTCACCTGCTGCTGTCCCTGGATGCTTTGATGAGCGCTCGTTTGCGATGATCCCTGAATATGTTGAATGGTCTGGGAGGCACCATTGCCATTCGAATTAGTTGGAGCTTGCATCGGACCCGCGCTCCGGTTCGGTGGTATCGTTGCTCCTGGATTATGCTGTTGAAGCGGCATCCTTTGTTGAATAGCAAGAGAATTTTGCGACTGTGGAGGGCCCATTTGACTCGTTACACCTGGCGGCGCTTGTGGGATTGTCATTTGGCCCGTACCTCCTACAGGCAAACCATGTTGAGGTCCAGAACCTTGTGGAGGTCCCATTGGAACAGTCGAGCCGCTTGGTTGAGGCAGGTGTCTTCCGGACCCTTGATGCGCTGGTCCTATGTGCACCTGGTGAGTCTGCGGATCCATGTGTGGTCCACTCGGCTGTTGCATCTGCGTTATTTGTCCACTTGGTATTTGACTTATCTGTTGAAAAGGGAAGGCGATTGGTCAATAATATTGGAGCATCGACCAATGATAGTTTTGTGAAATCAGTAGTACGAATGACACAAATCATTCTGTGAAATCAGTACTACGAATGTCACAAATCATTCTGCAAAATTGGATAGTGCAATCAATTAAATCTATGTTTGGAAGAATCCACATCCATATACGACTGTGTAAAACTGTTGTTTTCTATCTTGGCAATAATGAAAACTGTTGTCATCATTCTATCGGCCTTGTAAATTCATGTTGTTACTCAAAATGATAAAAAATAATTGTATCTGCTTCAAGAAACGGCCTTTACATACAGCTGTCAAATTTATAAAATATTTGAATATATTTGCAGAGTTGATAACAAAAAAATACTATACTAGTAGAAGAGCAATCCGGGGTCTCGTTAATAGGGAATTCCTTTCGAGTTTTAGAACCTTATTCATTGGACGTAATTTGGGGTTTTTCAGCTTTATCCCATTCCAACTACTGTATCGTATTTTAAGGAGATCGTAGGAAAAACTGTGGAAAACCTATATCGTGACACTGACGAGTTTTTCGACAGTCTGATGTTCTTAAAGGACAACACCAGACTCCAGAAAAATGCCCTGCCGCTCACCAACGAAACAGACCAGCCAGTGCAAAATTAACTACTTGCCTATCCCCCAGTAGAGGTAGCATAAATTGGCGTGGGGCTCGAAAGACTGTCATGATGATACAATGAGCGCGACGTTGTCACCAGCGGTTTGGGTTTGGTTGGCAATTCATTTTTTAAGGTATAAATCTTAATGTCCCCATTCTGGTTATTTGTGTACCGATGCTACACATATGCCCCAACATATTGTAAGTGGTTCTGCTGCATATGAGAAGTGTTTTAATATACACACCGATACTACACAGTATAGCGTGTATTATATGTCCAAACTAAAAATTAAATTCACAAGGCCAGTAAAATTGCAACAAAATTTGTATAGGAAACAGAATGAAAGGCAACAAGCTTCATCTTCCATTTTTTTTTTTCTGGCAACTGTATTCTTTTTCAGAATATGTTGACTTCATAAAAGTGCAGTTCTTTAAAAACGTCTTGAATAAGAGAGAGAATTTAATATAATTCTGAGAAAGAGTGTTTAGTAATTACTACAAGTTGGCCAAGTTTCAAACACTATCGAGTAATGTACGAAAAAAGTAGCAGGATCGGCTTGATATCCGCAACATGGAGAATAACGAATCATACGAATTATATGAAAGGTTACTCACTTATTAATAAGATAATGTGTAACTTTGTGCAGCCTTGTACTGTAACTTTATTCAACAAAAATTTGATCGGATTTTTATTAAACCGAGCGACTCGATGAATCAATTACTATCGGTACTTTGGCAACGAATGTGATGAAAATATTGCTAACCATTCCAGGTCCTGCTGCAACGGCCATAGAATCGCGACTCTGTATCGTTTGCTCGATCGATCTTTGCTGTTCTGGGTTACCTATTGTTCTCATCATGTGAGGAGGAACGCTGCTTATTTGCGACATGCCGTAATTTTGCATATGATATGGTCCCATTGAGGGTGGGCCATACACATAGACGCCGTGATTGGTCGAAGACATAGGATTGTAGTTGGCTCCGGGATTTTGATAATGTGAATGACGGATGGGCGAATTCTGGGCAGCTGGTCCGACGAAATTCGTTACCGTTTGATAACTGCCTGCAAAAATGTAAGAAAAAAAAACATTGTGTAATCGATGAAATAAAATAAAATTGCAAATAAATACCCATGATGTATTGTTGTTTCTGCTGTTCCTGGCGCATTTGTAATTCTCTCTCTTGCTCCTGAATCTTCTGAAGTGCAAGTTGTCGCTGATATTGCAAATATTCCTGCTTCTTTTTGCGCATTATATCGAGTTTATGTGCCATTTGGAGTTGTCGCTGTCGCTCAGCTTCTTCGGCTTGCTGTCGAAGGTTGTCACGGTGTTCCTCGCGCAAAGCATCCAGAGCGGCTCTCGCATCCTTCATCTGTGCAAGCTTATCTTGTAAACCTTCGTAACACACTCTGTTGTCGTCGTGTTCTTGGATGTATCTCAGTAATCTGCAGTAAAACAACAAATTCGAATCGGTGTTGTTATCATTAAATCGAATTCGCTATGTGCACGTATACAGCTTAGATTCGTCAGTGGCGACTTCGATAAATACTGTATCTTAGTCTAAGGTCATTGAATCATTGTTTAACAAACTACCGAGTGATATATTCTTATTTAAAAAAGAAAAAAGAAAAATTGCACACGACGGTTTCATTTGCCAGCAACTGCTAAATGGAAAACAGTTTTTTATTCATAATTTGAAAGTAAAAACGGTACGCGTATTAAATAAGAGTGGCCCTAAAGACTTTCCCTGAATGGTCAATTCTCTTTGCGGCCACGCGTATACCGCGAACATTATAAACTAGCGCCGTCAACATAGAACGTACGTCGATAGAAGACTCACTTTGAATGCATTGCCGTGATGGTCATGAAGAGAGCTTGAAAAAAGCTATCATTCGCGATCGATCTGCCTCTTGAGGAATTACTCTTCATTCTATTGACGAATATCTCGACTTGAGATCTCAAATTGCTGACAAATTCTTCCATCTGATTGTCGACTTCGCCATTCTGCTGTTTCGGTACCATAATTCTCTGTGGCATTGGGCTACCGATATTTGGCGCCGACGGACTCGTGACATCGGGCCTCGAACTGTGTTCCTCAATCATCGATTGTCGTTGTTCCCAATACTTGCGATCGAGATATTTTGCAAGTTCCGGATTATCGGATTGGTCATCGCGAGCTCGGGACGGACTCGCTGCCTGTCATTACGACGTATCAGCAAAGTTTTATATAGTAACATTTTATGATCTATTTATATCCATGATTTGTTCGAGACTTGTGAACAAATCACGAGTGAGCTTACCGGTGACAAAGTGGGAGAGCGAGTTGTTCGTGCTATCGGCGAAGAATTTGTCTTTATAGCGCCAGTTGCACGTTTCTTCTCTTTCTCTTTTTGTTCCGCTTCGCTCTGACTCAGTGCGATTGCGAGACACAGTTCCTCTTCCTCTTGCAGCTCTTCTGGTGTCTTTCGTGGCGGCACCTGTATGGAACCGTTAGATGTCATAGTTAAGCCGATAAGAAATAAAATATCTTGAAAAATTATTAATCTGCTGCAGAAAACTGTGAAGCAGAAAAATCAAACTTGACAAAGCTAAGCTAATATTCGTACGTGCTTTGCGAAGGAAGCCATCTTCGTTGAATAATTCAGTTAAACGGGGTGACGTAGCACGGAGCACGTTTCACGTAATATTGATATATCTTTTTCTAGTTGTATGCTATTTTAGTTATATCTGTACCTGTTGTTGTTGAGCTAACGAACTAGTCAGATATTCGGCAGGAAGATCAGTTTCTTTGGTCGATGCGGTGCTAGGCTTGTTGACTTGCTCATAGCATGCCTCGCAAACGCGAACTTCCTTCTCGATACCGAATTTCGGAAGGGTCGAGATTTTGCTTGAACACTGGCCACAGAATACTTGGCCGCAAGCACGGCAATGATGTCGCCGTTGCAAAACGCCGAAGGCTACACGACAGCGGTGACACACCTCACCCTGAGCCCACTCTGGCGCAGTATCGGCTTTGAACATCGCGTCGCTCTCTTTCAATGTTGGAAAATTATAACCCTCGGCTTTCATGATATTCACAGTATCCTGTGATGCATGGAAGTTATCATAAGTGTACCGTGAAATATTTGTTTACCATAAGCAGTTTTTCAACTATTATTTGTTTCTTATTGTTTATTTTCGTCTTATACAGATCGAGTCGTATCTTTAAACTCACCGGTAAGCGCACAATTTTGTAATGGAAGTTCTTTTTATCATTCTTTCCGTTTCAACTTGGAAACTATTTTGCGTGCTTCCGAAAAATTATCGAACAAACTCGTATTCGGGACTTTTCACATAAGAAAGTTTAAAATTCTATGGCTTACCGAAAATACGATCGTCAATGCCTTGTAACAGTTCAACAATTTAGCTCTTGCCAAGTTCTATCTAAACGCTGCATCTAAACGCTAACCCACTTTGTAGCCCACCATCTGCCCTATAAGGTTAAAAAATGAATTAAAAGAAAATGCAGAAGAAATTTTTTTTTTCGGTTGTTGGAGACATTTTGTACGTGCTTCTAACAAATCAACTATTAAGGCGGGAGTCTGGTCCAGCCGATCCAAAAAATTGACTTTTTGTTTGCCTACAAATCTTCCTATACATGTGGAGAATACATTCCCAAAGTTATAGCATCAAATTCAACCTACAAATATAATTAGGAGCGGTGCGCGCCAAGCAGGTAGGACGTAGACGGAGCGGCCGAGCCGGCGCCAGAATGTCACAAGCGAAAACTTTAAACGCGTTTTTCTCAAAACCATGTTTTTCAAGTTGGCTAGAATCGTAACTCATCGAGTTTTCACCCGATTCATTTAATTCACAGTTTAAATTAAAGAAAATTATATTTATATGCGGATGAACTTCGACTTCATGAACAATTATTATTATAGGACAAAGTTATTGCAAAATGAAGGTCGATTTTTTTCGTCAATTATGATTTTATGTCCGCCATCTGTGCAATCAACAATATTTTTTGGCAAACTGTGGTTCATCCGCATTCTACATTCATACTATATCAAATTATTTTTTGAATTTCATATTTCGGATAATTTCCGAGGTTTCCAGGATTCCAGAGGATTTGGTCGGACTCTGCGCTTGCGATCGCTATATCTATATACAGGGCGAATCACATTAAGTATAGCAGAATTTATTTCGAGGTAGATGGGACCATTACAAACAAAAAATGCAAATATACATTAGGGATATTTTCAATAGTTTACGAGATATAATTTTTTAAAGTTGGGCTAATCAGAGCGCGCCAAGAAGCGTTAGATCCGCCCGCTCTCCGCCCTAGCCGTAGAGACAGCGCAATGTATCAATCATTGGCTGCCCGCGCTTGCCGCCCCGCTTCCTCGTCACCCCGCGCCAAGACTGTCGTCTCTATGGACAACAAACTCGCGAATTAGTACAGGATAGTTAGTTAAAAGGGGCGGAGAAATAGCACAAGGAAATTTTGTTGGTTTTCGGTGAATTTAGGGCGGAGAGCGGGCGGCTCCAACGCTTCTCGGCGCGCTCTGATTAGCCCAACTTTAAAAAATTATATAATTATATGTCGTAAACTATTGAAAATATCCCTAATGTATATTTGCAACTTTTGTTTGTAATGGTCCCATCTACCTCAGAATAAATTCTGTTATACTTAATGTGATTCGCCCTGTATATACACTACCGCTGAAAAGTTTGGATACACCAGTCGATATTTCTTGCCGCACGTAAAGTTGGATAACTCTGCCAAAAAAAAGATATTCGAATTTCCAAAGCGGCGTTTTAAAGAGGATAGATCAGGCTTCAGTTTGCTTTTTTTTTAATATGTTTTTCGTTTTTTTTTCGACCCCCTATGGACTTTGGTTCGTGACCGTTTTTAGGCCTTTTTTCGACCATCGCGAATCAGACGCACAATCTAAGGATTTTTTTTTTAGTATGAAAGCCTTCAAAGGAAATGCAGAAGCTCCATCTTCCATTTTTTAAAAATTGTTAGCGATTTTTTTCCGGAAAGTTATTTCATTTTTGGCTAAAAACGATGATTTTTGACAAATTCAAAATAACCCAAGAACGATAGGAGTTAAGAGAAAATGTTAAGGATACAAAAAGTTGCGTATTTTCATACTGAAACGCCTGGAATTTTTTCAGAATTTTTTTTCGAAACTCACGAGTGAAATTTTTTGTTCTCAGGTCGATAAAATGTTTTAAGGCATTCACCGCATCTAGACGAGTTTTTCGTCGAAACATCTGCCTTTGGCTTTCAGGACCGCGTCCACGACTTGTGGCATCCGTTCGATTAGCTTATCGATTTGGTCTTGGTTCAGACTCGACCATGCATCTTGTAATTTTGCCCAGAGATTCCCCGTAGACGATGGACAACAGTCAGATTTTCCGATCGAGTTTTTCCCACAGACGCTCGATCGGATTGAGGTCCGGTGATTGCGGCGGCCAAACCATATTTGTGATGATCCCGGTCTTTTCTTCAGTCTCTAGATATCCGCTGCAAATTTTTGAGCTGTGCTCCGGATCGTTGTCCTGCTGCATGATAAAACGACGCCCAATGATTCGGAGACCGGATGGAAGACGGTGTCGAACGAGAATTTGTTTATACTCCTCTTTTCTCATGATTCCTTCGACTTTTATTAAGTCTCCGGTACCATAACCCGAAAAACAAACCCACACCATCACAGAGCCACCCCCATGTTTTACGGTGGGTACTAAACATTGAGGTGCCATTGTCTGCAATCAGACAATGTTGTCCATCGTCTACGGGGGATCTCCGGGCAAAATCACAAGATGCATGGTCGAGTCTCAACCAAGACCAAATCGATAAGCTAATCGAACGGATGCCACGAGTCGTGGACGCGGTGCTGAAAGCCAAAGGCGGATTTTTCGACGAAAAACTCGTCTAGATGAGGTGAGTGCCTTAAAACATTTTATCGACCTGAAACAAAAAATTTCACTCGTGAGTATTGAAAAAAAATACTAAAGAAAAAAAAATTTCAAAAAAAATTCTGAAAAAATTCCAGACGATTCAGTATGAAAATGCGCAATTTTTTGTATCTTTAACATTTTCTCTTAAACTCTATCGTTCTTGGGTTATTTTGAATTTTATAAAATCATCGTTTTTAGCCAAAAATGAGCTAACTTTCCGGAAAAAAATCGCAAAAAAATTAAAAAAAATGGAAGATGGAGCTTCTGCATTTCCTTTCAAGGCTTTCATAGTAAAAACAAAAATCCTTAGATTGTGCGCCTGATTCGCGATGGTCGAAAAAAAGGCCTAAAAACGGTCACAAACCAAAGTCCGTACCGGGTCGAAAAAAAATCGAAAAAAATATTTAAAAAAAGCAAACTGAAGCCTGGTATATCCTCTTTAAAATGCCGCTTTGGAAATTCGAATCTCTTATTTTTTGGCAGAGTTATCCAACTTTACGTGCGGCAAGAAATATCGACTGGTGTATCCAAACTTTTGAGCGGTACTGTATATAGATATTCAAATCAAATTTTCAAAAGTTTATTTTCTTGTTCAAATGTACCTTTAAATGTAATGAAAGTTTTGGGAACGAAAATAAATTTTGTTTGAAGAAAAAACGCATTGAAAAGAAACCTCGGCTGGACCAGACTCTCCCCTTAACTGCCCGTACATACTAAATGTTTCCAGCAATTTACAAACACGAATATTCTTTTGCATTTATTTTAATTCATTTTTCAAACATAATAAGGTAGAATTAGCTGGGGGGGGGGGGGGGGGGGGGGTAGCAATGAATGGACGATTAGCTCGAGATATGAAAATATATGTAGTTTACTCATAAAAATGGATATTTCAAACGTTAAGAGCATTGTTAGGAAACGTTGACAAACATGTTATACATACTCTCTACTATTTTCAGGATTACCATTACATATATGTTTCTAATAAACATTTGTATATATTGGTAAAATTTTTAAAAATTCAAATTAAAAGCAACACTGGAACTGCCAGCAGCAGCCGCTACAGAGACTGAGAATGCCGATAATGAAACAAAACCGGAAATTAAAAACAAATATTTTTATGATAAAAGTAATCTTAAACATCGGTACATCTGCTGTATTATAGAGTAAAATGATTGCTTCTTAATGATGTTCATAATGTATAGAGGGTGCTCTTTCTGAAAATATTCTGCTGGATTCCTAGTTCCAGAGAATCAATTTCTATGTACATGGAACTTTCTAATGGTTCTAAATTTACTGCTTCAACATAAATGTTAATAAAATTTCTGATGATCTACCTTTTGATAGGTCACAAGGCATCATAAGAGCACACTTGATTCCCATCCTGCGAAGCTCAATATTAAGAGATTTGATTATCCAATTTTTTATATTCAACAAGATACGTAAGCACCTTAAGTTTGGAGTTAAATTAATAAGCTAAATATTTTCTTCTTGGTGTACTTCCAAATTTTTCCAGCACGATAATTCGAAAGGCTCCACATTGAAAAGTGTTTATAATTTTCTCTTTCATACTCAGGTAGTTCAAAAGATAATTAACATAAAGAATTGTAATTTGGAAAAGCTTTGATTTACATAGCAAGATTGTTATGTAAGTTACTCAACAGATTTTGGACGTTGTAATGTTATTTATAGTGGACAGTGTAATGCTTTTTATTATCTATTATATCAGTAGATTGCTAATATCAGTAGTAAGGGTTGAATTTAAATGTTTCAATTCCGCAAATTTAATAGTCGGAGACACATTGTAACATGCTCTAGTTATTGATCGAGTGTTAGAGGAATAGTGACAAAATGCAATTCATATATTCTCTGACACAATATAATTGATTGAGATGCAAATAATCTTAGTCACTTTTTACAACATTTCTGTTGCATTGACTAAGCTACATTGAATCTCAATAGACTGCACTACGATACAGAAAATGGGAAATTCCCATTTTTTACGAGGTTACAGTAATGTTATGAAAATATTTTTTGAAGACATTTTTCATTTGCAAGAAGATATGTCACGAAATTATTTATATAAGCTTTTGATAATTCGATAAGTTCTACATTAAATCAAACTAAAAGAATAGTGGAATGAATTGCTTGCATAATGGTTTGATTGACTTACTTGTACAGCTCTATATTTAGGGCTATTGCGAAATGCAAATGCCCATGCTTGTATAAGTTCAAGCGTTTTCAGCTTAACATTGTCGTGCGGAGAGGTCTTGACAAGCTCCTTCAATTGTTCCATATACTGCTTTGTACCTATTTCATCATGAATAAGGCTACCACAATTTTTGACGCATGATTCCAAAACCTGATTCGGATCAATTCTATTATTCACAACATTATATTTACAATAAATCTAACGAATAGATAAAAGGCTTTATTCTCACCAATAGACCAAAGAACGCTACATGTGGATTAGCGTTTGTTATTTTTCTCTTTATTACTGCAAGTGCAGTTTTAGGCCTGTTGTAAATAATATACTTTGGATGAATGGATTTTAAAAAAGACATACAGGGATATTAATCAGAATTATTGGAAATAACTGAAAGGTTGTGACGTGTCGAGTAAGATGTGTGGCTGATAACAGCAATTCTTATAATTTTACGATTATTACTCACAATACATCGCCCTGTCTTATGAAATCAGAAATTTGCAATATCGCAAGCCAATCGGGATCAAGCTGTAGATTACTCGTAGCTTTATCTGGAAATGTGTAAATAATTCGCAATTAATTTTATTTCTTTCGTGAATAAGAAAGTTGATATATATATATATATATATATATATATATTGCACCATGAGTAACAGTTACAAAGTTACGACCATCGAGGAAGACATCACTTACCGAGACATTTTTCGAACGGTGAATTGCGGAACATCTTATCAAGTATTGAATCCCTGAGAGACGGATTTTAAGAATATTGTTCTTTCTTGTTTATATATTTTAGATAATTTTATGCTATAAAGGAATTTAATGTCTGGCACCGGAGTCAATTTGGCTATGACATTTGACAATAGTCACGTGAATGGTAATAGATAGACGAAGTGTATTGGAAATTCGTACCGAGGTGAGGCCGATTGTGGGGGTTCCATCTTGAGCCGCTACGCGGCGCAACAGTTCCAGCGTTTCTCACAAGTGGTCGCAGGCCCAAGTGTTTCCATATGTATAACGTCCCCTAAACTCCTAACACCCAGCGCCGAGGGTAGGGTACAGTGACACAGCCTTACTGAACCCCCGTGAAGTTGGCCGGACAACTTGCACTTTATTAATTGACTTTTTTTTATATCGTTAGGTGGTCGTTAGGTAGTGTTAGGTAGTCTAATTAAAACGTTAGGTAGTCAATAGTTTTTTCAAACAAAAATTATTAAAAATGTATGTGAAGATGGCCGAAATTTTTTGTTTTTTCCTTTATTTATCTTTTCAAGATGGTCAAATGATGTGCAGTCGTTAGGTAGTCATGAATATACTAATTAAAACGTTAGGTAGTCAACTAAATCCTTGCAAAAGCCAAAAAAGAATTTTGAGAAACCTGCATGCGCGACGCATGCGTAAACGCCTGATGCGCGACGCATGCGTAAACGCTTGATGCCCGACTTCTCAGGTGCAAACAATAATCAAGACCATCGATAATGTGAATTTTTTTTCGTCGGCCCATAATGAGGGCTTGCTGTTTCTTCCTGAACGACGATTCAGGACCGTGCACTGCCATATGACGTATGAAATTTCCCTTATGCACTCGCAGTCGGGCCACCGATGTGTCTTCTGTGGAGGTGGTGGTTCGTAGGTTAGATTGTGATAGAGATTGCCATGCCTTTTCGACAATTGTTTCTGTCTGAAAGACTGATAATCAGGGGGGTGCCACTCCGGCTCCCCCACTCCTTCTTATTTGCAGATGTTAGATGACCGACCGACTATGACTTTTCAACTTTTTTTTTTACGAATCGTTTGATCGTCGTTTGATACCGTTTGATCGTTAAAAATAATCGTTTGATCTTTAATAGTTTTTTCACAAAATCGAAAAAAAATTGACCGTAAAGTTGGCCGACCGACTTTAACTTTTTTAACTTTTTTGTTTACGAACCGTTAGGCCGTCGTTTGGTGACGTTTGATCGTCAAAAAGAATCGTTTGATCGTTAATAGTTTGTTCACAAAATCCAATTTACTTTCGCCAAGTCTGGTCTAGTGACTTTTTACTGGTGAACGTTGGTACATCCAGTTGTTATATTTTTCGACTTTTTCAACTCTTTCCTTTTGCTATCGTTTGATCGTCGTTTGATACTAACCAATCCCAAGTTTCGTCGTTTGATCGTTGATAGTTTCTCGGAAAAACGAAATTCAAAATCGAGCGTACAGACAGCCGACGACTTTTTTGTTTTTCAACTTTTTCAACTTTTTTCTTTTGACATCGTTTGATCGTCGTTTGATACTAAATAATCCCAAGTTTCATCGTTTGATCGTTAATAGTTTGTTCATAAAATCCGAATAACTTTCGCCAAGTCTGGCCTAGTGACTTTTTACTGGTGAACGTTGGTACATCCAGATATTAAATTTTTCGACTTTTTAAACTTTTTCCGTTTGATATCGTTTGATCGTCGTTTGATACTAACCAGTCCCAAGTCTCATCGTTTCATCGTTGATAGTTTCTTGGGAAAACGCAATTTACTTTCTCCCAGTGTGACCTGAAGATGGCTTCTAATCGTTTAGCACGAAAATTTGGACGATAGCAATCTTTGTAATTTTGAACTTTTTCAATATTTTCCTTTTGCTATCGTTTGATCGTTTTTTGATACTAACGTGTGCCAAGTTTCGTCGTTTGATCGTTGATAGTTTCTCGGAAAAACGAAATTCAAAATCGAGCGTAAAGATAGCCGGCGACTTTTTTGTTTTTCAACTTTTTCAACTTTTTTCTTTTGACATCGTTTGATCGTCGTTTGATACTAAATAATCCCAAGTTTCATCGTTTGATCGTTAATAGTTTGTTCATAAAATCCGAATAACTTTCGCCAAGTCTGGCCTAGTGACTTTTTACTGGTGAACGTTGGTACGTCCAGTTGTTAAATTTTTCGACTTTTTCAACTTTTTTCTTTTGATATCGTTTGATCGTCGTTTGATACTAACCAATCCCAAGTTTCGACGTTTGATCGTTGATAGTTTCTCGGAAAAACGAAATTCAAAATCGAGCGTAAAGATAGCCGGCGACTTTTTTGTTTATCAACTTTTTCAACTTTTTTCTTTTGATATCGTTTGATCGTCGTTTGATACTAACCAATCCCAAGTTTCGTCGTTTGATCGTTGATAGGTTCTCGGAAAAACGAAATTCAAAATCAAGCGTAAAGATAGCCGGCGACTTTTTTGTTTTTCGACTTTTTAAACTTTTTCCTTTTGATATCGTTTGATCGTCGTTTGATACTAACCAGTCCCAAGTTTCATCGTTTGATCGTTGATAGTTTCTTGGGAAAACGCAATTTACTTTCTCCCAGTGTGACCTGAAGATGGCTTCTAATCGTTTACCACGAAAATTTGGACGATAGCAATCTTTGTAATTTTGAACTTTTTCAATATTTTCCTTTTGCTATCGTTTGATCGTTTTTTGATACTAACGTGTGCCAAGTTTCGTCGTTTGATCGTTGATAGTTTCTCGGAAAAACGAAATTCAAAATCGAGCGTAAAGATAGCCGGCGACTTTTTTGTTTATCAACTTTTTCAACTTTTCTCTTTGGATATCGTTTGATCGTCGTTTGATACTAACCAACCCCAAGTTTCGTCGTTGATCGTTGATAGTTTCTCGGAAAAACGAAACTCAAAATCGAGCGTAGAGATAGCCGACTAGTTTTTTGTTTTTCAACTTTTTCAACTTTTTTCTTTTGACGTCGTTTGATCGTTTTTTGATACTAAACAATCCCAAGTTTCATCGTTTGACCGTTAATAGTTTGTTCACAAAATCCGAATAACTTTCGCCAAGTCTGGCCTAGTGACTTTTTACTGGTGAACGTTGGTACGTCCAGTTGTTAAATTTTTCGACTTTTTCAACTTTTTTCTTTTGATATCGTTTGATCGTCGTTTGATACTAACCAATCCCAAGTTTCGACGTTTGATCGTTGATAGTTTCTCGGAAAAACGAAATTCAAAATCGAGCGTAAAGATAGCCGGCGACTTTTTTGTTTATCAACTTTTTCAACTTTTTTCTTTTGATATCGTTTGATCGTCGTTTGATACTAACCAATCCCAAGTTTCGTCGTTTGATCGTTGATAGGTTCTCGGAAAAACGAAATTCAAAATCAAGCGTAAAGATAGCCGGCGACTTTTTTGTTTTTCGACTTTTTAAACTTTTTCCTTTTGATATCGTTTGATCGTCGTTTGATACTAACCAGTCCCAAGTTTCATCGTTTGATCGTTGATAGTTTCTTGGGAAAACGCAATTTACTTGCTCCCAGTGTGACCTGAAGTTAGGTAGTAACTCTTTATCCCGAAACTTTGAACAATCGTAATTTTTGTATTTTTGAACTTTTTCAATATTTTCTTTTTGCTATCGTTTGATCGTCGTTTGATACTAATGTATGCCAAGTTTCGTCGTTTGATCGTTGATAGTTTCTCGGAAAAACGAAATTCAAAATCGAACGTAAAGACAGCCGGCTGCTTTTTTGTTTATCAACTTTTTAAACTTTTTTCTTTTGATATCGTTTGATCGTCGTTTGATACTAACCAATCCCAAGTTTCGTCGTTGATCGTTGATAGTTTCTCGGAAAAACGAAATTCAAAATCGAGCGTAAAGATAGCCGACGACTTTTTTGTTTTTCAACTATTTCAACTTTTTTCTTTTGATATCGTTTGATCGTCGTTTGATACTAACCAATCCCAAGTTTCGTCGTTTGATCGTTGATAGGTTCTCGGAAAAACGAAATTCAAAATCAAGCGTAAAGATAGCCGGCGACTTTTTTGTTTTTCGACTTTTTAAACTTTTTCCTTTTGATATCGTTTGATCGTCGTTTGATACTAACCAGTCCCAAGTTTCATCGTTTGATCGTTGATAGTTTCTTGGGAAAACGCAATTTACTTTCTCCCAGTGTGACCTGAAGATGGCTTCTAATCGTTTACCACGAAAATTTGGACGATAGCAATCTTTGTAATTTTGAACTTTTTCAATATTTTCCTTTTGCTATCGTTTGATCGTTTTTTGATACTAACGTGTGCCAAGTTTCGTCGTTTGATCGTTGATAGTTTCTCGGAAAAACGAAATTCAAAATCGAGCGTAAAGATAGCCGGCGACTTTTTTGTTTATCAACTTTTTCAACTTTTCTCTTTGGATATCGTTTGATCGTCGTTTGATACTAACCAACCCCAAGTTTCGTCGTTGATCGTTGATAGTTTCTCGGAAAAACGAAATTCAAAATCGAGCGTAGAGATAGCCGACTAGTTTTTTGTTTTTCAACTTTTTCAACTTTTTTCTTTTGACGTCGTTTGATCGTTTTTTGATACTAAACAATCCCAAGTTTCATCGTTTGACCGTTAATAGTTTGTTCACAAAATCCGAATAACTTTCGCCAAGTCTGGCCTAGTGACTTTTTACTGGTGAACGTTGGTACGTCCAGTTGTTAAATTTTTCGACTTTTTCAACTTTTTTCTTTTGATATCGTTTGATCGTCGTTTGATACTAACCAATCCCAAGTTTCGACGTTTGATCGTTGATAGTTTCTCGGAAAAACGAAATTCAAAATCGAGCGTAAAGATAGCCGGCGACTTTTTTGTTTATCAACTTTTTCAACTTTTTTCTTTTGATATCGTTTGATCGTCGTTTGATACTAACCAATCCCAAGTTTCGTCGTTTGATCGTTGATAGGTTCTCGGAAAAACGAAATTCAAAATCAAGCGTAAAGATAGCCGGCGACTTTTTTGTTTTTCGACTTTTTAAACTTTTTCCTTTTGATATCGTTTGATCGTCGTTTGATACTAACCAGTCCCAAGTTTCATCGTTTGATCGTTGATAGTTTCTTGGGAAAACGCAATTTACTTGCTCCCAGTGTGACCTGAAGTTAGGTAGTAACTCTTTATCCCGAAACTTTGAACAATCGTAATTTTTGTATTTTTGAACTTTTTCAATATTTTCTTTTTGCTATCGTTTGATCGTCGTTTGATACTAATGTATGCCAAGTTTCGTCGTTTGATCGTTGATAGTTTCTCGGAAAAACGAAATTCAAAATCGAACGTAAAGACAGCCGGCTGCTTTTTTGTTTATCAACTTTTTAAACTTTTTTCTTTTGATATCGTTTGATCGTCGTTTGATACTAACCAATCCCAAGTTTCGTCGTTGATCGTTGATAGTTTCTCGGAAAAACGAAATTCAAAATCGAGCGTAAAGATAGCCGACGACTTTTTTGTTTTTCAACTATTTCAACTTTTTTCTTTTGATATCGTTTGATCGTCGTTTGATACTAATGTATGCCAAGTTTCGCCGTTTGATCGTTGATAGTTTCTCGGAAAAACGAAATTCAAAATCGAGCGTAAAGATAGCCGGCGACTTTTTTGTTTATCAACTTTTTCAACTTTTTTCTTTTAATATCGTTTGATCGTCGTTTGATACTAACCAATCCCAAGTTTCATCGTTTGATCGTTGATAGTTTCTTGGGAAAACGCAATTAACTTTGTCCCAGTGTGACCTGAAGTAAGCTAGTAACTTTTCATCCCGAAACTTTGAACAATCGTAATTTTTGTATTTTTGAACTTTTTGAATATTTTCTTCTTTCTATCGTTTGATCGCCGTTTGATACTAACCAATCCCAAGTTTCGTCGTTTGATCGTTGATAGTTTCTCGGAAAAACGAAATTCAAAATCGAGCGTAAAGATAGCCGACGACTTTTTTGTTTATCAACTTTTTCAACTTTTTTCTTTTGATATCGTTTGATCGTCGTTTGATACTAACCAACCCCAAGTTTCGTCGTTTGATCGTTGATAGTTTCTCGGCAAAACGAAATTCAAAATCAAGCGTAAAGATAGCCGGCGACTTTTTTGTTTTTCGACTTTTTAAACTTTTTCCTTTTGATATCGTTTGATCGTCGTTTGATACTAACCAGACCCAAGTTTCATCGTTTGATCGTTGATAGTTTCTTGGGAAAACGCAATTTACTTTCTCCCAGTGTGACCTGAAGATGGCTTCTAATCGTTTACCACGAAAATTTGGACGATAGCAATCTTTGTAATTTTGAACTTTTTCAATATTTTCCTTTTGCTATCGTTTGATCGTTTTTTGATACTAATGTATGCCAAGTTTCGCCGTTTGATCGTTGATAGTTTCTCGGAAAAACGAAATTCAAAATCGAGCGTAAAGATAGCCGACGACTTTTTTGTTTATCAACTTTTTCAACTTTTTTCTTTTGATATCGTTTGATCGTCGTTTGATACTAACCAATCCCAAGTTTCGTCGTTTGATCGTTGATAGTTTCTCGGCAAAACGAAATTCAAAATCAAGCGTAAAGATAGCCGGCGACTTTTTGGTTTTTCGACTTTTTCAACTTTTTCCTTTTGATATCGTTTGATCGTCGTTTGATACTAACCAGTCCCAAGTTTCATCGTTTGATCGTTGATAGTTTCTTGGGAAAACGCAATTTACTTGCTCCCAGTGTGACCTGAAGTTAGGTAGTAACTCTTTATCCCGAAACTTTGAACAATCGTAATTTTTGTATTTTTGAACTTTTTCAATATTTTCTTTTTGCTATCGTTTGATCGTCGTTTGATACTAATGTATGCCAAGTTTCGTCGTTTGATCGTTGATAGTTTCTCGGAAAAACGAAATTCAAAATCGAACGTAAAGACAGCCGGCTGCTTTTTTGTTTATCAACTTTTTAAACTTTTTTCTTTTGATATCGTTTGATCGTCGTTTGATACTAACCAATCCCAAGTTTCGTCGTTGATCGTTGATAGTTTCTCGGAAAAACGAAATTCAAAATCGAGCGTAAAGATAGCCGACGACTTTTTTGTTTTTCAACTATTTCAACTTTTTTCTTTTGATATCGTTTGATCGTCGTTTGATACTAATGTATGCCAAGTTTCGCCGTTTGATCGTTGATAGTTTCTCGGAAAAACGAAATTCAAAATCGAGCGTAAAGATAGCCGGCGACTTTTTTGTTTATCAACTTTTTCAACTTTTTTCTTTTAATATCGTTTGATCGTCGTTTGATACTAACCAATCCCAAGTTTCATCGTTTGATCGTCGATAGTTTCTTGGGAAAACGCAATTAACTTTGTCCCAGTGTGACCTGAAGTAAGCTAGTAACTTTTCATCCCGAAACTTTGAACAATCGTAATTTTTGTATTTTTGAACTTTTTGAATATTTTCTTCTTTCTATCGTTTGATCGCCGTTTGATACTAACCAATCCCAAGTTTCGTCGTTTGATCGTTGATAGTTTCTCGGAAAAACGAAATTCAAAATCGAGCGTAAAGATAGCCGACGACTTTTTTGTTTATCAACTTTTTCAACTTTTTTCTTTTGATATCGTTTGATCGTCGTTTGATACTAACCAACCCCAAGTTTCGTCGTTTGATCGTTGATAGTTTCTCGGCAAAACGAAATTCAAAATCAAGCGTAAAGATAGCCGGCGACTTTTTTGTTTTTCGACTTTTTAAACTTTTTCCTTTTGATATCGTTTGATCGTCGTTTGATACTAACCAGACCCAAGTTTCATCGTTTGATCGTTGATAGTTTCTTGGGAAAACGCAATTTACTTTCTCCCAGTGTGACCTGAAGATGGCTTCTAATCGTTTACCACGAAAATTTGGACGATAGCAATCTTTGTAATTTTGAACTTTTTCAATATTTTCCTTTTGCTATCGTTTGATCGTTTTTTGATACTAATGTATGCCAAGTTTCGCCGTTTGATCGTTGATAGTTTCTCGGAAAAACGAAATTCAAAATCGAGCGTAAAGATAGCCGACGACTTTTTTGTTTATCAACTTTTTCAACTTTTTTCTTTTGATATCGTTTGATCGTCGTTTGATACTAACCAATCCCAAGTTTCGTCGTTTGATCGTTGATAGTTTCTCGGCAAAACGAAATTCAAAATCAAGCGTAAAGATAGCCGGCGACTTTTTGGTTTTTCGACTTTTTCAACTTTTTCCTTTTGATATCGTTTGATCGTCGTTTGATACTAACCAGTCCCAAGTTTCATCGTTTGATCGTTGATAGTTTCTTGGGAAAACGCAATTTACTTGCTCCCAGTGTGACCTGAAGTTAGGTAGTAACTCTTTATCCCGAAACTTTGAACAATCGTAATTTTTGTATTTTTGAACTTTTTCAATATTTTCTTTTTGCTATCGTTTGATCGTCGTTTGATACTAATGTATGCCAAGTTTCGTCGTTTGATCGTTGATAGTTTCTCGGAAAAACGAAATTCAAAATCGAACGTAAAGACAGCCGGCTGCTTTTTTGTTTATCAACTTTTTAAACTTTTTTCTTTTGATATCGTTTGATCGTCGTTTGATACTAACCAATCCCAAGTTTCGTCGTTGATCGTTGATAGTTTCTCGGAAAAACGAAATTCAAAATCGAGCGTAAAGATAGCCGACGACTTTTTTGTTTTTCAACTATTTCAACTTTTTTCTTTTGATATCGTTTGATCGTCGTTTGATACTAATGTATGCCAAGTTTCGCCGTTTGATCGTTGATAGTTTCTCGGAAAAACGAAATTCAAAATCGAGCGTAAAGATAGCCGGCGACTTTTTTGTTTATCAACTTTTTCAACTTTTTTCTTTTAATATCGTTTGATCGTCGTTTGATACTAACCAATCCCAAGTTTCATCGTTTGATCGTCGATAGTTTCTTGGGAAAACGCAATTAACTTTGTCCCAGTGTGACCTGAAGTAAGCTAGTAACTTTTCATCCCGAAACTTTGAACAATCGTAATTTTTGTATTTTTGAACTTTTTGAATATTTTCTTCTTTCTATCGTTTGATCGCCGTTTGATACTAACCAATCCCAAGTTTCGTCGTTTGATCGTTGATAGTTTCTCGGAAAAACGAAATTCAAAATCGAGCGTAAAGATAGCCGACGACTTTTTTGTTTATCAACTTTTTCAACTTTTTTCTTTTGATATCGTTTGATCGTCGTTTGATACTAACCAACCCCAAGTTTCGTCGTTTGATCGTTGATAGTTTCTCGGCAAAACGAAATTCAAAATCAAGCGTAAAGATAGCCGGCGACTTTTTTGTTTTTCGACTTTTTAAACTTTTTCCTTTTGATATCGTTTGATCGTCGTTTGATACTAACCAGACCCAAGTTTCATCGTTTGATCGTTGATAGTTTCTTGGGAAAACGCAATTTACTTTCTCCCAGTGTGACCTGAAGATGGCTTCTAATCGTTTACCACGAAAATTTGGACGATAGCAATCTTTGTAATTTTGAACTTTTTCAATATTTTCCTTTTGCTATCGTTTGATCGTTTTTTGATACTAATGTATGCCAAGTTTCGCCGTTTGATCGTTGATAGTTTCTCGGAAAAACGAAATTCAAAATCGAGCGTAAAGATAGCCGACGACTTTTTTGTTTATCAACTTTTTCAACTTTTTTCTTTTGATATCGTTTGATCGTCGTTTGATACTAACCAATCCCAAGTTTCGTCGTTTGATCGTTGATAGTTTCTCGGCAAAACGAAATTCAAAATCAAGCGTAAAGATAGCCGGCGACTTTTTGGTTTTTCGACTTTTTCAACTTTTTCCTTTTGATATCGTTTGATCGTCGTTTGATACTAACCAGTCCCAAGTTTCATCGTTTGATCGTTGATAGTTTCTTGGGAAAACGCAATTTACTTTCTCCCAGTGTGACCTGAAGATGGCTTCTAATCGTTTACCACGAAAATTTGGACGATAGCAATCTTTGTAATTTTGAACTTTTTCAATATTTTCCTTTTGCTATCGTTTGATCGTTTTTTGATACTAACGTGTGCCAAGTTTCGTCGTTTGATCGTTGATAGTTTCTCGGAAAAACGAAATTCGAAATCGAGCGTAAAGATAGTCGGCGACTTTTTTGTTTATCAACTTTTTCAACTTTTTTCTTTTGATATCGTTTGATCGTCGTTTGATACTAATGTATGCCAAGTTTCGCCGTTTGATCGTTGATAGTTTCTCGGAAAAACGAAATTCAAAATCGAGCGTAAAGATAGCCGGCGACTTTTTGGTTTTTCAACTTTTTCAACTTTTTTCTTTTGATATCGCTTGATCGTCGTTTGATACTAACGTGTGCCAAGTTTCGTCGTTTGATCGTTGATAGTTTCTCGGAAAAACGAAATTCAAAATCGAGCGTAAAGATAGCCGGCGACTTTTTTGTTTATCAACTTTTTTAACTTTTTTCTTTTAATATCGTTTGATCGTCGTTTGATACTAACCAATCCCAAGTTTCATCGTTTGATCGTTGATAGTTTCTTGGGAAAACGCAATTAACTTTGTCCCAGTGTGACCTGAAGTAAGCTAGTAACTTTTCATCCCGAAACTTTGAATAATCGTAATTTTTCTATTTTTGAACTTTTTTAATATTTTCTTCCTTCTATCGTTTGATCGCCGTTTGATACTAACCAATCCCAAGTTTCGTCGTTTGATCGTTGATAGTTTCTCGGAAAAACGAAATTCAAAATCGAGCGTAAAGATAGCCGACGACTTTTTTGTTTATCAACTTTTTCAACTTTTTTCTTTTGATATCGTTTGATCGTCGTTTGATACTAACCAATCCCAAGTTTCGTCGTTTGATCGTTGATAGTTTCTCGGCAAAACGAAATTCAAAATCAAGCGTAAAGATAGCCGGCGACTTTTTTGTTTTTCGACTTTTTAAACTTTTTCCTTTTGATATCGTTTGATCGTCGTTTGATACTAACCAGTCCCAAGTTTCATCGTTTGATCGTTGATAGTTTCTTGGGAAAACGCAATTTACTTGCTCCCAGTGTGACCTGAAGTTAGGTAGTAACTCTTTATCCCGAAACTTTGAACAATCGTAATTTTTGTATTTTTGAACTTTTTCAATATTTTCTTTTTGCTATCGTTTGATCGTCGTTTGATACTAATGTATGCCAAGTTTCGTCGTTTGATCGTTGATAGTTTCTCGGAAAAACGAAATTCAAAATCGAACGTAAAGACAGCCGGCTGCTTTTTTGTTTATCAACTTTTTTAACTTTTTTCTTTTGATATCGTTTGATCGTCGTTTGATACTAACCAATCCCAAGTTTCGTCGTTGATCGTTGATAGTTTCTCGGAAAAACGAAATTCAAAATCGAGCGTAAAGATAGCCGACGACTTTTTTGTTTTTCCACTATTTCAACTTTTTTCTTTTGATATCGTTTGATCGTCGTTTGATACTAATGTATGCCAAGTTTCGCCGTTTGATCGTTGATAGTTTCTCGGAAAAACGAAATTCAAAATCAAGCGTAAAGATAGCCGGCGACTTTTTTGTTTATCAACTTTTTCAACTTTTTTCTTTTAATATCGTTTGATCGTCGTTTGATACTAACCAATCCCAAGTTTCATCGTTTGATCGTTGATAGTTTCTTGGGAAAACGCAATTAACTTTGTCCCAGTGTGACCTGAAGTAAGCTAGTAACTTTTCATCCCGAAACTTTGAATAATCGTAATTTTTGTATTTTTGAACTTTTTGAATATTTTCTTCTTTCTATCGTTTGATCGCCGTTTGATACTAACCAATCCCAAGTTTCGTCGTTTGATCGTTGATAGTTTCTCGGAAAAACGAAATTCAAAATCGAGCGTAAAGATAGCCGACGACTTTTTTGTTTATCAACTGTTTCAACTTTTTTCTTTTGATATCGTTTGATCGTCGTTTGATACTAACCAACCCCAAGTTTCGTCGTTTGATCGTTGATAGTTTCTCGGCAAAACGAAATTCAAAATCAAGCGTAAAGATAGCCGGCGACTTTTTTGTTTTTCGACTTTTTAAACTTTTTCCTTTTGATATCGTTTGATCGTCGTTTGATACTAACCAAACCCAAGTTTCATCGTTTGATCGTTGATAGTTTCTTGGGAAAACGCAATTTACTTTCTCCCAGTGTGACCTGAAGATGGCTTCTAATCGTTTACCACGAAAATTTGGACGAAAGCAATCTTTGTAATTTTGAACTTTTTCAATATTTTCCTTTTGCTATCGTTTGATCGTTTTTTGATACTAACGTGTGCCAAGTTTCGTCGTTTGATCGTTGATAGTTTCTCGGAAAAACGAAATTCGAAATCGAGCGTAAAGATAGCCGGCGACTTTTTTGTTTATCAACTTTTTCAACTTTTTTCTTTTGATATCGTTTGATCGTCGTTTGATACTAATGTATGCCAAGTTTCGCCGTTTGATCGTTGATAGTTTCTCGGAAAAACGAAATTCAAAATCGAGCGTAAAGATAGCCGGCGACTTTTTGGTTTTTCAACTTTTTCAACTTTTTTCTTTTGATATCGTTTGATCGTCGTTTGATACTAACGTGTGCCAAGTTTCGTCGTTTGATCGTTGATAGTTTCTCGGAAAAACGAAATTCAAAATCGAGCGTAAAGATAGCCGGCGACTTTTTTGTTTATCAACTTTTTCAACTTTTTTCTTTTAATATCGTTTGATCGTCGTTTGATACTAACCAATCCCAAGTTTCATCGTTTCATCGTTGATAGTTTCTTGGGAAAACGCAATTAACTTTGTCCCAGTGTGACCTGAAGTAAGCTAGTAACTTTTCATCCCGAAACTTTGAATAATCGTAATTTTTGTATTTTTGAACTTTTTTAATATTTTCTTCTTTCTATCGTTTGATCGCCGTTTGATACTAACGTGTGCCAAGTTTCGTCGTTTGATCGTTGATAGTTTTTCGGAAAAACGAAATTCGAAATCGAGCGTAAAGATAGCCGACGACTTTTTTGTTTTTCAACTTTTTCAACTTTTTTCTTTTGATATCGTTTGATCGTCGTTTGATACTAACCAATCCCAAGTTTCATCGTTTCATCGTTAATAGTTTGTTCACAAAATCCGAATAACTTTCGCCAAGTCTGGCCTAGTGACTTTTTACTGGTGAACGTTGGTACATCCAGATGTTAAATTTTTCGACTTTTTAAACTTTTTCCTTTTGCTATCGTTTGATCGTTGTTTGATACTAACGTGTGCCAAGTTTCGTCGTTTGATCGTTGATAGATTCTTGGGAAAACGCAATTTACTTTTTCCCAGTGTGACCTGAAGTTAGCTAGTAACTTTTTATCCCGAAACTTTGAACAATCGTAATTTTTGTATTTTTGAACTTTTTCAATATTTTCTTTGTGCTATCGTTTGATCGTCGTTTGATACTAATCAATCCCAAGTTTCATCGTTTGATCGTTGATAGTTTCTTGGGAAAACGTAATTTACTTGCTCCCAGTGTGACCTGAAGATGGCTTCTAACCGTTTACCACGAAAATTTGGACGGTAGGAATTTTTGTAATTTTGAACTTTTTCAATATTTTCCTTTCGCTATCGTTTGATCGTCGTTTGATACTAACGTGTGCCAAGTTTCGTCGTTTGATCGTTCATGGTTTCTCGGAAAAACGAAATTCAAAATCGAGCGTAAAGATAGCCGGCGACTTTTTTGTTTATCAACTTTTTCAACTTTTTTCTTTTGATATCGTTTGATCGTCGTTTGATACTAATGTATGCCAAGTTTCGCCGTTTGATCGTTGATAGTTTCTTGGGAAAACGCAATTAACTTTGTCCCAGTGTGACCTGAAGTAAGCTAGTAACTTTTCATCCCGAAACTTTGAATAATCGTAATTTTTGTATTTTTGAACTTTTTTAATATTTTCTTCTTTCTATCGTTTGATCGCCGTTTGATACTAACGAATCCCAAGTTTCGTCGTTTGATCGTTGATAGTTTCTCGGAAAAACGAAATTCAAAATCGAGCGTAAAGATAGCCGACGACTTTTTTGTTTATCAACTTTTTCAACTTTTTTCTTTTGATATCGTTTGATCGTCGTTTGATACTAACCAACCCCAAGTTTCGTCGTTTGATCGTTGATAGTTTCTCGGCAAAACGAAATTCAAAATCAAGCGTAAAGATAGCCGGCGACTTTTTTGTTTTTCGACTTTTTAAACTTTTTCCTTTTGATATCGTTTGATCGTCGTTTGATACTAACCAGTCCCAAGTTTCACCGTTTGATCGTTGATAGTTTCTTGGGAAAACGCAATTTACTTTCTCCCAGTGTGACCTGAAGATGGCTTCTAATCGTTTACCACGAAAATTTGGACGATAGCAATCTTTGTAATTTTGAACTTTTTCAATATTTTCCTTTTGCTATCGTTTGATCGTTTTTTGATGCTAACGTGTGCCAAGTTTCGTCGTTTGATCGTTGATAGTTTCTCGGAAAAACGAAATTCGAAATCGAGCGTAAAGATAGCCGGCGACTTTTTTGTTTATCAACTTTTTCAACTTTTTTCTTTTGATATCGTTTGATCGTCGTTTGATACTAATGTATGCCAAGTTTCGCCGTTTGATCGTTGATAGTTTCTCGGAAAAACGAAATTCAAAATCGAGCGTAAAGATAGCCGGCGACTTTTTGGTTTTTCAACTTTTTCAACTTTTTTCTTTTGATATCGTTTGATCGTCGTTTGATACTAACGTGTGCCAAGTTTCGTCGTTTGATCGTTGATAGTTTCTCGGAAAAACGAAATTCAAAATCGAGCGTAAAGATAGCCGGCGACTTTTTTGTTTATCAACTTTTTCAACTTTTTTCTTTTAATATCGTTTGATCGTCGTTTGATACTAACCAATCCCAAGTTTCATCGTTTGATCGTTGATAGTTTCTTGGGAAAACGCAATTAACTTTGTCCCAGTGTGACCTGAAGTAAGCTAGTAACTTTTCATCCCGAAACTTTGAATAATCGTAATTTTTGTATTTTTGAACTTTTTTAATATTTTCTTCCTTCTATCGTTTGATCGCCGTTTGATACTAACCAATCCCAAGTTTCGTCGTTTGATCGTTGATAGTTTCTCGGAAAAACGAAATTCAAAATCGAGCGTAAAGATAGCCGACGACTTTTTTGTTTATCAACTTTTTCAACTTTTTTCTTTTGATATCGTTTGATCGTCGTTTGATACTAACCAATCCCAAGTTTCGTCGTTTGATCGTTGATAGTTTCTCGGCAAAACGAAATTCAAAATCAAGCGTAAAGATAGCCGGCGACTTTTTTGTTTTTCGACTTTTTAAACTTTTTCCTTGCGATATCGTTTGATCGTCGTTTGATACTAACCAGTCCCAAGTTTCATCGTTTGATCGTTGATAGTTTCTTGGGAAAACGCAATTTACTTGCTCCCAGTGTGACCTGAAGTTAGGTAGTAACTCTTTATCCCGAAACTTTGAACAATCGTAATTTTTGTATTTTTGAACTTTTTCAATATTTTCTTTTTGCTATCGTTTGATCGTCGTTTGATACTAATGTATGCCAAGTTTCGTCGTTTGATCGTTGATAGTTTCTCGGAAAAACGAAATTCAAAATCGAACGTAAAGACAGCCGGCGGCTTTTTTGTTTATCAACTTTTTTAACTTTTTTCTTTTGATATCGTTTGATCGTCGTTTGATACTAACCAATCCCAAGTTTCGTCGTTGATCGTTGATAGTTTCTCGGAAAAACGAAATTCAAAATCGAGCGTAAAGATAGCCGACGACTTTTTTGTTTTTCAACTATTTCAACTTTTTTCTTTTGATATCGTTTGATCGTCGTTTGATACTAATGTATGCCAAGTTTCGCCGTTTGATCGTTGATAGTTTCTCGGAAAAACGAAATTCAAAATCGAGCGTAAAGATAGCCGGCGACTTTTTGGTTTTTCAACTTTTTCAACTTTTTTCTTTTGATATCGTTTGATCGTCGTTTGATACTAACGTGTGCCAAGTTTCGTCGTTTGATCGTTGATAGTTTCTCGGAAAAACGAAATTCAAAATCGAGCGTAAAGATAGCCGGCGACTTTTTTGTTTATCAACTTTTTCAACTTTTTTCTTTTAATATCGTTTGATCGTCGTTTGATACTAACCAATCCCAAGTTTCATCGTTTCATCGTTGATAGTTTCTTGGGAAAACGCAATTAACTTTGTCCCAGTGTGACCTGAAGTAAGCTAGTAACTTTTCATCCCGAAACTTTGAATAATCGTAATTTTTGTATTTTTGAACTTTTTTAATATTTTCTTCTTTCTATCGTTTGATCGCCGTTTGATACTAACGTGTGCCAAGTTTCGTCGTTTGATCGTTGATAGTTTTTCGAAAAACGAAATTCGAAATCGAGCGTAAAGATAGCCGACGACTTTTTTGTTTTTCAACTTTTTCAACTTTTTTCTTTTGATATCGTTTGATCGTCGTTTGATACTAACCAATCCCAAGTTTCATCGTTTCATCGTTAATAGTTTGTTCACAAAATCCGAATAACTTTCGCCAAGTCTGGCCTAGTGACTTTTTACTGGTGAACGTTGGTACATCCAGATGTTAAATTTTTCGACTTTTTAAACTTTTTCCTTTTGCTATCGTTTGATCGTTGTTTGATACTAACGTGTGCCAAGTTTCGTCGTTTGATCGTTGATAGATTCTTGGGAAAACGCAATTTACTTTTTCCCAGTGTGACCTGAAGTTAGCTAGTAACTTTTTATCCCGAAACTTTGAACAATCGTAATTTTTGTATTTTTGAACTTTTTCAATATTTTCTTTGTGCTATCGTTTGATCGTCGTTTGATACTAATCAATCCCAAGTTTCATCGTTTGATCGTTGATAGTTTCTTGGGAAAACGTAATTTACTTGCTCCCAGTGTGACCTGAAGATGGCTTCTAACCGTTTACCACGAAAATTTGGACGGTAGCAATTTTTGTAATTTTAAACTTTTTCAATATTTTCCTTTCGCTATCGTTTGATCGTCGTTTGATACTAACGTGTGCCAAGTTTCGTCGTTTGATCGTTCATGGTTTCTCGGAAAAACGAAATTCAAAATCGAGCGTAAAGATAGCCGGCGACTTTTTTGTTTATCAACTTTTTCAACTTTTTTCTTTTGATATCGTTTGATCGTCGTTTGATACTAATGTATGCCAAGTTTCGCCGTTTGATCGTTGATAGTTTCTCGGAAAAACGAAATTTAAAATCGAGCGTAAAGATAGCCGGCGACTTTTTTGTTTATCAACTTTTTCAACTTTTTTCTTTTAATATCGTTTGAGCGTCGTTTGATACTAACCAATCCCAAGTTTCATCGTTTGATCGTTGATAGTTTCTTGGGAAAACGCAATTAACTTTGTCCCAGTGTGACCTGAAGTAAGCTAGTAACTTTTCATCCCGAAACTTTGAATAATCGTAATTTTTGTATTTTTGAACTTTTTTAATATTTTCTTCTTTCTATCGTTTGATCGCCGTTTGATACTAACCAATCCCAAGTTTCGTCGTTTGATCGTTGATAGTTTCTCGGAAAAACGAAATTCAAAATCGAGCGTAAAGATAGCCGACGACTTTTTTGTTTATCAACTTTTTCAACTTTTTTCTTTTGATATCGTTTGATCGTCGTTTGATACTAACCAACCCCAAGTTTCGTCGTTTGATCGTTGATAGTTTCTCGGCAAAACGAAATTCAAAATCAAGCGTAAAGATAGCCGGCGACTTTTTTGTTTTTCGACTTTTTAAACTTTTTCCTTTTGATATCGTTTGATCGTCGTTTGATACTAACCAGTCCCAAGTTTCACCGTTTGATCGTTGATAGTTTCTTGGGAAAACGCAATTTACTTTCTCCCAGTGTGACCTGAAGATGGCTTCTAATCGTTTACCACGAAAATTTGGACGATAGCAATCTTTGTAATTTTGAACTTTTTCAATATTTTCCTTTTGCTATCGTTTGATCGTTTTTTGATACTAACGTGTGCCAAGTTTCGTCGTTTGATCGTTGATAGTTTCTCGGAAAAACGAAATTCGAAATCGAGCGTAAAGATAGCCGGCGACTTTTTTGTTTATCAACTTTTTCAACTTTTTTCTTTTGATATCGTTTGATCGTTGTTTGATACTAATGTATGCCAAGTTTCGCCGTTTGATCGTTGATAGTTTCTCGGAAAAACGAAATTCAAAATCGAGCGTAAAGATAGCCGGCGACTTTTTGGTTTTTCAACTTTTTCAACTTTTTTCTTTTGATATCGTTTGATCGTCGTTTGATACTAACGTGTGCCAAGTTTCGCCGTTTGATCGTTGATAGTTTCTCGGCAAAACGAAATTCAAAATCAAGCGTAAAGATAGCCGGCGACTTTTTTGTTTTTCGACTTTTTAAACTTTTTCCTTGCGATATCGTTTGATCGTCGTTTGATACTAACCAGTCCCAAGTTTCATCGTTTGATCGTTGATAGTTTCTTGGGAAAACGCAATTTACTTGCTCCCAGTGTGACCTGAAGTTAGGTAGTAACTCTTTATCCCGAAACTTTGAACAATCGTAATTTTTGTATTTTTGAACTTTTTCAATATTTTCTTTTTGCTATCGTTTGATCGTCGTTTGATACTAATGTATGCCAAGTTTCGTCGTTTGATCGTTGATAGTTTCTCGGAAAAACGAAATTCAAAATCGAACGTAAAGACAGCCGGCGGCTTTTTTGTTTATCAACTTTTTTAACTTTTTTCTTTTGATATCGTTTGATCGTCGTTTGATACTAACCAATCCCAAGTTTCGTCGTTGATCGTTGATAGTTTCTCGGAAAAACGAAATTCAAAATCGAGCGTAAAGATAGCCGACGACTTTTTTGTTTTTCAACTATTTCAACTTTTTTCTTTTGATATCGTTTGATCGTCGTTTGATACTAATGTATGCCAAGTTTCGCCGTTTGATCGTTGATAGTTTCTCGGAAAAACGAAATTCAAAATCGAGCGTAAAGATAGCCGGCGACTTTTTTGTTTTTCAACTATTTCAACTTTTTTCTTTTGATATCGTTTGATCGTCGTTTGATACTAACGTGTGCCAAGTTTCGTCGTTTGATCGTTGATAGTTTCTCGGAAAAACGAAATTCAAAATCGAGCGTAAAGATAGCCGGCGACTTTTTTGTTTATCAACTTTTTCAACTTTTTTCTTTTAATATCGTTTGATCGTCGTTTGATACTAACCAATCCCAAGTTTCATCGTTTGATCGTTGATAGTTTCTTGGGAAAACGCAATTAACTTTGTCCCAGTGTGACCTGAAGTAAGCTAGTAACTTTTCATCCCGAAACTTTGAATAATCGTAATTTTTGTATTTTTGAACTTTTTTAATATTTTCTTCCTTCTATCGTTTGATCGCCGTTTGATACTAACCAATCCCAAGTTTCGTCGTTTGATCGTTGATAGTTTCTCGGCAAAACGAAATTCAAAATCAAGCGTAAAGATAGCCGGCGACTTTTTTGTTTTTCGACTTTTTAAACTTTTTCCTTTTGATATCGTTTGATCGTCGTTTGATACTAATGTATGCCAAGTTTCGCCGTTTGATCGTTGATAGTTTCTCGGAAAAACGAAATTCAAAATCGAGCGTAAAGATAGCCGGCGACTTTTTTGTTTTTCAACTTTTTCAACTTTTTTCTTTTAATATCGTTTGATCGTCGTTTGATACTAACCAATCCCAAGTTTCATCGTTTGATCGTTGATAGTTTCTTGGGAAAACGCAATTAACTTTGTCCCAGTGTGACCTGAAGTAAGCTAGTAACTTTTCATCCCGAAACTTTGAATAATCGTAATTTTTGTATTTTTGAACTTTTTTAATATTTTCTTCCTTCTATCGTTTGATCGCCGTTTGATACTAACCAATCCCAAGTTTCGTCGTTTGATCGTTGATAGTTTCTCGGAAAAACGAAATTCAAAATCGAGCGTAAAGATAGCCGACGACTTTTTTGTTTATCAACTTTTTCAACTTTTTTCTTTTGATATCGTTTGATCGTCGTTTGATACTAACCAATCCCAAGTTTCGTCGTTTGATCGTTGATAGTTTCTCGGCAAAACGAAATTCAAAATCAAGCGTAAAGATAGCCGGCGACTTTTTTGTTTTTCGACTTTTTAAACTTTTTCCTTTTGATATCGTTTGATCGTCGTTTGATACTAATGTATGCCAAGTTTCGCCGTTTGATCGTTGATAGTTTCTCGGAAAAACGAAATTCAAAATCGAGCGTAAAGATAGCCGGCGACTTTTTTGTTTTTCAACTTTTTCAACTTTTTTCTTTTAATATCGTTTGATCGTCGTTTGATACTAACCAATCCCAAGTTTCATCGTTTGATCGTTGATAGTTTCTTGGGAAAACGCAATTAACTTTGTCCCAGTGTGACCTGAAGTAAGCTAGTAACTTTTCATCCCGAAACTTTGAATAATCGTAATTTTTGTATTTTTGAACTTTTTTAATATTTTCTTCCTTCTATCGTTTGATCGCCGTTTGATACTAACCAATCCCAAGTTTCGTCGTTTGATCGTTGATAGTTTCTCGGAAAAACGAAATTCAAAATCGAGCGTAAAGATAGCCGACGACTTTTTTGTTTATCAACTTTTTCAACTTTTTTCTTTTGATATCGTTTGATCGTCGTTTGATACTAACCAATCCCAAGTTTCGTCGTTTGATCGTTGATAGTTTCTCGGCAAAACGAAATTCAAAATCAAGCGTAAAGATAGCCGGCGACTTTTTTGTTTTTCGACTTTTTAAACTTTTTCCTTTTGATATCGTTTGATCGTCGTTTGATACTAATGTATGCCAAGTTTCGCCGTTTGATCGTTGATAGTTTCTCGGAAAAACGAAATTCAAAATCGAGCGTAAAGATAGCCGGCGACTTTTTTGTTTTTCAACTTTTTCCACTTTTTTCTTTTAATATCGTTTGATCGTCGTTTGATACTAACCAATCCCAAGTTTCATCGTTTGATCGTTGATAGTTTCTTGGGAAAACGCAATTAACTTTGTCCCAGTGTGACCTGAAGTAAGCTAGTAACTTTTCATCCCGAAACTTTGAATAATCGTAATTTTTGTATTTTTGAACTTTTTTAATATTTTCTTCCTTCTATCGTTTGATCGCCGTTTGATACTAACCAATCCCAAGTTTCGTCGTTTGATCGTTGATAGTTTCTCGGAAAAACGAAATTCAAAATCGAGCGTAAAGATAGCCGACGACTTTTTTGTTTATCAACTTTTTCAACTTTTTTCTTTTGATATCGTTTGATCGTCGTTTGATACTAACCAATCCCAAGTTTCGTCGTTTGATCGTTGATAGTTTCTCGGCAAAACGAAATTCAAAATCAAGCGTAAAGATAGCCGGCGACTTTTTTGTTTTTCGACTTTTTAAACTTTTTCCTTTTGATATCGTTTGATCGTCGTTTGATACTAACCAGTCCCAAGTTTCATCGTTTGATCGTTGATAGTTTCTTGGGAAAACGCAATTTACTTGCTCCCAGTGTGACCTGAAGTTAGGTAGTAACTCTTTATCCCGAAACTTTGAACAATCGTAATTTTTGTATTTTTGAACTTTTTCAATATTTTCTTTTTGCTATCGTTTGATCGTCGTTTGATACTAATGTATGCCAAGTTTCGTCGTTTGATCGTTGATAGTTTCTCGGAAAAACGAAATTCAAAATCGAACGTAAAGACAGCCGGCGGCTTTTTTGTTTATCAACTTTTTTAACTTTTTTCTTTTGATATCGTTTGATCGTCGTTTGATACTAACCAATCCCAAGTTTCGTCGTTGATCGTTGATAGTTTCTCGGAAAAACGAAATTCAAAATCGAGCGTAAAGATAGCCGACGACTTTTTTGTTTTTCAACTATTTCAACTTTTTTCTTTTGATATCGTTTGATCGTCGTTTGATACTAACGTGTGCCAAGTTTCGTCGTTTGATCGTTCATGGTTTCTCGGAAAAACGAAATTCAAAATCGAGCGTAAAGATAGCCGGCGACTTTTTTGTTTATCAACTTTTTCAACTTTTTTCTTTTAATATCGTTTGATCGTCGTTTGATACTAATGTATGCCAAGTTTCGCCGTTTGATCGTTGATAGTTTCTCGGAAAAACGAAATTTAAAATCGAGCGTAAAGATAGCCGGCGACTTTTTTGTTTATCAACTTTTTCAACTTTTTTCTTTTAATATCGTTTGATCGTCGTTTGATACTAACCAATCCCAAGTTTCATCGTTTGATCGTTGATAGTTTCTTGGGAAAACGCAATTAACTTTGTCCCAGTGTGACCTGAAGTAAGCTAGTAACTTTTCATCCCGAAACTTTGAATAATCGTAATTTTTGTATTTTTGAACTTTTTTAATATTTTCTTCTTTCTATCGTTTGATCGCCGTTTGATACTAACCAATCCCAAGTTTCGTCGTTTGATCGTTGATAGTTTCTCGGAAAAACGAAATTCAAAATCGAGCGTAAAGATAGCCGACGACTTTTTTGTTTATCAACTTTTTCAACTTTTTTCTTTTGATATCGTTTGATCGTCGTTTGATACTAACCAACCCCAAGTTTCGTCGTTTGATCGTTGATAGTTTCTCGGCAAAACGAAATTCAAAATCAAGCGTAAAGATAGCCGGCGACTTTTTTGTTTTTCGACTTTTTAAACTTTTTCCTTTTGATATCGTTTGATCGTCGTTTGATACTAACCAGTCCCAAGTTTCACCGTTTGATCGTTGATAGTTTCTTGGGAAAACGCAATTTACTTTCTCCCAGTGTGACCTGAAGATGGCTTCTAATCGTTTACCACGAAAATTTGGACGATAGCAATCTTTGTAATTTTGAACTTTTTCAATATTTTCCTTTTGCTATCGTTTGATCGTTTTTTGATACTAACGTGTGCCAAGTTTCGTCGTTTGATCGTTGATAGTTCCTCGGAAAAACGAAATTCGAAATCGAGCGTAAAGATAGCCGGCGACTTTTTTGTTTATCAACTTTTTCAACTTTTTTCTTTTGATATCGTTTGATCGTCGTTTGATACTAACCAATCCCAAGTTTCGTCGTTTGATCGTTGATAGGTTCTCGGAAAAACGAAATTCAAAATCAAGCGTAAAGATAGCCGGCGACTTTTTTGTTTTTCGACTTTTTAAACTTTTTCCTTTTGATATCGTTTGATCGTCGTTTGATACTAACCAGTCCCAAGTTTCATCGTTTGATCGTTGATAGTTTCTTGGGAAAACGCAATTTACTTGCTCCCAGTGTGACCTGAAGTTAGGTAGTAACTCTTTATCCCGAAACTTTGAACAATCGTAATTTTTGTATTTTTGAACTTTTTCAATATTTTCTTTTTGCTATCGTTTGATCGTCGTTTGATACTAATGTATGCCAAGTTTCGTCGTTTGATCGTTGATAGTTTCTCGGAAAAACGAAATTCAAAATCGAACGTAAAGACAGCCGGCTGCTTTTTTGTTTATCAACTTTTTAAACTTTTTTCTTTTGATATCGTTTGATCGTCGTTTGATACTAACCAATCCCAAGTTTCGTCGTTGATCGTTGATAGTTTCTCGGAAAAACGAAATTCAAAATCGAGCGTAAAGATAGCCGACGACTTTTTCGTTTTTCAACTATTTCAACTTTTTTCTTTTGATATCGTTTGATCGTCGTTTGATACTAACCAATCCCAAGTTTCGTCGTTTGATCGTTGATAGGTTCTCGGAAAAACGAAATTCAAAATCAAGCGTAAAGATAGCCGGCGACTTTTTTGTTTTTCGACTTTTTAAACTTTTTCCTTTTGATATCGTTTGATCGTCGTTTGATACTAACCAGTCCCAAGTTTCATCGTTTGATCGTTGATAGTTTCTTGGGAAAACGCAATTTACTTTCTCCCAGTGTGACCTGAAGATGGCTTCTAATCGTTTACCACGAAAATTTGGACGATAGCAATCTTTGTAATTTTGAACTTTTTCAATATTTTCCTTTTGCTATCGTTTGATCGTTTTTTGATACTAACGTGTGCCAAGTTTCGTCGTTTGATCGTTGATAGTTTCTCGGAAAAACGAAATTCAAAATCGAGCGTAAAGATAGCCGGCGACTTTTTTGTTTATCAACTTTTTCAACTTTTCTCTTTGGATATCGTTTGATCGTCGTTTGATACTAACCAACCCCAAGTTTCGTCGTTGATCGTTGATAGTTTCTCGGAAAAACGAAATTCAAAATCGAGCGTAGAGATAGCCGACTAGTTTTTTGTTTTTCAACTTTTTCAACTTTTTTCTTTTGACGTCGTTTGATCGTTTTTTGATACTAAACAATCCCAAGTTTCATCGTTTGACCGTTAATAGTTTGTTCACAAAATCCGAATAACTTTCGCCAAGTCTGGCCTAGTGACTTTTTACTGGTGAACGTTGGTACGTCCAGTTGTTAAATTTTTCGACTTTTTCAACTTTTTTCTTTTGATATCGTTTGATCGTCGTTTGATACTAACCAATCCCAAGTTTCGACGTTTGATCGTTGATAGTTTCTCGGAAAAACGAAATTCAAAATCGAGCGTAAAGATAGCCGGCGACTTTTTTGTTTATCAACTTTTTCAACTTTTTTCTTTTGATATCGTTTGATCGTCGTTTGATACTAACCAATCCCAAGTTTCGTCGTTTGATCGTTGATAGGTTCTCGGAAAAACGAAATTCAAAATCAAGCGTAAAGATAGCCGGCGACTTTTTTGTTTTTCGACTTTTTAAACTTTTTCCTTTTGATATCGTTTGATCGTCGTTTGATACTAACCAGTCCCAAGTTTCATCGTTTGATCGTTGATAGTTTCTTGGGAAAACGCAATTTACTTGCTCCCAGTGTGACCTGAAGTTAGGTAGTAACTCTTTATCCCGAAACTTTGAACAATCGTAATTTTTGTATTTTTGAACTTTTTCAATATTTTCTTTTTGCTATCGTTTGATCGTCGTTTGATACTAATGTATGCCAAGTTTCGTCGTTTGATCGTTGATAGTTTCTCGGAAAAACGAAATTCAAAATCGAACGTAAAGACAGCCGGCTGCTTTTTTGTTTATCAACTTTTTAAACTTTTTTCTTTTGATATCGTTTGATCGTCGTTTGATACTAACCAATCCCAAGTTTCGTCGTTGATCGTTGATAGTTTCTCGGAAAAACGAAATTCAAAATCGAGCGTAAAGATAGCCGACGACTTTTTTGTTTTTCAACTATTTCAACTTTTTTCTTTTGATATCGTTTGATCGTCGTTTGATACTAATGTATGCCAAGTTTCGCCGTTTGATCGTTGATAGTTTCTCGGAAAAACGAAATTCAAAATCGAGCGTAAAGATAGCCGGCGACTTTTTTGTTTATCAACTTTTTCAACTTTTTTCTTTTAATATCGTTTGATCGTCGTTTGATACTAACCAATCCCAAGTTTCATCGTTTGATCGTTGATAGTTTCTTGGGAAAACGCAATTAACTTTGTCCCAGTGTGACCTGAAGATGGCTTCTAATCGTTTACCACGAAAATTTGGACGATAGCAATCTTTGTAATTTTGAACTTTTTCAATATTTTCCTTTTGCTATCGTTTGATCGTTTTTTGATACTAATGTATGCCAAGTTTCGCCGTTTGATCGTTGATAGTTTCTCGGAAAAACGAAATTCAAAATCGAGCGTAAAGATAGCCGACGACTTTTTTGTTTATCAACTTTTTCAACTTTTTTCTTTTGATATCGTTTGATCGTCGTTTGATACTAACCAATCCCAAGTTTCGTCGTTTGATCGTTGATAGTTTCTCGGCAAAACGAAATTCAAAATCAAGCGTAAAGATAGCCGGCGACTTTTTGGTTTTTCGACTTTTTCAACTTTTTCCTTTTGATATCGTTTGATCGTCGTTTGATACTAACCAGTCCCAAGTTTCATCGTTTGATCGTTGATAGTTTCTTGGGAAAACGCAATTTACTTGCTCCCAGTGTGACCTGAAGTTAGGTAGTAACTCTTTATCCCGAAACTTTGAACAATCGTAATTTTTGTATTTTTGAACTTTTTCAATATTTTCTTTTTGCTATCGTTTGATCGTCGTTTGATACTAATGTATGCCAAGTTTCGTCGTTTGATCGTTGATAGTTTCTCGGAAAAACGAAATTCAAAATCGAACGTAAAGACAGCCGGCTGCTTTTTTGTTTATCAACTTTTTAAACTTTTTTCTTTTGATATCGTTTGATCGTCGTTTGATACTAACCAATCCCAAGTTTCGTCGTTGATCGTTGATAGTTTCTCGGAAAAACGAAATTCAAAATCGAGCGTAAAGATAGCCGACGACTTTTTTGTTTTTCAACTATTTCAACTTTTTTCTTTTGATATCGTTTGATCGTCGTTTGATACTAATGTATGCCAAGTTTCGCCGTTTGATCGTTGATAGTTTCTCGGAAAAACGAAATTCAAAATCGAGCGTAAAGATAGCCGGCGACTTTTTTGTTTATCAACTTTTTCAACTTTTTTCTTTTAATATCGTTTGATCGTCGTTTGATACTAACCAATCCCAAGTTTCATCGTTTGATCGTCGATAGTTTCTTGGGAAAACGCAATTAACTTTGTCCCAGTGTGACCTGAAGTAAGCTAGTAACTTTTCATCCCGAAACTTTGAACAATCGTAATTTTTGTATTTTTGAACTTTTTGAATATTTTCTTCTTTCTATCGTTTGATCGCCGTTTGATACTAACCAATCCCAAGTTTCGTCGTTTGATCGTTGATAGTTTCTCGGAAAAACGAAATTCAAAATCGAGCGTAAAGATAGCCGACGACTTTTTTGTTTATCAACTTTTTCAACTTTTTTCTTTTGATATCGTTTGATCGTCGTTTGATACTAACCAACCCCAAGTTTCGTCGTTTGATCGTTGATAGTTTCTCGGCAAAACGAAATTCAAAATCAAGCGTAAAGATAGCCGGCGACTTTTTTGTTTTTCGACTTTTTAAACTTTTTCCTTTTGATATCGTTTGATCGTCGTTTGATACTAACCAGACCCAAGTTTCATCGTTTGATCGTTGATAGTTTCTTGGGAAAACGCAATTTACTTTCTCCCAGTGTGACCTGAAGATGGCTTCTAATCGTTTACCACGAAAATTTGGACGATAGCAATCTTTGTAATTTTGAACTTTTTCAATATTTTCCTTTTGCTATCGTTTGATCGTTTTTTGATACTAATGTATGCCAAGTTTCGCCGTTTGATCGTTGATAGTTTCTCGGAAAAACGAAATTCAAAATCGAGCGTAAAGATAGCCGACGACTTTTTTGTTTATCAACTTTTTCAACTTTTTTCTTTTGATATCGTTTGATCGTCGTTTGATACTAACCAATCCCAAGTTTCGTCGTTTGATCGTTGATAGTTTCTCGGCAAAACGAAATTCAAAATCAAGCGTAAAGATAGCCGGCGACTTTTTGGTTTTTCGACTTTTTCAACTTTTTCCTTTTGATATCGTTTGATCGTCGTTTGATACTAACCAGTCCCAAGTTTCATCGTTTGATCGTTGATAGTTTCTTGGGAAAACGCAATTTACTTTCTCCCAGTGTGACCTGAAGATGGCTTCTAATCGTTTACCACGAAAATTTGGACGATAGCAATCTTTGTAATTTTGAACTTTTTCAATATTTTCCTTTTGCTATCGTTTGATCGTTTTTTGATACTAACGTGTGCCAAGTTTCGTCGTTTGATCGTTGATAGTTTCTCGGAAAAACGAAATTCGAAATCGAGCGTAAAGATAGTCGGCGACTTTTTTGTTTATCAACTTTTTCAACTTTTTTCTTTTGATATCGTTTGATCGTCGTTTGATACTAATGTATGCCAAGTTTCGCCGTTTGATCGTTGATAGTTTCTCGGAAAAACGAAATTCAAAATCGAGCGTAAAGATAGCCGGCGACTTTTTGGTTTTTCAACTTTTTCAACTTTTTTCTTTTGATATCGCTTGATCGTCGTTTGATACTAACGTGTGCCAAGTTTCGTCGTTTGATCGTTGATAGTTTCTCGGAAAAACGAAATTCAAAATCGAGCGTAAAGATAGCCGGCGACTTTTTTGTTTATCAACTTTTTTAACTTTTTTCTTTTAATATCGTTTGATCGTCGTTTGATACTAACCAATCCCAAGTTTCATCGTTTGATCGTTGATAGTTTCTTGGGAAAACGCAATTAACTTTGTCCCAGTGTGACCTGAAGTAAGCTAGTAACTTTTCATCCCGAAACTTTGAATAATCGTAATTTTTCTATTTTTGAACTTTTTTAATATTTTCTTCCTTCTATCGTTTGATCGCCGTTTGATACTAACCAATCCCAAGTTTCGTCGTTTGATCGTTGATAGTTTCTCGGAAAAACGAAATTCAAAATCGAGCGTAAAGATAGCCGACGACTTTTTTGTTTATCAACTTTTTCAACTTTTTTCTTTTGATATCGTTTGATCGTCGTTTGATACTAACCAATCCCAAGTTTCGTCGTTTGATCGTTGATAGTTTCTCGGCAAAACGAAATTCAAAATCAAGCGTAAAGATAGCCGGCGACTTTTTTGTTTTTCGACTTTTTAAACTTTTTCCTTTTGATATCGTTTGATCGTCGTTTGATACTAACCAGTCCCAAGTTTCATCGTTTGATCGTTGATAGTTTCTTGGGAAAACGCAATTTACTTGCTCCCAGTGTGACCTGAAGTTAGGTAGTAACTCTTTATCCCGAAACTTTGAACAATCGTAATTTTTGTATTTTTGAACTTTTTCAATATTTTCTTTTTGCTATCGTTTGATCGTCGTTTGATACTAATGTATGCCAAGTTTCGTCGTTTGATCGTTGATAGTTTCTCGGAAAAACGAAATTCAAAATCGAACGTAAAGACAGCCGGCTGCTTTTTTGTTTATCAACTTTTTTAACTTTTTTCTTTTGATATCGTTTGATCGTCGTTTGATACTAACCAATCCCAAGTTTCGTCGTTGATCGTTGATAGTTTCTCGGAAAAACGAAATTCAAAATCGAGCGTAAAGATAGCCGACGACTTTTTTGTTTTTCCACTATTTCAACTTTTTTCTTTTGATATCGTTTGATCGTCGTTTGATACTAATGTATGCCAAGTTTCGCCGTTTGATCGTTGATAGTTTCTCGGAAAAACGAAATTCAAAATCAAGCGTAAAGATAGCCGGCGACTTTTTTGTTTATCAACTTTTTCAACTTTTTTCTTTTAATATCGTTTGATCGTCGTTTGATACTAACCAATCCCAAGTTTCATCGTTTGATCGTTGATAGTTTCTTGGGAAAACGCAATTAACTTTGTCCCAGTGTGACCTGAAGTAAGCTAGTAACTTTTCATCCCGAAACTTTGAATAATCGTAATTTTTGTATTTTTGAACTTTTTGAATATTTTCTTCTTTCTATCGTTTGATCGCCGTTTGATACTAACCAATCCCAAGTTTCGTCGTTTGATCGTTGATAGTTTCTCGGAAAAACGAAATTCAAAATCGAGCGTAAAGATAGCCGACGACTTTTTTGTTTATCAACTGTTTCAACTTTTTTCTTTTGATATCGTTTGATCGTCGTTTGATACTAACCAACCCCAAGTTTCGTCGTTTGATCGTTGATAGTTTCTCGGCAAAACGAAATTCAAAATCAAGCGTAAAGATAGCCGGCGACTTTTTTGTTTTTCGACTTTTTAAACTTTTTCCTTTTGATATCGTTTGATCGTCGTTTGATACTAACCAAACCCAAGTTTCATCGTTTGATCGTTGATAGTTTCTTGGGAAAACGCAATTTACTTTCTCCCAGTGTGACCTGAAGATGGCTTCTAATCGTTTACCACGAAAATTTGGACGAAAGCAATCTTTGTAATTTTGAACTTTTTCAATATTTTCCTTTTGCTATCGTTTGATCGTTTTTTGATACTAACGTGTGCCAAGTTTCGTCGTTTGATCGTTGATAGTTTCTCGGAAAAACGAAATTCGAAATCGAGCGTAAAGATAGCCGGCGACTTTTTTGTTTATCAACTTTTTCAACTTTTTTCTTTTGATATCGTTTGATCGTCGTTTGATACTAATGTATGCCAAGTTTCGCCGTTTGATCGTTGATAGTTTCTCGGAAAAACGAAATTCAAAATCGAGCGTAAAGATAGCCGGCGACTTTTTGGTTTTTCAACTTTTTCAACTTTTTTCTTTTGATATCGTTTGATCGTCGTTTGATACTAACGTGTGCCAAGTTTCGTCGTTTGATCGTTGATAGTTTCTCGGAAAAACGAAATTCAAAATCGAGCGTAAAGATAGCCGGCGACTTTTTTGTTTATCAACTTTTTCAACTTTTTTCTTTTAATATCGTTTGATCGTCGTTTGATACTAACCAATCCCAAGTTTCATCGTTTCATCGTTGATAGTTTCTTGGGAAAACGCAATTAACTTTGTCCCAGTGTGACCTGAAGTAAGCTAGTAACTTTTCATCCCGAAACTTTGAATAATCGTAATTTTTGTATTTTTGAACTTTTTGAATATTTTCTTCTTTCTATCGTTTGATCGCCGTTTGATACTAACCAATCCCAAGTTTCGTCGTTTGATCGTTGATAGTTTCTCGGAAAAACGAAATTCAAAATCGAGCGTAAAGATAGCCGACGACTTTTTTGTTTATCAACTGTTTCAACTTTTTTCTTTTGATATCGTTTGATCTTCGTTTGATACTAACCAACCCCAAGTTTCGTCGTTTGATCGTTGATAGTTTCTCGGCAAAACGAAATTCAAAATCAAGCGTAAAGATAGCCGGCGACTTTTTTGTTTTTCGACTTTTTAAACTTTTTCCTTTTGATATCGTTTGATCGTCGTTTGATACTAACCAAACCCAAGTTTCATCGTTTGATCGTTGATAGTTTCTTGGGAAAACGCAATTTACTTTCTCCCAGTGTGACCTGAAGATGGCTTCTAATCGTTTACCACGAAAATTTGGACGATAGCAATCTTTGTAATTTTGAACTTTTTCAATATTTTCCTTTTGCTATCGTTTGATCGTTTTTTGATACTAACGTGTGCCAAGTTTCGTCGTTTGATCGTTGATAGTTTCTCGGAAAAACGAAATTCGAAATCGAGCGTAAAGATAGCCGGCGACTTTTTTGTTTATCAACTTTTTCAACTTTTTTCTTTTGATATCGTTTGATCGTCGTTTGATACTAACGTGTGCCAAGTTTCGTCGTTTGATCGTTGATAGTTTCTCGGAAAAACGAAATTCAAAATCGAGCGTAAAGATAGCCGGCGACTTTTTTGTTTATCAACTTTTTCAACTTTTTTCTTTTAATATCGTTTGATCGTCGTTTGATACTAACCAATCCCAAGTTTCATCGTTTCATCGTTGATAGTTTCTTGGGAAAACGCAATTAACTTTGTCCCAGTGTGACCTGAAGTAAGCTAGTAACTTTTCATCCCGAAACTTTGAATAATCGTAATTTTTGTATTTTTGAACTTTTTTAATATTTTCTTCTTTCTATCGTTTGATCGCCGTTTGATACTAACGTGTGCCAAGTTTCGTCGTTTGATCGTTGATAGTTTTTCGGAAAAACGAAATTCGAAATCGAGCGTAAAGATAGCCGACGACTTTTTTGTTTTTCAACTTTTTCAACTTTTTTCTTTTGATATCGTTTGATCGTCGTTTGATACTAACCAATCCCAAGTTTCATCGTTTCATCGTTAATAGTTTGTTCACAAAATCCGAATAACTTTCGCCAAGTCTGGCCTAGTGACTTTTTACTGGTGAACGTTGGTACATCCAGATGTTAAATTTTTCGACTTTTTAAACTTTTTCCTTTTGCTATCGTTTGATCGTTGTTTGATACTAACGTGTGCCAAGTTTCGTCGTTTGATCGTTGATAGATTCTTGGGAAAACGCAATTTACTTTTTCCCAGTGTGACCTGAAGTTAGCTAGTAACTTTTTATCCCGAAACTTTGAACAATCGTAATTTTTGTATTTTTGAACTTTTTCAATATTTTCTTTGTGCTATCGTTTGATCGTCGTTTGATACTAATCAATCCCAAGTTTCATCGTTTGATCGTTGATAGTTTCTTGGGAAAACGTAATTTACTTGCTCCCAGTGTGACCTGAAGATGGCTTCTAACCGTTTACCACGAAAATTTGGACGGTAGCAATTTTTGTAATTTTGAACTTTTTCAATATTTTCCTTTCGCTATCGTTTGATCGTCGTTTGATACTAACGTGTGCCAAGTTTCGTCGTTTGATCGTTCATGGTTTCTCGGAAAAACGAAATTCAAAATCGAGCGTAAAGATAGCCGGCGACTTTTTTGTTTATCAACTTTTTCAACTTTTTCCTTTTGATATCGTTTGATCGTCGTTTGATACTAACCAGTCCCAAGTTTCATCGTTTGATCGTTGATAGTTTCTTGGGAAAACGCAATTTACTTGCTCCCAGTGTGACCTGAAGTTAGGTAGTAACTCTTTATCCCGAAACTTTGAACAATCGTAATTTTTGTATTTTTGAACTTTTTCAATATTTTCTTTTTGCTATCGTTTGATCGTCGTTTGATACTAATGTATGCCAAGTTTCGTCGTTTGATCGTTGATAGTTTCTCGGAAAAACGAAATTCAAAATCGAACGTAAAGACAGCCGGCTGCTTTTTTGTTTATCAACTTTTTAAACTTTTTTCTTTTGATATCGTTTGATCGTCGTTTGATACTAACCAATCCCAAGTTTCGTCGTTGATCGTTGATAGTTTCTCGGAAAAACGAAATTCAAAATCGAGCGTAAAGATAGCCGACGACTTTTTCGTTTTTCAACTATTTCAACTTTTTTCTTTTGATATCGTTTGATCGTCGTTTGATACTAACCAATCCCAAGTTTCGTCGTTTGATCGTTGATAGGTTCTCGGAAAAACGAAATTCAAAATCAAGCGTAAAGATAGCCGGCGACTTTTTTGTTTTTCGACTTTTTAAACTTTTTCCTTTTGATATCGTTTGATCGTCGTTTGATACTAACCAGTCCCAAGTTTCATCGTTTGATCGTTGATAGTTTCTTGGGAAAACGCAATTTACTTTCTCCCAGTGTGACCTGAAGATGGCTTCTAATCGTTTACCACGAAAATTTGGACGATAGCAATCTTTGTAATTTTGAACTTTTTCAATATTTTCCTTTTGCTATCGTTTGATCGTTTTTTGATACTAACGTGTGCCAAGTTTCGTCGTTTGATCGTTGATAGTTTCTCGGAAAAACGAAATTCAAAATCGAGCGTAAAGATAGCCGGCGACTTTTTTGTTTATCAACTTTTTCAACTTTTCTCTTTGGATATCGTTTGATCGTCGTTTGATACTAACCAACCCCAAGTTTCGTCGTTGATCGTTGATAGTTTCTCGGAAAAACGAAATTCAAAATCGAGCGTAGAGATAGCCGACTAGTTTTTTGTTTTTCAACTTTTTCAACTTTTTTCTTTTGACGTCGTTTGATCGTTTTTTGATACTAAACAATCCCAAGTTTCATCGTTTGACCGTTAATAGTTTGTTCACAAAATCCGAATAACTTTCGCCAAGTCTGGCCTAGTGACTTTTTACTGGTGAACGTTGGTACGTCCAGTTGTTAAATTTTTCGACTTTTTCAACTTTTTTCTTTTGATATCGTTTGATCGTCGTTTGATACTAACCAATCCCAAGTTTCGACGTTTGATCGTTGATAGTTTCTCGGAAAAACGAAATTCAAAATCGAGCGTAAAGATAGCCGGCGACTTTTTTGTTTATCAACTTTTTCAACTTTTTTCTTTTGATATCGTTTGATCGTCGTTTGATACTAACCAATCCCAAGTTTCGTCGTTTGATCGTTGATAGGTTCTCGGAAAAACGAAATTCAAAATCAAGCGTAAAGATAGCCGGCGACTTTTTTGTTTTTCGACTTTTTAAACTTTTTCCTTTTGATATCGTTTGATCGTCGTTTGATACTAACCAGTCCCAAGTTTCATCGTTTGATCGTTGATAGTTTCTTGGGAAAACGCAATTTACTTGCTCCCAGTGTGACCTGAAGTTAGGTAGTAACTCTTTATCCCGAAACTTTGAACAATCGTAATTTTTGTATTTTTGAACTTTTTCAATATTTTCTTTTTGCTATCGTTTGATCGTCGTTTGATACTAATGTATGCCAAGTTTCGTCGTTTGATCGTTGATAGTTTCTCGGAAAAACGAAATTCAAAATCGAACGTAAAGACAGCCGGCTGCTTTTTTGTTTATCAACTTTTTAAACTTTTTTCTTTTGATATCGTTTGATCGTCGTTTGATACTAACCAATCCCAAGTTTCGTCGTTGATCGTTGATAGTTTCTCGGAAAAACGAAATTCAAAATCGAGCGTAAAGATAGCCGACGACTTTTTTGTTTTTCAACTATTTCAACTTTTTTCTTTTGATATCGTTTGATCGTCGTTTGATACTAATGTATGCCAAGTTTCGCCGTTTGATCGTTGATAGTTTCTCGGAAAAACGAAATTCAAAATCGAGCGTAAAGATAGCCGGCGACTTTTTTGTTTATCAACTTTTTCAACTTTTTTCTTTTAATATCGTTTGATCGTCGTTTGATACTAACCAATCCCAAGTTTCATCGTTTGATCGTTGATAGTTTCTTGGGAAAACGCAATTAACTTTGTCCCAGTGTGACCTGAAGATGGCTTCTAATCGTTTACCACGAAAATTTGGACGATAGCAATCTTTGTAATTTTGAACTTTTTCAATATTTTCCTTTTGCTATCGTTTGATCGTTTTTTGATACTAATGTATGCCAAGTTTCGCCGTTTGATCGTTGATAGTTTCTCGGAAAAACGAAATTCAAAATCGAGCGTAAAGATAGCCGACGACTTTTTTGTTTATCAACTTTTTCAACTTTTTTCTTTTGATATCGTTTGATCGTCGTTTGATACTAACCAATCCCAAGTTTCGTCGTTTGATCGTTGATAGTTTCTCGGCAAAACGAAATTCAAAATCAAGCGTAAAGATAGCCGGCGACTTTTTGGTTTTTCGACTTTTTCAACTTTTTCCTTTTGATATCGTTTGATCGTCGTTTGATACTAACCAGTCCCAAGTTTCATCGTTTGATCGTTGATAGTTTCTTGGGAAAACGCAATTTACTTGCTCCCAGTGTGACCTGAAGTTAGGTAGTAACTCTTTATCCCGAAACTTTGAACAATCGTAATTTTTGTATTTTTGAACTTTTTCAATATTTTCTTTTTGCTATCGTTTGATCGTCGTTTGATACTAATGTATGCCAAGTTTCGTCGTTTGATCGTTGATAGTTTCTCGGAAAAACGAAATTCAAAATCGAACGTAAAGACAGCCGGCTGCTTTTTTGTTTATCAACTTTTTAAACTTTTTTCTTTTGATATCGTTTGATCGTCGTTTGATACTAACCAATCCCAAGTTTCGTCGTTGATCGTTGATAGTTTCTCGGAAAAACGAAATTCAAAATCGAGCGTAAAGATAGCCGACGACTTTTTTGTTTTTCAACTATTTCAACTTTTTTCTTTTGATATCGTTTGATCGTCGTTTGATACTAATGTATGCCAAGTTTCGCCGTTTGATCGTTGATAGTTTCTCGGAAAAACGAAATTCAAAATCGAGCGTAAAGATAGCCGGCGACTTTTTTGTTTATCAACTTTTTCAACTTTTTTCTTTTAATATCGTTTGATCGTCGTTTGATACTAACCAATCCCAAGTTTCATCGTTTGATCGTTGATAGTTTCTTGGGAAAACGCAATTAACTTTGTCCCAGTGTGACCTGAAGATGGCTTCTAATCGTTTACCACGAAAATTTGGACGATAGCAATCTTTGTAATTTTGAACTTTTTCAATATTTTCCTTTTGCTATCGTTTGATCGTTTTTTGATACTAATGTATGCCAAGTTTCGCCGTTTGATCGTTGATAGTTTCTCGGAAAAACGAAATTCAAAATCGAGCGTAAAGATAGCCGACGACTTTTTTGTTTATCAACTTTTTCAACTTTTTTCTTTTGATATCGTTTGATCGTCGTTTGATACTAACCAATCCCAAGTTTCGTCGTTTGATCGTTGATAGTTTCTCGGCAAAACGAAATTCAAAATCAAGCGTAAAGATAGCCGGCGACTTTTTGGTTTTTCGACTTTTTCAACTTTTTCCTTTTGATATCGTTTGATCGTCGTTTGATACTAACCAGTCCCAAGTTTCATCGTTTGATCGTTGATAGTTTCTTGGGAAAACGCAATTTACTTGCTCCCAGTGTGACCTGAAGTTAGGTAGTAACTCTTTATCCCGAAACTTTGAACAATCGTAATTTTTGTATTTTTGAACTTTTTCAATATTTTCTTTTTGCTATCGTTTGATCGTCGTTTGATACTAATGTATGCCAAGTTTCGTCGTTTGATCGTTGATAGTTTCTCGGAAAAACGAAATTCAAAATCGAACGTAAAGACAGCCGGCTGCTTTTTTGTTTATCAACTTTTTAAACTTTTTTCTTTTGATATCGTTTGATCGTCGTTTGATACTAACCAATCCCAAGTTTCGTCGTTGATCGTTGATAGTTTCTCGGAAAAACGAAATTCAAAATCGAGCGTAAAGATAGCCGACGACTTTTTTGTTTTTCAACTATTTCAACTTTTTTCTTTTGATATCGTTTGATCGTCGTTTGATACTAATGTATGCCAAGTTTCGCCGTTTGATCGTTGATAGTTTCTCGGAAAAACGAAATTCAAAATCGAGCGTAAAGATAGCCGGCGACTTTTTTGTTTATCAACTTTTTCAACTTTTTTCTTTTAATATCGTTTGATCGTCGTTTGATACTAACCAATCCCAAGTTTCATCGTTTGATCGTCGATAGTTTCTTGGGAAAACGCAATTAACTTTGTCCCAGTGTGACCTGAAGTAAGCTAGTAACTTTTCATCCCGAAACTTTGAACAATCGTAATTTTTGTATTTTTGAACTTTTTGAATATTTTCTTCTTTCTATCGTTTGATCGCCGTTTGATACTAACCAATCCCAAGTTTCGTCGTTTGATCGTTGATAGTTTCTCGGAAAAACGAAATTCAAAATCGAGCGTAAAGATAGCCGACGACTTTTTTGTTTATCAACTTTTTCAACTTTTTTCTTTTGATATCGTTTGATCGTCGTTTGATACTAACCAACCCCAAGTTTCGTCGTTTGATCGTTGATAGTTTCTCGGCAAAACGAAATTCAAAATCAAGCGTAAAGATAGCCGGCGACTTTTTTGTTTTTCGACTTTTTAAACTTTTTCCTTTTGATATCGTTTGATCGTCGTTTGATACTAACCAGACCCAAGTTTCATCGTTTGATCGTTGATAGTTTCTTGGGAAAACGCAATTTACTTTCTCCCAGTGTGACCTGAAGATGGCTTCTAATCGTTTACCACGAAAATTTGGACGATAGCAATCTTTGTAATTTTGAACTTTTTCAATATTTTCCTTTTGCTATCGTTTGATCGTTTTTTGATACTAATGTATGCCAAGTTTCGCCGTTTGATCGTTGATAGTTTCTCGGAAAAACGAAATTCAAAATCGAGCGTAAAGATAGCCGACGACTTTTTTGTTTATCAACTTTTTCAACTTTTTTCTTTTGATATCGTTTGATCGTCGTTTGATACTAACCAATCCCAAGTTTCGTCGTTTGATCGTTGATAGTTTCTCGGCAAAACGAAATTCAAAATCAAGCGTAAAGATAGCCGGCGACTTTTTGGTTTTTCGACTTTTTCAACTTTTTCCTTTTGATATCGTTTGATCGTCGTTTGATACTAACCAGTCCCAAGTTTCATCGTTTGATCGTTGATAGTTTCTTGGGAAAACGCAATTTACTTTCTCCCAGTGTGACCTGAAGATGGCTTCTAATCGTTTACCACGAAAATTTGGACGATAGCAATCTTTGTAATTTTGAACTTTTTCAATATTTTCCTTTTGCTATCGTTTGATCGTTTTTTGATACTAACGTGTGCCAAGTTTCGTCGTTTGATCGTTGATAGTTTCTCGGAAAAACGAAATTCGAAATCGAGCGTAAAGATAGTCGGCGACTTTTTTGTTTATCAACTTTTTCAACTTTTTTCTTTTGATATCGTTTGATCGTCGTTTGATACTAATGTATGCCAAGTTTCGCCGTTTGATCGTTGATAGTTTCTCGGAAAAACGAAATTCAAAATCGAGCGTAAAGATAGCCGGCGACTTTTTGGTTTTTCAACTTTTTCAACTTTTTTCTTTTGATATCGCTTGATCGTCGTTTGATACTAACGTGTGCCAAGTTTCGTCGTTTGATCGTTGATAGTTTCTCGGAAAAACGAAATTCAAAATCGAGCGTAAAGATAGCCGGCGACTTTTTTGTTTATCAACTTTTTTAACTTTTTTCTTTTAATATCGTTTGATCGTCGTTTGATACTAACCAATCCCAAGTTTCATCGTTTGATCGTTGATAGTTTCTTGGGAAAACGCAATTAACTTTGTCCCAGTGTGACCTGAAGTAAGCTAGTAACTTTTCATCCCGAAACTTTGAATAATCGTAATTTTTCTATTTTTGAACTTTTTTAATATTTTCTTCCTTCTATCGTTTGATCGCCGTTTGATACTAACCAATCCCAAGTTTCGTCGTTTGATCGTTGATAGTTTCTCGGAAAAACGAAATTCAAAATCGAGCGTAAAGATAGCCGACGACTTTTTTGTTTATCAACTTTTTCAACTTTTTTCTTTTGATATCGTTTGATCGTCGTTTGATACTAACCAATCCCAAGTTTCGTCGTTTGATCGTTGATAGTTTCTCGGCAAAACGAAATTCAAAATCAAGCGTAAAGATAGCCGGCGACTTTTTTGTTTTTCGACTTTTTAAACTTTTTCCTTTTGATATCGTTTGATCGTCGTTTGATACTAACCAGTCCCAAGTTTCATCGTTTGATCGTTGATAGTTTCTTGGGAAAACGCAATTTACTTGCTCCCAGTGTGACCTGAAGTTAGGTAGTAACTCTTTATCCCGAAACTTTGAACAATCGTAATTTTTGTATTTTTGAACTTTTTCAATATTTTCTTTTTGCTATCGTTTGATCGTCGTTTGATACTAATGTATGCCAAGTTTCGTCGTTTGATCGTTGATAGTTTCTCGGAAAAACGAAATTCAAAATCGAACGTAAAGACAGCCGGCTGCTTTTTTGTTTATCAACTTTTTTAACTTTTTTCTTTTGATATCGTTTGATCGTCGTTTGATACTAACCAATCCCAAGTTTCGTCGTTGATCGTTGATAGTTTCTCGGAAAAACGAAATTCAAAATCGAGCGTAAAGATAGCCGACGACTTTTTTGTTTTTCCACTATTTCAACTTTTTTCTTTTGATATCGTTTGATCGTCGTTTGATACTAATGTATGCCAAGTTTCGCCGTTTGATCGTTGATAGTTTCTCGGAAAAACGAAATTCAAAATCAAGCGTAAAGATAGCCGGCGACTTTTTTGTTTATCAACTTTTTCAACTTTTTTCTTTTAATATCGTTTGATCGTCGTTTGATACTAACCAATCCCAAGTTTCATCGTTTGATCGTTGATAGTTTCTTGGGAAAACGCAATTAACTTTGTCCCAGTGTGACCTGAAGTAAGCTAGTAACTTTTCATCCCGAAACTTTGAATAATCGTAATTTTTGTATTTTTGAACTTTTTGAATATTTTCTTCTTTCTATCGTTTGATCGCCGTTTGATACTAACCAATCCCAAGTTTCGTCGTTTGATCGTTGATAGTTTCTCGGAAAAACGAAATTCAAAATCGAGCGTAAAGATAGCCGACGACTTTTTTGTTTATCAACTGTTTCAACTTTTTTCTTTTGATATCGTTTGATCGTCGTTTGATACTAACCAACCCCAAGTTTCGTCGTTTGATCGTTGATAGTTTCTCGGCAAAACGAAATTCAAAATCAAGCGTAAAGATAGCCGGCGACTTTTTTGTTTTTCGACTTTTTAAACTTTTTCCTTTTGATATCGTTTGATCGTCGTTTGATACTAACCAAACCCAAGTTTCATCGTTTGATCGTTGATAGTTTCTTGGGAAAACGCAATTTACTTTCTCCCAGTGTGACCTGAAGATGGCTTCTAATCGTTTACCACGAAAATTTGGACGAAAGCAATCTTTGTAATTTTGAACTTTTTCAATATTTTCCTTTTGCTATCGTTTGATCGTTTTTTGATACTAACGTGTGCCAAGTTTCGTCGTTTGATCGTTGATAGTTTCTCGGAAAAACGAAATTCGAAATCGAGCGTAAAGATAGCCGGCGACTTTTTTGTTTATCAACTTTTTCAACTTTTTTCTTTTGATATCGTTTGATCGTCGTTTGATACTAATGTATGCCAAGTTTCGCCGTTTGATCGTTGATAGTTTCTCGGAAAAACGAAATTCAAAATCGAGCGTAAAGATAGCCGGCGACTTTTTGGTTTTTCAACTTTTTCAACTTTTTTCTTTTGATATCGTTTGATCGTCGTTTGATACTAACGTGTGCCAAGTTTCGTCGTTTGATCGTTGATAGTTTCTCGGAAAAACGAAATTCAAAATCGAGCGTAAAGATAGCCGGCGACTTTTTTGTTTATCAACTTTTTCAACTTTTTTCTTTTAATATCGTTTGATCGTCGTTTGATACTAACCAATCCCAAGTTTCATCGTTTCATCGTTGATAGTTTCTTGGGAAAACGCAATTAACTTTGTCCCAGTGTGACCTGAAGTAAGCTAGTAACTTTTCATCCCGAAACTTTGAATAATCGTAATTTTTGTATTTTTGAACTTTTTGAATATTTTCTTCTTTCTATCGTTTGATCGCCGTTTGATACTAACCAATCCCAAGTTTCGTCGTTTGATCGTTGATAGTTTCTCGGAAAAACGAAATTCAAAATCGAGCGTAAAGATAGCCGACGACTTTTTTGTTTATCAACTGTTTCAACTTTTTTCTTTTGATATCGTTTGATCTTCGTTTGATACTAACCAACCCCAAGTTTCGTCGTTTGATCGTTGATAGTTTCTCGGCAAAACGAAATTCAAAATCAAGCGTAAAGATAGCCGGCGACTTTTTTGTTTTTCGACTTTTTAAACTTTTTCCTTTTGATATCGTTTGATCGTCGTTTGATACTAACCAAACCCAAGTTTCATCGTTTGATCGTTGATAGTTTCTTGGGAAAACGCAATTTACTTTCTCCCAGTGTGACCTGAAGATGGCTTCTAATCGTTTACCACGAAAATTTGGACGATAGCAATCTTTGTAATTTTGAACTTTTTCAATATTTTCCTTTTGCTATCGTTTGATCGTTTTTTGATACTAACGTGTGCCAAGTTTCGTCGTTTGATCGTTGATAGTTTCTCGGAAAAACGAAATTCGAAATCGAGCGTAAAGATAGCCGGCGACTTTTTTGTTTATCAACTTTTTCAACTTTTTTCTTTTGATATCGTTTGATCGTCGTTTGATACTAACGTGTGCCAAGTTTCGTCGTTTGATCGTTGATAGTTTCTCGGAAAAACGAAATTCAAAATCGAGCGTAAAGATAGCCGGCGACTTTTTTGTTTATCAACTTTTTCAACTTTTTTCTTTTAATATCGTTTGATCGTCGTTTGATACTAACCAATCCCAAGTTTCATCGTTTCATCGTTGATAGTTTCTTGGGAAAACGCAATTAACTTTGTCCCAGTGTGACCTGAAGTAAGCTAGTAACTTTTCATCCCGAAACTTTGAATAATCGTAATTTTTGTATTTTTGAACTTTTTTAATATTTTCTTCTTTCTATCGTTTGATCGCCGTTTGATACTAACGTGTGCCAAGTTTCGTCGTTTGATCGTTGATAGTTTTTCGGAAAAACGAAATTCGAAATCGAGCGTAAAGATAGCCGACGACTTTTTTGTTTTTCAACTTTTTCAACTTTTTTCTTTTGATATCGTTTGATCGTCGTTTGATACTAACCAATCCCAAGTTTCATCGTTTCATCGTTAATAGTTTGTTCACAAAATCCGAATAACTTTCGCCAAGTCTGGCCTAGTGACTTTTTACTGGTGAACGTTGGTACATCCAGATGTTAAATTTTTCGACTTTTTAAACTTTTTCCTTTTGCTATCGTTTGATCGTTGTTTGATACTAACGTGTGCCAAGTTTCGTCGTTTGATCGTTGATAGGTTCTTGGGAAAACGCAATTTACTTTTTCCCAGTGTGACCTGAAGTTAGCTAGTAACTTTTTATCCCGAAACTTTGAACAATCGTAATTTTTGTATTTTTGAACTTTTTCAATATTTTCTTTGTGCTATCGTTTGATCGTCGTTTGATACTAATCAATCCCAAGTTTCATCGTTTGATCGTTGATAGTTTCTTGGGAAAACGTAATTTACTTGCTCCCAGTGTGACCTGAAGATGGCTTCTAACCGTTTACCACGAAAATTTGGACGGTAGCAATTTTTGTAATTTTGAACTTTTTCAATATTTTCCTTTCGCTATCGTTTGATCGTCGTTTGATACTAACGTGTGCCAAGTTTCGTCGTTTGATCGTTCATGGTTTCTCGGAAAAACGAAATTCAAAATCGAGCGTAAAGATAGCCGGCGACTTTTTTGTTTATCAACTTTTTCAACTTTTTCCTTTTGATATCGTTTGATCGTCGTTTGATACTAACCAGTCCCAAGTTTCATCGTTTGATCGTTGATAGTTTCTTGGGAAAACGCAATTTACTTGCTCCCAGTGTGACCTGAAGTTAGGTAGTAACTCTTTATCCCGAAACTTTGAACAATCGTAATTTTTGTATTTTTGAACTTTTTCAATATTTTCTTTTTGCTATCGTTTGATCGTCGTTTGATACTAATGTATGCCAAGTTTCGTCGTTTGATCGTTGATAGTTTCTCGGAAAAACGAAATTCAAAATCGAACGTAAAGACAGCCGGCTGCTTTTTTGTTTATCAACTTTTTAAACTTTTTTCTTTTGATATCGTTTGATCGTCGTTTGATACTAACCAATCCCAAGTTTCGTCGTTGATCGTTGATAGTTTCTCGGAAAAACGAAATTCAAAATCAAGCGTAAAGATAGCCGGCGACTTTTTTGTTTTTCGACTTTTTAAACTTTTTCCTTTTGATATCGTTTGATCGTCGTTTGATACTAACCAGTCCCAAGTTTCATCGTTTGATCGTTGATAGTTTCTTGGGAAAACGCAATTTACTTTCTCCCAGTGTGACCTGAAGATGGCTTCTAATCGTTTACCACGAAAATTTGGACGATAGCAATCTTTGTAATTTTGAACTTTTTCAATATTTTCCTTTTGCTATCGTTTGATCGTTTTTTGATACTAATGTATGCCAAGTTTCGCCGTTTGATCGTTGATAGTTTCTCGGAAAAACGAAATTCAAAATCGAGCGTAAAGATAGCCGACGACTTTTTTGTTTATCAACTTTTTCAACTTTTTTCTTTTGATATCGTTTGATCGTCGTTTGATACTAACCAATCCCAAGTTTCGTCGTTTGATCGTTGATAGTTTCTCGGCAAAACGAAATTCAAAATCAAGCGTAAAGATAGCCGGCGACTTTTTGGTTTTTCGACTTTTTCAACTTTTTCCTTTTGATATCGTTTGATCGTCGTTTGATACTAACCAGTCCCAAGTTTCATCGTTTGATCGTTGATAGTTTCTTGGGAAAACGCAATTTACTTGCTCCCAGTGTGACCTGAAGTTAGGTAGTAACTCTTTATCCCGAAACTTTGAACAATCGTAATTTTTGTATTTTTGAACTTTTTCAATATTTTCTTTTTGCTATCGTTTGATCGTCGTTTGATACTAATGTATGCCAAGTTTCGTCGTTTGATCGTTGATAGTTTCTCGGAAAAACGAAATTCAAAATCGAACGTAAAGACAGCCGGCTGCTTTTTTGTTTATCAACTTTTTAAACTTTTTTCTTTTGATATCGTTTGATCGTCGTTTGATACTAACCAATCCCAAGTTTCGTCGTTGATCGTTGATAGTTTCTCGGAAAAACGAAATTCAAAATCGAGCGTAAAGATAGCCGACGACTTTTTTGTTTTTCAACTATTTCAACTTTTTTCTTTTGATATCGTTTGATCGTCGTTTGATACTAATGTATGCCAAGTTTCGCCGTTTGATCGTTGATAGTTTCTCGGAAAAACGAAATTCAAAATCGAGCGTAAAGATAGCCGGCGACTTTTTTGTTTATCAACTTTTTCAACTTTTTTCTTTTAATATCGTTTGATCGTCGTTTGATACTAACCAATCCCAAGTTTCATCGTTTGATCGTCGATAGTTTCTTGGGAAAACGCAATTAACTTTGTCCCAGTGTGACCTGAAGTAAGCTAGTAACTTTTCATCCCGAAACTTTGAACAATCGTAATTTTTGTATTTTTGAACTTTTTGAATATTTTCTTCTTTCTATCGTTTGATCGCCGTTTGATACTAACCAATCCCAAGTTTCGTCGTTTGATCGTTGACAGTTTCTCGGAAAAACGAAATTCAAAATCGAGCGTAAAGATAGCCGACGACTTTTTTGTTTATCAACTTTTTCAACTTTTTTCTTTTGATATCGTTTGATCGTCGTTTGATACTAACCAACCCCAAGTTTCGTCGTTTGATCGTTGATAGTTTCTCGGCAAAACGAAATTCAAAATCAAGCGTAAAGATAGCCGGCGACTTTTTTGTTTTTCGACTTTTTAAACTTTTTCCTTTTGATATCGTTTGATCGTCGTTTGATACTAACCAGACCCAAGTTTCATCGTTTGATCGTTGATAGTTTCTTGGGAAAACGCAATTTACTTTCTCCCAGTGTGACCTGAAGATGGCTTCTAATCGTTTACCACGAAAATTTGGACGATAGCAATCTTTGTAATTTTGAACTTTTTCAATATTTTCCTTTTGCTATCGTTTGATCGTTTTTTGATACTAATGTATGCCAAGTTTCGCCGTTTGATCGTTGATAGTTTCTCGGAAAAACGAAATTCAAAATCGAGCGTAAAGATAGCCGACGACTTTTTTGTTTATCAACTTTTTCAACTTTTTTCTTTTGATATCGTTTGATCGTCGTTTGATACTAACCAATCCCAAGTTTCGTCGTTTGATCGTTGATAGTTTCTCGGCAAAACGAAATTCAAAATCAAGCGTAAAGATAGCCGGCGACTTTTTGGTTTTTCGACTTTTTCAACTTTTTCCTTTTGATATCGTTTGATCGTCGTTTGATACTAACCAGTCCCAAGTTTCATCGTTTGATCGTTGATAGTTTCTTGGGAAAACGCAATTTACTTTCTCCCAGTGTGACCTGAAGATGGCTTCTAATCGTTTACCACGAAAATTTGGACGATAGCAATCTTTGTAATTTTGAACTTTTTCAATATTTTCCTTTTGCTATCGTTTGATCGTTTTTTGATACTAACGTGTGCCAAGTTTCGTCGTTTGATCGTTGATAGTTTCTCGGAAAAACGAAATTCGAAATCGAGCGTAAAGATAGTCGGCGACTTTTTTGTTTATCAACTTTTTCAACTTTTTTCTTTTGATATCGTTTGATCGTCGTTTGATACTAATGTATGCCAAGTTTCGCCGTTTGATCGTTGATAGTTTCTCGGAAAAACGAAATTCAAAATCGAGCGTAAAGATAGCCGGCGACTTTTTGGTTTTTCAACTTTTTCAACTTTTTTCTTTTGATATCGCTTGATCGTCGTTTGATACTAACGTGTGCCAAGTTTCGTCGTTTGATCGTTGATAGTTTCTCGGAAAAACGAAATTCAAAATCGAGCGTAAAGATAGCCGGCGACTTTTTTGTTTATCAACTTTTTTAACTTTTTTCTTTTAATATCGTTTGATCGTCGTTTGATACTAACCAATCCCAAGTTTCATCGTTTGATCGTTGATAGTTTCTTGGGAAAACGCAATTAACTTTGTCCCAGTGTGACCTGAAGTAAGCTAGTAACTTTTCATCCCGAAACTTTGAATAATCGTAATTTTTCTATTTTTGAACTTTTTTAATATTTTCTTCCTTCTATCGTTTGATCGCCGTTTGATACTAACCAATCCCAAGTTTCGTCGTTTGATCGTTGATAGTTTCTCGGAAAAACGAAATTCAAAATCGAGCGTAAAGATAACCGACGACTTTTTTGTTTATCAACTTTTTCAACTTTTTTCTTTTGATATCGTTTGATCGTCGTTTGATACTAACCAATCCCAAGTTTCGTCGTTTGATCGTTGATAGTTTCTCGGCAAAACGAAATTCAAAATCAAGCGTAAAGATAGCCGGCGACTTTTTTGTTTTTCGACTTTTTAAACTTTTTCCTTTTGATATCGTTTGATCGTCGTTTGATACTAACCAGTCCCAAGTTTCATCGTTTGATCGTTGATAGTTTCTTGGGAAAACGCAATTTACTTGCTCCCAGTGTGACCTGAAGTTAGGTAGTAACTCTTTATCCCGAAACTTTGAACAATCGTAATTTTTGTATTTTTGAACTTTTTCAATATTTTCTTTTTGCTATCGTTTGATCGTCGTTTGATACTAATGTATGCCAAGTTTCGTCGTTTGATCGTTGATAGTTTCTCGGAAAAACGAAATTCAAAATCGAACGTAAAGACAGCCGGCTGCTTTTTTGTTTATCAACTTTTTTAACTTTTTTCTTTTGATATCGTTTGATCGTCGTTTGATACTAACCAGTCCCAAGTTTCATCGTTTGATCGTTGATAGTTTCTTGGGAAAACGCAATTTACTTGCTCCCAGTGTGACCTGAAGTTAGGTAGTAACTCTTTATCCCGAAACTTTGAACAATCGTAATTTTTGTATTTTTGAACTTTTTCAATATTTTCTTTTTGCTATCGTTTGATCGTCGTTTGATACTAATGTATGCCAAGTTTCGTCGTTTGATCGTTGATAGTTTCTCGGAAAAACGAAATTCAAAATCGAACGTAAAGACAGCCGGCTGCTTTTTTGTTTATCAACTTTTTAAACTTTTTTCTTTTGATATCGTTTGATCGTCGTTTGATACTAACCAATCCCAAGTTTCGTCGTTGATCGTTGATAGTTTCTCGGAAAAACGAAATTCAAAATCGAGCGTAAAGATAGCCGACGACTTTTTTGTTTTTCAACTATTTCAACTTTTTTCTTTTGATATCGTTTGATCGTCGTTTGATACTAATGTATGCCAAGTTTCGCCGTTTGATCGTTGATAGTTTCTCGGAAAAACGAAATTCAAAATCGAGCGTAAAGATAGCCGGCGACTTTTTTGTTTATCAACTTTTTCAACTTTTTTCTTTTAATATCGTTTGATCGTCGTTTGATACTAACCAATCCCAAGTTTCATCGTTTGATCGTCGATAGTTTCTTGGGAAAACGCAATTAACTTTGTCCCAGTGTGACCTGAAGTAAGCTAGTAACTTTTCATCCCGAAACTTTGAACAATCGTAATTTTTGTATTTTTGAACTTTTTGAATATTTTCTTCTTTCTATCGTTTGATCGCCGTTTGATACTAACCAATCCCAAGTTTCGTCGTTTGATCGTTGACAGTTTCTCGGAAAAACGAAATTCAAAATCGAGCGTAAAGATAGCCGACGACTTTTTTGTTTATCAACTTTTTCAACTTTTTTCTTTTGATATCGTTTGATCGTCGTTTGATACTAACCAACCCCAAGTTTCGTCGTTTGATCGTTGATAGTTTCTCGGCAAAACGAAATTCAAAATCAAGCGTAAAGATAGCCGGCGACTTTTTTGTTTTTCGACTTTTTAAACTTTTTCCTTTTGATATCGTTTGATCGTCGTTTGATACTAACCAGACCCAAGTTTCATCGTTTGATCGTTGATAGTTTCTTGGGAAAACGCAATTTACTTTCTCCCAGTGTGACCTGAAGATGGCTTCTAATCGTTTACCACGAAAATTTGGACGATAGCAATCTTTGTAATTTTGAACTTTTTCAATATTTTCCTTTTGCTATCGTTTGATCGTTTTTTGATACTAATGTATGCCAAGTTTCGCCGTTTGATCGTTGATAGTTTCTCGGAAAAACGAAATTCAAAATCGAGCGTAAAGATAGCCGACGACTTTTTTGTTTATCAACTTTTTCAACTTTTTTCTTTTGATATCGTTTGATCGTCGTTTGATACTAACCAATCCCAAGTTTCGTCGTTTGATCGTTGATAGTTTCTCGGCAAAACGAAATTCAAAATCAAGCGTAAAGATAGCCGGCGACTTTTTGGTTTTTCGACTTTTTCAACTTTTTCCTTTTGATATCGTTTGATCGTCGTTTGATACTAACCAGTCCCAAGTTTCATCGTTTGATCGTTGATAGTTTCTTGGGAAAACGCAATTTACTTTCTCCCAGTGTGACCTGAAGATGGCTTCTAATCGTTTACCACGAAAATTTGGACGATAGCAATCTTTGTAATTTTGAACTTTTTCAATATTTTCCTTTTGCTATCGTTTGATCGTTTTTTGATACTAACGTGTGCCAAGTTTCGTCGTTTGATCGTTGATAGTTTCTCGGAAAAACGAAATTCGAAATCGAGCGTAAAGATAGTCGGCGACTTTTTTGTTTATCAACTTTTTCAACTTTTTTCTTTTGATATCGTTTGATCGTCGTTTGATACTAATGTATGCCAAGTTTCGCCGTTTGATCGTTGATAGTTTCTCGGAAAAACGAAATTCAAAATCGAGCGTAAAGATAGCCGGCGACTTTTTGGTTTTTCAACTTTTTCAACTTTTTTCTTTTGATATCGCTTGATCGTCGTTTGATACTAACGTGTGCCAAGTTTCGTCGTTTGATCGTTGATAGTTTCTCGGAAAAACGAAATTCAAAATCGAGCGTAAAGATAGCCGGCGACTTTTTTGTTTATCAACTTTTTTAACTTTTTTCTTTTAATATCGTTTGATCGTCGTTTGATACTAACCAATCCCAAGTTTCATCGTTTGATCGTTGATAGTTTCTTGGGAAAACGCAATTAACTTTGTCCCAGTGTGACCTGAAGTAAGCTAGTAACTTTTCATCCCGAAACTTTGAATAATCGTAATTTTTCTATTTTTGAACTTTTTTAATATTTTCTTCCTTCTATCGTTTGATCGCCGTTTGATACTAACCAATCCCAAGTTTCGTCGTTTGATCGTTGATAGTTTCTCGGAAAAACGAAATTCAAAATCGAGCGTAAAGATAGCCGACGACTTTTTTGTTTATCAACTTTTTCAACTTTTTTCTTTTGATATCGTTTGATCGTCGTTTGATACTAACCAATCCCAAGTTTCGTCGTTTGATCGTTGATAGTTTCTCGGCAAAACGAAATTCAAAATCAAGCGTAAAGATAGCCGGCGACTTTTTTGTTTTTCGACTTTTTAAACTTTTTCCTTTTGATATCGTTTGATCGTCGTTTGATACTAACCAGTCCCAAGTTTCATCGTTTGATCGTTGATAGTTTCTTGGGAAAACGCAATTTACTTGCTCCCAGTGTGACCTGAAGTTAGGTAGTAACTCTTTATCCCGAAACTTTGAACAATCGTAATTTTTGTATTTTTGAACTTTTTCAATATTTTCTTTTTGCTATCGTTTGATCGTCGTTTGATACTAATGTATGCCAAGTTTCGTCGTTTGATCGTTGATAGTTTCTCGGAAAAACGAAATTCAAAATCGAACGTAAAGACAGCCGGCTGCTTTTTTGTTTATCAACTTTTTTAACTTTTTTCTTTTGATATCGTTTGATCGTCGTTTGATACTAACCAATCCCAAGTTTCGTCGTTGATCGTTGATAGTTTCTCGGAAAAACGAAATTCAAAATCGAGCGTAAAGATAGCCGACGGCTTTTTTGTTTTTCCACTATTTCAACTTTTTTCTTTTGATATCGTTTGATCGTCGTTTGATACTAATGTATGCCAAGTTTCGCCGTTTGATCGTTGATAGTTTCTCGGAAAAACGAAATTCAAAATCAAGCGTAAAGATAGCCGGCGACTTTTTTGTTTATCAACTTTTTCAACTTTTTTCTTTTAATATCGTTTGATCGTCGTTTGATACTAACCAATCCCAAGTTTCATCGTTTGATCGTTGATAGTTTCTTGGGAAAACGCAATTAACTTTGTCCCAGTGTGACCTGAAGTAAGCTAGTAACTTTTCATCCCGAAACTTTGAATAATCGTAATTTTTGTATTTTTGAACTTTTTGAATATTTTCTTCTTTCTATCGTTTGATCGCCGTTTGATACTAACCAATCCCAAGTTTCGTCGTTTGATCGTTGATAGTTTCTCGGAAAAACGAAATTCAAAATCGAGCGTAAAGATAGCCGACGACTTTTTTGTTTATCAACTGTTTCAACTTTTTTCTTTTGATATCGTTTGATCGTCGTTTGATACTAACCAACCCCAAGTTTCGTCGTTTGATCGTTGATAGTTTCTCGGCAAAACGAAATTCAAAATCAAGCGTAAAGATAGCCGGCGACTTTTTTGTTTTTCGACTTTTTAAACTTTTTCCTTTTGATATCGTTTGATCGTCGTTTGATACTAACCAAACCCAAGTTTCATCGTTTGATCGTTGATAGTTTCTTGGGAAAACGCAATTTACTTTCTCCCAGTGTGACCTGAAGATGGCTTCTAATCGTTTACCACGAAAATTTGGACGAAAGCAATCTTTGTAATTTTGAACTTTTTCAATATTTTCCTTTTGCTATCGTTTGATCGTTTTTTGATACTAACGTGTGCCAAGTTTCGTCGTTTGATCGTTGATAGTTTCTCGGAAAAACGAAATTCGAAATCGAGCGTAAAGATAGCCGGCGACTTTTTTGTTTATCAACTTTTTCAACTTTTTTCTTTTGATATCGTTTGATCGTCGTTTGATACTAATGTATGCCAAGTTTCGCCGTTTGATCGTTGATAGTTTCTCGGAAAAACGAAATTCAAAATCGAGCGTAAAGATAGCCGGCGACTTTTTGGTTTTTCAACTTTTTCAACTTTTTTCTTTTGATATCGTTTGATCGTCGTTTGATACTAACGTGTGCCAAGTTTCGTCGTTTGATCGTTGATAGTTTCTCGGAAAAACGAAATTCAAAATCGAGCGTAAAGATAGCCGGCGACTTTTTTGTTTATCAACTTTTTCAACTTTTTTCTTTTAATATCGTTTGATCGTCGTTTGATACTAACCAATCCCAAGTTTCATCGTTTCATCGTTGATAGTTTCTTGGGAAAACGCAATTAACTTTGTCCCAGTGTGACCTGAAGTAAGCTAGTAACTTTTCATCCCGAAACTTTGAATAATCGTAATTTTTGTATTTTTGAACTTTTTGAATATTTTCTTCTTTCTATCGTTTGATCGCCGTTTGATACTAACCAATCCCAAGTTTCGTCGTTTGATCGTTGATAGTTTCTCGGAAAAACGAAATTCAAAATCGAGCGTAAAGATAGCCGACGACTTTTTTGTTTATCAACTGTTTCAACTTTTTTCTTTTGATATCGTTTGATCTTCGTTTGATACTAACCAACCCCAAGTTTCGTCGTTTGATCGTTGATAGTTTCTCGGCAAAACGAAATTCAAAATCAAGCGTAAAGATAGCCGGCGACTTTTTTGTTTTTCGACTTTTTAAACTTTTTCCTTTTGATATCGTTTGATCGTCGTTTGATACTAACCAAACCCAAGTTTCATCGTTTGATCGTTGATAGTTTCTTGGGAAAACGCAATTTACTTTCTCCCAGTGTGACCTGAAGATGGCTTCTAATCGTTTACCACGAAAATTTGGACGATAGCAATCTTTGTAATTTTGAACTTTTTCAATATTTTCCTTTTGCTATCGTTTGATCGTTTTTTGATACTAACGTGTGCCAAGTTTCGTCGTTTGATCGTTGATAGTTTCTCGGAAAAACGAAATTCGAAATCGAGCGTAAAGATAGCCGGCGACTTTTTTGTTAATCAACTTTTTCAACTTTTTTCTTTTGATATCGTTTGATCGTCGTTTGATACTAACGTGTGCCAAGTTTCGTCGTTTGATCGTTGATAGTTTCTCGGAAAAACGAAATTCAAAATCGAGCGTAAAGATAGCCGGCGACTTTTTTGTTTATCAACTTTTTCAACTTTTTTCTTTTAATATCGTTTGATCGTCGTTTGATACTAACCAATCCCAAGTTTCATCGTTTCATCGTTGATAGTTTCTTGGGAAAACGCAATTAACTTTGTCCCAGTGTGACCTGAAGTAAGCTAGTAACTTTTCATCCCGAAACTTTGAATAATCGTAATTTTTGTATTTTTGAACTTTTTTAATATTTTCTTCTTTCTATCGTTTGATCGCCGTTTGATACTAACGTGTGCCAAGTTTCGTCGTTTGATCGTTGATAGTTTTTCGGAAAAACGAAATTCGAAATCGAGCGTAAAGATAGCCGACGACTTTTTTGTTTTTCAACTTTTTCAACTTTTTTCTTTTGATATCGTTTGATCGTCGTTTGATACTAACCAATCCCAAGTTTCATCGTTTCATCGTTAATAGTTTGTTCACAAAATCCGAATAACTTTCGCCAAGTCTGGCCTAGTGACTTTTTACTGGTGAACGTTGGTACATCCAGATGTTAAATTTTTCGACTTTTTAAACTTTTTCCTTTTGCTATCGTTTGATCGTTGTTTGATACTAACGTGTGCCAAGTTTCGTCGTTTGATCGTTGATAGATTCTTGGGAAAACGCAATTTACTTTTTCCCAGTGTGACCTGAAGTTAGCTAGTAACTTTTTATCCCGAAACTTTGAACAATCGTAATTTTTGTATTTTTGAACTTTTTCAATATTTTCTTTGTGCTATCGTTTGATCGTCGTTTGATACTAATCAATCCCAAGTTTCATCGTTTGATCGTTGATAGTTTCTTGGGAAAACGTAATTTACTTGCTCCCAGTGTGACCTGAAGATGGCTTCTAACCGTTTACCACGAAAATTTGGACGGTAGCAATTTTTGTAATTTTGAACTTTTTCAATATTTTCCTTTCGCTATCGTTTGATCGTCGTTTGATACTAACGTGTGCCAAGTTTCGTCGTTTGATCGTTCATGGTTTCTCGGAAAAACGAAATTCAAAATCGAGCGTAAAGATAGCCGGCGACTTTTTTGTTTATCAACTTTTTCAACTTTTTTCTTTTGATATCGTTTGATCGTCGTTTGATACTAATGTATGCCAAGTTTCGCCGTTTGATCGTTGATAGTTTCTTGGGAAAACGCAATTAACTTTGTCCCAGTGTGACCTGAAGTAAGCTAGTAACTTTTCATCCCGAAACTTTGAATAATCGTAATTTTTGTATTTTTGAACTTTTTTAATATTTTCTTCTTTCTATCGTTTGATCGCCGTTTGATACTAACGAATCCCAAGTTTCGTCGTTTGATCGTTGATAGTTTCTCGGAAAAACGAAATTCAAAATCGAGCGTAAAGATAGCCGACGACTTTTTTGTTTATCAACTTTTTCAACTTTTTTCTTTTGATATCGTTTGATCGTCGTTTGATACTAACCAACCCCAAGTTTCGTCGTTTGATCGTTGATAGTTTCTCGGCAAAACGAAATTCAAAATCAAGCGTAAAGATAGCCGGCGACTTTTTTGTTTTTCGACTTTTTAAACTTTTTCCTTTCGATATCGTTTGATCGTCGTTTGATACTAACCAGTCCCAAGTTTCACCGTTTGATCGTTGATAGTTTCTTGGGAAAACGCAATTTACTTTCTCCCAGTGTGACCTGAAGATGGCTTCTAATCGTTTACCACGAAAATTTGGACGATAGCAATCTTTGTAATTTTGAACTTTTTCAATATTTTCCTTTTGCTATCGTTTGATCGTTTTTTGATGCTAACGTGTGCCAAGTTTCGTCGTTTGATCGTTGATAGTTTCTCGGAAAAACGAAATTCGAAATCGAGCGTAAAGATAGCCGGCGACTTTTTTGTTTATCAACTTTTTCAACTTTTTTCTTTTGATATCGTTTGATCGTCGTTTGATACTAATGTATGCCAAGTTTCGCCGTTTGATCGTTGATAGTTTCTCGGAAAAACGAAATTCAAAATCGAGCGTAAAGATAGCCGGCGACTTTTTTGTTTATCAACTTTTTCAACTTTTTTCTTTTAATATCGTTTGATCGTCGTTTGATACTCACCAATCCCAAGTTTCATCGTTTCATCGTTGATAGTTTCTTGGGAAAACGCAATTAACTTTGTCCCAGTGTGACCTGAAGTAAGCTAGTAACTTTTCATCCCGAAACTTTGAATAATCGTAATTTTTGTATTTTTGAACTTTTTTAATATTTTCTTCTTTCTATCGTTTGATCGCCGTTTGATACTAACGTGTGCCAAGTTTCGTCGTTTGATCGTTGATAGTTTTTCGGAAAAACGAAATTCGAAATCGAGCGTAAAGATAGCCGACGACTTTTTTGTTTTTCAACTTTTTCAACTTTTTTCTTTTGATATCGTTTGATCGTCGTTTGATACTAACCAATCCCAAGTTTCATCGTTTCATCGTTAATAGTTTGTTCACAAAATCCGAATAACTTTCGCCAAGTCTGGCCTAGTGACTTTTTACTGGTGAACGTTGGTACATCCAGATGTTAAATTTTTCGACTTTTTAAACTTTTTCCTTTTGCTATCGTTTGATCGTTGTTTGATACTAACGTGTGCCAAGTTTCGTCGTTTGATCGTTGATAGATTCTTGGGAAAACGCAATTTACTTTTTCCCAGTGTGACCTGAAGTTAGCTAGTAACTTTTTATCCCGAAACTTTGAACAATCGTAATTTTTGTATTTTTGAACTTTTTCAATATTTTCTTTGTGCTATCGTTTGATCGTCGTTTGATACTAATCAATCCCAAGTTTCATCGTTTGATCGTTGATAGTTTCTTGGGAAAACGTAATTTACTTGCTCCCAGTGTGACCTGAAGATGGCTTCTAACCGTTTACCACGAAAATTTGGACGGTAGCAATTTTTGTAATTTTGAACTTTTTCAATATTTTCCTTTCGCTATCGTTTGATCGTCGTTTGATACTAACGTGTGCCAAGTTTCGTCGTTTGATCGTTCATGGTTTCTCGGAAAAACGAAATTCAAAATCGAGCGTAAAGATAGCCGGCGACTTTTTTGTTTATCAACTTTTTCAACTTTTTTCTTTTGATATCGTTTGATCGTCGTTTGATACTAATGTATGCCAAGTTTCGCCGTTTGATCGTTGATAGTTTCTCGGAAAAACGAAATTCAAAATCGAGCGTAAAGATAGCCGGCGACTTTTTGGTTTTTCAACTTTTTCAACTTTTTTCTTTTGATATCGTTTGATCGTCGTTTGATACTAACGTGTGCCAAGTTTCGTCGTTTGATCGTTGATAGTTTCTCGGAAAAACGAAATTCAAAATCGAGCGTAAAGATAGCCGGCGACTTTTTTGTTTATCAACTTTTTCAACTTTTTTCTTTTAATATCGTTTGATCGTCGTTTGATACTAACCAATCCCAAGTTTCATCGTTTGATCGTTGATAGTTTCTTGGGAAAACGCAATTAACTTTGTCCCAGTGTGACCTGAAGTAAGCTAGTAACTTTTCATCCCGAAACTTTGAATAATCGTAATTTTTGTATTTTTGAACTTTTTTAATATTTTCTTCTTTCTATCGTTTGATCGCCGTTTGATACTAACGAATCCCAAGTTTCGTCGTTTGATCGTTGATAGTTTCTCGGAAAAACGAAATTCAAAATCGAGCGTAAAGATAGCCGACGACTTTTTTGTTTATCAACTTTTTCAACTTTTTTCTTTTGATATCGTTTGATCGTCGTTTGATACTAACCAACCCCAAGTTTCGTCGTTTGATCGTTGATAGTTTCTCGGCAAAACGAAATTCAAAATCAAGCGTAAAGATAGCCGGCGACTTTTTTGTTTTTCGACTTTTTAAACTTTTTCCTTTTGATATCGTTTGATCGTCGTTTGATACTAACCAGTCCCAAGTTTCACCGTTTGATCGTTGATAGTTTCTTGGGAAAACGCAATTTACTTTCTCCCAGTGTGACCTGAAGATGGCTTCTAATCGTTTACCACGAAAATTTGGACGATAGCAATCTTTGTAATTTTGAACTTTTTCAATATTTTCCTTTTGCTATCGTTTGATCGTTTTTTGATGCTAACGTGTGCCAAGTTTCGTCGTTTGATCGTTGATAGTTTCTCGGAAAAACGAAATTCGAAATCGAGCGTAAAGATAGCCGGCGACTTTTTTGTTTATCAACTTTTTCAACTTTTTTCTTTTGATATCGTTTGATCGTCGTTTGATACTAATGTATGCCAAGTTTCGCCGTTTGATCGTTGATAGTTTCTCGGAAAAACGAAATTCAAAATCGAGCGTAAAGATAGCCGGCGACTTTTTGGTTTTTCAACTTTTTCAACTTTTTTCTTTTGATATCGTTTGATCGTCGTTTGATACTAACGTGTGCCAAGTTTCGTCGTTTGATCGTTGATAGTTTCTCGGAAAAACGAAATTCAAAATCGAGCGTAAAGATAGCCGGCGACTTTTTTGTTTATCAACTTTTTCAACTTTTTTCTTTTAATATCGTTTGATCGTCGTTTGATACTAACCAATCCCAAGTTTCATCGTTTGATCGTTGATAGTTTCTTGGGAAAACGCAATTAACTTTGTCCCAGTGTGACCTGAAGTAAGCTAGTAACTTTTCATCCCGAAACTTTGAATAATCGTAATTTTTGTATTTTTGAACTTTTTTAATATTTTCTTCCTTCTATCGTTTGATCGCCGTTTGATACTAACCAATCCCAAGTTTCGTCGTTTGATCGTTGATAGTTTCTCGGAAAAACGAAATTCAAAATCGAGCGTAAAGATAGCCGACGACTTTTTTGTTTATCAACTTTTTCAACTTTTTTCTTTTGATATCGTTTGATCGTCGTTTGATACTAACCAATCCCAAGTTTCGTCGTTTGATCGTTGATAGTTTCTCGGCAAAACGAAATTCAAAATCAAGCGTAAAGATAGCCGGCGACTTTTTTGTTTTTCGACTTTTTAAACTTTTTCCTTGCGATATCGTTTGATCGTCGTTTGATACTAACCAGTCCCAAGTTTCATCGTTTGATCGTTGATAGTTTCTTGGGAAAACGCAATTTACTTGCTCCCAGTGTGACCTGAAGTTAGGTAGTAACTCTTTATCCCGAAACTTTGAACAATCGTAATTTTTGTATTTTTGAACTTTTTCAATATTTTCTTTTTGCTATCGTTTGATCGTCGTTTGATACTAATGTATGCCAAGTTTCGTCGTTTGATCGTTGATAGGTTCTCGGAAAAAGGAAATTCAAAATCGAACGTAAAGACAGCCGGCGGCTTTTTTGTTTATCAACTTTTTTGACTTTTTTCTTTTGATATCGTTTGATCGTCGTTTGATACTAACCAATCCCAAGTTTCGTCGTTGATCGTTGATAGTTTCTCGGAAAAACGAAATTCAAAATCGAGCGTAAAGATAGCCGACGACTTTTTTGTTTTTCAACTATTTCAACTTTTTTCTTTTGATATCGTTTGATCGTCGTTTGATACTAATGTATGCCAAGTTTCGCCGTTTGATCGTTGATAGTTTCTCGGAAAAACGAAATTCAAAATCGAGCGTAAAGATAGCCGGCGACTTTTTGGTTTTTCAACTTTTTCAACTTTTTTCTTTTGATATCGTTTGATCGTCGTTTGATACTAACGTGTGCCAAGTTTCGTCGTTTGATCGTTGATAGTTTCTCGGAAAAACGAAATTCAAAATCGAGCGTAAAGATAGCCGGCGACTTTTTTGTTTATCAACTTTTTCAACTTTTTTCTTTTAATATCGTTTGATCGTCGTTTGATACTAACCAATCCCAAGTTTCATCGTTTCATCGTTGATAGTTTCTTGGGAAAACGCAATTAACTTTGTCCCAGTGTGACCTGAAGTAAGCTAGTAACTTTTCATCCCGAAACTTTGAATAATCGTAATTTTTGTATTTTTGAACTTTTTTAATATTTTCTTCTTTCTATCGTTTGATCGCCGTTTGATACTAACGTGTGCCAAGTTTCGTCGTTTGATCGTTGATAGTTTTTCGAAAAACGAAATTCGAAATCGAGCGTAAAGATAGCCGACGACTTTTTTGTTTTTCAACTTTTTCAACTTTTTTCTTTTGATATCGTTTGATCGTCGTTTGATACTAACCAATCCCAAGTTTCATCGTTTCATCGTTAATAGTTTGTTCACAAAATCCGAATAACTTTCGCCAAGTCTGGCCTAGTGACTTTTTACTGGTGAACGTTGGTACATCCAGATGTTAAATTTTTCGACTTTTTAAACTTTTTCCTTTTGCTATCGTTTGATCGTTGTTTGATACTAACGTGTGCCAAGTTTCGTCGTTTGATCGTTGATAGATTCTTGGGAAAACGCAATTTACTTTTTCCCAGTGTGACCTGAAGTTAGCTAGTAACTTTTTATCCCGAAACTTTGAACAATCGTAATTTTTGTATTTTTGAACTTTTTCAATATTTTCTTTGTGCTATCGTTTGATCGTCGTTTGATACTAATCAATCCCAAGTTTCATCGTTTGATCGTTGATAGTTTCTTGGGAAAACGTAATTTACTTGCTCCCAGTGTGACCTGAAGATGGCTTCTAACCGTTTACCACGAAAATTTGGACGGTAGCAATTTTTGTAATTTTAAACTTTTTCAATATTTTCCTTTCGCTATCGTTTGATCGTCGTTTGATACTAACGTGTGCCAAGTTTCGTCGTTTGATCGTTCATGGTTTCTCGGAAAAACGAAATTCAAAATCGAGCGTAAAGATAGCCGGCGACTTTTTTGTTTATCAACTTTTTCAACTTTTTTCTTTTGATATCGTTTGATCGTCGTTTGATACTAATGTATGCCAAGTTTCGCCGTTTGATCGTTGATAGTTTCTCGGAAAAACGAAATTTAAAATCGAGCGTAAAGATAGCCGGCGACTTTTTTGTTTATCAACTTTTTCAACTTTTTTCTTTTAATATCGTTTGAGCGTCGTTTGATACTAACCAATCCCAAGTTTCATCGTTTGATCGTTGATAGTTTCTTGGGAAAACGCAATTAACTTTGTCCCAGTGTGACCTGAAGTAAGCTAGTAACTTTTCATCCCGAAACTTTGAATAATCGTAATTTTTGTATTTTTGAACTTTTTTAATATTTTCTTCTTTCTATCGTTTGATCGCCGTTTGATACTAACCAATCCCAAGTTTCGTCGTTTGATCGTTGATAGTTTCTCGGAAAAACGAAATTCAAAATCGAGCGTAAAGATAGCCGACGACTTTTTTGTTTATCAACTTTTTCAACTTTTTTCTTTTGATATCGTTTGATCGTCGTTTGATACTAACCAACCCCACGTTTCGTCGTTTGATCGTTGATAGTTTCTCGGCAAAACGAAATTCAAAATCAAGCGTAAAGATAGCCGGCGACTTTTTTGTTTTTCGACTTTTTAAACTTTTTCCTTTTGATATCGTTTGATCGTCGTTTGATACTAACCAGTCCCAAGTTTCACCGTTTGATCGTTGATAGTTTCTTGGGAAAACGCAATTTACTTTCTCCCAGTGTGACCTGAAGATGGCTTCTAATCGTTTACCACGAAAATTTGGACGATAGCAATCTTTGTAATTTTAAACTTTTTCAATATTTTCCTTTTGCTATCGTTTGATCGTTTTTTGATACTAACGTGTGCCAAGTTTCGTCGTTTGATCGTTGATAGTTTCTCGGAAAAACGAAATTCGAAATCGAGCGTAAAGATAGCCGGCGACTTTTTTGTTTATCAACTTTTTCAACTTTTTTCTTTTGATATCGTTTGATCGTTGTTTGATACTAATGTATGCCAAGTTTCGCCGTTTGATCGTTGATAGTTTCTCGGAAAAACGAAATTCAAAATCGAGCGTAAAGATAGCCGGCGACTTTTTGGTTTTTCAACTTTTTCAACTTTTTTCTTTTGATATCGTTTGATCGTCGTTTGATACTAACGTGTGCCAAGTTTCGCCGTTTGATCGTTGATAGTTTCTCGGCAAAACGAAATTCAAAATCAAGCGTAAAGATAGCCGGCGACTTTTTTGTTTTTCGACTTTTTAAACTTTTTCCTTGCGATATCGTTTGATCGTCGTTTGATACTAACCAGTCCCAAGTTTCATCGTTTGATCGTTGATAGTTTCTTGGGAAAACGCAATTTACTTGCTCCCAGTGTGACCTGAAGTTAGGTAGTAACTCTTTATCCCGAAACTTTGAACAATCGTAATTTTTGTATTTTTGAACTTTTTCAATATTTTCTTTTTGCTATCGTTTGATCGTCGTTTGATACTAATGTATGCCAAGTTTCGTCGTTTGATCGTTGATAGTTTCTCGGAAAAACGAAATTCAAAATCGAACGTAAAGACAGCCGGCGGCTTTTTTGTTTATCAACTTTTTTAACTTTTTTCTTTTGATATCGTTTGATCGTCGTTTGATACTAACCAATCCCAAGTTTCGTCGTTGATCGTTGATAGTTTCTCGGAAAAACGAAATTCAAAATCGAGCGTAAAGATAGCCGGCGACTTTTTTGTTTTTCAACTATTTCAACTTTTTTCTTTTGATATCGTTTGATCGTCGTTTGATACTAACGTGTGCCAAGTTTCGTCGTTTGATCGTTCATAGTTTCTCGGAAAAACGAAATTCAAAATCGAGCGTAAAGATAGCCGGCGACTTTTTTGTTTATCAACTTTTTCAACTTTTTTCTTTTAATATCGTTTGATCGTCGTTTGATACTAACCAATCCCAAGTTTCATCGTTTGATCGTTGATAGTTTCTTGGGAAAACGCAATTAACTTTGTCCCAGTGTGACCTGAAGTAAGCTAGTAACTTTTCATCCCGAAACTTTGAATAATCGTAATTTTTGTATTTTTGAACTTTTTTAATATTTTCTTCCTTCTATCGTTTGATCGCCGTTTGATACTAACCAATCCCAAGTTTCGTCGTTTGATCGTTGATAGTTTCTCGGAAAAACGAAATTCAAAATCGAGCGTAAAGATAGCCGACGACTTTTTTGTTTATCAACTTTTTCAACTTTTTTCTTTTGATATCGTTTGATCGTCGTTTGATACTAACCAATCCCAAGTTTCGTCGTTTGATCGTTGATAGTTTCTCGGCAAAACGAAATTCAAAATCAAGCGTAAAGATAGCCGGCGACTTTTTTGTTTTTCGACTTTTTAAACTTTTTCCTTTTGATATCGTTTGATCGTCGTTTGATACTAATGTATGCCAAGTTTCGCCGTTTGATCGTTGATAGTTTCTCGGAAAAACGAAATTCAAAATCGAGCGTAAAGATAGCCGGCGACTTTTTTGTTTTTCAACTTTTTCAACTTTTTTCTTTTAATATCGTTTGATCGTCGTTTGATACTAACCAATCCCAAGTTTCATCGTTTGATCGTTGATAGTTTCTTGGGAAAACGCAATTAACTTTGTCCCAGTGTGACCTGAAGTAAGCTAGTAACTTTTCATCCCGAAACTTTGAATAATCGTAATTTTTGTATTTTTGAACTTTTTTAATATTTTCTTCCTTCTATCGTTTGATCGCCGTTTGATACTAACCAATCCCAAGTTTCGTCGTTTGATCGTTGATAGTTTCTCGGAAAAACGAAATTCAAAATCGAGCGTAAAGATAGCCGACGACTTTTTTGTTTATCAACTTTTTCAACTTTTTTCTTTTGATATCGTTTGATCGTCGTTTGATACTAACCAATCCCAAGTTTCGTCGTTTGATCGTTGATAGTTTCTCGGCAAAACGAAATTCAAAATCAAGCGTAAAGATAGCCGGCGACTTTTTTGTTTTTCGACTTTTTAAACTTTTTCCTTTTGATATCGTTTGATCGTCGTTTGATACTAATGTATGCCAAGTTTCGCCGTTTGATCGTTGATAGTTTCTCGGAAAAACGAAATTCAAAATCGAGCGTAAAGATAGCCGGCGACTTTTTTGTTTTTCAACTTTTTCCACTTTTTTCTTTTAATATCGTTTGATCGTCGTTTGATACTAACCAATCCCAAGTTTCATCGTTTGATCGTTGATAGTTTCTTGGGAAAACGCAATTAACTTTGTCCCAGTGTGACCTGAAGTAAGCTAGTAACTTTTCATCCCGAAACTTTGAATAATCGTAATTTTTGTATTTTTGAACTTTTTTAATATTTTCTTCCTTCTATCGTTTGATCGCCGTTTGATACTAACCAATCCCAAGTTTCGTCGTTTGATCGTTGATAGTTTCTCGGAAAAACGAAATTCAAAATCGAGCGTAAAGATAGCCGACGACTTTTTTGTTTATCAACTTTTTCAACTTTTTTCTTTTGATATCGTTTGATCGTCGTTTGATACTAACCAATCCCAAGTTTCGTCGTTTGATCGTTGATAGTTTCTCGGCAAAACGAAATTCAAAATCAAGCGTAAAGATAGCCGGCGACTTTTTTGTTTTTCGACTTTTTAAACTTTTTCCTTTTGATATCGTTTGATCGTCGTTTGATACTAACCAGTCCCAAGTTTCATCGTTTGATCGTTGATAGTTTCTTGGGAAAACGCAATTTACTTGCTCCCAGTGTGACCTGAAGTTAGGTAGTAACTCTTTATCCCGAAACTTTGAACAATCGTAATTTTTGTATTTTTGAACTTTTTCAATATTTTCTTTTTGCTATCGTTTGATCGTCGTTTGATACTAATGTATGCCAAGTTTCGTCGTTTGATCGTTGATAGTTTCTCGGAAAAACGAAATTCAAAATCGAACGTAAAGACAGCCGGCGGCTTTTTTGTTTATCAACTTTTTTAACTTTTTTCTTTTGATATCGTTTGATCGTCGTTTGATACTAACCAATCCCAAGTTTCGTCGTTGATCGTTGATAGTTTCTCGGAAAAACGAAATTCAAAATCGAGCGTAAAGATAGCCGACGACTTTTTTGTTTTTCAACTATTTCAACTTTTTTCTTTTGATATCGTTTGATCGTCGTTTGATACTAACGTGTGCCAAGTTTCGTCGTTTGATCGTTCATGGTTTCTCGGAAAAACGAAATTCAAAATCGAGCGTAAAGATAGCCGGCGACTTTTTTGTTTATCAACTTTTTCAACTTTTTTCTTTTAATATCGTTTGATCGTCGTTTGATACTAATGTATGCCAAGTTTCGCCGTTTGATCGTTGATAGTTTCTCGGAAAAACGAAATTTAAAATCGAGCGTAAAGATAGCCGGCGACTTTTTTGTTTATCAACTTTTTCAACTTTTTTCTTTTAATATCGTTTGATCGTCGTTTGATACTAACCAATCCCAAGTTTCATCGTTTGATCGTTGATAGTTTCTTGGGAAAACGCAATTAACTTTGTCCCAGTGTGACCTGAAGTAAGCTAGTAACTTTTCATCCCGAAACTTTGAATAATCGTAATTTTTGTATTTTTGAACTTTTTTAATATTTTCTTCTTTCTATCGTTTGATCGCCGTTTGATACTAACCAATCCCAAGTTTCGTCGTTTGATCGTTGATAGTTTCTCGGAAAAACGAAATTCAAAATCGAGCGTAAAGATAGCCGACGACTTTTTTGTTTATCAACTTTTTCAACTTTTTTCTTTTGATATCGTTTGATCGTCGTTTGATACTAACCAACCCCAAGTTTCGTCGTTTGATCGTTGATAGTTTCTCGGCAAAACGAAATTCAAAATCAAGCGTAAAGATAGCCGGCGACTTTTTTGTTTTTCGACTTTTTAAACTTTTTCCTTTTGATATCGTTTGATCGTCGTTTGATACTAACCAGTCCCAAGTTTCACCGTTTGATCGTTGATAGTTTCTTGGGAAAACGCAATTTACTTTCTCCCAGTGTGACCTGAAGATGGCTTCTAATCGTTTACCACGAAAATTTGGACGATAGCAATCTTTGTAATTTTGAACTTTTTCAATATTTTCCTTTTGCTATCGTTTGATCGTTTTTTGATACTAACGTGTGCCAAGTTTCGTCGTTTGATCGTTGATAGTTCCTCGGAAAAACGAAATTCGAAATCGAGCGTAAAGATAGCCGGCGACTTTTTTGTTTATCAACTTTTTCAACTTTTTTCTTTTGATATCGTTTGATCGTCGTTTGATACTAATGTATGCCAAGTTTCGCCGTTTGATCGTTGATAGTTTCTCGGAAAAACGAAATTCAAAATCGAGCGTAAAGATAGCCGGCGACTTTTTGGTTTTTCAACTTTTTCAACTTTTTTCTTTTGATATCGTTTGATCGTCGTTTGATACTAACGTGTGCCAAGTTTCGCCGTTTGATCGTTGATAGTTTCGCGGCAAAACGAAATTCAAAATCAAGCGTAAAGATAGCCGGCGACTTTTTTGTTTTTCGACTTTTTAAACTTTTTCCTTGCGATATCGTTTGATCGTCGTTTGATACTAACCAGTCCCAAGTTTCATCGTTTGATCGTTGATAGTTTCTTGGGAAAACGCAATTTACTTGCTCCCAGTGTGACCTGAAGTTAGGTAGTAACTCTTTATCCCGAAACTTTGAACAATCGTAATTTTTGTATTTTTGAACTTTTTCAATATTTTCTTTTTGCTATCGTTTGATCGTCGTTTGATACTAATGTATGCCAAGTTTCGTCATTTGATCGTTGATAGTTTCTCGGAAAAACGAAATTCAAAATCGAACGTAAAGACAGCCGGCGGCTTTTTTGTTTATCAACTTTTTTAACTTTTTTCTTTTGATATCGTTTGATCGTCGTTTGATACTAACCAATCCCAAGTTTCGTCGTTGATCGTTGATAGTTTCTCGGAAAAACGAAATTCAAAATCGAGCGTAAAGATAGCCGACGACTTTTTTGTTTTTCAACTATTTCAACTTTTTTCTTTTGATATCGTTTGATCGTCGTTTGATACTAATGTATGCCAAGTTTCGCCGTTTGATCGTTGATAGTTTCTCGGAAAAACGAAATTCAAAATCGAGCGTAAAGATAGCCGGCGACTTTTTTGTTTTTCAACTATTTCAACTTTTTTCTTTTGATATCGTTTGATCGTCGTTTGATACTAACGTGTGCCAAGTTTCGTCGTTTGATCGTTGATAGTTTCTCGGAAAAACGAAATTCAAAATCGAGCGTAAAGATAGCCGGCGACTTTTTTGTTTATCAACTTTTTCAACTTTTTTCTTTTAATATCGTTTGATCGTCGTTTGATACTAACCAATCCCAAGTTTCATCGTTTGATCGTTGATAGTTTCTTGGGAAAACGCAATTAACTTTGTCCCAGTGTGACCTGAAGTAAGCTAGTAACTTTTCATCCCGAAACTTTGAATAATCGTAATTTTTGTATTTTTGAACTTTTTTAATATTTTCTTCCTTCTATCGTTTGATCGCCGTTTGATACTAACCAATCCCAAGTTTCGTCGTTTGATCGTTGATAGTTTCTCGGAAAAACGAAATTCAAAATCGAGCGTAAAGATAGCCGACGACTTTTTTGTTTATCAACTTTTTCAACTTTTTTCTTTTGATATCGTTTGATCGTCGTTTGATACTAACCAATCCCAAGTTTCGTCGTTTGATCGTTGATAGTTTCTCGGCAAAACGAAATTCAAAATCAAGCGTAAAGATAGCCGGCGACTTTTTTGTTTTTCGACTTTTTAAACTTTTTCCTTTTGATATCGTTTGATCGTCGTTTGATACTAATGTATGCCAAGTTTCGCCGTTTGATCGTTGATAGTTTCTCGGAAAAACGAAATTCAAAATCGAGCGTAAAGATAGCCGGCGACTTTTTTGTTTTTCAACTTTTTCAACTTTTTTCTTTTAATATCGTTTGATCGTCGTTTGATACTAACCAATCCCAAGTTTCATCGTTTGATCGTTGATAGTTTCTTGGGAAAACGCAATTAACTTTGTCCCAGTGTGACCTGAAGTAAGCTAGTAACTTTTCATCCCGAAACTTTGAATAATCGTAATTTTTGTATTTTTGAACTTTTTTAATATTTTCTTCCTTCTATCGTTTGATCGCCGTTTGATACTAACCAATCCCAAGTTTCGTCGTTTGATCGTTGATAGTTTCTCGGAAAAACGAAATTCAAAATCGAGCGTAAAGATAGCCGACGACTTTTTTGTTTATCAACTTTTTCAACTTTTTTCTTTTGATATCGTTTGATCGTCGTTTGATACTAACCAATCCCAAGTTTCGTCGTTTGATCGTTGATAGTTTCTCGGCAAAACGAAATTCAAAATCAAGCGTAAAGATAGCCGGCGACTTTTTTGTTTTTCAACTATTTCAACTTTTTTCTTTTAATATCGTTTGATCGTCGTTTGATACTAATGTATGCCAAGTTTCGCCGTTTGATCGTTGATAGTTTCTCGGAAAAACGAAATTCAAAATCGAGCGTAAAGATAGCCGGCGACTTTTTTGTTTTTCAACTTTTTCAACTTTTTTCTTTTAATATCGTTTGATCGTCGTTTGATACTAACCAATCCCAAGTTTCATCGTTTGATCGTTGATAGTTTCTTGGGAAAACGCAATTAACTTTGTCCCAGTGTGACCTGAAGTAAGCTAGTAACTTTTCATCCCGAAACTTTGAATAATCGTAATTTTTGTATTTTTGAACTTTTTTAATATTTTCTTCCTTCTATCGTTTGATCGCCGTTTGATACTAACCAATCCCAAGTTTCGTCGTTTGATCGTTGATGGTTTCTCGGAAAAACGAAATTCAAAATCGAGCGTAAAGATAGCCGACGACTTTTTTGTTTATCAACTTTTTCAACTTTTTTCTTTTGATATCGTTTGATCGTCGTTTGATACTAACCAATCCCAAGTTTCGTCGTTTGATCGTTGATAGTTTCTCGGCAAAACGAAATTCAAAATCAAGCGTAAAGATAGCCGGCGACTTTTTTGTTTTTCGACTTTTTAAACTTTTTCCTTTTGATATCGTTTGATCGTCGTTTGATACTAACCAGTCCCAAGTTTCATCGTTTGATCGTTGATAGTTTCTTGGGAAAACGCAATTTACTTGCTCCCAGTGTGACCTGAAGTTAGGTAGTAACTCTTTATCCCGAAACTTTGAACAATCGTAATTTTTGTATTTTTGAACTTTTTCAATATTTTCTTTTTGCTATCGTTTGATCGTCGTTTGATACTAATGTATGCCAAGTTTCGTCGTTTGATCGTTGATAGTTTCTCGGAAAAACGAAATTCAAAATCGAACGTAAAGACAGCCGGCGGCTTTTTTGTTTATCAACTTTTTTAACTTTTTTCTTTTGATATCGTTTGATCGTCGTTTGATACTAACCAATCCCAAGTTTCGTCGTTGATCGTTGATAGTTTCTCGGAAAAACGAAATTCAAAATCGAGCGTAAAGATAGCCGACGACTTTTTTGTTTTTCAACTAATTCAACTTTTTTCTTTTGATATCGTTTGATCGTCGTTTGATACTAATGTATGCCAAGTTTCGCCGTTTGATCGTTGATAGTTTCTCGGAAAAACGAAATTCAAAATCGAGCGTAAAGATAGCCGGCGACTTTTTTGTTTTTCAACTATTTCAACTTTTTTCTTTTAATATCGTTTGATCGTCGTTTGATACTAATGTATGCCAAGTTTCGCCGTTTGATCGTTGATAGTTTCTCGGAAAAACGAAATTCAAAGTCGAGCGTAAAGATAGCCGGCGACTTTTTTGTTTTTCAACTTTTTCAACTTTTTTCTTTTAATATCGTTTGATCGTCGTTTGATACTAACCAATCCCAAGTTTCATCGTTTGATCGTTGATAGTTTCTTGGGAAAACGCAATTAACTTTGTCCCAGTGTGACCTGAAGTAAGCTAGTAACTTTTCATCCCGAAACTTTGAATAATCGTAATTTTTGTATTTTTGAACTTTTTTAATATTTTCTTCCTTCTATCGTTTGATCGCCGTTTGATACTAACCAATCCCAAGTTTCGTCGTTTGATCGTTGATAGTTTCTCGGAAAAACGAAATTCAAAATCGAGCGTAAAGATAGCCGACGACTTTTTTGTTTATCAACTTTTTCAACTTTTTTCTTTTGATATCGTTTGATCGTCGTTTGATACTAACCAATCCCAAGTTTCGTCGTTTGATCGTTGATAGTTTCTCGGCAAAACGAAATTCAAAATCAAGCGTAAAGATAGCCGGCGACTTTTTTGTTTTTCGACTTTTTAAACTTTTTCCTTTTGATATCGTTTGATCGTCGTTTGATACTAACCAGTCCCAAGTTTCATCGTTTGATCGTTGATAGTTTCTTGGGAAAACGCAATTTACTTGCTCCCAGTGTGACCTGAAGTTAGGTAGTAACTCTTTATCCCGAAACTTTGAACAATCGTAATTTTTGTATTTTTGAACTTTTTCAATATTTTCTTTTTGCTATCGTTTGATCGTCGTTTGATACTAATGTATGCCAAGTTTCGTCGTTTGATCGTTGATAGTTTCTCGGAAAAACGAAATTCAAAATCGAACGTAAAGACAGCCGGCGGCTTTTTTGTTTATCAACTTTTTTAACTTTTTTCTTTTGATATCGTTTGATCGTCGTTTGATACTAACCAATCCCAAGTTTCGTCGTTGATCGTTGATAGTTTCTCTGAAAAACGAAATTCAAAATCGAGCGTAAAGATAGCCGACGACTTTTTTGTTTTTCAACTATTTCAACTTTTTTCTTTTGATATCGTTTGATCGTCGTTTGATACTAATGTATGCCAAGTTTCGCCGTTTGATCGTTGATAGTTTCTCGGAAAAACGAAATTCAAAATCGAGCGTAAAGATAGCCGGCGACTTTTTTGTTTTTCAACTATTTCAACTTTTTTCTTTTGATATCGTTTGATCGTCGTTTGATACTAACGTGTGCCAAGTTTCGTCGTTTGATCGTTGCCAGTTTCTCGGAAAAACGAAATTCAAAATCGAGCGTAAAGATAGCCGGCGACTTTTTTGTTTATCAACTTTTTCAACTTTTTTCTTTTAATATCGTTTGATCGTCGTTTGATACTAACCAATCCCAAGTTTCATCGTTTGATCGTTGATAGTTTCTTGGGAAAACGCAATTAACTTTGTCCCAGTGTGACCTGAAGTAAGCTAGTAACTTTTCATCCCGAAACTTTGAATAATCGTAATTTTTGTATTTTTGAACTTTTTTAATATTTTCTTCTTTCTATCGTTTGATCGCCGTTTGATACTAACGTGTGCCAAGTTTCGTCGTTTGATCGTTGATAGTTTTTCGGAAAAACGAAATTCGAAATCGAGCGTAAAGATAGCCGACGACTTTTTTGTTTTTCAACTTTTTCAACTTTTTTCTTTTGATATCGTTTGATCGTCGTTTGATACTAACCAATCCCAAGTTTCATCGTTTCATCGTTAATAGTTTGTTCACAAAATCCGAATAACTTTCGCCAAGTCTGGCCTAGTGACTTTTTACTGGTGAACGTTGGTACATCCAGATGTTAAATTTTTCGACTTTTTAAACTTTTTCCTTTTGCTATCGTTTGATCGTTGTTTGATACTAACGGGTGCCAAGTTTCGTCGTTTGATCGTTGATAGATTCTTGGGAAAACGCAATTTACTTTTTCCCAGTGTGACCTGAAGTTAGCTAGTAACTTTTTATCCCGAAACTTTGAACAATCGTAATTTTTGTATTTTTGAACTTTTTCAATATTTTCTTTGTGCTATCGTTTGATCGTCGTTTGATACTAATCAATCCCAAGTTTCATCGTTTGATCGTTGATAGTTTCTTGGGAAAACGTAATTTACTTGCTCCCAGTGTGACCTGAAGATGGCTTCTAACCGTTTACCACGAAAATTTGGACGGTAGCAATTTTTGTAATTTTGAACTTTTTCAATATTTTCCTTTCGCTATCGTTTGATCGTCGTTTGATACTAACGTGTGCCAAGTTTCGTCGTTTGATCGTTCATGGTTTCTCGGAAAAACGAAATTCAAAATCGAGCGTAAAGATAGCCGGCGACTTTTTTGTTTATCAACTTTTTCAACTTTTTTCTTTTGATATCGTTTGATCGTCGTTTGATACTAATGTATGCCAAGTTTCGCCGTTTGATCGTTGATAGTTTCTCGGAAAAACGAAATTCAAAATCGAGCGTAAAGATAGCCGGCGACTTTTTTGTTTTTCGACTTGTTAAACTTTTTCCTTTTGATATCGTTTGATCGTCGTTTGATACTAACCAGTCCCAAGTTTCATCGTTTGATCGTTGATAGTTTCTTGGGAAAACGCAATTTACTTGCTCCCAGTGTGACCTGAAGTTAGGTAGTAACTCTTTATCCCGAAACTTTGAACAATCGTAATTTTTGTATTTTTGAACTTTTTCAATATTTTCTTTTTGCTATCGTTTGATCGTCGTTTGATACTAATGTATGCCAAGTTTCGTCGTTTGATCGTTGATAGTTTCTCGGTAAAACGAAATTCAAAATCAAGCGTAAAGATAGCCGGCGACTTTTTTGTTTTTCGACTTTTTAAACTTTTTCCTTTTGATATCGTTTGATCGTCGTTTGATACTAACCAGTCCCAAGTTTCATCGTTTGATCGTTGATAGTTTCTTGGGAAAACGCAATTTACTTGCTCCCAGTGTGACCTGAAGTTAGGTAGTAACTCTTTATCCCGAAACTTTGAACAATCGTAATTTTTGTATTTTTGAACTTTTTCAATATTTTCTTTTTGCTATCGTTTGATCGTCGTTTGATACTAATGTATGCCAAGTTTCGTCGTTTGATCGTTGATAGTTTCTCGGAAAAACGAAATTCAAAATCGAGCGTAAAGATAGCCGACGACTTTTTTGTTTTTCAACTATTTCAACTTTTTTCTTTTGATATCGTTTGATCGTCGTTTGATACTAATGTATGCCAAGTTTGGCCGTTTGATCGTTGATAGTTTCTCGGAAAAACGAAATTCAAAATCGAGCGTAAAGATAGCCGGCGACTTTTTTGTTTATCAACTTTTTCAACTTTTTTCTTTTGATATCGTTTGATCGTCGTTTGATACTAATGTATGCCAAGTTTCGCCGTTTGATCGTTGATAGTTTCTCGGAAAAACGAAATTCAAAATCGAGCGTAAAGATAGCCGGCGACTTTTTGGTTTTTCAACTTTTTCAACTTTTTTCTTTTGATATCGTTTGATCGTCGTTTGATACTAACGTGTGCCAAGTTTCGTCGTTTGATCGTTGATAGTTTCTCGGAAAAACGAAATTCAAAATCGAGCGTAAAGATAGCCGGCGACTTTTTTGTTTATCAACTTTTTCAACTTTTTTCTTTTAATATCGTTTGATCGTCGTTTGATACTAACCAATCCCAAGTTTCATCGTTTCATCGTTGATAGTTTCTTGGGAAAACGCAATTAACTTTGTCCCAGTGTGACCTGAAGTAAGCTAGTAACTTTTCATCCCGAAACTTTGAATAATCGTAATTTTTGTATTTTTGAACTTTTTTAATATTTTCTTCTTTCTATCGTTTGATCGCCGTTTGATACTAACGTGTGCCAAGTTTCGTCGTTTGATCGTTGATAGTTTTTCGGAAAAACGAAATTCGAAATCGAGCGTAAAGATAGCCGACGACTTTTTTGTTTTTCAACTTTTTCAACTTTTTTCTTTTGATATCGTTTGATCGTCGTTTGATACTAACCAATCCCAAGTTTCATCGTTTCATCGTTAATAGTTTGTTCACAAAATCCGAATAACTTTCGCCAAGTCTGGCCTAGTGACTTTTTACTGGTGAACGTTGGTACATCCAGATGTTAAATTTTTCGACTTTTTAAACTTTTTCCTTTTGCTATCGTTTGATCGTTGTTTGATACTAACGTGTGCCAAGTTTCGTCGTTTGATCGTTGATAGATTCTTGGGAAAACGCAATTTACTTTTTCCCAGTGTGACCTGAAGTAAGCTAGTAACTTTTCATCCCGAAACTTTGAATAATCGTAATTTTTGTATTTTTGAACTTTTTTAATATTTTCTTCTTTCTATCGTTTGATCGCCGTTTGATACTAACCAATCCCAAGTTTCGTCGTTTGATCGTTGATAGTTTCTCGGAAAAACGAAATTCAAAATCGAGCGTAAAGATAGCCGACGACTTTTTTGTTTATCAACTTTTTCAACTTTTTTCTTTTGATATCGTTTGATCGTCGTTTGATACTAACCAACCCCAAGTTTCGTCGTTTGATCGTTGATAGTTTCTCGGCAAAACGAAATTCAAAATCAAGCGTAAAGATAGCCGGCGACTTTTTTGTTTTTCGACTTTTTAAACTTTTTCCTTTTCATATCGTTTGATCGTCGTTTGATACTAACCAGTCCCAAGTTTCACCGTTTGATCGTTGATAGTTTCTTGGGAAAACGCAATTTACTTTCTCCCAGTGTGACCTGAAGATGGCTTCTAATCGTTTACCACGAAAATTTGGACGATAGCAATCTTTGTAATTTTGAACTTTTTCAATATTTTCCTTTTGCTATCGTTTGATCGTTTTTTGATACTAACGTGTGCCAAGTTTCGTCGTTTGATCGTTGATAGTTTCTCGGAAAAACGAAATTCGAAATCGAGCGTAAAGATAGCCGGCGACTTTTTTGTTTATCAACTTTTTCAACTTTTTTCTTTTGATATCGTTTGATCGTCGTTTGATACTAATGTATGCCAAGTTTCGCCGTTTGATCGTTGATAGTTTCTCGGAAAAACGAAATTCAAAATCGAGCGTAAAGATAGCCGGCGACTTTTTGGTTTTTCAACTTTTTCAACTTTTTTCTTTTGATATCGTTTGATCGTCGTTTGATACTAACGTGTGCCAAGTTTCGCCGTTTGATCGTTGATAGTTTCTCGGCAAAACGAAATTCAAAATCAAGCGTAAAGATAGCCGGCGACTTTTTTGTTTTTCGACTTTTTAAACTTTTTCCTTGCGATATCGTTTGATCGTCGTTTGATACTAACCAGTCCCAAGTTTCATCGTTTGATCGTTGATAGTTTCTTGGGAAAACGCAATTTACTTGCTCCCAGTGTGACCTGAAGTTAGGTAGTAACTCTTTATCCCGAAACTTTGAACAATCGTAATTTTTGTATTTTTGAACTTTTTCAATATTTTCTTTTTGCTATCGTTTGATCGTCGTTTGATACTAATGTATGCCAAGTTTCGTCGTTTGATCGTTGATAGTTTCTCGGAAAAACGAAATTCAAAATCGAACGTAAAGACAGCCGGCGGCTTTTTTGTTTATCAACTTTTTTAACTTTTTTCTTTTGATATCGTTTGATCGTCGTTTGATACTAACCAATCCCAAGTTTCGTCGTTGATCGTTGATAGTTTCTCGGAAAAACGAAATTCAAAATCGAGCGTAAAGATAGCCGACGACTTTTTTGTTTTTCAACTATTTCAACTTTTTTCTTTTGATGTCGTTTGATCGTCGTTTGATACTAATGTATGCCAAGTTTCGCCGTTTGATCGTTGATAGTTTCTCGGAAAAACGAAATTCAAAATCGAGCGTAAAGATAGCCGGCGACTTTTTTGTTTTTCAACTATTTCAACTGTTTTCTTTTGATATCGTTTGATCGTCGTTTGATACTAACGTGTGCCAAGTTTCGTCGTTTGATCGTTGATAGTTTCTCGGAAAAACGAAATTCAAAATCGAGCGTAAAGATAGCCGGCGACTTTTTTGTTTATCAACTTTTTCAACTTTTTTCTTTTAATATCGTTTGATCGTCGTTTGATACTAACCAATCCCAAGTTTCATCGTTTGATCGTTGATAGTTTCTTGGGAAAACGCAATTAACTTTGTCCCAGTGTGACCTGAAGTAAGCTAGTAACTTTTCATCCCGAAACTTTGAATAATCGTAATTTTTGTATTTTTGAACTTTTTTAATATTTTCTTCCTTCTATCGTTTGATCGCCGTTTGATACTAACCAATCCCAAGTTTCGTCGTTTGATCGTTGATAGTTTCTCGGAAAAACGAAATGCAAAATCGAGCGTAAAGATAGCCGACGACTTTTTTGTTTATCAACTTTTTCAACTTTTTTCTTTTGATATCGTTTGATCGTCGTTTGATACTAACCAATCCCAAGTTTCGTCGTTTGATCGTTGATAGTTTCTCGGCAAAACGAAATTCAAAATCAAGCGTAAAGATAGCCGGCGACTTTTTTGTTTTTCAACTTTTTCAACTTTTTTCTTTTAATATCGTTTGATCGTCGTTTGATACTAACCAATCCCAAGTTTCATCGTTTGATCGTTGATAGTTTCTTGGGAAAACGCAATTAACTTTGTCCCAGTGTGACCTGAAGTAAGCTAGTAACTTTTCATCCCGAAACTTTGAATAATCGTAATTTTTGTATTTTTGAACTTTTTTAATATTTTCTTCCTTCTATCGTTTGATCGCCGTTTGATACTAACCAATCCCAAGTTTCGTCGTTTGATCGTTGATAGTTTCTCGGAAAAACGAAATTCAAAATCGAGCGTAAAGATAGCCGACGACTTTTTTGTTTATCAACTTTTTCAACTTTTTTCTTTTGATATCGTTTGATCGTCGTTTGATACTAACCAATCCCAAGTTTCGTCGTTTGATCGTTGATAGTTTCTCGGCAAAACGAAATTCAAAATCAAGCGTAAAGATAGCCGGCGACTTTTTTGTTTTTCGACTTTTTAAACTTTTTCCTTTTGATATCGTTTGATCGTCGTTTGATACTAACCAGTCCCAAGTTTCATCGTTTGATCGTTGATAGTTTCTTGGGAAAACGCAATTTACTTGCTCCCAGTGTGACCTGAAGTTAGGTAGTAACTCTTTATCCCGAAACTTTGAACAATCGTAATTTTTGTATTTTTGAACTTTTTCAATATTTTCTTTTTGCTATCGTTTGATCGTCGTTTGATACTAATGTATGCCAAGTTTCGTCGTTTGATCGTTGATAGTTTCTCGGAAAAACGAAATTCAAAATCGAACGTAAAGACAGCCGGCGGCTTTTTTGTTTATCAACTTTTTTAACTTTTTTCTTTTGATATCGTTTGATCGTCGTTTGATACTAACCAATCCCAAGTTTCGTCGTTGATCGTTGATAGTTTCTCGGAAAAACGAAATTCAAAATCGAGCGTAAAGATAGCCGACGACTTGTTTGTTTTTCAACCATTTCAACTTTTTTCTTTTGATATCGTTTGATCGTCGTTTGATACTAATGTATGCCAAGTTTCGCCGTTTGATCGTTGATAGTTTCTCGGAAAAACGAAATTCAAAATCGAGCGTCAAGATAGCCGGCGACTTTTTTGTTTTTCAACTATTTCAACTTTTTTCTTTTGATATCGTTTGATCGTCGTTTGATACTAACGTGTGCCAAGTTTCGTCGTTTGATCGTTGATAGTTTCTCGGAAAAACGAAATTCAAAATCGAGCGTAAAGATAGCCGGCGACTTTTTTGTTTATCAACTTTTTCAACTTTTTTCTTTTAATATCGTTTGATCGTCGTTTGATACTAACCAATCCCAAGTTTCATCGTTTGATCGTTGATAGTTTCTTGGGAAAACGCAATTAACTTTGTCCCAGTGTGACCTGAAGTAAGCTAGTAACTTTTCATCCCGAAACTTTGAATAATCGTAATTTTTGTATTTTTGAACTTTTTTAATATTTTCTTCCTTCTATCGTTTGATCGCCGTTTGATACTAACCAATCCCAAGTTTCGTCGTTTGATCGTTGATAGTTTCTCGGAAAAACGAAATTCAAAATCGAGCGTAAAGATAGCCGACGACTTTTTTGTTTATCAACTTTTTCAACTTTTTTCTTTTGATATCGTTTGATCGTCGTTTGATACTAACCAATCCCAAGTTTCGTCGTTTGATCGTTGATAGTTTCTCGGCAAAACGAAATTCAAAATCAAGCGTAAAGATAGCCGGCGACTTTTTTGTTTTTCGACTTTTTAAACTTTTTCCTTTTGATATCGTTTGATCGTCGTTTGATACTAACCAGTCCCAAGTTTCATCGTTTGATCGTTGATAGTTTCTTGGGAAAACGCAATTTACTTGCTCCCAGTGTGACCTGAAGTTAGGTAGTAACTCTTTATCCCGAAACTTTGAACAATCGTAATTTTTGTATTTTTGAACTTTTTCAATATTTTCTTTTTGCTATCGTTTGATCGTCGTTTGATACTAATGTATGCCAAGTTTCGTCGTTTGATCGTTGATAGTTTCTCGGAAAAACGAAATTCAAAATCGAACGTAAAGACAGCCGGCGGCTTTTTTGTTTATCAACTTTTTTAACTTTTTTCTTTTGATATCGTTTGATCGTCGTTTGATACTAACCAATCCCAAGTTTCGTCGTTGATCGTTGATAGTTTCTCGGAAAAACGAAATTCAAAATCGAGCGTAAAGATAGCCGACGACTTGTTTGTTTTTCAACCATTTCAACTTTTTTCTTTTGATATCGTTTGATCGTCGTTTGATACTAATGTATGCCAAGTTTCGCCGTTTGATCGTTGATAGTTTCTCGGAAAAACGAAATTCAAAATCGAGCGTCAAGATAGCCGGCGACTTTTTTGTTTTTCAACTATTTCAACTTTTTTCTTTTGATATCGTTTGATCGTCGTTTGATACTAACGTGTGCCAAGTTTCGTCGTTTGATCGTTGATAGTTTCTCGGAAAAACGAAATTCAAAATCGAGCGTAAAGATAGCCGGCGACTTTTTTGTTTATCAACTTTTTCAACTTTTTTCTTTTAATATCGTTTGATCGTCGTTTGATACTAACCAATCCCAAGTTTCATCGTTTGATCGTTGATAGTTTCTTGGGAAAACGCAATTAACTTTGTCCCAGTGTGACCTGAAGTAAGCTAGTAACTTTTCATCCCGAAACTTTGAATAATCGTAATTTTTGTATTTTTGAACTTTTTTAATATTTTCTTCCTTCTATCGTTTGATCGCCGTTTGATACTAACCAATCCCAAGTTTCGTCGTTTGATCGTTGATAGTTTCTCGGAAAAACGAAATTCAAAATCGAGCGTAAAGATAGCCGACGACTTTTTTGTTTATCAACTTTTTCAACTTTTTTCTTTTGATATCGTTTGATCGTCGTTTGATACTAACCAATCCCAAGTTTCGTCGTTTGATCGTTGATAGTTTCTCGGCAAAACGAAATTCAAAATCAAGCGTAAAGATAGCCGGCGACTTTTTTGTTTTTCGACTTTTTAAACTTTTTCCTTTTGATATCGTTTGATCGTCGTTTGATACTAATGTATGCCAAGTTTCGCCGTTTGATCGTTGATAGTTTCTCGGAAAAACGAAATTCAAAATCGAGCGTAAAGATAGCCGACGACTTTTTTGTTTTTCAACTATTTCAACTTTTTTCTTTTAATATCGTTTGATCGTCGTTTGATACTAATGTATGCCAAGTTTCGCCGTTTGATCGTTGATAGTTTCTCGGAAAAACGAAATTCAAAATCGAGCGTAAAGATAGCCGGCGACTTTTTTGTTTTTCAACTATTTCAACTTTTTTCTTTTGATATCGTTTGATCGTCGTTTGATACTAACGTGTGCCAAGTTTCGTCGTTTGATCGTTGATAGTTTCTCGGAAAAACGAAATTCAAAATCGAGCGTAAAGATAGCCGGCGACTTTTTTGTTTATCAACTTTTTCAACTTTTTTCTTTTAATATCGTTTGATCGTCGTTTGATACTAACCAATCCCAAGTTTCATCGTTTGATCGTTGATAGTTTCTTGGGAAAACGCAATTAACTTTGTCCCAGTGTGACCTGAAGTAAGCTAGTAACTTTTCATCCCGAAACTTTGAATAATCGTAATTTTTGTATTTTTGAACTTTTTTAATATTTTCTTCTTTCTATCGTTTGATCGCCGTTTGATACTAACGTGTGCCAAGTTTCGTCGTTTGATCGTTGATAGTTTTTCGGAAAAACGAAATTCGAAATCGAGCGTAAAGATAGCCGACGACTTTTTTGTTTTTCAACTTTTTCAACTTTTTTCTTTTGATATCGTTTGATCGTCGTTTGATACTAACCAATCCCAAGTTTCGTCGTTTGATCGTTGATAGTTTCTCGGCAAAACGAAATTCAAAATCAAGCGTAAAGATAGCCGGCGACTTTTTTGTTTTTCGACTTTTTAAACTTTTTCCTTTTGATATCGTTTGATCGTCGTTTGATACTAACCAATCCCAAGTTTCATCGTTTCATCGTTAATAGTTTGTTCACAAAATCCGAATAACTTTCGCCAAGTCTGGCCTAGTGACTTTTTACTGGTGAACGTTGGTACATCCAGATGTTAAATTTTTCGACTTTTTAAACTTTTTCCTTTTGCTATCGTTTGATCGTTGTTTGATACTAACGGGTGCCAAGTTTCGTCGTTTGATCGTTGATAGATTCTTGGGAAAACGCAATTTACTTTTTCCCAGTGTGACCTGAAGTTAGCTAGTAACTTTTTATCCCGAAACTTTGAACAATCGTAATTTTTGTATTTTTGAACTTTTTCAATATTTTCTTTGTGCTATCGTTTGATCGTCGTTTGATACTAATCAATCCCAAGTTTCATCGTTTGATCGTTGATAGTTTCTTGGGAAAACGTAATTTACTTGCTCCCAGTGTGACCTGAAGATGGCTTCTAACCGTTTACCACGAAAATTTGGACGGTAGCAATTTTTGTAATTTTGAACTTTTTCAATATTTTCCTTTCGCTATCGTTTGATCGTCGTTTGATACTAACGTGTGCCAAGTTTCGTCGTTTGATCGTTCATGGTTTCTCGGAAAAACGAAATTCAAAATCGAGCGTAAAGATAGCCGGCGACTTTTTTGTTTATCAACTTTTTCAACTTTTTTCTTTTGATATCGTTTGATCGTCGTTTGATACTAATGTATGCCAAGTTTCGCCGTTTGATCGTTGATAGTTTCTCGGAAAAACGAAATTCAACATCGAGCGTAAAGATAGCCGGCGACTTTTTTGTTTTTCGACTTGTTAAACTTTTTCCTTTTGATATCGTTTGATCGTCGTTTGATACTAACCAGTCCCAAGTTTCATCGTTTGATCGTTGATAGTTTCTTGGGAAAACGCAATTAACTTTGTCCCAGTGTGACCTGAAGTAAGCTAGTAACTTTTCATCCCGAAACTTTGAACAATCGTAATTTTTGTATTTTTGAACTTTTTCAATATTTTCTTTTTGCTATCGTTTGATCGTCGTTTGATACTAATGTATGCCAAGTTTCGTCGTTTGATCGTTGATAGTTTCTCGGAAAAACGAAATTCAAAATCGAACGTAAAGACAGCCGGCGGCTTTTTTGTTTATCAACTTTTTTAACTTTTTTCTTTTGATATCGTTTGATCGTCGTTTGATACTAACCAATCCCAAGTTCCGTCGTTGATCGTTGATAGTTTCTCGGCAAAACGAAATTCAAAATCGAGCGTAAAGATAGCCGACGACTTTTTTGTTTTTCAACTATTTCAACTTTTTTCTTTTGATATCGTTTGATCGTCGTTTGATACTAATGTATGCCAAGTTTCGCCGTTTGATCGTTGATAGTTTCTCGGAAAAACGAAATTCAAAATCGAGCGTAAAGATAGCCGGCGACTTTTTTGTTTTTCAACTATTTCAACTTTTTTCTTTTGATATCGTTTGATCGTCGTTTGATACTAACGTGTGCCAAGTTTCGTCGTTTGATCGTTGATAGTTTCTCGGAAAAACGAAATTCAAAATCGAGCGTAAAGATAGCCGACGACTTTTTTGTTTTTCAACTATTTCAACTTTTTTCTTTTGATATCGTTTGATCGTCGTTTGATACTAATGTATGCCAAGTTTCGCCGTTTGATCGTTGATAGTTTCTCGGAAAAACGAAATTCAAAATCGAGCGTAAAGATAGCCGGCGACTTTTTTGTTTTTCAACTTTTTCAACTTTTTTCTTTTGATATCGTTTGATCGTCGTTTGATACTAACGTGTGCCAAGTTTCGTCGTTTGATCGTTGATAGTTTCTCGGAAAAACGAAATTCAAAATCGAGCGTAAAGATAGCCGGCGACTTTTTTGTTTATCAACTTTTTCAACTTTTTTCTTCTTTCTATCGTTTGATCGCCGTTTGATACTAACCAATCCCAAGTTTCGTCGTTTGATCGTTGATAGTTTCTCGGAAAAACGAAATTCAAAATCGAGCGTAAAGATAGCCGACGACTTTTTTGTTTATCAACTTTTTCAACTTTTTTCTTTTGATATCGTTTGATCGTCGTTTGATACTAACCAATCCCAAGTTTCGTCGTTTGATCGTTGATAGTTTCTCGGCAAAACGAAATTCAAAATCAAGCGTAAAGATAGCCGGCGACTTTTTTGTTTTTCAACTTTTTCAACTTTTTTCTTTTAATATCGTTTGATCGTCGTTTGATACTAACCAGTCCCAAGTTTCATCGTTTGATCGTTGATAGTTTCTTGGGAAAACGCAATTTACTTGCTCCCAGTGTGACCTGAAGTTAGGTAGTAACTCTTTATCCCGAAACTTTGAACAATCGTAATTTTTGTATTTTTGAACTTTTTCAATATTTTCTTTTTGCTATCGTTTGATCGTCGTTTGATACTAATGTATGCCAAGTTTCGTCGTTTGATCGTTGATAGTTTCTCGGAAAAACGAAATTCAAAATCGAACGTAAAGACAGCCGGCGGCTTTTTTGTTTATCAACTTTTTTAACTTTTTTCTTTTGATATCGTTTGATCGTCGTTTGATACTAACCAATCCCAAGTTTCGTCGTTGATCGTTGATAGTTTCTCGGAAAAACGAAATTCAAAATCGAGCGTAAAGATAGCCGACGACTTGTTTGTTTTTCAACCATTTCAACTTTTTTCTTTTGATATCGTTTGATCGTCGTTTGATACTAATGTATGCCAAGTTTCGCCGTTTGATCGTTGATAGTTTCTCGGAAAAACGAAATTCAAAATCGAGCGTAAAGATAGCCGGCGACTTTTTTGTTTTTCAACTATTTCAACTTTTTCCTTTTGATATCGTTTGATCGTCGTTTGATACTAACCAGTCCCAAGTTTCATCGTTTGATCGTTGATAGTTTCTTGGGAAAACGCAATTTACTTGCTCCCAGTGTGACCTGAAGTTAGGTAGTAACTCTTTATCCCGAAACTTTGAACAATCGTAATTTTTGTATTTTTGAACTTTTTTAATATTTTCTTCTTTCTATCGTTTGATCGCCGATTGATACTAACGTGTGCCAAGTTTCGTCGTTTGATCGTTGATAGTTTTTCGGAAAAACGACATTCGAAATCGAGCGTAAAGATAGCCGACGACTTTTTTGTTTTTCAACTTTTTCAACTTTTTTCTTTTGATATCGTTTGATCGTCGTTTGATACTAACCAATCCCAAGTTTCATCGTTTCATCGTTAATAGTTTGTTCACAAAATCCGAATAACTTTCGCCAAGTCTGGCCTAGTGACTTTTTACTGGTGAACGTTGGTACATCCAGATGTTAAATTTTTCGACTTTTTAAACTTTTTCCTTTTGCTATCGTTTGATCGTTGTTTGATACTAACGGGTGCCAAGTTTCGTCGTTTGATCGTTGATAGATTCTTGGGAAAACGCAATTTACTTTTTCCCAGTGTGACCTGAAGTTAGCTAGTAACTTTTTATCCCGAAACTTTGAACAATCGTAATTTTTGTATTTTTGAACTTTTTCAATATTTTCTTTGTGCTATCGTTTGATCGTCGTTTGATACTAATCAATCCCAAGTTTCATCGTTTGATCGTTGATAGTTTCTTGGGAAAACGTAATTTACTTGCTCCCAGTGTGACCTGAAGATGGCTTCTAACCGTTTACCACAAAAATTTGGACGGTAGCAATTTTTGTAATTTTGAACTTTTTCAATATTTTCCTTTCGCTATCGTTTGATCGTCGTTTGATACTAACGTGTGCCAAGTTTCGTCGTTTGATCGTTCATGGTTTCTCGGAAAAACGAAATTCAAAATCGAGCGTAAAGATAGCCGGCGACTTTTTTGTTTATCAACTTTTTCAACTTTTTTCTTTTGATATCGTTTGATCGTCGTTTGATACTAATGTATGCCAAGTTTCGCCGTTTGATCGTTGATAGTTTCTCGGAAAAACGAAATTCAAAATCGAGCGTAAAGATAGCCGGCGACTTTTTTGTTTTTCGACTTGTTAAACTTTTTCCTTTTGATATCGTTTGATCGTCGTTTGATACTAACCAGTCCCAAGTTTCATCGTTTGATCGTTGATAGTTTCTTGGGAAAACGCAATTTACTTGCTCCCAGTGTGACCTGAAGTTAGGTAGTAACTCTTTATCCCGAAACTTTGAACAATCGTAATTTTTGTATTTTTGAACTTTTTCAATATTTTCTTTTTGCTATCGTTTGATCGTCGTTTGATACTAATGTATGCCAAGTTTCGTCGTTTGATCGTTGATAGTTTCTCGGAAAAACGAAATTCAAAATCGAACGTAAAGACAGCCGGCGGCTTTTTTGTTTATCAACTTTTTTAACTTTTTTCTTTTGATATCGTTTGATCGTCGTTTGATACTAACCAATCCCAAGTTCCGTCGTTGATCGTTGATAGTTTCTCGGCAAAACGAAATTCAAAATCGAGCGTAAAGATAGCCGACGACTTTTTTGTTTTTCAACTATTTCAACTTTTTTCTTTTGATATCGTTTGATCGTCGTTTGATACTAATGTATGCCAAGTTTCGCCGTTTGATCGTTGATAGTTTCTCGGAAAAACGAAATTCAAAATCGAGCGTAAAGATAGCCGGCGACTTTTTTGTTTTTCAACTATTTCAACTTTTTTCTTTTGATATCGTTTGATCGTCGTTTGATACTAACGTGTGCCAAGTTTCGTCGTTTGATCGTTGATAGTTTCTCGGAAAAACGAAATTCAAAATCGAGCGTAAAGATAGCCGACGACTTTTTTGTTTTTCAACTATTTCAACTTTTTTCTTTTGATATCGTTTGATGGTCGTTTGATACTAATGTATGCCAAGTTTCGCCGTTTGATCGTTGATAGTTTCTCGGAAAAACGAAATTCAAAATCGAGCGTAAAGATAGCCGGCGACTTTTTTGTTTTTCAACTTTTTCAACTTTTTTCTTTTGATATCGTTTGATCGTCGTTTGATACTTACGTGTGCCAAGTTTCGTCGTTTGATCGTTGATAGTTTCTCGGAAAAACGAAATTCAAAATCGAGCGTAAAGATAGCCGGCGACTTTTTTGTTTATCAACTTTTTCAACTTTTTTCTTTTAATATCGTTTGATCGTCGTTTGATACTAACCAATCCCAAGTTTCATCGTTTGATCGTTGATAGTTTCTTGGGAAAACGCAATTAACTTTGTCCCAGTGTGACCTGAAGTAAGCTAGTAACTTTTCATCCCGAAACTTTGAATAATCGTAATTTTTGTATTTTTGAACTTTTTTAATATTTTCTTCTTTCTATCGTTTGATCGCCATTTGATACTAACGTGTGCCAAGTTTCGTCGTTTGATCGTTGATAGATTCTTGGGAAAACGCAATTTACTTTTTCCCAGTGTGACCTGAAGTTAGCTAGGAACTTTTTATCCCGAAACTTTGAACAATCGTAATTTTTGTATTTTTGAACTTTTTCAATATTTTCTTTGTGCTATCGTTTGATCGTCGTTTGATACTAATCAATCCCAAGTTTCATCGTTTGATCGTTGATAGTTTCTTGGGAAAACGTAATTTACTTGCTCCCAGTGTGACCTGAAGATGGCTTCTAACCGTTTACCGCGAAAATTTGGACGGTAGCAATTTTTGTAATTTTGAACTTTTTCAATATTTTCCTTTCGCTATCGTTTGATCGTCGTTTGATACTAACGTGTGCCTAGTTTCGTCGTTTGATCGTTCATGGTTTCTCGGAAAAACGAAATTCAAAATCGAGCGTAAAGATAGCCGGCGCCTTTTTTGTTTATCAACTTTTTCACCTTTTTTCTTTTGATATCGTTTGATCGTCGTTTGATACTAATGTATGCCAAGTTTCGCCGTTTGATCGTTGATAGTTTCTCGGAAAAACGAAATTCAAAATCGAGCGTAAAGATAGCCGGCGACTTTTTTGTTTATCAACTTTTTCAACCTTTTTCTTTTAATATCGTTTGATCGTCGTTTGATACTAACCAATCCCAAGTTTCATCGTTTGATCGTTGATAGTTTCTTGGGAAAACGCAATTAACTTTGTCCCAGTGTGACCTGAAGTAAGATAGTAACTTTTCATCCCGAAACTTTGAATAATCGTAATTTTTGTATTTTTGAAATTTTTTAATATTTTCTTCTTTCTATCGTTTGATCGCCGTTTGATACTAACCAATCCCAAGTTTCGTCGTTTGATCGTTGATAGTTTCTCGGAAAAACGAAATTCAAAATCGAGCGTAAAGATAGCCGACGACTTTTTTGTTTATCAACTTTTTCAACTTTTTTCTTTTGATATCGTTTGATCGTCGTTTGATACTAACCAACCCCAAGTTTCGTCGTTTGATCGTTGATAGTTTCTCGGCAAAACGAAATTCAAAATCAAGCGTAAAGATAGCCGGCGACTTTTTTGTTTTTCGACTTTTTAAACTTTTTCCTTTTGATATCGTTTGATCGTCGTTTGATACTAACCAGACCCAAGTTTCATCGTTTGATCGTTGATAGTTTCTTGGGAAAACGCAATTTACTTTCTCCCAGTGTGACCTGAAGATGGCTTCTAATCGTTTACCACGAAAATTTGGACGATAGCAATCTTTGTAATTTTGAACTTTTTCAATATTTTCCTTTTGCTATCGTTTGATCGTTTTTTGATGCTAACGTGTGCCAAGTTTCGTCGTTTGATCGTTGATAGTTTCTCGGAACAACGAAATTCAAAATCGAGCGTAAAGATAGCCGGCGACTTTTTTGTTTATCAACTTTTTCAACTTTTTTCTTCTTTCTATCGTTTGATCGCCGTTTGATACTAACCAATCCCAAGTTTCGTCGTTTGATCGTTGATAGTTTCTCGGAAAAACGAAATTCAAAATCGAGCGTAAAGATAGCCGACGACTTTTTTGTTTATCAACTTTTTCAACTTTTTTCTTTTGATATCGTTTGATCGTCGTTTGATACTAACCAATCCCAAGTTTCGTCGTTTGATCGTTGATAGTTTCTCGGCAAAACGAAATTCAAAATCAAGCGTAAAGATAGCCGGCGTCTTTTTTGTTTTTCGACTTTTTAAACTTTTTCCTTTTGATATCGTTTGATCGTCGGTTGATACTAACCAGTCCCAAGTTTCATCGTTTGATCGTTGATAGTTTCTTGGGAAAACGCAATTTACTTTCTCCCAGTGTGACCTGAAGATGGCTTCTAATCGTTTACCACGAAAATTTGGACGATAGCAATCTTTGTAATTTTGAACTTTTTCAATATTTTCCATTTGCTATCGTTTGATCGCCGTTTGATACTAACCAATCCCAAGTTTCGTCGTTTGATCGTTGATAGTTTCTCGGAAAAACGAAATTCAAAATCGAGCGTAAAGATAGCCGGCGACTTTTTTGTTTTTCGACTTTTTCAACTTTTTTCTTTTGATATCGTTTGATCGTCGTTTGATACTAACCAGTCCCAAGTTTCATCGTTTGATCGTTGATAGTTTCTTGGGAAAACGCAATTTACTTTCTCCCAGTGTGACCTGAAGATGGCTTCTAATCGTTTACCACGAAAATTTGGACGATAGCAATCTTTGTAATTTTGAACTTTTTCAATATTTTCCTTTTGCTATCGTTTGATCGTTTTTTGATGCTAACGTGTGCCAAGTTTCGTCGTTTGATCGTTGATAGTTTCTCGGAAAAACGAAATTCAAAATCGAGCGTAAAGATAGCCGGCGACTTTTTTGTTTATCAACTTTTTCAACTTTTTTCTTCTTTCTATCGTTTGATCGCCGTTTGATACTAACCAATCCCAAGTTTCGTCGTTTGATCGTTGATAGTTTCTCGGAAAAACGAAATTCAAAATCGAGCGTAAAGATAGCCGACGACTTTTTTGTTTATCAACTTTTTCAACTTTTTTCTTTTGATATCGTTTGATCGTCGTTTGATACTAACCAATCCCAAGTTTCGTCGTTTGATCGTTGATAGTTTCTCGGCAAAACGAAATTCAAAATCAAGCGTAAAGATAGCCGGCGTCTTTTTTGTTTTTCGACTTTTTAAACTTTTTCCTTTTGATATCGTTTGATCGTCGGTTGATACTAACCAGTCCCAAGTTTCATCGTTTGATCGTTGATAGTTTCTTGGGAAAACGCAATTTACTTTCTCCCAGTGTGACCTGAAGATGGCTTCTAATCGTTTACCACGAAAATTTGGACGATAGCAATCTTTGTAATTTTGAACTTTTTCAATATTTTCCATTTGCTATCGTTTGATCGCCGTTTGATACTAACCAATCCCAAGTTTCGTCGTTTGATCGTTGATAGTTTCTCGGAAAAACGAAATTCAAAATCGAGCGTAAAGATAGCCGGCGACTTTTTTGTTTTTCGACTTTTTCAACTTTTTTCTTTTGATATCGTTTGATCGTCGTTTGATACTAACCAGTCCCAAGTTTCATCGTTTGATCGTTGATAGTTTCTTGGGAAAACGCAATTTACTTTCTCCCAGTGTGACCTGAAGATGGCTTCTAATCGTTTACCACGAAAATTTGGACGATAGCAATCTTTGTAATTTTGAACTTTTTCAATATTTTCCTTTTGCTATCGTTTGATCGTTTTTTGATGCTAACGTGTGCCAAGTTTCGTCGTTTGATCGTTGATAGTTTCTCGGAAAAACGAAATTCAAAATCGAGCGTAAAGATAGCCGGCGACTTTTTTGTTTATCAACTTTTTCAACTTTTTTCTTCTTTCTATCGTTTGATCGCCGTTTGATACTAACCAATCCCAAGTTTCGTCGTTTGATCGTTGATAGTTTCTCGGAAAAACGAAATTCAAAATCGAGCGTAAAGATAGCCGACGACTTTTTTGTTTATCAACTTTTTCAACTTTTTTCTTTTGATATCGTTTGATCGTCGTTTGATACTAACCAATCCCAAGTTTCGTCGTTTGATCGTTGATAGTTTCTCGGCAAAACGAAATTCAAAATCAAGCGTAAAGATAGCCGGCGTCTTTTTTGTTTTTCGACTTTTTAAACTTTTTCCTTTTGATATCGTTTGATCGTCGGTTGATACTAACCAGTCCCAAGTTTCATCGTTTGATCGTTGATAGTTTCTTGGGAAAACGCAATTTACTTTCTCCCAGTGTGACCTGAAGATGGCTTCTAATCGTTTACCACGAAAATTTGGACGATAGCAATCTTTGTAATTTTGAACTTTTTCAATATTTTCCATTTGCTATCGTTTGATCGCCGTTTGATACTAACCAATCCCAAGTTTCGTCGTTTGATCGTTGATAGTTTCTCGGAAAAACGAAATTCAAAATCGAGCGTAAAGATAGCCGGCGACTTTTTTGTTTTTCGACTTTTTCAACTTTTTTCTTTTGATATCGTTTGATCGTCGTTTGATACTAACCAGTCCCAAGTTTCATCGTTTGATCGTTGATAGTTTCTTGGGAAAACGCAATTTACTTTCTCCCAGTGTGACCTGAAGATGGCTTCTAATCGTTTACCACGAAAATTTGGACGATAGCAATCTTTGTAATTTTGAACTTTTTCAATATTTTCCTTTTGCTATCGTTTGATCGTTTTTTGATGCTAACGTGTGCCAAGTTTCGTCGTTTGATCGTTGATAGTTTCTCGGAAAAACGAAATTCAAAATCGAGCGTAAAGATAGCCGGCGACTTTTTTGTTTATCAACTTTTTCAACTTTTTTCTTCTTTCTATCGTTTGATCGCCGTTTGATACTAACCAATCCCAAGTTTCGTCGTTTGATCGTTGATAGTTTCTCGGAAAAACGAAATTCAAAATCGAGCGTAAAGATAGCCGACGACTTTTTTGTTTATCAACTTTTTCAACTTTTTTCTTTTGATATCGTTTGATCGTCGTTTGATACTAACCAATCCCAAGTTTCGTCGTTTGATCGTTGATAGTTTCTCGGCAAAACGAAATTCAAAATCAAGCGTAAAGATAGCTGGCGTCTTTTTTGTTTTTCGACTTTTTAAACTTTTTCCTTTTGATATCGTTTGATCGTCGGTTGATACTAACCAGTCCCAAGTTTCATCGTTTGATCGTTGATAGTTTCTTGGGAAAACGCAATTTACTTTCTCCCAGTGTGACCTGAAGATGGCTTCTAATCGTTTACCACGAAAATTTGGACGATAGCAATCTTTGTAATTTTGAACTTTTTCAATATTTTCCATTTGCTATCGTTTGATCGCCGTTTGATACTAACCAATCCCAAGTTTCGTCGTTTGATCGTTGATAGTTTCTCGGAAAAACGAAATTCAAAATCGAGCGTAAAGATAGCCGGCGACTTTTTTGTTTTTCGACTTTTTCAACTTTTTTCTTTTGATATCGTTTGATCGTCGTTTGATACTAACCAGTCCCAAGTTTCATCGTTTGATCGTTGATAGTTTCTTGGGAAAACGCAATTTACTTGCTCCCAGTGTGACCTGAAGTTAGGTAGTAACTATTTATCCCGAAACTTTGAACAATCGTAATTTTTGTATTTTTGAACTTTTTCAAAATTTTCTTTTTGCTATCGTTTGATCGTCGTTTGATACTAACCAATCCCAAGTTTCGTCGTTGATCGTTGATAGTTTCTCGGAAAAACGAAATTCAAAATCGAGCGTAAAGATAGCCGACGACTTTTTTGTATTTCAACTATTTCAACTTTTTTCTTTTGATATCGTTTGATCGTCGTTTGATACTAATGTATGCCAAGTTTCGCCGTTTGATCGTTGATAGTTTCTCGGAAAAACGAAATTCAAAATCGAGCGTAAAGATAGCCGGCGACTTTTTTGTTTTTCAACTTTTTCAACTTTTTTCTTTTAATATCGTTTGATCGTCGTTTGATACTAACCAATCCCAAGTTTCATCGTTTGATCGTTGATAGTTTCTTGGGAAAACGCAATTAACTTTGTCCCAGTGTGACCTGAAGTAAGCTAGTAACTTTTCATCCCGAAACTTTGAATAATCGTAATTTTTGTATTTTTGAACTTTTTTAATATTTTCTTCTTTCTATCGTTTGATCGCCGTTTGATACTAACCAATCCCAAGTTTCGTCGTTTGATCGTTGATAGTTTCTCGGCAAAACGAAATTCAAAATCAAGCGTAAAGATAGCCGGCGACTTTTTTGTTTTTCGACTTTTTAAACTTTTTCCTTTTGATATCGTTTGATCGTCGTTTGATACTAACCAGACCCAAGTTTCATCGTTTGATCGTTGATAGTTTCTTGGGAAAACGCAATTTACTTTCTCCCAGTGTGACCTGAAGATGGCTTCTAATCGTTTACCACGAAAATTTGGACGATAGCAATCTTTGTAATTTTGAACTTTTTCAATATTTTCCTTTTGCTATCGTTTGATCGTTTTTTGATACTAACGTGTGCCAAGTTTCGTCGTTTGATCGTTGATAGTTTCTCGGAAAAACGAAATTCAAAATCGAGCGTAAAGATAGCCGGCGACTTTTTTGTTTATCAACTTTTTCAACTTTTTTCTTCTTTCTATCGTTTGATCGCCGTTTGATACTAACCAATCCCAAGTTTCGTCGTTTGATCGTTGATAGTTTCTCGGAAAAACGAAATTTAAAATCGAGCGTAAAGATAGCCGACGACTTTTTTGTTTATCAACTTTTTAAATTTTTTTCTTTTGATGTCGTTTGATCGTCGTTTGATACTAACCAATCCCAAGTTTCGTCGTTTGATCGTTGATAGTTTTTCGGCAAAACGAAATTCAAAATCAAGCGTAAAGATAGCCGCCGACTTTTTTGTTTTTCGACTTTTTAAACTTTTTCCTTTTGATATCGTTTGATCGTCGTTTGATACTAACCAGTCCCAAGTTTCATCGTTTGATCGTTGATAGTTTCTTGGGAAATCGCAATTTACTTTCTCCCAGTGTGACCTGAAGATGGCTTCTAATCGTTTACCACGAAAATTTGGACGATAGCAATCTTTGTAATTTTGAACTTTTTCAATATTTTCCATTTGCTATCGTTTGATCGCCGTTTGATACTAACCAATCCCAAGTTTCGTCGTTTGATCGTTGATAGTTTCTCGGAAAAACGAAATTCAAAATCGAGCGTAAAGATAGCCGGCGACTTTTTTGTTTATCAACTTTTTCAACTTTTTTCTTCTTTCTATCGTTTGATCGCCGTTTGATACTAACCAATCCCAAGTTTCGTCGTTTGATCGTTGATAGTTTCTCGGAAAAACGAAATTCAAAATCGAGCGTAAAGATAGCCGGCGACTTTTTTGTTTTTCGACTTTTTCAACTTTTTTCTTTTGATATCGTTTGATCGTCGTTTGATACTAACCAGTCCCAAGTTTCATCGTTTGATCGTTGATAGTTTCTTGGGAAAACGCAATTTACTTGCTCCCAGTGTGACCTGAAGTTAGGTAGTAACTATTTATCCCGAAACTTTGAACAATCGTAATTTTTGTATTTTTGAACTTTTTCAATATTTTCTTTTTGCTATCGTTTGATCGTCGTTTGATACTAATGTATGCCAAGTTTCGTCGTTTGATCGTTGATAGTTTCTCGGAAAAACGAAATTCAAAATCGAGCGTAAAGATAGCCGACGACTTTTTTGTTTATCAACTTTTTCAACTTTTTTCTGTTGATATCGTTTGATCGTCGTTTGATACTAACCAACCCCAAGTTTCGTCGTTTGATCGTTGATAGTTTCTCGGCAAAACGAAATTCAAAATCAAGCGTAAAGATAGCCGGCGACTTTTTTGTTTTTCGACTTTTTAAACTTTTTCCTTTTGATATCGTTTGATCGTCGTTTGATACTAACCAGACCCAAGTTTCATCGTTTGATCGTTGATAGTTTCTTGGGAAAACGCAATTTACTTTCTCCCAGTGTGACCTGAAGATGGCTTCTAATCGTTTACCACGAAAATTTGGACGATAGCAATCTTTGTAATTTTGAACTTTTTCAATATTTTCCTTTTGCTATCGTTTGATCGTTTTTTGATACTAACGTGTGCCAAGTTTCGTCGTTTGATCGTTGATAGTTTCTCGGAAAAACGAAATTCAAAATCGAGCGTAAAGATAGCCAGCGACTTTTTTGTTTATCAACTTTTTCAACTTTTTTCTTCTTTCTATCGTTTGATCGCCGTTTGATACTAACCAATCCCAAGTTTCGTCGTTTGATCGTTGATAGTTTCTCGGAAAAACGAAATTCAAAATCGAGCGTAAAGATAGCCGACGACTTTTTTGTTTATCAACTTTTTCAATTTTTTTCTTTTAATATCGTTTGATCGTCGTTTGATACTAACCAATCCCAAGTTTCATCGTTTGATCGTTGATAGTTTCTTGGGAAAACGCAATTAACTTTGTCCCAGTGTGACCTGAAGTAAGCTAGTAACTTTTCATCCCGAAACTTTGAATAATCGTAATTTTTGTATTTTTGAACTTTTTAAATATTTTCTTCTTTCTATCGTTTGATCGTCGTTTGATACTAACGTGTGCCAAGTTTCGTCGTTTGATCGTTGATAGTTTCTCGGAAAAACGAAATTCAAAATCGAGCGTAAAGATAGCCGGCGGCTTTTTTGTTTATCAACTTTTTTAACTTTTTTCTTTTGATATCGTTTGATCGTCGTTTGATACTAACCAATCCCAAGTTTCGTCGTTGATCGTTGATAGTTTCTCGGAAAAACGAAATTCAAAATCGAGCGTAAAGATAGCCGACGACTTTTTTGTTTTTCAACTATTTCAACTTTTTTCTTTTGATATCGTTTGATCGTCGTTTGATACTAATGTATGCCAAGTTTCGCCGTTTGATCGTTGATAGTTTCTCGGAAAAACGAAATTCAAAATCGAGCGTAAAGATAGCCGGCGACTTTTTTGTTTTTCAACTATTTCAACTTTTTTCTTTTGATATCGTTTGATCGTCGTTTGATACTAACGTGTGCCAAGTTTCGTCGTTTGATCGTTGATAGTTTCTCGGAAAAACGAAATTCAAAATCGAGCGTAAAGATAGCCGGCGACTTTTTTGTTTTTCAACTTTTTCAACTTTTTTCTTTTGATATCGTTTGATCGTCGTTTGATACTAACCAATCTTAAGTTTCATCGTTTCATCGTTAATAGTTTGTTCACAAAATCCGAATAACTTTCGCCAAGTCTGGCCTAGTGACTTTTTACTGGTGAACGTTGGTACATCCAGATGTTAAATTTTTCGACTTTTTAAACTTTTTCCTTTTGCTATCGTTTGATCGTTGTTTGATACTAACGTGTGCCAAGTTTCGTCGTTTGATCGTTGATAGTTTCTTGGGAAAACGCAATTTACTTTTTCCCAGTGTGACCTGAAGTTAGCTAGTAACTTTTTATCCCGAAACTTTGAACAATCGTAATTTTTGTATTTTTGAACTTTTTCAATATTTTCTTTGTGCTATCGTTTGATCGTCGTTTGATACTAATCAATCCCAAGTTTCATCGTTTGATCGTTGATAGTTTCTTGGGAAAACGTAATTTACTTGCTCCTAGTGTGACCTGAAGATGGCTTCTAACCGTTTACCACGAAAATTTGGACGGTAGCAATTTTTGTAATTTTGAACTTTTTCAATATTTTCCTTTCGCTATCGTTTGATCGTCGTTTGATACTAACGTGTGCCAAGTTTCGTCGTTTGATCGTTCATAGTTTCTCGGAAAAACGAAATTCAAAATCGAGCGTAAAGATAGCCGGCGACTTTTTTGTTTATCAACTTTTTCAACTTTTTTCTTTTGATATCGTTTGATCGTCGTTTGATACTAACCAATCCCAAGTTTCATCGTTTGATCGTTAATAGTTTGTTCACAAAAACCAAATAACTGTCGCCAAGTCTGGCCTAGTGACTTTTTACTGGTGAACGTTGGTACATCCACATGTTAAATTTTTCGACTTTTTAAACTTTTTCCTTTTGATATCGTTTGATCGTCGTTTGATACTAATCAATCCCAAGTTTCATCGTTTGATCGTTGATAGTTTCTTGGGGAAACGTAATTTACTTGCTCCCACTGTGACCGAAGATGGCTTCTAACCGTTTACCACGAAAATTTGGACGGTAGCTATTTTTGTAATTTTGAACTTTTTCAATATTTTCCTTTCGCTATCGTTTGATCGTCGTTTGATAATAACCTGTGCCAAGTTTCGTCGTTTGATCGTTGATAGTTTTTCGGAAAAACGAAATTCAAAATCGAGCGTAAAGATAGCCGACGACTTTTTTGTTTTTCAACTTTTTCAACTTTTTTCTTTTGATATCGTTTGATCGTCGTTTGATACCAACCAATCCCAAGTTTCATCGTTTGATCGTTGATAGTTTCTTGGGAAAACGCAATTTACTTTTTCCCAGTGTGACCTGAAGTTAGCTAGTAACTTTTTATCCCGAAACTTTGAACAATCGTAATTTTTTTGTTTTTCAACTTTTTCAACTTTTTTCTTTTGATATCGTTTGATCGTCGTTTGATACTAACCAATCCCAAGTTTCATCGTTTGATCGTTAATAGTTTGTTTACAAAATCCGAATAACTTTCGCCACGTCTGGCCTAGTGACTTTTTACTGGTGAACGTTGGTACATCCAGATGTTAAATTTTTCGACTTTTAAAACTTTTTCCTTTTGCTATCGTTTGATCGTCGTTTGATACTAACCAATCCCAAGTTTCATCGTTTGATCGTTGATAGTTTCTTGGGGAAACGTAATTTACTTGCTCCCACTGTGACCTGAAGATGGCTTCTAACCGTTTACCACGAAAATTTGGACGGTAGCAATTTTTGTAATTTTGAACTTTTTCAATATTTTCCTTTCGCTATCGTTTGATCGTCGTTTGATAATAACCTGTGCCAAGTTTCGTCGTTTGATCGTTAATAGTTTGTTCACAAAAACCAAATAACTGTCGCCAAGTCTGGCCTAGTGACTTTTTACTGGTGAACGTTGGTACATCCACATGTTAAATTTTTCGACTTTTTAAACTTTTTCCTTTTGATATCGTTTGATCGTCGTTTGATACTAATCAATCCCAAGTTTCATCGTTTGATCGTTGATAGTTTCTTGGGAAAACGCAATTAACTTTGTCCCAGTGTGACCTGAAGTTAGCTAGTAACTTTTTATCCCGAAACTTTGAACAATCGTAATTTTTGTATTTTTGAACTTTTTTAATATTTTCTTCGTTCTATCGTTTGATCGCCGTTTGATACTAACCAATCCCAAGTTTCATCGTTTCATCGTTAATAGTTTGTTCACAAAATCCGAATAATTTCGCCAAGTCTGGCCTAGTGACTTTTTACTGGTGAACGTTGGTACATCCAGATGTTAAATTTTTCGACTTTTAAAACTTTTTCCTTTTGCTATCGTTTGATCGTCGTTTGATACTAACCAATCCCAAGTTTCATCGTTTGATCGTTGATAGTTTCTTGGGGAAACGTAATTTACTTGCTCCCACTGTGACCTGAAGATGGCTTCTAACCGTTTACCACGAAAATTTGGACGGTAGCAATTTTTGTAATTTTGAACTTTTTCAATATTTTCCTTTCGCTATCGTTTGATCGTCGTTTGATAATAACCTGTGCCAAGTTTCGTCGTTTGATCGTTGATAGTTTTTCGGAAAAACGAAATTCAAAATCGAGCGTAAAGATAGCCGACGACTTTTTTGTTTTTCAACTTTTTCAACTTTTTTCTTTTGATATCGTTTGATCGTCGTTTGATACCAACCAATCCCAAGTTTCATCGTTTGATCGTTGATAGTTTCTTGGGAAAACGCAATTTACTTTTTCCCAGTGTGACCTGAAGTTAGCTAGTAACTTTTTATCCCGAAACTTTGAACAATCGTAATTTTTTTGTTTTTCAACTTTTTCAACTTTTTTCTTTTGATATCGTTTGATCGTCGTTTGATACTAACCAATCCCAAGTTTCATCGTTTGATCGTTAATAGTTTGTTTACAAAATCCGAATAACTTTCGCCACGTCTGGCCTAGTGACTTTTTACTGGTGAACGTTGGTACATCCAGTTCTTAAATTTTGCGACTTCTTCAACTTTTTCCTTTTGCTATCGTTTGATCGTTGTTTGATACTAACGTGTGCCAAGTTTCGTCGTTTGATCGTTGATAGTTTCTTGGGAAAACGCAATTTACTTTTTCCCAGTGTGACCTGAAGTTAGCTAGTAACTTTTTATCCCGAAACTTTGAACAATAGTAATTTTTGTATTTTTGAACTTTTTCAATATTTTCTTTGTGCTATCGTTTGATCGTCGTTTGATACTAATCAATCCCAAGTTTCATCGTTTGATCGTTGATAGTTTCTTGGGGAAACGTAATTTACTTGCTCCCACTGTGACCTGAAGATGCCTTCTAACCGTTTACCACGAAAATTTGGACGGTAGCAATTTTTGTAATTTTGAACTTTTTCAATATTTTCCTTTCGCTATCGTTTGATCGTCGTTTGATAATAACCTGTGCCAAGTTTCGTCGTTTGATCGTTGATAGTTTTTCGGAAAAACGAAATTCAAAATCGAGCGTAAAGATAGCCGACGACTTTTTTGTTTTTCAACTTTTTCAACTTTTTTCTTTTGATATCGTTTGATCGTCGTTTGATACCAACCAATCCCAAGTTTCATCGTTTGATCGTTGATAGTTTCTTGGGAAAACGCAATTTACTTTTTCCCAGTGTGACCTGAAGTTAGCTAGTAACTTTTTATCCCGAAACTTTGAACAATCGTAATTTTTTTGTTTTTCAACTTTTTCAACTTTTTTCTTTTGATATCGTTTGATCGTCGTTTGATACTAACCAATCCCAAGTTTCATCGTTTGATCGTTAATAGTTTGTTTACAAAATCCGAATAACTTTCGCCACGTCTGGCCTAGTGACTTTTTACTGGTGAACGTTGGTACATCCAGATGTTAAATTTTTCGACTTTTAAAACTTTTTCCTTTTGCTATCGTTTGATCGTCGTTTGATACTAACCAATCCCAAGTTTCATCGTTTGATCGTTGATAGTTTCTTGGGGAAACGTAATTTACTTGCTCCCACTGTGACCTGAAGATGGCTTCTAACCGTTTACCACGAAAATTTGGACGGTAGCAATTTTTGTAATTTTGAACTTTTTCAATATTTTCCTTTCGCTATCGTTTGATCGTCGTTTGATAATAACCTGTGCCAAGTTTCGTCGTTTGATCGTTGATAGTTTTTCGGAAAAACGAAATTCAAAATCGAGCGTAAAGATAGCCGACGACTTTTTTGTTTTTCAACTTTTTCAACTTTTTTCTTTTGATATCGTTTGATCGTCGTTTGATACCAACCAATCCCAAGTTTCATCGTTTGATCGTTGATAGTTTCTTGGGAAAACGCAATTTACTTTTTCCCAGTGTGACCTGAAGTTAGCTAGTAACTTTTTATCCCGAAACTTTGAACAATCGTAATTTTTTTGTTTTTCAACTTTTTCAACTTTTTTCTTTTGATATCGTTTGATCGTCGTTTGATACTAACCAATCCCAAGTTTCATCGTTTGATCGTTAATAGTTTGTTTACAAAATCCGAATAACTTTCGCCACGTCTGGCCTAGTGACTTTTTACTGGTGAACGTTGGTACATCCAGTTCTTAAATTTTGCGACTTCTTCAACTTTTTTCTTTTGATATCGTTTGATCGTCGTTTGGTACTAACCAATCCCAAGTTTCATCGTTTGATCGCTGATAGTTTCTTGGGAAAACGTAATTTACTTGTTCCCAGTGTGACCTGAAGATGGCTTCTAACCGTTTACCACGAAAATTTGGACGGTAGCAATTTTTGTAATTTTGAACTTTTTAAATATTTTCCTTTCGCTATCGTTTGATCGTCGTTTGATAATAACGTGTGCCAAGTTTCGTCGTTTGATCGTTGATAGTTTTTCGGAAAAACAAAATTCAAAATCGAGCGTAAAGATAGCCGACGACTTTTTTGTTTTTCAACTTTTTCAACTTTTTTCTTTTGATATCGTTTGATCGTCGTTTGATACCAACCAATCCCAAGTTTCATCGTTTGATCGTTGATAGTTTCTTGGGAAAACGCAATTTACTTTTTCCCAGCGTGACCTGAAGATGGCTTCTAACCGTTTACCACGAAAATTTGGACGGTAGCAATTTTTGTAATTTTGAACTTTTTCAATATTTTCCTTTCGCTATCGTTTGATCGTCGTTTGATAATAACGTGTGCCAAGTTTCGTCGTTTGATCGTTGATAGTTTTTCGGAAAAACGAAATTCAAAATCGAGCGTAAAGATAGCCGACGACTTTTTTGTTTTTCAACTTTTTCAACTTTTTTCTTTTGATATCGTTTGATCGTCGTTTGATACTAACCAATCCCAAGTTTCATCGTTTGATCGTTAATAGTTTGTTTACAAAATCCGAATAACTTTCGCCACGTCTGGCCTAGTGACTTTTTACTGGTGAACGTTGGTACATCCAGTTGTTAAATTTTGCGACTTCTTCAACTTTTTTCTTTTGATATCGTTTGATCGTCGTTTGATACTAACCAATCCCAAGTTTCATCGTTTGATCGTTGATTGTTTCTTGGGAAAACGTAATTTACTTGTTCCCAGTGTGACCTGAAGATGGCTTCTAACCGTTTACCACGAAAATTTGGACGGGCGCAATTTTTGTAATTTTGAACTTTTTCAATATTTTCCTTTCGCTATCGTTTGATCGTCGTTTGATAATAACGTGTGCCAAGTTTCGTCGTTTGATCGTTGATAGTTTTTCGGAAAAACGAAATTCAAAATCGAGCGTAAAGATAGCCGACGACTTTTTTGTTTTTCAACTTTTTCAACTTTTTTCTTTTGATATCGTTTGATCGTCGTTTGATACCAACCAATCCCAAGTTTCATCGTTTGATCGTTGATAGTTTCTTGGGAAAACGCAATTTACTTTTTCCCAGTGTGACCTGAAGTTAGCTAGTAACTTTTTATCCCGAAACTTTGAACAATCGTAATTTTTTTGTTTTTCAACTTTTTCAACTTTTTTCTTTTGATATCGTTTGATCGTCGTTTGATACTAACCAATCCCAAGTTTCATCGTTTGATCGTTAATAGTTTGTTTACAAAATCCGAATAACTTTCGCCACGTCTGGCCTAGTGACTTTTTACTGGTGAACGTTGGTACATCCACATGTTAAATTTTTCGACTTTTTAAACTTTTTCCTTTTGATATCGTTTGATCGTCGTTTGATACTAATCAATCCCAAGTTTCATCGTTTGATCGTTGATAGTTTCTTGGGAAAACGCAATTTACTTTCTCCCAGCGTGACCTGAAGTTAGCTAGTAACTTTTTATCCCGAAACTTTGAACAATCGTAATTTTTGTATTTTTGAACTTTTTTAATATTTTCTTCTTTCTATCGTTTGATCGCCGTTTGATACTAACGTGTGCCAAGTTTCGTCGTTTGATCGTTGATAGTTTTTCGGAAAAACGAAATTCGAAATCGAGCGTAAAGATAGCCGACGACTTTTTTGTTTTTCAACTTTTTCAACTTTTTTCTTTTGATATCGTTTGATCGTCGTTTGATACTAACCAATCCCAAGTTTCATCGTTTGATCGTTAATAGTTTGTTCACAAAAACCAAATAACTGTCGCCAAGTCTGGCCCCGAGAGCACGCGCACCGACATGTCCTAAACGCTCGTGCCACATTTTCAGATCAGCCGTAGATACGTTGACTTCCCTCGACTCTGTCGGTAACACCACGCCAACGAGCATTTGATAAATCGAGTTACCGAGACCCACACCGGTCATCACGATTTCGTCCTTCAACGTCACTGTTACACTGTCCTTGTCGATCCCGATGAAACATCCTTTCTTGGCACAGGCTCCCAACGCTAGCAGATTTTTCTTCATCTCCGGAACATACAACACTTTCTCGATTTGTACAGAATTCCACCGACCATCAACAAACGCTTCGAGTTCGATATCGCCCTCTGCCTCGACGTTACATTCGTAGCCGTTACCGAGTACGACCGAGCCGCCGACACCCGAGCGGAGATTTTCAAACCACTCGCGCCGATAGGTAAGATGACAAGAAGCCCCGCTATCGCCAATCCAGGTCTCTGCCTTATCGACCTCGAGTAAGCGTCGCACCTGTTCGCCCGAGATACCGACGCGTCCTTTCGGTGTTGTCGATTCACTATTTTTCACGTTTGCCATGAGCACAAACTTCTTTGTTCCACCGCCATCTTTGTCTTTTCCCCCACCACTCGTCTTCTGAGGACAGTGACGCGCGAAATGGCCTTTCTCGTAACACTTAAAGCACTTGATGTATTTCAGGTCCTTCTTTGGTTTCGAGCTCTGCGTTTTTTTCTTCGTACCGCTGCTCTTCATCACAGCTAATACCTCGACTGCGTCACCACTCGTCCCGTGCCTCGTCTCCTCACGCACGAGTCACTCCGTCAAACTTTGAATGGTCTGTTGCGTACTGTCGATATTGTCCCACGCCGTCTGAAAACCGTTGTAACTCGGTGGCAAACCCGAAAGAATTTTCGCCATCACGGTGTCATCGGGCACTACTGCACCGACATTCTTTAGTTGCAACGCCATGTTTTTAATTTTTGCAACATGTTGGATTACCGTGTCACCAGGTCCCATTCGATACGCGTGGAACTTGTTTAGCAAGTGCAACTTGCTCGACGACGACGTTTGCTCGTATTGTCCGCACAGCGCGTCCCCCATTTCTTTCGCGGTTTCACACGTTATAAGAGAAATCAACTGCGACCTCTCGATCGACGTCGCGATCAGCACTCTCGCGTTCGCGTCTTTCTCTTCCCACGCGTTATTGCCCGCCGCTGTGGCTTCCGGCCCCAACACGTCCGAGCCGTCCACGATACTATGCACTTTCGCTGCATGAAACACTGGCTTCATCTCAAATTTCCACGTCAGGAAATTCGAGCCATTAAGCTTCTCGACGTGTCTCACCGAAAAATCGTCCTACATTTTTCGCGCCTCGACCCGCACACGCTATCTCCGATACAGTCGCTCGACACGACACTCTCACGGACCGGCACACACAATGGCTGCTACGCGCCTCGCGGTACAACCGACCTGTTGCCTAGCAACTCGACGAAAAACAACTAATTAATACACCAGACCTCTCGGAACGTCCTGGTCCCATAACCTGTTGGGATATTCAGGATGAGTAGGAATGGTTTAATTGTATTAATTAGCAAACGATAAAGTAAAAGCATTTATTCAGTACAACAGAAACGACGTTATTACACTCTACCCGTTTACCGGAAGTCTGTTCTCCCTCCTCTCATCCGTCCACACCAGAGCTCCTCTCGTCGGCTACTCAAACTGCCTTTCTTCACATTGAGCTGCGCACGCAGGCGCGGGAGAAATGAGTTCGACCAACTCATTTTCTCAACATGTTGTTGTCCGATACTTTTTAATTCGAAAACGTTTCGCTATCCGTTGCATCAGGCTGCTCAAAAAATTACTGCCTTGATCTGTTAACATTGCCTTTGGTGCTCCGAATACGCAAATAAAACGCTTAATAAGTGCGTCCGCAATAGTTGTTGCTAAAGCATTCGGCAAAGCGATTGCTAGATAATATTTAGACAGTTGATCCTGAATGGTAAGTATATACTCGTTCTTGCTTGTCGTAGGTTTCATTGGCCCTACTATCTCTAATGAAATTTTTTCAAAAACGGTACCTGGTGTGTCAGTTATTATCATTGGTTGCTTGGTTTTGATTCGTACTAGTTTTTTTATTTGGCAGTCTAAGCACTGTTGAATTCGCCTCTGAACATCTGCTTTAAGATTCTCCTAATAATACTCGCGTTTCATTCGATTATAAGTTTTGGAAACTCATTTATGACCTCCTATCGGAGCTTTATGTAATTCGTAAAATACCATATCTCGATTTTCAAGCGGTACATACGTCAATGTCCCTGAGCAGATGAGGATTTTAATCTTGCAGTCCTTAAACGTGGTTTTGAGAAGATTCATAACTTCTTCCCACATCAAATTCTCAATGTGAGTATTTTGAGCAATGCTAAATGATTCGAGTTGGTGGCTTTCGCAGATTTCCTTAAATTGTTCGAAGGTTTGGTGTATATTCGCGGTTAATACTGTCAACGATTCTTCTTCTTCACCGCGTATTACTAGAGCAATAAGAATTTTTTTTTAAGCTTGAATGTGTGTGCCTTACCAACAGTTAAATCTTTCCAGGCGGGTAACTTTCCTACGTCATTTAATTTCGGAGATCCAATGTCACACGGTTGTCCAAGAGAGTTGACAAAATAAACCAAGTCGTCGCTTTGAAAATGAAGGAATTCTTTAGTACTGACGATATTTGATAGTTTCAATTGGGACGTTGTAATTTGATTTTCGGGTATTTCCCTATTATCTGACAGCTGTGAATCATCGTCGCTTATATCTGTATTTTGTGATTCGTCTGAGCTAGAGTAAGTGACAGATTTCTGTGGACCTTGAGTTGTCGAATCCCTACGAGCGTTTGCTATTTCCTTCGTGCTTGAATGGAATTCTCTATTGAGTACTGATTGATTCGGATCGATTTCGCGAATGGCTGCTTCTACTTCATCGTCACTACTTTCTTCATAATTGACCCGTTGACGTGCCCGTCGTTTATACCTACTAGGTTCGCGACGAATTTCGGCGTGTACCGTACTTGTTTTCGGTGCTTCTGCTTCACTATCACTAGTTTCTGCTAATTGTCGAGCTAAGTCTTGTAACTCGTCTTCGTGTGTTTTGTGTTGTTGTGCACATGTCACTACATTCACATGCTTTGAAGATTCTACAGGGTTCCGCGATAAAACATCAGCGTTTAAATTTAACTTCCCTGGTTTGTAAACTACATCATAGTCGTATTCGGAAAGTTTGAGGCGCCATTTTAATACCCGAGTGTTCCAATCTTTCACGGTTTTGAACCAAACTAATGGCTTGTGGTCAGTGACAAGTGTGAATCTCCTACCGTAGATATATGGCCGAAAAGTCTTCACGCTATGGATTATTGCCATTGCTTCTTTCTCGTAGGTATCGTAATGGAGTGGGGCACCTCGTAATACACATGATGGATATACAATCGGCTTATCCTTACCGATTTCCCCTTGTGATAAAACTCCACCTAAGGCGAAGCTTGAGGCATCCGTTGTTATTATGAACGGTTTATCGAAATCAGGATACTGAAGTATTGGAGCTGTATATAATTTGTTTTTTAAAATATCAAAAGCTTTCCGCGTCTCGGTATCCCATGCAAAGTCAATATCATTCTGTAAAAGTCGAGTCAGTGGTTTTGCAATTTTTGAGAAATCCTTGATAAATCTACGATAATACCCTGTCAAACCTAAAAATTGACGAATATTTTTAGCTGTTTTCGGAACCGGGAATTTTTCCACTGCTATTAATTTTGTTGGATCAGGTTTTAAGCCTTCCTTGCTGATTGTGTGGCCAAGATAATTCACTTCCGGCCGGAGAAATTCACACTTATCCGGCTGAAGCTTGAGTTTAGCTATGCGCAAGCGATTCATTAACTCATTAATCTTTAATTCATGCTCTGCGAGAGTTTTCGCGTAAATTACGATGTTATCAAGGTATACAAAGAGGGATACCTCTTGCAGTCCACTAAGTACAATATCCATCAGACGTTGGAATGTGGCTGGCGCATTTTTTAACCCAAATGGCATCCGCGAAAATTCATAGTGTCCGTCGGGCGTAGAGAATGCTGTTTTATGTTTATCTTTCGAATCCATTTCGATCTGGTAGAAACCAGATGCTAGATCGAAAACTGAAAAGTAATTCGCGTTACCTAGTTGATCGAAAATATCAACGATACTGGGTAGTGGGTACGAATCACCCATAGTTTTCTCATTAAGCGCTCGGAAATCTATAACCATTCTCCACCGTTTGTTGCCGTTTGAATCAGGCTTTTTGAGTACTATCCACACGAGACTATTGCTTGGAGATTCTGATGAGGTACCCCTGTATCTAATAATTCTGTTACTTGACGCTGAACTTCACCCTTTAGGATTTGCGGATATCTATATTGTGTCGCATTGATGGGCTGTTCATCAATGGTTGGAATTCTGTGCTTTAGAACATGGGTGGCTTCTAATTTTTCGCCAGGTATATGGAATCGATCTGCATATGACTCGATTATTTCGTACACATGATTCAATTCCTCATTTCCAAGATGATCTAATCGCAAGAGGCTCTATCGCCTCGATGCGTTCCGTATTGTATTCGATTTGGAAATAGTAAAGTTTGGAATTGTGATCGGACTTAAATCGAAATTCGGCATTGAATTAGAATTGGATTTAGAAATTGCATTAGCATTGGATTTAGAAGTTGAATTAAGAGGAGCGCAGTGGCTGAGTGGATAGGGCGCTGGGTTCGCACTCAGCAGACCCGGGTTCGATTCCCGCAGCCGACACCAATGGGAAAAGAAATTTTTCTGTATTTATTCTGCAATCCTGGCGGTTCGGATTCCACCAAAACAAACGTCCAAAAAACCTCGCTGTGATGAGTGGGGGATCGGTGCTCGGCTTTGGTGCTCCCGCAAGGCGGTTCTCATCGCGGGGATGGTGACACCTTGGTCGAGCACGGGCGGCCCATATTATCACAGATGAGGAGGTGCCGGCCCTAGGAGACTCTGGTGAACGTGCTTGAGTTTACTCGCATTGACACTGGAGGAGACTAGGTAGGCACCGACCTGTATCGACGGAGGTTTTCTGCAGTTTCCCTCCGTCCGTGGGAAATGCAATACAGGGAGGTTAGGGGGAATGCGAAACGGCTGCAGCCGTGGTCGCGAATAAGAATGTCGGAGGATAAGTAAGATTGGAATGAGAATATAGGTGTGTAAAAACCCGCAGAGGGTATGCACGTTAAACTCCCACATTATTATTAGAAGTTGAATTAGAATTGGATTTAAAAATTGCATTAGCATTGGATGTAGAATTTGAATTAGGATTGGATTTAGGAATTGAATTATCCTGATTCACATTGAATACGTCTTGGCCGTGGCATTTTTCGCCTACATGCCGCTGAATATTTAATTCAATCGCTTTTTCTTTTCCTTGATGTTTGCTCCAACTCTGATCAACATTTAAATTTGGATTTTTATTTTCATCTGACTCAAAGTAGAAATCTTGTAATGGTAACGTTGGGACTTGAACCCGCAAATTATCATTGGTGGTATTGAAAACTTTAATAAACGCCTCTCCGTTTCGGTTTGTTGCAAGGCAATCCCCGCCATAAAGTCCTTTATGCAACGTAAAAGGAGGTATAAAATCGAGCAACATTACCAATTTTTCGTCATCTGAATTTTTTCCGATGCAGATGGATGGCAATGTACTGAATGTTTCAGGATCGATTACGAACACAGGAAATCGCCTAATTTGCTCGCGTCGGTTACTATGTTCAACGAACGCTCTTGAGTCGTAGGGGGTCCTGTCCGTGCGTCCGCTAGGGAAGTCCCCTAATCGTTTCCCTGATTCGTTCGTGTGTTATTGAATTTTTGTTTGCGACAATCCTCAATATTATGACCAATGTTTTCGCAATATCATCACTGCTTTTGCTCGCCCATTTTTGGAGCTGCGTTTAAATTTCCGTTACACCTATCAGCTGTGTGACCGGATTGTCGACATAACTGACACTGCACACTTAAATTCTTAAATCTCGATGTCGTGGAACATTGATTGGCAGAATGTCCAGTCAGGTTACATAATTGGCATGTTGTTTTTATTTTATTTGGATTCAAATTGCAGTTTTTTGCCATGTAATTGCCTTTTCCGCATAATTGACACATAATGGAGCGTTGTGAATTTGAATTCTTATAACATCTATCCGCGTTGTGGCCTTGTTTTTTACAATTTTGGCAGTGAATATTCCTGAGTCTGTATGATTATTTTTCGCGCATATAGTGCATATGTTGACGGGTTCAACGTGGGTTTTTTATGTCGATTTTCGGTTGAACCTGAGCGCAATTGCCGTTGTGTTATAATTTTTCGTTCGGTTTTAATCGCGTTGTCTACTGCGTCCTTGATTGTGGCGCAAAAAGGGAGTCGCTGCTCTATTTCGGGCTTCAGTCCGTTTAGAAAAGATGTCAAGCAGCACTCTTTTAGCGATGTCTGGAATACTTCATTATTCGCGCCGTCCTCAGATAGCTTACGCGTTTCGAGAATTTCTTTGGCTTTTTTCTTTATTTTCGCGGCGAAGGTATTTTCATTTTCCTTTTGAAAAATGGATCCGAGTTCCCCCATTAATTGCATCTCAAACTTATTTAGTGAATACATTCTCTTTAGAAATGTTATGAAATCCGAGAGCTTTCCAAATTTATTCCCGTGAATCGAGTCCCTAACCTCGCCTTTCAGTTTATTGCGAATTAGCTTGACTAGGTTTTTTATTGAGTAGATCGTACTAAAGTCTTGTGTGAGGAATTGGTTGGGGAAGAAATACACAACTTCTATATAAGACATTCTTTATTTCCTTTTCTATCTATCTCGGCAGGGCGTTCGCCAAAGACTGCCCAACTCGTAGCCCAAGGCTCATTCCCACACGCATCCCTCGACGCTCGCTTTGCTCGCTCATTCGCCGCTCGCTCCGACCCAACCGACGAATGAGCGCTCTCGCTCATTCGTCGGCTCATTCATAGTTACTTGAAGCGAGACATGCATGGAACATTCCAAACATGTTTTTCCGCTTCTTTGGGAAGCATCTCTAATTCATCTTCGCAACCTATTACAAAATCGGATAACGGCACAGATTCGCCATCAAGATCTGGAACGCATTCCATCGCGTCCTTAAGTGATACTAATTGGTTCGTACCGAGAGTCGCCATTTCGTTGACGTTTTAAAATTTCTGATTCTCTTATTTTATTTTCAAAGTTTTTATTGGCGAATTCCTCGAAAATTCAAGTCCTGGCAATAAAATTGAACTAGAGCTTCTTAAAGAATATGAGGTATCGTCGTTTTGTTGACTAACATCGTGATCCAAGGAATTTGCTTCTAATGAAGATTTGATATCATGATCGTGTTCCTTTGACATCGATCTTTCTAAAATAATAACTTTTTCGAATACCTTTGATACGAATTGAAAACGACCAATTGGAAATCACCAAATTTAATTTGTTTCATTTTAAATCATAGAAAAAGAGAAAAGGAAAAGTTTTTCCATTAATAGTAGAATTATTCTTGAGATAGAAATAATACTCTTCTTCAAGGATCCCGGACGAGCTCCCAAAAATTATTATGTGGCATCCAGAGTGAATGCACATAAATATTTATTAATTTCCCCATTTTTGCCTACGCCAAGCGTAATAGCACGGGATTGGGAAGAGAAGAGTATTTTGTATGAAATTGAATTAAGGATAATTCCAAGAAATTATGTAACAAAAATATAACTACTATTTATTTAACGATATACAAAGTTCTGTTGAAATTTCAAGTGATTCTGTTTGACTATTTAGACTGTGGTTCATAGTAGTTGCCGTACTTGGATATGAAGTTGTTGTTGTATTTTGTTGAATCGTTGTCGGAGCGTTGTCGATTGGTGTCGATTGATGAAATTGTTGTTGTATTTTGTTCTGTTCTTTTATGTTGAGTTGTTGTTGAAGTGCACAGAATTTACTGACTAACTATAACAGTGTTTTACAATAAAAGAAGTTATTGATAATCAGAGTCAGAAAAAGGAATGAATATAGAAAAACTGATTGCTGACTCTGTTGACTGGCTGGAGAGGCCAGCTTAAAAATTGTTCTCTGTTGAAAGACAACGATTTTCTAACAGATTTGGAAGTGCTTATGGTAGGGAGGTTTGCATTCTTATTCGTTAAAATTCTTAACATCTATGAAAGGATCATTACTATGATTGGAGGGTTGAGAATTCGGAGGGATGCTAAGATCGTGGGTGGAAGGGATATGTTTTTCTGGGAAAGTAAATATTATGTAAAATGTAAATAAAAAGAATCGAATTACGTCGACGGTCAATAGCCATGAGGTTCGTGTTCGGCTTATCCTAGAAAAGACATAAATTTACGGTCCTTTGACTCGATGCGAAAAAGGGGCCTCTCGATAAACATAAGAAAGCGACGAGGTACAGTCAAGTGGCCCCGCTAGCGCTTACTTCAGAAAGTCATAAAATTACGGTCGCTTTCCAGCTGGGAAAAGCGACTCTCAAAAATATATATGTGCCTAAATATAATAAAAACAAAAATTAAACTACATCTACGCGGATGTTACAATCGCCGCTACTTTGAATTTAAGATCGGATTTAATACTTACGGTAAATTAGATTTCACATTACTTTCACGCCCAATTGTAAGTTTGATGAAATACACGTTGCACTCAAATCGATCTGGTCACTTTATGCCGTATTTAAAAACCACTAACAACACTTTCATTAATTCCGTTCGGTGGTTGCCAAGGAAAATGCATTTACGTTCCGGTGGCCTGTGTTGGGTTTGTTCTCACATTGTGCGGACATACACTGCCATTTGCGGATGTATGATGATGTGTCGTGGACTGGCTACGGGCTCTTTGTGTAAATCATCGTATTTCTGCCAGCCTCCGTTTGTTCTTCGCCAATACGCAATAAAACGGTTCGCCTTGTACTCGATAACACCAGCCAATCTGCAAAGTGGTGATGGAACTGCGTCATTAAGTATTACGCGTACAACAAAAGTGGGTAATGCCGAATCTAAAATTTAAAAGTTACCTATATTCACAGTGCGGATCCAAGCAGCCATCATATTGTTGAGTTCAAGTATATGACACAGGCAATATATTCTCTGTAAACATAAAAATCCGTGAAAAAAATTACCTGGATTTACCTGTTTTCTGTCACTGATGGTATATGGTAAGTCTCCAAGCTGACACTTCAGTGGATTTGTTGGCTGGGTGAGTGAGCGTATATTCAATTCTATGAATACATGAATGTTTGGCCGTCTTCTTAATGTGCAGTTTCTACCGGTACATTTGTTTCTATAATGTATCCTGTAGATAGGAGAAAGATAATGCAGTGATTTTTCCAGAGCATCCAATCCTCTCTGACCAATGATTCTATGATCTGGTGCAAGGTGCAATGTATTATAGCTTGATCCATTGCAGTGTTTCTGATACTTGGCTCGGATTCCATAATTTTTTCAATTGTATACGCCACACTTAATGTGCAATCTATCGTGTGCGATATCGTCCTTTGTTGGGTTTCCACCGTAGTCTTGGGTTTGAAGACCTGTCTTAAGATCTGTGCCCTTTCTTCAAATATTCCGTTTTTTATTCCATTCTGGATAATGCCATATGCTAATCTTGCAGTTGCATTAGTCGATGCCTGTAAAAATTCACCATAGTGAATGTTGTCCACTCCAGCTATTGCAAGTATGTGTATAACTGCATCGAAGGCGCATGTGTTTGTCATGTCATAATGACTCTTCTTTCCATCGTGTTCTTTCAATCCAACTGGAGGACAAGGCGAGCCATTTGGTAGTATACCTGCTTTCTTCTTTCCAGACATCAGATTATTTACATGCCGGATTTCTGGATACTTTTTGAAAACTTTTATTGAATGCTAAGCTTATAGCATACAACAGAGCCCTAGAATAATCGCAAATGACTTCTCTAGGTCTTGGAGCTCCCACTCTTTGCCAATGTCGGAGCCAGGAGAAAATCATCTCAACCGTATGTTTCTCCGAAATCATTGCGTGGACACATATCGTTGTCTTTTCGAAATTGATGACGATGGCGTATAAAAAGATGTGTCTGGATTCTCCATTCCCACGTTGAATGCTTCTGACGACACTCCTCATAGCATCGACTTTGATTACCGATTTCTTCGTTACCCGGCAGTACTCTCTATACGCGTGTAATTGCGCAGGTTTACTGTAGAAAACGAAAAATGGATCGTGTCCAATGTCATGAATTGACCCGAAATATTTCGGTTTTCGTTTCGTCTCGGCGATTGATATGATTGCATCTCGTGTATCGGTTTTTAAAATTCTTCGGTCTATATCCATGCCTTCTTGGCGTGCTTGATTGAGGACATTATTGCTCGGAATTATTGGCGGTTCTACCTCTCCTGGTTGCATGTGCTTACTTGCGTACTTCTCCTGCACATCTTTACGCCACTTGCCACGGAGTGGTCTTTTCACATCTTCGTGATTTGTTTCCTTTGATGTATCACGGGTAATCATTTTGAATACAATGCCTTGCGATGACATGGCTTTGTGCGCATATCCTTCGATTTTATTTGTGCATGCCGGGCTTTTGCATTTGCCAGAAAGTTTTACGTTGTACTGCAAATCGTCCACAGTTGTTATTTCCGCTCGTTTGAAAACGAAGGTAAATGGGAGTCAGTATTGATTCCAGAAATGGGACGCAATAAGACTTGTCCAAATACCTTTCTTCAGGCTGCGCTTATTGTTTGAGTCTGCCTTCATTTTGTCCCAGTCTTCTTCGCTGAGAAGCAGCTCAAATTTCTTGTTCCTGTTGTGTTGATTCTCATCCATATTCTCAACAGGGGCATAGCGATCTTCGGATGACTCACCAGTCGAGATCAAGCAATTGTCGCAATTGTCAGTGTCACTGTAATGTTCCTGCGTACTGGCACTTGAGTGACTCGCTGGGATATCGATACCCTTCTCTTGCCGAGCTTTGGTCAGTATGTTTTTTCTATTTTGAGCAACATTAAGATACCACGCCAGGGAGGACCATCTGCGGTCCACGGCTGCTGACATCGTCTTCCAGATCTCGTGAGGTCACGCAGGTACTTTGCTCGTGGTGAAAAAACCAATATATTTTGTTAAAACCTCTACCTCTTCGGCGGGAGGAACTGCACTTTTCCTTGGCATTTTTTAGGTGCGAGGATAACGTAAATCTAAAGACAAGCGAATTGTAATGGTTCCAGGACCAACATAAAATGTAAATACTGACGAGGGGACGGTCCGGCAGGTGCATCGAGGTACGGGCTCCCACTTCGCCTGCTTATAGTGTGGGTAGGTCCCAACCACACCCCGAAATTCTAGGTGCCAACTCGGCTCCGTTTTCGAGAAATCGCCGGTCAAAGTTGGGAGCCCGCTTACGTACCGTAGAGTTTATATATAAACACAAGGCGAGCAGCGTAGCGGTAAGCGAGTGAGACTCCCGCCCCGGAGATCTCTGGTTCGAGTGTCCTCTATGCTATTTAAAAAAATTTGTTTTCAAATTATTGTTGAAAATTATACTTTATGATTAAAAAATTGCAAGAAAGTAAACAAAACATTTACGCGCCTTTATTGATAAAAACTTACGAATTAAATGTCAAATTTTGTTTTTCAAATCTTACAATTTTGTTAATTTTTAAAAATAAATTAGCCGTAATTTAATAAAAAAAATGTTTTTCATTATTTAATATTTTTTGCAATTTTTTGGTATCTCTTTCGATGGGGCAAGGAGTATTTAAAAAATTTACCAAGGAATATAGAAATAAAATATCTGTTTTATTAATTAAAAATTTCTTCAAGCAATGTTTTTTTGATGTTGACGAGTACAGTGTGACGGGTGTTAATCATTATAAAAACAATCAAAACATTTATATTGTTGACACCATGAACATTGTATGAACGCTAACTCGTTTTCTTGGCAATCGCAGTGTTGTTTCTTCAATTCCGCCGCAGATTCTCAAAAAATTGTAAGATATTTGAAAACAAATTTTGACATTTAATTCGTAAGTTTTTATCAATAAAGGCGCGTAAATTTTTTTTTTTTACTTTCTTGCAATTTTTTAATCATAAATTATAAATTTTAACAATAATTTGAAATAAAAAAAGAAAAAAAAATAGTATAGATGGGACTCGAACCAGAGACCTCCGGGACAGGAGTTCCACTCGCTTACCGCTAGACTGCTCGCCTTGTTGTGTTTATGTATAAACTCTACGGCACGTAAGCGGGCTTCTCTCACGGTCCTCTCGTGAGTCTAGTTTTTTGAAATCTATAAACTGCTATTAATACGATTTGAGTCTAATTTTTTTAATGTACAAACTGCTATTAAACTGACTATATCTACGCTGGGCGTTCAACGTGTTCAAATACTTATCTAAAATATCGTCTGAATATTACTCTTGACGCAAACCGGATCTGTGTAGATTGGATGAGGAGAATAAAAGGGATCTCAAGAAATACTCGTAACGTTCGTGTATGATAAATGACAAGAATAAAGATTTATTGAAACTCGTGTTCGTATGACATGGCGGCTCGTGCCCGACTGACGCTCAGCCGTCGCTTTCCCGCTGGCTCGCTTGTCGCTAGTCTCTCGTACGTTGCAACCTCGCCGGTATATCGACGCTCTACTTAACCTACGGTACACGCTCTGAACTACATCAATAATTACCTTGGTAAAGATGAATTGGGTTGATTGCGTCGCTTCAAAAATTGCTACTTACGAAACACTTGACAATGCATCCGTCCGAAATTCCGATCCTCGTGTCGACTTCGCACAGTGCAATCTGAAAGTAATCGACGGGGAACTCGATGGTTTTTGACTATTTTTTTTCGATCAAAAATTTGTGCCGACTTAGTAGCGACAATTCTGGAAGTTACATAAAAAATCCCGCGTAAAAGTCTATGGAAATATTTTCCAAACAAATAAAGAACGGCCGACAATGAGTCCAGATATAAAACAAACGCGGCAGTGTCTCAACAAGATAAAAAAAACAGTGTCACGAACAACGACACGCCGCGACTCTTTATACACTGCGGTGAGCTTTAGCAGCGAGTTTTTAACTTAGAACCACTGAAATGTTATTTATTCCTATCGATTTTGTTCGGGTTATCTTTCGATCCGTCTACTCAATCTTCAGATCTCGTAATATTCGACAAATTTCCGTGCGCGTTTTCACCACAAAAATTCTTAAACACTCTGTGCCAGACTTGTCGGTTTTATCCGAAACTTATCGATACCTATATATCAGTACGGCGTACCGGTATTGTATCGGTACGCCGTACCGAAAATGTCCGATGGAAAAATGAAATAGATTTTCTTTTCCATTAGAAAGCATTTAAAATAATTAATGAATATCGAACGAATTAGGAATGCATAATAGTCATTAGTTTTATAATTATCAGTCACACCCCGAATGAAGCGAGCATTTGAATTACGTGCGGGCCCTCGTCATTTCGTCTATTACCCCGCCATGACATGGTCAGATGTTAGACACGCGTGGTATATATATACATATGTATTCTAAATACGAGGCGTACGGTGGATCCACGGTGGAGGTATTGTACCGGTACATTAGTCGTACGGCGGCGTACCGATCCAGCAGCGCGATTATGTAACTCGTTATGACATAGAGATAGAATGTCGTGAAATTTACAAAGTCCATGAAAGATCAAGTGATAATCCATGCAGAAACATTTTGTAGGAAGATTGATATAAGCAACACAAATTTTGATATTTTTTCTGTGTTATTTCTAATATTTTTCTCACATTGAAATATTTATCCGTGTGATATCATGTGATAGGTTACAACGCAAGGGCAAACGCATCCGAAGGAGACTTCCCAGCCTCCGTAGTCTACTGTTGCTGAGAACTACTCTTGCGAACACTGACAGCGAAGGAAAAAAGTTACCCTTTTCATATGGGTGAGCGTGCAGAATGATCCTGGCCGGACGAATACCATATAATAGTGTGAAACCATTTTTACAACCCGTACCTGGAGTTTTCCAGTGGAAAACTCTGGGATAGTGTCATGTATACACGTAAATCTCATGAAACTTATTTTGTGTAATGGACATAGTTTTAGCAGGCTGAAGGTTTTAATTACAGTGCACAATACTTACTGGTGGAAAAGGAGTATCGATATTACTCTCGCCACCTACCGCTCCATTTCCGATAGTCTAATTGTAAGTACAGTCGAACATCTTATTTCGAATAATTCTGTTCACATAATGCGCTGTTACTATTTGAAATATCTATGTAGTTAAATTGTTCCAAAAGTTACTTATGTAAGCGGTAGGAACATTTCTGTGAGAAAGTCGGGTATCTTTCCGAGCTTTTTTTTCTTAACCATGCACGCCAAGTCGTGGCCCAGCATTTCCGGTAATGCATACATACAGTATTTGTGTGATGCATACTTTGTACTTTTATATAATCGTGATTCATACGTTTTATTATAATAGTAATATGATTTTTGAAAATAAAATATTGAGAAAAATTATATTACTAGTGTTTGGTAATTTTCTGTACGTTTATAGTAAATTTTCTTAGATGTCTACTATTTGTGTACGTTTGAATTGAAAAAGTAATGGCATAAACAAAATTATTGTTTTAAAAACATCATAAATATTTCAAGGTTGATTAGAATGTTGTAGATAGTGGAACCGATAATTTTTTCGAGGGTATTTTTTGATAACTTGGGGATTTTTATACTTGTTAAAGTTTTTAGGGGTTCTTACAATACTGAATGCATGGCTAGATGTTTTCGCCATTCGCTCGAAAACAATACATTTACGTCGGACCATAAACGGACTATAAATATTTATTTTATTATTATTATTAATTGCAATCTATTATCGAATAATATTCGGCAATTGTTCGGATGTGATTATTGTTAGCGATGGCGCAGTGGGTATCCAGTGATCCTCTCCCGCGTAGCTCATAAATGTTTGTATTATTTTACTTCTTCTTTTTTTCTTCCTCATTTTATATTAGGAACCGATTCCTAAGGTCCCGTGGTTTGTATCTCTTCACTCTTCTCGTTGTGGCGTTTTCTTCTAGTAGCCCTGTTGCTGATTCGTTTGGGTGATTTTCGATCCTTGTTTTGTATCGTTAGCTGTTGTGTTGTATTTCATTTTTGACCATTTCGATTTTGAGGTCTCTGTGCATGATTTTATTGCTCACATACAATGGTGCACTTGTAATCATGCGTAATGTTTTTGATTGCATTCTCTGCAATATCTAGATGTTTGGGTTGCTTGCTGTGCCCCATAACTGTATGCCGTAGGTCCATATTGGCTTAATTATTGTCTTGTAGATTGTTATTTTGTTCTGCAGCGATAATTTTGATTTTTTACCGATAATCCAGTACATTTTCCTTATTCTTATATTTAGCTCCCTTATTATAGTTTTGATGTGTTTGGCCCAAGTTAGTCTTCTGTCTAGGTGTATTCCTAGGTATTTGACCTCTCCCGCGTTCGGTAAGTGTTCGTTGTAAAGTGTAACGTTGGGGCAGTTGCCTTTCCTGGTGGCAAACGTGATATGGACCGATTTGGTTTCACTAGCCTGTATTCGCCATTTATCTAGCCACTGCTCGATGGTATGTAGGTGTATTTGTAGTATGTTGCTTACATTTGCAGAGTTTTCATGGACTGCTAGAATGGATGCATCATCAGCGAACGTTGTATCTCTGCTGGATGGTAAGTCTGCTGTATAGATGTATAGATGGGGTACAGGACAGGTCCGAGAACGCTCCCTTGTGGTACGCCTGATGTGATTGGGAATAGTTGCGACAATTCTTGGCCCTGTCTTACTTGGAATTGTCTGTTGCTGCGGTACGATCTGAGGAGCAAGAAGTACTGTGGTAGTGTTCTTTTTATTTTGTAAAGCAGCCCCTCGTGCCAAACCTTATCGAAAGCCTGCTTGACGTCTAGAAAAACGGCTGAGCAATATTGTTTCCATTCAATAATGGTTTTCATTCTCTTGAGTAGTAGTTTCTCGAATACTTTCGGCAGGGTTCAACTTATAGGTCTGTTCGACGTAACCTCGTTGGGGGTTTTACCCGGTTTTAGGAAGACAACGATTCGAGCTATTTTCCAGTGCGAAGGAATGTGTGAGTTTCGATTTATAGGAAAACAATGGCTTTTCTCGGTAGTTCGTTGAGGTTTTTCCCGTCGATGAGGTCATGTCCGGGTGCTTTTCTTGTTTTGAGTTCCTTGTCTATCGTTCTTTGAACTTCGGTTGGAGAAATGTGCTGAATTGATAGCATTATTGGTAGAGGTTTTTCTAGAAGTTCCAGTAATTCAGTGTTGTCTACGGTAGTTGGAAACGGTTTAAATACGTCAGCCAGATGCGTGGCGAAACCCGCTGCTTTTTCTACGTCGCTTCTAGCCCAGCTGTTGTTGGCGCTTTGTATTGAGGGTCTTTGTTGTTGTGGTTGTTTGAGTCATTTTGTTACCTTCCATAGGGAGTAATCCGTGCTCGATGTATTTGTTAAATTTTGTAGGCTTTATTGGATCGATTCATTTTGGTAATCTTCGATAAGTTTTTGAGTTAGAGAATGGCTCTGTGAAGATTATTCTTGTCTACTGGATTTTTCGTTAATTGCCATTTTTTCCTGAATTTTCTTTTATTCGCTATTTTATCTTTTATTTCCTTCGGGTAAAAGATGTCCGTGTTCGTGGTTTCTATTTGAGGAGTGACTGCCCGTGTGGTTGTTTGAATTAATTCGGTGAAGTATTCAACCGCAGAGTTTATTCCATCGCTTCTTTTTAGGGAGATGTTTAGATTGATGTTTTTGTCTATATTTTCTGTGTCCTTCCCAGCCCATCTTCTTGTTATGCAGAAACAGTGTTTTTTGCTTAGACACGATCCCAGTGCTAATCCAGTCCACGATAGATTCGAGATGCGTATTATTCTTTGCTATCCCTTTCGTCACGAAGAAATTGAGTGTATCTGGTATTTTATTCGTATCCGTGGGCCTGTAGAAAGGCTTTCGAATAGTTCTCTACCTCTTGTAGTAGATAATCTAGATCCCCAATGCATGTGTTTTGCGTTATAATCTCCACCGGCAATGAAGCGTGGTCCGAGAGTTTCGAAATAGTTTGCGAACACTTCTCTCTTTATTTTGTGCTTAGGGCGGCAGTACACTGCTGCTAGTCCTATGAGACCATGCTTCCGGTCTTCGATAACTATGGATGTTGATTGGAGAAATTCTGTCTCAAACTTAGTGGCTTCATGGTGTTTTATTGATGTTTTTATTAAAATAGCTGTGCCACCGTGGGCCGTGCCGTCTGGATGTTTCGTATCATACACGTTATAGTCTCGTATTTTGAGGAAGCTTCTATCTGTAAAATGTGTCTTTGAGATAAGCATGATATCTATTTTGTTTGTGTGTACCCAGGTAGCACAATGTTATCCGGAAGGTATCCGAAAGATGTCCCGAAATGGATACGGATAACTTTTTAGTTATCCAAAAAGACATCCGTTTGGATTACAGATATTATCCCTAATGTCCGCTTGGCGGATAACTTATTCACGTCAAATTATTTATCTATTCGGTAACTGTTAATGGTTGATAAATTGTTAACAAGAGGTTATCTTTTATCGGTTGTCGGTACGTTATCGTTACGTTGTCAAATCGATATGTCTGAAAGATATCTTTTTAAAGGCATGAAAATGGCGAGATCTCACAGATATCTAAAAGTTGTCCACAAGGCATCCATAAAGATGACAAATTGATGTCCAAACGGTATCAAAAAGCGCTTTCGAATGGATTCCTTTTTCTTGACGATATATATATATATATGTAAGGAAAGGATACTTTCCTTAGTTTGAAGATGCCGCGCTTCTCCGGCTCCGCGCGCCTTTTAGTCAAATCGCCGTCAGATGGTGCGAAATAGAAAAATATATAGAAGAATTGATGGGAGTCTCGTTGTAGAGCGCAAGTGCGACATAGTAGAAGGAATAGGAGAATTGAGGAGAGACATAGTAGAGCACAAGTGCGAAATACGGAATAGATAAAGTGAATAGATAGAGAACGGATAATAGTAAACTTTAATTGTCGGTTCTTTGTTTACAGGTAAGGTTGTAAATAGTGTAAATAATGGTTATTGAATAGTGAATAAAAAAGGATTCTCCACTTCGTTTACAGAGAAACATATTTTCGATTACTATATCGCCCTGTACATTAATTGTCCTATATATATATATTGTGACGAGTTTTCTTGCGACCCCGTCACCCCGCTATCAACATCCGGGTAGGAACCGGGTTTGCGCCTCCGACGAAGACAGAAGCAGCCTCTAAAACATCACGACCGTATATTTTCTCTCCGCCGTTGCCGATTTAGTGCATCGAGCGCCGCAGTCCGCTAAGCACGGCGCTCCCATCGTGTGGAGTTCGGACTGGGTGACACGGGACGCGGTGCTGCAATTTCGTCGTGGGCCAGCCGCAGGGTCAGGGACGCCGGCCCTGCGAGGCGAGCCTCCCCCGTCCCGGCGCCCATCCCGGACTCCGTGGAGAAGGCGTTCGATGCGGACGGAGAGGATTTCGGGTACCGGGAGCACGAGGCTCCTTGCGAGAGGTGCACGGCCCTATCATCTCCGTCCCCTCCCCCTCCTCACCGCGAGCTTGGCCAGCGCAAGGATCGAGGGGCGGGAGGGCGAAGAGAGGAAATCATCGGTAGGAGAGGAAAATTAGCGGCAACGCGGGATATTCGCAATAATTAGGATATTGGGGGAAACACCTATGGAGTGGGGGGAGAGAGAGCCGGCGAGCCCGGTTCACGCGGTCAGAGGCCAAGAGAATTAGTCTTAAATCTGCTACCGATCAGCCATCACGTACAGTTATCTAGTAAACCAGTGTTCCTTTTTGTCTTGTGTGCCAACCGACGGGTAAAAGTTCAACGCTTCTACGGTGAGTCCAATTCTTGTCATACGAATTTAGCTCTCTTATCGCGGGATGGGAGAGTGTCGATCATATAGTCACTAGCCTTCGGGAGGTCAGAGAATCCCTAGTTTATTTGAATTAAGGGCAATTAAAAATTAATTGCGATAGTCTCGCGTCTCCGTGTGGACCCTTGGATTGCTAAAACATTTATTACGGGCACCAGGGTCAGAGAATTTATAGTTTCGTTGCCTTAATTGCAAACTAGTCACGGTAGTCTCGCGTCTCCTTGTGGACCTCTCGAATCGCTAAAGTCATTTATTTTAGTATCAAAATCTGGATAATTATTATTCATGTTCGTATGTCGGCCGGGCTCACATATATTCGATCGGCCGTTGTTCGTCGGTAGCGTCCTTTTCGGAGGTTGCTCTTTGTCGCCGAGTACACGCGCACTCGGCACTCGCGCTGTACGCGTATCTCGCTCTCTCGGGCGTTAGATGGCCTTCGCGGTATACCTATCTCTCTCAGCTTTGTTTTGTTTTGCGAGCGTTTGACCGTGCGTACCTCGTTGTTACAAAATCGTACGATTGGAAATAATTTCGTGTTGGTAATATCATCTGCTACCTCTCGGTAGTTTTATTTCTGCGTACTACATTTTCGTGGTCGTGATATTTCTTTTGCTACCTTTCAGGATTATGATTTCGGCATGCTACCTTTTCGTACTTGTAATAGTAGTTGCTACCTCTCATTAGTTTCCTTTCCCCATACTACGTTTTCATGATCGTAATGTTATGTGCTACCTTTTGCGATAATTATTTCGGCATTATATTTGCTCGTAATGGTGACTTTCGCGGGTCACCTACCCCTAGTCTAATGTTGAACGCTACCTTTCGCTAAATTAGTTGTCGCATGCTACCTATGACTAAATTAATTACCGTACGCTACCTTTCGCTACATTAGTTGTCGTATGCTACCTATGACTAAATTAATTACCGTATGCTACCTTTCGCTAAATTAGTTGTCGTATGCTACCTATGACTAAATTAATTATCGTATGCTACCGTTGAAGAGGCGGTTCCTCGTGCACTATCGCTTGAATTCACTATCATGCGCGAATTATTATCCCGGAATTATATTAGTCGATGGACTTTTGAGGATCCACTATCACGCGCAAATTCATATCCGGGAATTATATTGTTGGATTGATTATTGAACATTAACTATCGTGCGCTACCTCTCGTAAATTAATTATCGTGCGCAAATCGTTATTCCGCGAATTAGATTATTTGATTGAATGTTGGGAATCCGTCCCGTGCGCAACTTATTATTTTGGTGAATTATATTGTTCGATCGAGTATTACAAATTAATTATCGTGCGCAAACCGTTATTCCGCGAATTAGATTATTTGATTGAATGTTGGGAATCCGTCCCGTGCGCAACTTATTATTTTGGTGAAGTATACTGTTCGATCGAGTATTACAAATTAATTATCGTGCGCAACTCGTTATTCCGCGAATTAGATTATTTGATTGAAGGTTAGGAATCCGTCCCGTGCGCAACTTATTATTTTGGTGAATTATATTGTTCGATCGAGTATTACAAATTAATTATCGTGCGCAAACCGTTATTCCGCGACTTATATTATTTGATTGAATGTTGGGAATCCGTCCCCTGCGCAACTTATTATTTTGGGGAATTATATGAATTGATCGTATCTCGGCAAATCATTAACGTGCGCTGCCCGTTGGTGCTATTGTTATGTTGTGCGCCACATGTTCGCAATATTATTATGTCGTGCGTCCCCTGTTGGTAATATTATTACGTTGTACGCTACCGATTTGTAGGATTGTTATGTCATACGCTACCTTTTTGTAGAGTTAATATTTCGCGCGCTACCTTCCGGGAGCGTAATTTCATTGCTTCGCGCGCTACGTTTCGGACTCGTAATCGTATCGTTCCCAATGCTACCTTTTCGTAATACTTGCTTCCGAGTGCTACCTACGCCCCGTCAACTCTCGTTCGCTGCCGCTTTCGCTCTCACGTCGAGAGTCTGTGATGGATCTCGTCACGAATCTCAACGCAAGTGTAGCCTATGGGCAGCGGCCCTCGTTGCAAGAACGTCGGAAGTTGTAGTAACGAACCGGATTAAATCCGTTTAGAAGTAACTATCATGTGTCGAATTATTTCTTTCACGCCTCCACTCTCGTGCCCGTCCACGCCCCTCTATCCTTGCCGGCCGTATGGCGGGCTGAGCTAGCCATTTCAGTATTCCCGAGATCTCTGCTCCGTACCACGAGGAGGTCGGGGTTCACGGAGGTGCATACGGGGCGGCAAAATCAAACAATCCGGTTCTCCCGGTGGTACCTGGCGCCCGTCCGTCCCAGATGCGCCATCCGCACCCCGAATATCATCGCCTACCTTGGCCGTGGTTGTGTAGGGTGCGCGCGTAGCGCGGGTACCCTCGTGGTACACAGGCGGGCAGGGTTCTCGGAGGAGTAGCGGAAAGCCGTTACAATATATATATATATATATATATATATATATATCCATTTCTTTATCAAAATCAACTTATTAATAGTCTAGAATATATAATATTCACTATGTAACAACGAGGAAAAGCTAACCTTGGGGAGTATTATATATTCTAGACTATTATTAAATTGATTTTGATAAAGAGATAGATAAGAGAATTTTATGTCGGATTTTAAGGGGATTGTAAATAAAAAAATTTCTACATCAGTAAACGTCAAATTAAATCTAATAAGCCTACAAAAAATATGGTATTATATCGAAGTACGCGAAATATGAAAGTATAAGGCATTTATACTCACGTGCGCTTGATGTTTACAATTTTTCTCGTTTTTTCTTTATATAAATATTACACGCGTATACATCTGTCGCAGATATCACAATGGAATAGTGGGTGGCGTCAGTACGCGAGCCGGTGAGCGTCTTATCCGTTGTGTGTCATCTGTCAGACAACTTTTGGAGGCCTTTTCCCGCGTTTACGAGACGACAAGAAACAGCATATTACCGATGTCAGAAAGATATCATAAAAATACATCTAATGGGATTAGTCTTTAGGATATCCTTCGGACAACGTTTTATTAGATACAATAGATAACAGCAGACGGATAACTGTTTGATACCTAGAAATAGTCATCAATTCGATAATAGTTAATGATACCTTACAGACGTCCGTTTTGTATGTCAAAAGATATCATAAAAAAGATAGTTTAACGATAACATTAAACAGGATGACGTTGGAAGGATGTCGAATAGTTATCTTACGGTAATGTCTTAAAGATAACCTGAAAACGGTAAGTTATCGGCATCAATTGGACATGTGTGCTACCTGGGTAGATAGGTGGATAATTCTTGGCGATGTTGTACCAAGTCGTTCACATTCCATAAATCTATCATATAAAAATGGATGGTAGTATAGTAAACTTTGACAATACCGTCGTGAGCAGTTTGAACATTGTGTTTAGCAGTTCGTTTTGTTGACTCAGAGCAGATTTAAACTCGTTGAGATATTTTTCGAGGAATCGCGAGATTTCAGAATTATTTGAGGTATTACTGTTTGTGTCTGTATGTGTTCTCGATCTTGCCGCGTCCGCGTAGCTCGTCGTATTTTTTCTGTCTGATGGACTGGTACGTGGGGTTCGTATCTGTTGGGTATTACTGTTTTAATTTTCGAGGGTCGTCGACCTGTGCCAGTGGGGTTTTTGTATTTGTGCGTTTCTTTTTTCAATTATGTCTTTGTATGCTGCGCATCCTTTGTAGCTGGCTGTGTGGTTTCCCCCGCAATTGGCGCAAGTGGCGGGAGCTTCTTCTGTTTTTTACAATCTGCGGTATTATGCTCATCTCCACATTTCACGCGTCTATGTTGTCTGCGACAGTATTTTTTTGTATGGCCGTGCCTTTGGCACCTGAGGCATTGCACTATGTTATTTCTTTTCCGAGGTGGTTCTATTTCTATTTTCGCGTTTATCGAGAGATTTTATATACTTCTTTGTTGTTTTTGTCTGGTTCGAGATCAAGAAAGAAAAGCGGCAGTGGCATTCTTGTTTTGTTTTGTCTTATGTTAATTACATTGCGTACTTGGTGTCCGCGTGATTCGATTTCCCTTTTAATTTCTGCGAGATCGGTTGAAGCGTGAAGGGATCTAATAACGTCTCGGAAGGCACGCTCTTGTTTCAATTGGTAGGTATGGTATGAGGCTCCTACTTCATCCAGTGTGTGTACGATTTTTTTGTTGCTACCACTTTTTTCTCCCATGGTACAAGCGTCGGCAGCGCTAGAGAACCTCGCGAGGATCACTGTTCACTTAGTTTTCGTGTATAATAATAAGAAGGATAATCGCACTCGCTAGTTAAGCTCAAACACGTCCGTCTTCTCTGATGGCTATCGCCGAAGTTTGGAATATAAATGTAATCATGAAAAAACTTTTGAACATGCCAGAATTGTATTTATTTATAAAGCTAATTACATAGTCAAGAATGTTTTAGGATATGGAAAGTACAACGCTCTATACCTTCGGTAAGACTATCCTTGCTATAGCTTTAGCTACTTGGTTATTTAAAGTGATGTTCTAAATCATACTGCCGCGTATATTTGTCTTTATTGTCGCGAACATAAGCTGTTTACAACTGCGGAATTATTGCAAGTGAATAATAAAGATGCTTGCTGTACGAGTAACGTGAATGTAAATTAAACAATTATATATGTTGATGCTACGGTTGATGTTACGGTAACTAATGAACCTGAGTGATCAAATTGTTAGCTGGTTTGAGGGAATTGTATCTCTTCAAACGTGGGTTTTCCCGCATGATTACAGATGCGTTGGGTGCAAGGTCCAGTCATATGGCGATCTCAATTTAACTTCCATTTCGAAAATTCCATCTCGGGCTGGTGCACCATGAACCTAAAATGATAAATGTTATCTGTTTAAACGGCATTGTATACGAGTGATCGTTAGACGGAACCTTAAAAACTGAGCACTCAGGATTCACTTCTGATGGGGATTCAATTCTTCTGATGTTGACAGTCGGCAAACTGATGCCAGAAAAATACAGCTCAATACTGTTTACAACTTTTGAAAAATGTAATCGCTTTATGGCGATAGTCCGGTAATAGAGAACACTGGAAATCCGACCAAAGCCCTGGATTTCCAAAAGATTTATTTTGTAAAATTTCGATGACCCAAGAATAATTTTCTTCGAAACGCATTTGGATCAACAACTTTCACTTCTAAATGGACTCTGTCTCCATCTCTTCCATCTTTCGTCAGATGCCGAATCTTAATCCCACAGGTATAAAGCTGTATAAAGCTGTTTTCGGTCGTACTAGAAACTTTAGTTTAAGTGCACCATCATCTGCAAACGTTCAACAAAAAGCACCTTCGCCACTCGTTCTAGCAAACCAGAAAAAGGTATTCCTTTTTCTGAAATTGGGGTTTCTGGGATGTTATTTTATTATAACGATTATACTGCAGACAATAAAGCACCATTATTTATGCACCAAAAACGGCGAATTACTTTTCTTTAGAATTCTGTTTTCCTGTTACATTAATCAGCACGTCCAAGACTGTATTGAAATGGCCATAACTTCACAATATATAGGTACCAAAACTAAAGGATAACATTTTTGGAACACAGTTCTTCAACATACTACAAATGTACACTTGGAAATACAAATTTTATCAAACGATATCAAATTACTTTTTTTAAATAACGAGACGTAATGAAAACGTATAGAAACATTAGTTTGTTCATTTAAAGAGTTACGATATCTTGAAGGAAGAGTTGAAATCTGGACAGGAAATAGGGTATCCTGATATCTGCGAATCCATTGCTTGTTGAAGCAACTGTTGATCGGCTGTACCCTACTGTACAACCGATCTTAAACAATCAAAATAAAAACAAAAATTTCGTTGGATACGGAATTAAAATTGTAATTGTTTTGTATGATCGTATTCCTTGTGTCATTTACAAACAAGTTCTGAAGCAACTGGTACATTTTGCGTAACTCATTGGCATACAAAATCGCGGTATCCGCACCACAATACTTATAACCACATCACCTGAGTATCTTTTAATGAACAATAAAAAGAGCCCAATAATCAACTAATAAACGACTGACACATAATTGCAATACTTTTGCAAAGCCCCCGACCCATCAAGGCATTGCTGCGATCTGCGTGTGGCGTACAGCGCGCTGTAGGCCGAAAGTTTTTCAACGATTGAATAAAAATGATGCTCTAACAAACGACAAAAAGCCACTAATAAATACTAAGAAACGACTAACAAACGATTGGTTACGAAGAAAAGTTCGAGATCATAAAAAACCATTTACGTGCGACTAACTTTGACATGAAATTTGTTTTTCGTATTAGTCAATAAATAACGTCTAACAAACGTTATATTTCATCTAACAAACACTAAGAAAGGACTAACAGTAGATTGGCATAAAAAACGCTGTTTTAATAGTCGCCGGCCAAGGTGATTGCGCTACCTCGATTGGCCCCAAGTTTTTTCCCCCAGAAACTGCCACTTGGCGTCGCAGCGGTAGATTTGTGACGTCACTCAAGATTATATACGCCCCGTAGGCGGAATCACGAGAACGTGAACGTTCTTCCGTCTCTAAATTCACAACTGGACAGAAATACGTCCCCTCCTCGAAATCACCAGCCTTTCGTTCTCGGACTCGCCCGGGCTCCTAAACCTGCTGTCTGAATTCGCGAGGGACGTGGCTGAAACACATAGTCTGACTTCCTCCTAGTGTTACGTCCTAACCGGTAATATCGAAGTCGACAGTGTGTTCGGCCGGTACCTCAAATTCTTGACAGTCGATAACGTACCAACATAGTTTTCTTACACCATTTACCATCACTCGTCGATCATTAACTCTTAGTTAACTAACAATATCATTCGCTCTTGGAAACCAAATAAGACCACGCTCTCATTACATATACACACCGCAGAATTCTAAACTGTAATCTAATATAAGCGCTCTATCAACTTATAAACACCTCGTACAGTAAACTTCTTAAAATTTTCAGTTTTATTTCTTTTCAACACTTCGATGTAAACATAAACTCTGTAAGCATTCCGAGAATTATAATTCGAAACTCTTTTTTTCTTTCCCACGAGGCGACGTTCTCACGTCACCTCCGCGAGAAAAACAAAGGCCCATACGAAAAATCCGACCAATCAAAATCAGCGGTCTTTATTGTAATCTGCCTCGCGGAGGCAGAACGGTCCACACTCTGTAAAACTTAGGCAGATCTTTTTCTACCTTCATCGAGTCTAAATCTAAAAATACCAAATCTCGATACCCTCGAACTCTAAAACTCGAACACTGTAAAACTCGAACTCTGAAAAACTCGAACTGTAAAACCCGATTCAGTCATCGAACAGTGAATAAAGTGACGTTATTAGTTATTGCTACAATTAAACCAGGGAAACAATTATTTCTCTCACGAGTGGAGAACCAACCCTCATCAACATCCAATCGATCCCATTAAATATTTAGTTGTGTTCCGAAAGCGCGAGCGATCCATTGAAAGACTCACTTCCGCGGAAAGCACTATCTCTTTAAAACTTCGCGCCATAACTTCGATCGCGCCGCGTCTGCGGTCTAAATATCCCACTCGGGACGTAACTCTAGAAACGTATATTTTAAGTACTGTACCTGAGACCTAAAAACTATTTGTGATATTAAAACTCAGAAGTTTTATATCGATATTATATATTATAGACATTTATTTTTACAAATTGGTTTTGAAGGCGTCCTGCTCTCGTCGAAGAACGGGGCATCTAATGGTATAAATAAAATAAATTGAATCTTCCTGTAATGATAAACCAATCTTCCGACCTACCCCCAAGTGCGGTACGACTCGACGCCAAAAAGACGCCTGACTGCATGTATCACATATGCTAGCCGACGCGACGGACTATTTTCCCGTCTCCACGAAATTTATAAGAGAGAAAAGGAGAAAAGGAAGAAAGGATCTATTAAGGAAAGAAGAGAAGAAGAGAAAGGAGAGAGATCCCGTGGAGAGAGGAAGTCGGAATGAGAGTAAAAGGAGAGAGTCTCGTCTCCTTACCGAATTTGAACTGCGCGTCTTGGCCGATACGTTTGTTACGTCCCGACGAGAATTTTAGACCGTAGACGCGGCGCGATAGGAGTTATGGCGCGAACTTTCAAAGAGATAGTGCTTTCCGCGGTAGTGAGTTTTTCAATAGATCGCTCGCGCTTTCGGAACACAACTAAATATTTAATGGGATCGATTAGATGTTGATAAGGATTACGTCGGTTCTCTACTCGTGAAAGAAATAATTGTTTCTCTGGTGTAATTGTAACAATAACCAATAATATAACTTTATTCACTGTTCGATGATTGAATCGGGTTTTACAGTTCGTGTTTTTCAGAGTTCTAGTTTTACAGTCTTCGAGGTTTTAGAAGTTCGAATTTTACAGAGTTAGAAGATATCGAGATTTGGTATGATAGGTTTAGACTCGATGAAGGTAGAACAAGATCTGCGATGAGTTTTTCAGAGCGTGGACCGTTCTGCCTCTGCGAGGCAGATTACAATAAAGACGGCTGATTTTGATTGGTCGGATTTTTCGTATGGGCCTTGGTTTTTCTCGCGGAGAGGATTATCTCAAGTGCACGGGGGTGACGTGAGAAAGTCGCCTCGTGGGGAAGAAAAAGGAATTTCGAATTATAGTTCTCGGAATGCTTAGAGAGTTTATGTTTATTTTGAAGTGTTCGAGCGACGGAATCGCACAAGAAGTTCGCTGAAAAGAAATAAAAGTGAAAAGGAATTTTTAAGAAGTTTACTGTACGAGGTGTTTATGAGTTGATAGAGTGCTTATAGTAGATTACAGTTTAGAATTCTGCGGTGTATATATGTAATGGGAGCGTGGTCTTATTTGGTTTCCAAGAGCGAATGATATTGTTAGTTAACTAAGAGTTGATGATCGACGAGTGATGGTAAATGGTGTAAGCGAACTGTGTTGGTACATTATCGACTGTCAAGAATTTGAGGTACCGGCCGAACACACTGTCGACTTCGATATTACCGGCTAGGACGTAACACGTTGATACTGGTGGCCAGATGGGGGCGACACCTATTCGTACGGTTGGCTCCCCACCAAAGTGAGGAAAAGAAGAAGAAGAAATTCACAACTCTGAGAGTCGAACGATCAAATTCCCCTCAAATAATTTTGTTTTCTCATTTCTTACATTATTTACTACATTAAACTCTACACTTGCAAGAATTAACAATATATGAGGGAAAAAGGAGAGAAGCCAGTTTGTCATGTCGAATATCAGTCGGATTATTCGGTGGAAAAACCGGCGGAGCTTTGACTACGTAGTTGTATGCATTTTAAAGGGACGCATCCGTATGCCCAATACATGCTTGCAAGGACGCTGGCGACCGGGATACCAGCTCGAACATTCTTGTTTCATTTTATAAGAAGTATCTAACAAAAATCGTTATAAGATACAGGCCGAGTTGGTAGACGCTGGCTAGACTACTACACAATAAGTACATCTCTCATGCCTCAACAATAATCATATACCAGATCCTTATAAGACCAATTTTAACATACGCCGCTCCAGTTCTCTGGAATTTAGGCGCAGCACAAGCTGAAAAACTGAGAACTTTCGAACGTAACTGCTTAAGAGTAGCTATGTACCTCCACAGATCCCCAGAAACATTATTCCAATACAGAGTCAAGAACATAGTAGTATATAATCAAGCGAACATAACTAGAATAGATAACTTTATGATAAAACTATCAAGAGACTATTTTGTCAATTTTTAAACGGCACGATCAAGGCCTTCTGCCACCCGGATCCAATCGTCACATACATAGCCACAGTTACCGGTTACATACAGCCACAATCATTTATAATGCACGACCGTGAAGGTATCTTACAAAACCAGGATAACGTGCCAATCCTTTATCACTGGAGGAGACACGCCACTAATAAAAAAAACTGCCGCCTAGCTATAAGCACATGATGGAGAATAGGCACCAATACAGATATGACATGACAATACCCAACATCGACAACGAAGATCCACACAGACTCGATCCAAAGTATTTCTGGCTTGACAACACCGTGAAACACATTACCAACCAGAGAGCAGACTTACAATCGAAAATACGCCTCCACATACGAAAAATAGGCGAAGAAAAAGATACAATGTTAGAAACTAAACGAGAAGCGTATGTCTACACAACACAAACCTACATATATCGAAAAAAAAGAAAGAAAAACGATTAGCTCACGGCTCATTCAGAAAAATGTAATTGTCTAAGTTAACAAATTAATAATAAGGCGCTAAATAGTGATACCACTATAATAACAACATCGTCAAAAACTTTATAAATCATTACACGAGCGTGGTTTTTATTTTTGTTTAGTGCCAGTAAATACAACACATTGTACTTTCCACGCATAAACACCAGAATATGTTTAAACACTATTAAATATTAAAAATATATATTTCAGTAACTACAATACTCATGTAACATAATAATATAACTCGGAGAAGTCGACAAGAAACGACCTAGAGGTAACAACTCTGTAATTTGTGATACGTCTAGTTTTTAAAGTTTTCTCCACTAGTCGTAAATTAACCATAAGACTTTAAAAAATTAATTATTATTTCAACTGTACCTTGTACCTGAAATGAATTTAAAAAAAAAACAAAGCCGAGTTGGTAGAGTCTCTGCAGTTGAAATCGCAAGATCCCACGATCAAATCTTGTTCTCTCTTATGTTTTTTATTTTCTATAATGAAAAAAAATAATTTTTGTGGCCTATTGAATTATGGGTCATAATTCAAATATTAAAGATAATCTATGTTTTACAGTTATTTCAACTTTTATTATATGCTTATTAACGTTCTTAACAGTTCTTAAGGTCGATACTATATATATCGGATCAGTGGGGTACGACAATAGCAGCTCAGAAAAAGAGAGTCGGCATGCGTACCACAGTGTATACTTCGCATTAGAGAAATGAGAAGGCGCGCTTGCTCGTACGTGATTGGTCAGAGAGAGGCGGAGCTATGCCATGAAGTTGTGTGAGATATACGTGAACGTGTTGTGCGACCTACACATTGTTGTAGCGACTCCACTGACGCCAGGCCGTAGGGTACTAAACTACCTTGGAGTATCCCATTTCTGGAGCCAAACCGAACCCCCGTGAAGTTGACCGGACAACTTGAACTTTATTAATTGACTATTTTATATCGTTAGGTGGTCGTTAGGTAGTGTTAGGTAGTCTAATTAAAACGTTAGGTAGTCAATAGTTTTTTAAAACAAAAATTATTAAAAATGTATGTGAAGTTGGCCGAAATTTTTTGTTTTTTCCTTTATTTATCTTTTCAAGATGGTCAAATGATGTGTAATCGTTAGGTAGTCATGAATATACTAATTAAAACGTTAGGTAGTCAACTAAATCCTTGCAAAAGCCAAAAAACAATTTTGAGAAACCTGCATGCGCGACGCATGCGTAAGCGCTTGATACCCGAATTGTCAGGTGCAAACAAGAATCAAGACCATCGATAATCTGAATTTTCTTTCGTCGGCCCATATTGAGGGCTTGCTGTTTCTTCCTTAACGACGATTCAGGACCGTGCACTGCCATATGACGTATGAAATTTCCCTTATGCACTCGCACTCGGGCCACCGATGTGTCTTCTTCTGTGGAGGTGGTGGTTCGTAGGTTGGATTGTGATAGAGATTGCAATGCCTTTTCGACAATTGTTTCTGTCTGAAAGACTGATAACAGTGATCACACTGATATGACTCTTGATCCGAGTGTGTGATTCTCGAGATGGCGCACCGATATCGAAGCGTACGGGCAAAGATCGCAATTGTCAGTCGACTGGCTAAGTTCACACAGGTGCGTATTAGCCGTTGCGCATGCATAATTCGCAAAATTGTTTTTTGGATTTGCAAGGATATGGTTGACTACCTAACGTTTTAATTAGTATATTCATGACCACCTAACGATTACGCATCATTTGAGCATCATGAAAAGATAAATAAAGGGAAAAAAAACATTTTTCGGCCAACTTCACATACATTTTTAATTTTTTTTTTTTGAAAAAACTATTGACTACCTAACGTTTTAATTAGACTACCTAACACTACCCAACCACCACCTAACGATATAAAAAAAGTAAATTAATAAAGTGCAAGTTGTCCGGCCAACTTCACGGAGGTCGAAACCGAAACATAGGCATGATAGGCATATTCCTTCTATAGTCGTCTGAATTCGTTGTATGAATTCGTTGCCCCACAGTTGAACTGTTCCAATACCATGGCGTCATTTACGTGCAAATATTTTATGTCCCAATGAAAATAAAGTTGGTTCAGAATCGTGAAAACGTAATCGCAAGAATGTGGAACTTTTGCTGTTTAACGTAAGAATAATCAAATCATACCTATAAAAGGGATTTAGATTAGAGTTCAAAGTGAGGTTATCGTTGAATAACTTGGTCGTTGTACCGATTGCGTGTAGCATTATTATATTTTAGATTACAAAATATCTAACGGCATTTGTATTAAAAAATGAAAAAGAACATTTGGAATTGCATGTTTCTTTTGGATATCGTCATTGTTTATTTTTCTTTATTTTGATTTTTATTCAGCGCCACTTTAATAGCAACCTTCAAGGTACTCATTTTTCTCGCTACCTGTAAGATTGTGTGCATATCGTTGATTTTACCGGCATTAATAATATACTGGCGACGAGTATTTGCAAGAAGAAGGCTCCAGAAAATAAGGAGCGAGACTGTCATCGGATTTTTTCATCCTTACTGCAACAGTGGCGGGGGAGGCGAGAGAGTACTCTGGGAAGCGATTGTAGCTCTCCAAAAGAAGTGAGAATTTCGTAAACTCTAAATCGTAATCACCAATGAGAGCTATGCAAAATGAAAAAAAAAAATATTTTTTGTTTCACAATTAAAATTTTTTCCAAATAGGTATTCCAATGTCCAAATAGTGGTATACACCGGAGATTTGGATGCTGATCCTGAACAAATTCTCAGAAGAGTCAAGAGCACCTTCAACATAAATGTTGAGCCTACTATAAAATTTGTCTACTTGCACAGGCGTAAATGGGTCGAGGCAGATATATATCCTTACTTTACCCTCTTGGGTCAGTGCTTGGGTTCTATTTGGCTGGGTATAGAAGCCCTCAATTCGTTACAGCCAGGTATAACATTTAATATTTATAAGTTATAAAAAAAATAGCCGAACATTGGTGGAGGATTTTTTATTTCTAGTATGGGAAATTTAGTGATTATTTCTTAAGAGTTTTTAATCTATCAATGTGCTTAAAAAACCTGGTTTTTCACACTTTTCTACACTGCATATAAGCATTATTCCTTTGGTGTCATGATACCGAGTTATTATATAAAATATTTTCTTTCAATGTAAACATTTCGATATCCAAGGATACTTAATTGTTTTAGTTTAACAATCTGCACACATTACAGCTTGAAAGTTTGCATAAAGTGTGGATGAAAGTTATTATAAACATCGAAAACAAATCATACATATCAGTCGTCTTACGAGGGTCGCTGAAACAGTGACGTTATACGAAGTCATATTTAATCATACATATCAGTCAAAATAGTTTCTCAAAATTCATTTGGTAACATACTGGCTAATTATTTTTAAAAATTGATTATCCACTAACATCTAAAAACCCAGTAGAACAGTTGAGGTGTTTACCAACTTTGCGAAGATTCTGTTTTGATACTACAGATACTACGCACATCTGACCATTTCTGCCAAATATTGGTTTCCAACTTTTTAGACGATTCACTCGTTCACGAGTGCGTGCATCGATGGCAATCTGTCGATGGTCTCAGATTCTATAGCATCCTGAAATCTATGAAATTGCATTCCTTTTTCTAATTAGCATGATCATTTCTGAATTTGGGAATATCTGTTTGGAAGCTTCAATTAGTATGCAGTTTCAAAAACCAGAATCGAGGACGTTAATTCCTTCTTATAAAGAATGTTTAAACAGTCAAAAGTCGTAAGAAATTATTTGTGGTGTTTCAATTCCCATATTTTCTTAAGTCATGTGCTATTAAACTATTAAAATCTTGTTTTCTTTAGTATCGGAAAATTCCCTATGCGAAACAGCATAATCGAACACTTTAAAAAATCGGATTACGAAACCTTACTGTGTGCCACCATCATTTTCAACATTCCCTAAACTTGTTCTACAAGGAAGTGACTTTCTCAAGTTTCTTCTTCATCGATATGAAAATAAAATTATATTTTCGTTTTCAGATATCTATATCGACACAATGGGGTATGCTTTCACGTATCCTTTATTCAGATATGTCGGTGGTTGTCGTGTCGGTACCTACACACACTATCCGACTATATCTACGGATATGATAAGGCACGTTTATAAGAGAATTGCATCTCATAACAATCATAGAATTATTGCAAGAAATCCGTTTCTGTCCGCGGCTAAGATAGTTTACTACAAAATATTCGCTCTGGTGATTATGCATATCTCCTTTGAAGTATACATAATTCAAGAAAGCAATAAAGCAGTAAAACTAAACTAAACTCCATGTTGTACAGTTATACGGCTGGACCGGTAGATGTGCCGAAACGGTGATGGTGAATTCGTCCTGGACAGAGGAACACATAAATTCCATATGGAACTGCCCGTTAAAGACGCACAGGATTTATCCGCCTTGTGATATCGAGAATTTGATGAAATTGCCATTGCTCGAGGATGATCAAAAGGGTGAATTTATCAAGATAGTTTCGATCGCGCAGTTCAGACCTGAGAAAGGACATCCTTTAATGTTACGAGCGATGTATGAACTACGGACGATATTGGAGGAGGAAATTTGGGAAAGGGTGAATTGCACCATAATTCGAAGAAACGGAAAACACAATTTTACGATATCACGGCCTACATTATGATCACAACCCTAGTTCACCGCACTGATTTGGTTTTATCTACAATTTATCTACTTCGTTTGTTTCTATTTTTGTTTAACAACGATTTTAATATAATTCAGGTTCGTCTCATCTTGATCGGATCGTGTCGAAACGCGGACGACGAAGCACGTGTAAAAGACATGCAGGATCTTGCGAAGCATCTTGCTCTGGACGAGAACGTAGAGTTCAAACTGAACATTCCGTATCCGGAGCTTCTCAACGAATTACAAGTGGGCAGTATAGGCTTACACGCCATGTGGAACGAACATTTTGGCATCAGCATCGTTGAGTCGATGGCTGCTGGTTTGATCATGGTCGCTCACGCTTCCGGTGGACCGAGGTACTTTAAACATCCGTAAAAAATACCGAACTTATTAGATCGACAACAAACGACAAATTTGAGAGACGCTTCCTCATAATTTATTCGCACTCATAAAATCTGCAATATAAACTTTCTCTATTTTTAACTTTCAATTTTGGAGGGGGGGGGGGGGGGGGAACACTCCCTCGGAAAAAGGAATTTTATATTGAGTGAGCAAAATAAGCGGAGGCCAGTATTGAAAAATATTATTCATAGCGAAATCGAACATTTGGAAGAATATAAACGATCTTTAAATATCAATACTCCGGAGTCGGTTTTTTAAATCAGAAAGAAGGCTCCACTCGGGGGGAAGCTCAACATATATCCTCTTTTTTTGGAGTTAAATGCAAATGCAGAATAGAACAATGTTGAATGTTGAAAATGCTCCCAGGCTCATCTTTATGCAGCTTAATTAAGATAAGTTCCTGCCGATGTACCGGCTACTAACCCCTTGCCGTACCATTTAGCTTGAATGCTACGGCAAGTATCACGAGTCACTCGTCAAAGTACCGCAAGGGGTTAAAAGAATACCAAGTACTTGAGAATAAATATCAAAACATATGTTTGCTCTAACAACAACAATAACAATGATTTATCCACGAGGAATTAAGAAACGAAGTATTCAAACAAAATAATGTTTTGTTCCGATACAGGGCCGATATAATTGAAACACAGTCTAGTAGTCAAACTGGATTTCTCGCTGACGATGTTGAAGAGTACGGACGAATTTTGGCTCACGTGATTAACATGCATCCGAAAGACAGGAACGTGATAAGACATGCGGCCAGGTAACATTCAATTCATTGATCCATTAAACGGACCAAAGAAACACAAAAAATGTTTTACGAAGTAGGGCTGATATTTTTTTGTATTTTTTTTACAGAGCTTCGGTCAGTAGATTCTCGTGCGAACAATTCCAGAAAGAATTTCTACGAACGATAGCACCATTTTTTCTCCCCAAACAAGAATAATCATCCAAATTAGGACATTTCTCGGCCCTTGAGAAATATAAATACATTGCTAATCATCGTTAAAAATATTCCCAAAACGGATAAGAATCTTATACGAAAATCGATATTTCGTTTATGTATTATTAAACGGAACAATACTGATTGTGAGACTCGGAATAATAGAATCAATGGATTTTCTGAAACGGATGGAAAAAAGGAATCCACCGTTCAACCGTTCCTGGGCGGATGCCTGTAAATAGCGGCCCCAAGTCCTTTTATAATACTTTTGAATTGCCTCGCCCATAAAGGATCGAGACTTATTTGCACGTAATCTGTAAACAGACTAGATGAAATTTGAAATGAAATAATTAGGTCAAAACTGATAGCCATCATGAAGGAGATGAAATAGCTTCGTTCATAAGGCCACAGCCATTGCATTCCAGGACGATTGACCGATTTTCATCATCGCCATTTGTCGGATGCCGACTGAAACGAAGTCCCCGATTACCAAGCATTATTTCGGCTATTTGTATAGCCGTTTCCGCGTGCTTCGTTAGACTGTGGTCTCCCAAGAGAATCCGAGAGCGTCCCTTTGCTAGAGCCATCAGCAATATTATCTATCATGTAAAATTTGTTCTATATAGAGTAAAATATAATTTGCGAACATGTTTTCTACTAAATCGAATGAAAAAGTAGGTTCCACGAGAATTCCAGACTGTAATAAGATTAAAATTTAAAGAAAATTTAAAAACTGCAGATGCTGGAAACCTTCAGCCGAAACGATGATAATATCAAAATGATATCGATATAGCCATTTATAATTTTGAAAAAACAAAGTATTTGACAGATAATTTCTGAGAATTGATTAAAGACAAATTTGTTATACCGCACTATTTGAGCGTCAAACGAGGCGTCGTCGCGGACACGTTCTAAACTAACCTGGTCTTGCATGTGCTCATCGACGCAATAGCCGTTGATTAGAGGCCGAAGAATTAAATTGGCAGCTTCGGTACCTGGCAGAGGTTCGTCCCAACGATTAGAACCTAACCCGGAACCACCAAAAATGCAACCACTGGTCGTATGGCACACTATACTGAGATATGAAACAAAATTATATATATGTAACATTATTGAAAAAACATAAGCTATTCGAATAGTTATCCTGATGCAATAACCGAATAATTAAAATTAATGAAATGTAAGCAGCAGAAATTGTTTCTTTTACGAAAATAGATAAATAATTATGCTTCTAGGTTTATTATTAATTATGATGAAAACAACAATATGCAAAATCTGGTCAGGACATTCATTTGAACAATGTCACTTCATATTGTCAATACAAAAATCATAATTAGAAGTTATTCGTTTCATAATTATCATAATTAGAATATTTCGTTTACTTGATGCCAGATCCATTGTCCATAGCCATTCCTCTGTCTTCCCTGTATTCCTCAATATTTATCGGTGGTATTGGAATACTCGTTGTGGCAAGACACTTGGATATCGTTCTTTCTGCATCTTTGGCTATTTTATGTGCTACCTGGATAGACAAAGGACGATTGTTTCATGTTTAACGTTAACTAGGAATCGGTATAAAGAATAATATTGATAAAACTATTAAAACTTTTATTCTAAGGGAAACATCAAACTGGATGATGATTAATAATGAGCAAGCAATGTGCTGTTGCCATTTGTAAAGTTGATTTCTTTCTTCTAGAATATATGTATATGTCTACATTATACAAACATTAATATTCACTGAGCCAGCAACATAAGACCAGCCAGATATCCCAATCGGGTCACCAGGCACCAGCATTTCGATTGCATTCAAGTTTATCACAGGCTTTATTCTCAAATGAACTTCCCCACCGCCTCTAGGATAATATCCTCTGTAAAACAAATTTAGATCCAATTGTATCGACTATAGTTGTGTGTAGAATGTAAGAGACATAGCTACAATACACGACTCGTAAATTATGACACTGTGCGACTCATCGGAATGAAAATCATTTGGTTGCAGCCAACCTTGAAAGGAGTTTCAAGGTTGGCTACAACTAAATTTCCTCTCACCGCACCTCCTGCTATACCAGACAATTTATCAAACACGTTTTCGAACTGAAACTTGTAACATTACGTTCGAAGGAGACATTAGGTATACATTTTCATTCAAAAGTTACATCGATGGATGTCGTGCATTACTGAATGTAAACTGAAATGTTTTCAAAATAGGATTAGACCCATTCGTCTATAACCAAAAAAGTCATGCCATTTTGTTTCATAAAAAAATACAAAAGTGTTTTGTAAGTTGGTTGAATGGATATTTGGTCGTCTACCGAATTAATAACTTTTGGGTATTATTATTTTTACAAATAATTATTTTTTACTGTGTCAAAAATAGTTTTATTTCTATTGTTTCTTTGTATAACGAAGGATAGGATATCATGGTCGAATCGATCTTTTGTGCTTGCACTTTTATGTCCAAGCCATCTCATAACCACTGGTACAGGACTATCAAAACGACATTCTCAAATGTTTGGCAAAACAATTTGTCCAAATATTTAAAAAGTCTCAAATACTTGGATCATTCAATGAAGAGTTTTTAATTATAAGGCACTAGCCTATTAATTTCTAATAACAAAAGTTTTTACCTCTTTAGCACTGTGAAATCAAAGTCTCCACCAAACTTATTCAGATGCGGTCGAAACACTTCCAAGAGATATTCTATGTGAGGACCCATAGGTACATTTGTACCACCTCTTAATATAATAGTTATTGATTCGTCAGATGGCAGAAAAAGGGCAATAGGTAGGGCAACTTGGGCCAATAAGCCTATGCACCCTGCTGTTTGTGTGTTTGCTTGAAATTCTCTCCTTTGACTTTTGAGTAAACCTGGATGAAATTCAATACAAGTCGAACCTATGAATCCTCCTTTTACATTGGCATTGCAGAGCTGCTGGGCTAGTTCCACACCTGTGAAAATAAGTGTTTGGCAACATGGAATAAGCCCAAATATAAGCAAATCCAAATTCACAACGAAAATGTAGTTTACACCTTTGAGATGCTGAGCTGCAAGACCGGGTTTTGGTCGACCAGCTCGAATGTTGTTGATCTTCACTGGTATGCCGTAAAGAGCACTCAGGCTCAGTGCTATTCGCAACACCTGACCACCCTACGTACCGGTAATCAATGGAGTCATCAGAATTTCTTTACGAATCAATAATAGAAATGCATAACCGAGGATATGTTCGATCGCTTGTATGAAATAGACTATTATATATAGTAGTATTTTGGGAACCTACGCCTTCGCCCAAACCTCCGTCAATTTTTAACAGTTCGGACATGGCGTCAAAGAACATAGATTTACATGGAACCACAGCACAGGGCCTGTGTTAACTTTTGGCACTTTTGTTACAGAAAACGTAGTTCCACTTATGGGCTGTAGAGCGCGCGGCGATGTGTCGGTGTGCCACACAACTCGACACATCAGCTGATCCCCACGCTCATGCTATTTCGCTTGCACTTATGCGTGCCTGCTGATAACTGTATCTCACTCGCTCTTGTATCAGTGGCATGTTCGAAAGCGAAGGGGGTTACATGCTAGCGGTTCATGGATCGTTGGAGATTTTTTTTAATAGATATTTTTTTGTTTTCCAAGTTTAATAACTTTTTTTCAAAATATTGACTCCTACTTTTAGTAAAAATGATTTTTTTTTAAATCGAAGAGAAATACAGTCTGTAAAAAAATATGTGCCTATCAATTTGCCGCGCTATCATAGCTGGTATGACATGTAAAAAAAGCATATTCAGATACGGAATGGTATTTAAAAAATATCGAGACGGATCACAAGAAATTAACAAATATTTTTTAATATGATGACAAATTACATTTGCCTATGCGTTGAATGATTTCGTGACCAAATTTTTCTGCCAAACTGAAGTATGCGAAGATCTCAGCGAAATAAGAAGAATGTTTGATAATAATAATAATGGGCAAAGGATGAAATCTTTCATATGGCTTAAAAACTTTAGATTTTTTATGAATTTGATATTTTATCGTTGTAGTGATTTAAAAATTTGTTTTGCGGAAAAAACATCTGCTTAAAGTGTTTTCGCGAGGAGTCAATATTCTATTTTATTTTCATTCACAATTTTAGTTGACTCGCCGTGACCCCAAGTATGGCTGAACGCTTGGGTGCGAGAAAGCGTGGGCTATAATCTCAGTCTCAGTGTATGCGTGCACACAGATATTGAACTGCGCCACGGTGGCTGTGGTTCGCACCACGGTCTAACATACTGCAACGAATTTCGCTCTGCAGTGTTGGCGCCCTGCAACATTTAAAATTGGGCGGAAGAGCTTTTACGATGCATTGGATTGAATTGGATATATTAGAAAATATATAAAAATAAAAAAGAGTATTTTATTTAACAAATATTATTGTTTTACATATAGCTATTATATACTATACTATACTATTTTACATATGTTATTTAAAATTCATTTTATAATTTATAGTCCGAATGGCCGTATTCTGCGGTCGCCCGGTTGTCTCGCCAGCAGGGTTCAAAACGGTGGAGTCGAACTTTTGCTGAAACAAATAACGAAAAAGATTATTATACTATCGATTTTGGATAAATAATCAAAACAGAAAAACTGTTATTCAGTGTTACATCAAACATCAAACATCAAAAGACATTAAAAAACTCACCCGATGAACGATAGCGCTTCTTCGAGGTCGATGGTTCATGAGACTGGCACAAACTGGTCTCATTGTCTGCTTCCGACTCCTCTTTGGCGTCCTGATAATCTGCAACAAAAATATAACGATATTAATAATTGAAAAGATCGATGGAGTGGAACCGCTGGTGGATCAAATAACGTTTGCGTCGCATTTGTGAACTGCGCATCGTTAAAATGACAAGCGCACACGAAACACATGGTATTTAATTTCTGATGTGGAAGATATACCAGATCTTCTACATCCACAGCTCTTATCCAAATACGACACCTGAAAAATAAAACAATGTCAAATACGTTCTATATATTATACCCAACCACTAGTATTTTACTTACCGCTCAAGATCCTTAGGGAACCTTGAATAAGGTTGGCATCCCTTTTCTTTATACCGGACATGGTCGCAATACGGTACCACGTCGAATAGCTCATCCTCGGTGATGAATCTACAAAATTATAAAAATATTAATGTGTAGGACTTCACTGCGCGAGACGCTTTCGAAAAACTTAGTGAGGTTACCTTAGCTTCGGTTAGATATTCCACTGTATTTCCCCGATTTAGACGAAACACTTATTTCACTTCACTACCGATTTACTTAACTATAGTCTTCTATAAGAGGTTTAAATAATAAAACGCAAATTACACAAGAAAATTAACTTTTTTGTAGAACTGTCAACACACACTTTCTGACATAACACTCGCCACCACCATATTGGATTTGATAGGCTACGCACTGTTACCAACGTTACCGTCTTTTCAGCATTTTCAACGGGTCCGTAAACGCTTCATATTTCGTTTTCGTATGTTGGTTGAAAAATCTAACGAACTCTTCGCGTGACAAATAAGAAGGAGTGGGGGAGCCGGAGTGTCACCCCCCTGACGCCGACTATGTTCTGTTACCAACGTTACCGCCTTTTCAGCATTTTCAACGCTTCATATTTCGTTTTCGTATGTTGGTTGAAAAATCTAACGAACTCTTCGCGTGACAAATAAGAAGGAGTGGGGGAGCCCGAGTGTCACCCCCCTGGTGTAGGCCACACAGACCCGTGCATGTATACCTCACACAACTTTCATGGCATAGCTCCGCCTCCTCTCTCACCAATCACGTACGAGCAAGAGTGCCTTTTGACTTTCTCTAATGCGAGGTATACACTTGGGTACTCGTGCCGACTCTCTTTTTCTGAGCTGCTACTGCGGTAAACCACTGATTCGACATATACAGATAATAGCGACCTTAAGATCGTTAATAACTGTATAATATAAGTTGAGACAACTGCAAAAAATAGATTACTTCAATATTTGACTTATGAATTAATAGGCCATAAAAATTTATTCTTTTCATCATAGAAAATAAAAATAAAATGAAAGAGCAAAAGATGTGATAGTGAGATCTTGCGATTTCAAATGCAGAAACTCTACTAACTGGGTCAATGTCTTATAATGATTCTTGTTAGATACTTATTATTAAATTAAACACGAATGCTCGAGTCGGTACCCCAGTCGCCAGCGTCCCTGCAATCATGTTGGGCACACGGATGCGTCCCTTTAGAATGCATACAACTACGTACGACATCACAAATCGACCGCTGCGACGCCAGGTGGCAATTTCTGAGGGAAAACAACTCCAATCGAGCCAATCGAGGTATAAGCGTCGTCTGAATTCGTTGCCCGTAGGGTCGTTGAATTGAAGGTATAAGTAACGTCGAAACTGCAATAGTCAAATGTATATTATACAGTCATTTTCGCGATAGAGTGAGAGAGACAGAGATGGTCTGTTTTGGTCTATTTCACTTGAGAGGTGCGCAAAAGACCCCCGTGAAGTTGGCCGGAAAACTGGCACGTTATTAATTGATTTTTTTTATATTGTTAGGTGGTCGTTAGGTAGTGTTAGGTAGTCTAATTAAAACGTTAGGTAGTCAATAGTTTTTTCAAAAAAAAATAATTCAAAATGTATGTGAAGTTGGCCGAAATTTTTTGTTTCTTTTATTTATCTTTTCAAGATGGTCAAATGATGTGTAATCGTTAGGTGGTCATGAATATACTAATTAAAACGTTAGGTAGTCAACTAAATCCTTGCAAAAGCCAAAAAAACAATTTTGAGAAACCTGCATGCGCAACGCATGCGTAAACGCTTGATGCCCGATTTGTCAGGTGCAAAAAAGAATTATGCACTCGCGCTCGGGCCACCGATGTGTCTTCTTCTGTGGAGGTGGTGGTTCGTAGGTTGGATTGTGATAGAGATTGCAATGCCTTTTCGACAATTGTTTCTGTCTGAAAGACGGATAACAGTGATCACACTGATATGACTCTTGATCCGAGTGTGTGATTCTCGAGATGGCGCGCCGATATCGAAGCGTACGGGTAAAGATCGCAATTGTCAGTCGACTGGCTAAGTTCACACAGGTGCGCATTAGCCGTTGCGCATGCATAATTCGCAAAATTGTTTGTTGGATTTGCAAGAATATGGTTGACTACCTAACGTTTTAATTAGTATATTCATGACCACCTAACGATTACGCATCATTTGAGCATCTTGAAAAGATAAATAAAGGAAAAAACAAAATTTTCGGCCAACTTCACATACATTAAACATTTTTTTTTTTTTTTAACTATTGACTACCTAACGTTTTAATTAGACTACCTAGCATTACCTAACGACTACCTAACGATATAAAAAAAAGTCAATTAATAAAATGCAAGTTGTCCGGCCAACTTCACGGCGGTGCGCAAAAGCTAGGTTAAGACTGACGGGTGACGGGCGCAGTACCACGCGTAAAAAAAGAAAAATCTACCACTGGAAGGGGGTCCGTAAAGTTGGCCGACCGACTTTGACTTTTTCAACTTTTTTTTTACGAATCGTTTGATCATCGTTTGATACCGTTTGATCGTTAAAAATAATTGTTTGATCGTTAATAGTTTTTTCACAAAATCGAAAAAAATTGACCATAAAGTTGGCCGACCGACTTTAACTATTTTAACTTTTTTTTTACGAATCGTTAGGCCGTCGTTTGGTGACGTTTGATCGTTAAAAAGAATCGTTTGATCGTTAATAGTTTGTTCACAACTTCCAAATTACTTTCGCCAAGTCTGGCCTAGTGACTTTTTACTGGTGAACGTTGGTACTTCCAGTTGTTATTGTTTTCGACTTTTTCCTTTTGCTATCGTTTAATCGTTGTTTGATACTGATGTATGCCAAGTTTCGTCGTTTGATCTTTGATAGTTGCTTGGGAAAACGCTATTTACTTACTCCCAGTGACCTGAAGTTGGAAATTCAAAATCGAGCGTAAAGGTAGCTGGCAATTTCTCGAGGCAGCAATGAGTCAGCTGTTTCAATACAACGCACAGCTAGTAATTCAGATATGTGCGTCTCTCTAATAACCTTAAAGTGATGCGATACATAGAACGTGTTTCACATCATGTTAGAGTCCAGTGTTGCATATAGCAGGCTGAGACAAATCTGATGGATATTCGCCAAAAGTGATTTGTATTTTCTGTGAAACAGTCAGTTTAAAAAAAGTAAAGTATGTATTAGTCACGTATTGTGATAATTCTGCATTAAAAGAAAGAGTCGACTGTACTACTTTGGAGAAAGCAAAGGTTATTTTTTCCAATTGATTGGAGTATCTAACAAAGCGCCCAGGGCTTAGGCGAGCAAGACACAGAGAGGGACAGGCAAACTGTGAACGATCAGAGTTATGAGATTACCGGTGAAGATGGCTTCATTTCATTTTACATCTAACCACATGACGATGAAAACCGCTCGGCCTAATGGAGCAGCCAGAGAGAACGCTGACAACGATGAGAACTACAAACTCCTCATGATGGTCTATTGTTTTGCCATTGGGTGCTGCAATGTGTCCACTGTCGACTCATTCTTAGTGTAAAACCAAGGTAAATATGCATGATGTCCCATTTTACATTTTTTTCTTCTTTTTTTTACTTTCAGTTGTCTGTTATATTACACAATCTTACCTTCTTTGATAACAGGAAATGCAATATTTTTAATACATTCGCATCATAATTCGTTGCAATACTGCAACAGCCAGTGGAATTTTCTTAGGTAGCAGGTGTTCACTCTTTACCTCCTCATGGACAGCAGTTTGCAATTCAAAAGTGAACAAGGACTGATCTACTTGCTGGTGAGTCTGCTTAAGAATGGACTTGCATCAGATTTGGTCAAGAGACTATATTTGGAAGGATGGTGCGCACGCACGCGGTACCATGCATGGTTGTCGGCTTCTCGGACCTGGTATAAATATCCATCTCTCTGAAAACTTGTTTCTTCGCGAAATTTTTCAACTGGAAAACAAGGCTCTCCCTGTGCCATCGTCGCAAAAGGCAAGCAAGCTCGAGCGGGTATTTCTTCCTGATTTAATTCTCCAGATAATATTCGAAAAACTTTATTTTTACAGTGTGTATATTCACAAATTTCATTATAGACATATTCTCCTATATACTTTTTTATATTAATGTCGAAATATTTGCTGTACATTTAAAAATAGCTCATGGGTGAAGCTCGTCGAAAATTAAACATCATTATTGAATTTCATATTTTTTGACCGGAGAAATAGCATAATTGAATAATATGGAATGTTATACAATCTATCACGAATTTATCATTGACTCTTTTCTCACAATGTTCTATGTCGTGTTGTAACGAATCCTAATTGGTACGAGTTTTATAGGAATCAACGTTCGATTTAATTTCCAGGAACTGATGAACGCACCCACGTTCAAAGCATGCACCATACAGCGGAACAAGCATTGTGACAAGCGTTCAGCTGCTATATCCCAGTAATTATTTACACCCGAATTTGGATCTTCGCCACCACCATCACCATTGGGAATCTTTCGTTCTTCGTTCTGGACATTTATACATATATATATTGTGACGAGCTCTTTTCAGCGAAATTTCGCCAACGCCGAAGAGAGCTGCCAGTCCAAATTTTATTATGACGCCCCCAATAGTCGATCCTTACCGTCTGTTTCGTATTCCAATGTATTATTGGGCGCCAGGTGCTTGTACAACCCCCGTAGCACCAAGGGACTTTTCTTTGTCAACGATCACTTCTCTCTATTCAGTCTATCTCAGGGGATTCGTAGGGTCGGGGGACGAGCATCGATTAATTACCGGGTACAATTAAATAATTTAGACTTCCCGTAGAGCACCCGTATCTCAGGTTGACAGATTTAATTTATTTTTACTACGTACTCAACGTCGTGACAATATAGTGTGCCGAGCACCGCGTTTTAACAATATTTTCTCACCCAACCAAATATTAATAACTCGCTAAACGATCCGTGCGCGGGGAGGCGTAGCGCTGTCCCCCGGAGACGCCGGGGAGAAGGGCTATGCTCGTGAGCGGGCTACCACGCGAGACGAACGAGAGCTCAGCTACCGCGCGCCGACGGTACGCGATACCTCATCGACACAAGGAAACGTATGGCGGGCCTACCTTTTTATCTGCGGTTCCGTGGTTCTAGCCTCGTCGCGCAGCGGTTCCTCAGGCTCCCTTTTCTCGCTCGTTTTCCCGTGTATCCTCCGCTCGGTATCCTTCACCCACACACACTCTCTCTCGCTCTATTCGTTCTCCTCACACGCTCGCTCACACACTACTAATTGTTCAACTCTCCTTTCCGTATTCTACGCCTCTACCTCAACCTTAACGCCTTATCTCACAGTCGAAACCGTACTAAATCTATCCTCGCGTTACGCTCGCTCGCCGGCTCCCTCGTGGCCCTATCTGGGGGAAGAGGGGAAGACGGTCCTCGCGACAATCGATCCTCGATCGCCGGCACAGCCATCCCTCTCTCTCTCTCTCGTCCGCCGACGTCGTCTCTCGCGAACGGCCGACAATGTTGACATCCCGTGGCCTTGGGACTCTGAAAATCACGAGATGTCTCGGCAGCGCAAATTCTAGCGTACACTTTTGTCCACCACGGGTGCGAGACGACGCGACTCTGCCATTGCGGTCCTTTTCTAATATTCTCGCGAATATTCCTAACTCACAAGATTGCGAGGGTTATACCGCCTCGTCACAATATATTACGTGTGCCTAAATTATTGTTATATTGTTAAGACCGTGTTTTCGGGCTTAATTATTTATATGTTATGTTTGATTATTAATTGTAATGATCGCGCTCGAGTATGTCAGGCCTCGGCGCATGGATCTCTGTCCTATTTTAAGCGGCGTGACGCACCTCACCTTGTAATTGCACTCGTCTGCGATTTGCTGATGTTGCTGTTGAGCCTGGAGGGTCGGGATGTGAAAGAAGTAACGGCCTTGTCGATCTTGGTCTCGACTCGCCAGGTGTTAGGCGTTGTATCTTTATTTTGCTCTAGTGATACACTTGTGACACTTATACACTTGCGGTGATATCGTGTGTGTGTTACGCGCACAATGTATGTTGTGGGGTTAGCGCCTCGCGTCGTGCTGAGTCGGCGTGTAAGGTTATATAGAGTTCTCGGGCCGGCTCTATAGCGTAAGAGTAATATTTATAGTGGTTATTTCGGGATTTGACAGTTATTCTCGATATATTCCGTCGCGTAATGCCGCTAAGGCAATTATCGCGTAACGAGATTATATCGAGTGACGTTAAGCGCCGCTAAGGTTTGCTTAAACGTATAGAGTTCTTAACCGGTGCTTCTGGATTTATTCAAGGGCCCTGACACTCATTATCACACTCGCGAGACTCTAAGTGCGCGAGTGGACTTGCCGCTAAGGAAAGAGTTGCGGATAGGCCGATTGATGCGTCTGTTAGGACGAAGCTGCCGATTAAGACTGAAGAATCATCGGTCTGTCGGAGCCCTTGATACCCTAAGGCTAAAGTGTTACCGGAGTCTCGTGGGGGTAGTCACGGAATGTCGGTTATTGGGAAATTGGGTTAATTCCCCAATAGGTTAGTCGGGGTTTTGGGAATTAATGTTGGGAAATGCTGATGGTGCAGCTCGTGCGAGGTGATCGAGTTGTGTCGCGAGTTGAAGCGCCTCTGTGGAATTTGGCGCTTCCTTGAATTCGACTCAGAGGTTGAAACGCCTCTGAGGAATTTGATGATCGTGAAGATGCGATGTGGGTCGGTCCGTAACAATATTTTATTTATCGTAAGAAGCTTGCTGCAATGAAAACCCAATTTTGCTTCAAAATTTCTAAATCCCATCAGAGTCACATACACTCGCCTGCAAATGCAATTTCTTGTATAGTTTATGAATTTCTGGACCGTTAATTGTCCTTTCGGAAAGATGCCGAAATAGAGCATTGTTGGTCATGAAAATTTGTACACGACGATTATACGAGACTGTCCGTACATATGGACACATTCATAAGGTTGAAAATTAAACGTTTGTACATGCATAGCTGATTGTATACTATTCAATTTGACATTCGACGAGAAATGATGACGGACTACTCCCAATATTAAACGATGTACTTGGTACAAATGTGATTACCGTTTGCATCACTTTTTGTTGTGCACGTTTTAAATTGTTGAAATTTAATATGAATCGATGATACATTTGTTATTTAATGGCAGAAAAAGCCTACTTCAGACAAAACTTTTTGATTCTTTCAGATTGCGATATTTATTTTGAGGGTATCAATAAAACACTTGCAAATTTGTAAAATTGCTGTAAAAGGAGGCAAAACTAACGGCGTTATTACGACTTATTCGCCAATTGCTGCAAGTCATCCCGTCTTCTCCAACAGGTCACAGAATGTATTACACGCGTTTCAATCATGTGCATAAATAAAAAATATATATAATAACGAATATGGAAGATTGTTATGAAGAAATTTTTGGTTGCCCAAAGTACCGACCTATTTGAATTAGATGTGCAAGTTGACTGCTCGATTCTTGAATTCTTTTTCAGACAGCATGTGCCATCGATAGCCTAATATTCTCGTAACTTCTCTTTCGGTACTTTCGTAGGAGCAGCTATTGATTTTCATGCATTGATATTTTTCGTTTTAGGCCTACCTTTCGTCGCACATAGAAGCATCGCAACGACTTTGCCGTTGTGACTATTTGGAGTATCATAGCCGTTGATATTTTGTCACGAATCATCTACGATGACAATCCAGTCTTATCGATTGGCACAGCAATTATAGATTTGTACTCATTGGACAAACGAGTAGAAACAAATAGTTTTATGTGAAGAAATTCAACCAACAAAGAGCGGAGACCCGTAAATATTTAGAGGACTCGATAGTTAAAATATCAAAAAGAACTTGAAACACGAGGTACGGACATGTTTTCATGTAAAGCCGAAAACGTGCCGTAAGGTCAATTGGATTAAGATTGCGAAGCATTGGAGATGAGTGTTGTTCACGGGATTCAAGATTCAAGTCACTCACATTGTTAAATCGTTAGATGTTGCTGCCATGCCGTAGGCGGCAGGCACAGCTTTGTTGAATTCTGACACAAAGAGGAACTGTCGAAGTATTGTCTGCTTGGATCGAGGAAATAAGTGTTACACTATACACCGATATATTGGGAAACAGCCTTACTGGCATAAAAAACCCAAGTTTATTGTTTTACACTTGCGACCGGCGTCACACACGTTATACACTATTATACGACTACGTTTGACTCGACCACGTGGCGGTAAACTATCGCGATTTTCGATCCGTCGCAGGTATGCGACCCGCTATTCTTTCATTCACACTCAAGAACCGTGGAAATATGCGGAGGAAGTAAATACGTTGCGGTGTAACGAGGAATCCGGGATTCCTGCTATAGATATAAATTGCGTTACTGGGTAACGAGGAATCGGTGATTCCTGATCGCGGTAGTCGACTACCTCGGATGGTTTTCGAAGAAGAAGTAATTATTCCTTTCCTTCCCGCGGCAGCGCGATTCGCTACCTTCTCCCCTCCCGAACATCGCGTAGTCACATGGTCGCGCGAAACAGGCTGGCGTCATCAGTGCCGCCATCTCACGTCGCGGCCATGCGAGTCCGCCCTGCTCTCGCGTCAGCCACACCAATACTTACTCTACTTTCGCACGTACATGTTGCGACGCAACACACATAGAAAAATAGATGCATGCTTCTTCGTACGTTGAAAACGCGCTACAGCATTGCCGGCGCTGCGTTGTTCTTTGCCATTGTCCAAGAAGATGCAACCAATACATTGCTTTTTTCTTTATCTTAAACGCAAAGACCAGCTACCAATGTGTGAAAATTCGGGCAACTTTTGTACAATCCTAGTAGTGCCTCATCCAGTCATTTGGCAAAGTTAATACCTCGACAGACCTTTCATCGCATACACTTTTAGAGTGTAGCGAAAATGTGCACCATGTGTCATAATGATCAATGGTAAAGCGTAAATACGTTGTATGTTAAGAGATAATATGCCATTCGCTTTTTCGTTCTGAAAAATTTGTGACCAATAAAATTGCGACCTTTCCGTAAAAGCTGCAATTTGATTATTGCTACATATTTCTCATAATGAAAATTTGAATCGAGATTTATAGCTTCGTGACACAACACTTATTATTAGATGCTACGAATTATTTCGTAGAAGTAGTACATCGTATTCACCAGATTTTAGAGAATTACGAGAACGTGAAATACTTAGCCGCTACAAACATAGTTTTCCATCACACTTTATGTATTTTCTATAGGAGATATTTATTATAGGAGGTATTTAATCATTACAATTCTTTTAAATTCTTCCTTTAATTCTTTAATATTTTATTACAAAGAAATTAATAAAGATATTAAAACGAGGTTTTTTATTTTGTTCTATGCAGTTTGCAGTGTGAATTAAAAAATTTCACATTCCGCAAATAATGTTGAATTGTTATAAATATGGTACATTGATGTTGCTGGTTAGTACTAGAAAAAACACAAAATAAAATTTTAAAAAATTCTTTTTAATGGCTTTATTATTTCTCTCGTAATAAGATTCCGTTGTAATTATTTGGCCGTGGCCGTACGTCCAGCATGATTCTTCTTTTAATACATTATTGATTGCGACAGATTTTTAGTAATTTATTTATGATACGGCCAAACCAATAAACCAACAAAATTTCCTTATGCTTTTTCTCCGCCATTTTTAAGTTTAGATATCCTGTGCTAATTTACGAGTTTGTTGACCATAGAGACGAAAGTCTTGGCGCGGTACGGCGCGGGGAGATGAAGCGACGAGCGCGGGCAGCCAATGATTGATACATTGCACTGTCTCTACGGCTAGGGCGGAGAGCGGGCGGATCTAACGCTTCTTGGCGCGCTCTGATTAGCCCAACTTTAAAAAATGATATCTCGTAAACTATTGACAATATCCCTAATGTATATTTGCAACTTTTGTTTGTAATGGTCCCATCTACCTCAAAATAAATTTTGCTATACTTAATCCGATTCGCCCTGTATATTGTGACGATGGTCTACCCCCAGCCACCCTTTTTTCTTCTTTCCCATGCGCCTCTCGCATTCCTTTCCTGCCTACGTGACTTCCTACAGCTACACCTTCGCTATCGCTGGGACATCTCTCCGTCGGAACGCAGCTAGTCGTTGCTTTCGGATAAAGGCCCAAAACCTCCTTTTTCCATTTTCCACAGTCCAGCCATAAATCACCTATCTTTATGGCCTGACCTGCCTCTAACTCGAAACACCCGCAGCCCCTATTGTCTCCCCAGACGGTTCCGTTTCCAAAACGTTCTGACTCCCAAATTCTTTCCCCACCACAGTACGACTTTCCCACGGGTCAATGTTATAAGAACCACCCTCCTCCTAGGCTAGTTAGTTAGTAGTTTCCGATCATCTGAGCAGCAACGTTACGCTGTCTGTTGAACCACTGAAAATAAAGTCTTGTGTTTCCTGATTAAGTGTCTACCGCGTTTTTCCTCTCAACTACCGCGTTCCGTAGCCGAGTCGGCAGCTCCAATCATAACAAATATGTAAATAAATAACTCGCGACATCACAATATCTTTTTCGTCGCTTTCAGGGTCCACATCCATAGTACAGCGTTCGGGCTCCTTTAATCTAGGCTCCATGATAAGTACAATGGCATATCAAGAGTTTTGGGCAAAGATGAGAACGGTTGTGTTAAAGTCACCAAAAATAAAAATATATTGCAAAGAATCTTCCTTTTTTTCGAAAATCACGAAAAAAATTACCAAGAAATTGTTATTATATTGAGTTGAAAAAGTATGGCTCTGTTAATAAAAGATTAATTAATAAAGGATCTTTATAAAATATATACTCCCATGTTTCATGGAGGAAGCCCGTTGGACGCGTAAGGGGACGCACGCGATTTATCATAACAAGCAAGTGAAGTGAGAAAAAGGAGAGTAAAAGTGAACGGTTCAAGGTGAAAGTTAGTGAGAGGCTGGGGGAAAGGGCGAAGGTAGGGTGGAAGTGTAGGGAGCAAAGGGACTGCAAAAAGAGTGTAGTTTGAGATCAAGGAAAAGTCGGGTGAAAACAATGGGGTTAGGAAGCGAGGAAAGAGAGAAAGCAAGCGGGAAGGACTGAGGCAGCGACAGCGACAACGGTGGGAGACGGCGAGCACCCGAAGCTCAGAGTGAGGGCTACAGCTACCGTACCGACCCAGGAGAAAAGGAAGATGGCGGGAACAATCAGCTGTCACATCTATCACAGGCATCGGAGTGCATCGACACAATCTGCGAGTCGCCGACGACACACAGGAGTGTGATAGTGAGAGGAAGAGAATCGGAGGAAGGTAAAGAAACGGAAAAAGAGTCGAGAGGTGAAATACTGGAGACAGGTAAGAGGAGAAGAGGCAGACCAAGATGGGGACTGGCTCTCAAGAAACAAAATAAATACTGTGCAAGATCGCTGATGGACTGTTGGGGATCGGGAAAACGAAAGAAAGGAAGTAAAGTACTGCTGGAGGAAGAAAACCGGGGAGGAAAAGAAGAGAGGCAGGAGGAACGAGAGAAAAGTATGTACGTGACGAGCGTGAGAGAGAAGGAAAGCCCCAACAGGGAAAACGAACTGAGGGAGAGAATTGGAAAAATAGAGATGAAAATGGCTGAGGAAAGGGAGGAGGAAATCGAAACTAAAATAAGAAGAATCGTAAAGAGAACGGTGGAAGAAATGATGGCCAGATGGGAGGAGAATCAGAGAAGGAAACCAAAAGAGTTCGAAGGAAAAGAGCGAGATGTGATTCGGAGGGAGAAAGTGGAAGAAATGCTAGTGGGGGATCAGGAGAGATGGAGAGAAAGATTTGAGAAACAGGAGGAAATAATACGGTGGTTAGAACGAGAAAACGAGGAAATGCACCGAAGACTGGTGGAAGCCGAACGGGCGGAGAGGGGGAGAAACATGATGAAAACGAGAAAACAGGACGAGAATAATAATAATAAGAGTAATTCGGAAGCGACAACGAGAGGAAAAGAAATCGACGAAGGGACGAGAAGGGCCTCATCGCCGCAGAACGGTGGGGAGGTAAGACGGAGCGATCGAAGGGGAAGGAGAGACAGGACGGAGAGCCCGGCGGCACGGAGGGGATGGACGCAGCCCAGCGAATGCCGGCACAGCAGGAAGACGCAACGAAAGCCGGACACGCTGAGCGAGGATGAGTGGCGTTTCGAGGCGCAGGAACGGAACAGGAGAAACTGCAGCATCGTCGTCAGGGGGGTTAGAGCAAGCGGGAACGAAAAACCAATAGCGAGAGAAATTAGCTCAATTATACGGTCAAAAATGGGGATTGCACCGAGAATTGTGAGGGCGATGCGTACGGGAGGGGGAACGGTGGTCACGCTGGATTCGCGCGAGAATAAAATTAACATCATGAAAAAAAGGGGGAGTTTGAGAGGATCAGGGGTCTGGATAGGAGACGATTTGACAGTGCGAAAAACAAGTGCAACGGAGTGGCTAAAAGAAGAAACGGAGAAGATGAGGAGGTTGGGAAAACGGGTGTTTCTAGGATACATGAAAATATGCATAAACGAAACCGGGTGGTACTGGGTAGAAAGGGAAGGAAAAATGGAGAGAATGCCATTTCGGAGTAAGTGGGGGTGAGAGCACGGAAAACGAAGGGGGGAGCAAGGGGATAAGAGCGATGACGTGGAATGTGGCAGGATACGGGAAGTTGTTAGAAGCGTGTGATTTAATAAGCGATTGTGATATAGTTATAGTGCAAGAAACGTGGATTGAAGAGAAAAATGAAAAAGGGGCATTAAGCCGACTGGACAAAGCATTTAGGTGGTCGAAGGCGGCGGTGCGTGGCAAAAAGAGGGGAAGAGCGGTGGGGGGGAGGCACTTAGTAGGGATTAGAAAAAATATTTGTGATAGATGCAGGGTTGAAGAGTGGCAGTTTGGCCTATTGATCAAAATGAAGAGACGGAATATGGATAAAGAACTGTGGATTATAGAAATATATGTGAACGAAGGCTTCAAGAGAGTAGAAGAGGAACTGAAGCAACGCGTGGAAGAGGGAGCGAAGACTGGGGCAGTGGTAATAATCGCGGGCGATTTGAACGCGACAATAGGGGGGGGGGGGGAACAGGGATTAGTGAATTGTGAGAAGGAGGGGGGAGAAGAAGGGAGGAGATGCTCGCAGGACGGGGTGGTAAATGCAGAGGGAAGAAAACTATTACGCCTTTGCGAAAATCAGGGACTGGTAATACTAAACGAGGGGAGACGAAGAAGGAAACTTAACCTATGTGGGGGGGGGGGGGGGAGCTTGCTCGGTACTAGATCTTATAATAAGGTTGGAGGTTGAAGAGGAGGGGGTGATCAAAAAAATAGAGGTCATACCGCGGACGGAGTCAGATCACCTACCGGTGACGTTCATACTGGAGGGAGGGGAAGGAAGAGGGTGGCAAAAGAAAACGGAAAAAGGGGGGTGAAACTGGTGTGGAAGGAGGAAGGGGAGGGGGAATATTAGGAGGCACTAGACAGAGAGTGGGCAGTGGGCGAAGAAAGGGAGGGGAGATGAGAAGAATTAAAAAGCGCGATATGGAGAGCGGCGGATAAGGTGGGTATGAAAAGGAATATAGGAAGAAGTAAAGACATAAGAGGGTGGTTTGATAATGAGTGTAGAGAGCAAAAAACAAGGGTGTGGGGGGGCACTGAAAATCTTTTTGGCCAGTAAAAAGAGAGGAGGGAGGGACGGCTACGAAGCGGACGGCACAGGCGGGGGAGGGGAGATTGAATACGAGAAAAAGCAGGAACTGATAAAGGAAAGGAAAGCGATGAAGGAACTGTGTAATAAGAAAAAGGGGGAATGGTTCGAAGAAAGGTGGACGAAGGTAAGGGAAAGTAAAAATATGGTAGAATGGTGGGCTGCGGTAGGGAAGTTTAGACTGAAAAGAACTACAACCGGAAACGGGATCAGCAAAGAACAGTGGGTAAAGTATTTCGCTGGGCTATTGGAGGGTAGGCGGGGGGGGGGGGGGAGAGAAGGTAATAGAGAGCGGGACACAAGGGCGGAGGGAGTGGTGAATGAGGACGCGTCGGTGGATCCCAGCTTGGACGAGGAAATTAGCAGGCAAGAAATCGAAAGAGCGTTAGCTTGAAAAACGCGTAGCTTGAAAAACGGGAAAGCAGCGGGAGAGGATGGCATTACCGCGGAATTTATTAAGGGAATACCCAGAAAAAGGGAGGAAGAGCTAAGGAGGATAATGAACTACATTTGGATAAAGGGAGACGTACCGGAGGGATAGGACAAGGCAAGAATTTTCCCGATTCACAAAGCGGGGGACAGGGAGAAGGCGGACAACTATAGAGAGGTGGCATTATTGAATTTAGGGTATAAACTGTTAACCAGCATCATGGTGAAGCGATTGAACGGATAGATTGAAAAAGAGGGTATAATAAGGGAAAGCCAGGCGGGATTTAGAGCGGGGAGAGGCACGAGAGATCACGTGTTTGTGTTAAATGCTCTGATAAATAACAGGTTGAAAAATAAAAGGGGGAAGTTGTACGTAGCGTTTGTGGATTTTAAGGCGGCATTCGATAAAAAAGACAGAGAGAGATTATTTGAGAAGCTAAGAGGGAAGGGGGTGAGAAGAAGGATGCTGAAAATGATCAAAGGAATCTATAAAACGACAAGAAACGAGGTGATAGCGGAGGAGGGAATCACAGAAAGTTTCGAAACGGGAAAAGGAGTTCGACAGGGGTGCCCCTTAAGTCCGACACTATTTAACATAGCACTGGTTGGCATAGACAATATTTGGGAAAGAGCAGGCATAGAGGGGTCGGCGTTAAAGTCTATGCACTCAAATACGCGGATGATATTGCACTGGTGGCGGAGGATGCAGGAGAGATGAGGGAGATGCTGAGGTTGTTAGAGAAATACGTGGAGGGGGCCAGAATAGAAGTGAATATTCAAAAAACAAAGATCATGGTGTTCAGAAATGGCGGACGGAGGAAAAAAGGGGAGGAATGGAGTTACATGGGAGGGAAGATAGAGGTAGTTAGAGAATTCAAATACCTGGGATTCTGGTTCCCAACGAGAAACACGATGAGGAGACACTTGGGGAATATGGTGGCAAGGGCGCAAAAAGCGGCAAACGCGGTTTGGGGGCTAATGAAAAGGGCGAGGGTGGATGATTTGAGGAGAAGACTACAGCTGTTCGACTCGCTGGTAAAATCGGGGGCTCTGTTCGGGGTAGAGATTTGGGGGTGAAGCAGGAGAGAGAAAATAGAGAAACTGCAGGGGAAGTTGGTAAAAATGGCCCTTGGGGTGGCAAGAAATACGACGAGTTTTTTATGGAAGCTGGAAGCAGGAAGGAGGAGTGTGAAAGTGGATGCAAGGAAAAGGGTAGGGAATTATATTTTGCAGATATTGAAAATGAAAGAGGGGAGATGGCCGAAGGCGTGCCTGAGAGAGGAAGTAAGAGGTATTCTGAATGGGCAACCGTCGAAATGGGGAAGAGAATTTAAGAAGGCGATGGAGGATGTAGGCGACGGAAGGGTAATCAACCTGATGCGGACAAACGAAGGAGGTACAGCGAGAGTGGAACAATGTTTGAACGAGGGAGTAAGAAGGAAAGAGGAACAGGACATACAAGGAGACTGGGTAAGTGCCGACAAGTCGTCCTACTGCACCTGGTACAAGGAGATAAAGACAGGATGCGAGAGAGAGAAATATTGGGAGAGCAGAGAAATAGGGGCGAAATAAAAGAGCAGTGGGCCAGACTAAGATGCGGAAACGTAGGAAAAGTCAGAAAAAAAGGCTTCGAGGATTGGAAATGCGCAATTTGTGGCGAAGAAAATGAGAGCCTGGATCACATTTGGGAATGTGAGGTAGCGAGAGGAAGGATAAAGGAGAAATGTGTAAAGGGGGTGGACGCCTGGAGAGGAGGGAGGGAGGGGGAAGCATTAGAACAATGGACCAAAGAGACATTAAGAGGTGCGCCGTTGAGGGCGATTTGCGAATATTTAAAGGAATGGGGAAGACTGACAGAGAAAAAATAGGGGTCTGTTATTTTTTAGTTGGTTATTGTATTTAGTTAATAAGTTGTAATTAGTATTACGGGCTGCATAAAACAATGCTGTACAGATGGAACAATAAATAAATAATACTTCAGTTTTCAACTTACCTTCCCTGAAAATTTAGTATTAGACAGGTTTTTTGTCTTTAATAAAAACGTCTTTTATAACGTGTATGTAATGGATTTATTTTCTTTGTACAATTATTTTGGAAATCATAACACTTGTGTTAGGGGATTATCCCAAAAGACTTGCTTTTGTTACGTCCCAGAGTAGAGAGACAGAGTAGCTCCGTTGATAATTCGATGTGCGCGGGATATTTTAATTGGTTTGCGCTATTCGGTTGAACGTGAGCTCGCTGTCTGGGACTTACTTGTGTTCAATATACTAACTCAACGATTTTGGATTAATCGTCAATGTTGATCCGTGAGTGTGAGATTGTTGGGAAAAATATTATTTGCAACACCAACAACGCAATTACACTTAACAAAAACTTATACTTTATTTGACTTTTGAAATTACAACTCAGAGATTTGTACTTAGAATAGTTTTGTAATGAGACTGGGATTTTACTCCCTTGAGATACTATTCGATTCAAGGTTGAAGATATTCTGTTTTTCTTCTCTAAAAAGGTTGTCCATTTCGCTTCGGTTTGAGAGGAGTTATAAAAATTGGGTTGACTCGATTGGTCTGATTTCTAGCGAGACTGTTCGTTTGTCTGTGGAGGGGGTGTCTCAGTCACACGGAGCGGGGGGGGGGCTTGAGACCAATCCTTCGTGGACGACGTTCGTAAAAAAGAAAATGTAGTTTTAAATTTATAGTTTGGAGAATTTTACAGAGTTTGTTTTATGACTAAGTTTTGAGTGGCGATATCGCACAAGACGTTTCTTAAAATTAAATATGAGTAAAAAAGATTGTCGGGCTGGATATTTGTAACTTAAAGTATGCCCTTCACTTAAGAGTAAATATTATCGCTCTTCGTTAAGGGTTTATTCTTGGAAGGATGTGTATAGGAGGGATGTTTGTTCGTTGGGAGAATGTTTGGGAAGATATGGAACGTGTCTTGTTACATTGCGTGACTGCTTACATAAATAAATTGAGTTTGGTCTTTCAAATGTTTGGAAGATAATCTAGAAATGTTTTGGGAAATCATAGTTTCGTAACCGAAGCAAGAATAATTGTTGTTTCTTAAATGTAGCTTAATAAATGAAATAATAAGATGATAATAAGAATAAAAGATATGCATAGTATTTTAATTTTACCGGCAGGATGCATTGTTTCGGAGGTAGGTACGATAATAATCTGGCTTATCGACAGGAGATGTGCGTTGCCCATGTTGGAATGTAACACCTCCCGACCTAAAAGATTGAGCGACACTCTCAATTGTGAAAAGAAGGAAAGGATGCGGCGTGTCGGTTAACATAATTTTTGACAAAAAAAAACAAATAATGTCGTCTAAGCGTAATTTCGTATTATTCTAGGCATAATTCTCATATTCGTTATCTATTTTAAGTCTTTAAAGAAAAATGAGGCGCATAGTAAAATTAACTAACGACATTTTCCAACATGTAAGATTTTCTGGTTCTTTTTTACTGCAATAAGTTTGCTGTGCAGGTGAGGGGTTTGTTGTGTAAGTATCAGGACTTTCGTTGTCTTCAGATTCGATGTAATATCGGGTACGCCCCTGGTATAATGATTTGTCCGCTAACTCCTGCTTGGGGCGTCGGTACTGTAAAGGTCGTTGTTGTCGAAACAGTCGGTGATGCGGAGTTTGTTTTCGTCAAGTCAATTGTTGTTGGTAATGTAAGGTCGATGTTAGTCGGATTGGCACTAGTGGTACCTTGTTCCATATTTTCGTCGGTAGGGGTTGTGCTCTGTTGATTTCTTTTCCCTAAGAGGACTAGTAAATGAGTAACAGAGTCCCATATACTTCCTATTAACCAGATGCTCCAACCATGTACTGAATGAAGAACATATCCGTGGACTATCGTATCGGCTAATAGTTTGATGGCCTTGATGGTAACCCATGCCCCGAGCAGGGTAGCGCTAAATGTGCCTACCGTGTTAAAAAATTAATAGACTTTTCCCCAAGCTTTTTCCTTTGCTTGTTGGATTACATTTTCGTCTACCCAACGAGACATTGTTATCCCTTGATCGACTACGGTTGTTCCTGACGCTCCTCTCGCTAAAGTATTCAATACTGCTGTTCTTTCTCCGGGGAACATTATGCTAGTTCGAAGGTTGTCGAGGTCCTCGTTGGTATATATTCCGCTGTCTGCAAGATGTGCAGGCATTATAAATTTCCATTCTCCTTTAGTGCTTGCCCCTATACTACCTCGGGTCGCCGCGGGGGCTAATTGGGGGAGAGCCTGGTACCACGCGTTGTCCAAATAATACATGGGCGATATAAAAGAGTTACATTCAATTTCATGGCTTGTTATGGTGAGGACGTGTGTTCGGGGGGTCATAAAAAATGATTAATTATCTCTTTTTATCGGAATTTCTTGGTAGCATTCACGTGTTTGTCTGGTGTTTACATTTACAGGAACGCATTTTGCTATACGAATTACTTCGCCTGCAACGTGTGTGATATAACCGGGTTCATTCATATAAGAGTATGCGAATTCTGCTGGGGCAAAAGCCGCGAAGGATAATGTATGTTTCAATACGTTTTTTTTCTAATTCACATTCTTGTTTCATGACGTCGTTATAAAGGTGAGTAATCTGATCTGCAAAGTGTTTAATCATGTAAACCAGTTTTGAATTTACGTATGCGAAAATGTCCATATTCATTACTTGTATGTGAGTTTTTGTAAAGAATTCGCCATAGGTTTGGTCCATAATGAAGAGTTTCGGGTGTTCTGTCTCGGTCAGTTTGTAGCCGCAGAAATCTGTTTGTCTGTTTACGCTCAGGGCGAAAGTTATTTCGGACGAAGTTATTGAATAAATTTCATTGTGTGGCGTGTTTGGCGCAGAATTAACGATTCTATCAGCCTTTCCTTCATAGAGAACTTCGTAATTGTGGAGCTGACATTGGTCTCTTGGAATAGGGTCCCAGAATGTGTAACCACCGATAGGGTCTATGCATTGTCCCTGGGTGAGTTTGCAACGAAAACTGGAATTTAGAATAATTTCATTTTGGTCAAGGTGTACTTTAGCTGTATGGTCAAAAATTACAATCGAAACTTTACCGATAACAATAACGTTTCTTCAGGTTCCGCAAGGGTCTGAATAAAGTGCACCTATGCATGACCTGTCATTATCGAGGGATCCTGCGAACATCACATTCCGAGGATTAGTTGAGTTAGGTCTAATATCATTGAAGATTACGTTAAAAAGCTCGAGACTTCCCGTTTTATGAATTTTTCTGCAGGACTCTTCGGAGATAGCCTTTATAAACTCTTCGTTTCCATTCTTTACTTCTGAGATGTGTGAATGCATGCCACAATATTTGATATTTCTTTCGATTTCCATTCTACATTGGATCACATGTGCATGTTTAAATTGTACTCTCTGTAAAAGTTGTACTCGTGTGTGGGTGATCTCTGGCTATTGTATGGGTACGACGCACTCAGTTATTTTAAGTAGGGAGAGCGTGGTGATGTTTGTCGCTGGCGTTCCGCAGTCGAACGCGATGAGCGAGCTCCCCATGCGTAAGAGAGAGAAGACCAGTGCGAGGAAAAGTTTCATGTTCGCCTGGTACCTGAAATTTGTTTCGACCTATTAGTGAGCTATTTTTGGGCGATCGCAATGAATAATTTTACGTTTTCCATTTTCGATTTCGATTTCGATGTCGTTTTTATCTGGGAACACTTCGGTAATGAGATAAGGTTCTTTATAATTGTCGTCAAACTTTCCTGTTTTTTGGTTTTTTATCAGATATATTTTGTCGCCTGGCTGGAATTTTATTAGATTTATTTTTTTATCGTAATGTTCCTTTGATTTTTGTTTAGCGTGTTCTAGGTTCTTCCTAGCTTGTTCGCGGATTCCTTGCATTTCTTTTGCTACTGTTTCTACGTGATCGTCGTATGTTATTAATTCGTCGAGATATGAGAATTGTGAAGGTAGTTGGGCTTCTCTTCCATAAACCACTTGGTAGGGGGTATATTTCGTCCGTTCATGTACGCTCGTGTTGTACGCAAATGTGGCTGTTCGTAAAAATTTGTGCCAGTCTTTCCTGTTCGTGTAGTGTTTCAAATAATCTGTCAGGACTTGGTAACTTCGTTCGAGAGAGCCGTTCGATTGAGGGTGGAAAGCTATTGTTTTTATTTGTTTGATTTTCAAAGTTTTTATAAGATGTTCCATCACTTTTCCCATAAAAGCGGCGCCTTGATCGGTCAGGATAGCCTTCGGACAACCGAAAAAACAAATGAATTCAATTACTAAGCCTTCTGCAATTTCGTTGGCTGTTGCGTGAAATAGTGGAATCGCGAGTGAGAATTTTGATAAATTATCTTAAATAGTGAGAATAAATCTATGTCCGAGTTCAGAATGTGGGTTAATTGGCCCAACGATATCCATGGAAATTATATCGAACACGTCGAGAGGAGTATCTGTGATGACCATCGGCTGTTTTGTTTTTACCCTTACTAACTTTCTTCTTTGGCCACTTTCGCATTGCCTGATGTAGTCTGCAATTTGTTTTTTCATGTTTCCCCAGAAATATTTTTGTCTAATATGATTGTATGTTTTTCTTACGCCCTTATGGCCTGCTATTGGAGATTCGTGATTTTCGCAAATTATTCGTAATCTGTGTTCTTGTGGAGGAGTAATAATTTCGTCTCTACAGATCTGAATAGTGATGTTTATTCCTTCAAATATTTCTTGGAAATTTTTTCTTATTTTTGGCTACGAGGCGCTCTTTAGACCGCTTCGTTTTTTCGAGATGGCCGCCGACTTAGTATTCGATTGCAACATTTCCTTTTTTAAGTTTTCTACCGCGAGAAAACGAAATTTTCGTTGTAGGTGCTCTCCAGGGAGTATTACCCGGAGGATTTCGGTCAACGGTACCCTGAGTTACGTCGAGTGGTTGTACATTTTCTATTGCCGGAATTTCGTCGCGTGTCGGTGTGTATGGATTGGGTGTGTTAGACGTTTGAATGAACATTTGGTCGTCTCGGGTTGCTACTGTCGGAGTTTGTACAGCGTGATCTGCGAGATCCCGGATTGTCGAGAGTCGGCTCGTTGGTTGAGACAGGGATCTTCGAATTGTTACTGTACCTCTTTTCTTTTTCGACACTGGGTTCGACAATTTGTCAATTTTTCCCGTTTGACTCGTGACCTTATGTTTTTTGTTTCTCTTTTTTCGTTCGTGGGATATTTCGTCCGGACAGCACAACCATTTTTTTCGACTTGTTTCTCGGGATGAGCGTCTGACTGTCGGTTCTGTTTTCGTGATAATAGTTTGTCGTGGATTTTTGGATAAATTGTTATTTTCGATTTGTAATCAATTTTCGTTTCTTACTCGCTTCGAGGACAGATCGTCTATTGTTTCTTTCGGAACTTCGGAGATATTCATTTCTTCGGTGACACTTTCGCTCATGATTGTCATATTTTGGTCGAGTGATATACTCGGTTCGTCGACCAGGATTTCGTCGGAGTGGGCAACTTGTCCTTTTTCATTTTATGGGGAATTGTCGCTTTATGTTTCGAATCTTTGATACCTTCACCCACGAATGTTTTCCTTCGCAAGCGCCTAGCGGGTGAGGGGGTGAAATTTGTTAGGGTTCTGTTTCTTTTTTCATTAATTTCCCTTAGAAGATGACGCTGGAAGTTATTTTCTCCTTGCACTCGAGTAGGCGTTTGAGTGAGAGGGTGCAATGAATAATTTGTGGACTGCGCGAGGGAACATTCTCTCCCAGTCGCGTCAGAGAGATTCGGTTTATTCGATATGTTCATCAGTGAATTTGGTTTTCCTCAAGGGATGATAAGGAACCGAATTCATTGTTCAATGATTTTGTGAGATTTTGGTTCCTTTTTGCTCAAGATTTTCTGTTTATTTTCTTCTTGTTAAGAAAGGAATCTGAATTTTCAGATGAGTTAGAATTTTCGCTTTCTTGACTCAGGTGATCAAGCCGAGTTTTTGAATTCTGATTTCGATTATTTAACGCGGGAGGTTCTGGATTCGAATCGGTAAATTCCTAGATCGTTTCTCTCGGAACTTCCGATCTGTATGAATTTGGTGATTGAATTTGTTTTATATTAGAAATAGAAGATTCTTCGGAGTCAGTTCGAGCTAGCCTGGGTCTCCGTGGAATTTGGCGTATATCGCCTTCAGATGACGAAAACGTCCTGCCACTCCAGGCACGGGGTTTACGTATGTTTCTCCGGTAGGAGTTTTTTCGACTCTCCACTTGAATTTTATGGGGAGTATGACTGGATTTCGGGAGAGAGCATCGGCGTTAGTATTTATTTTTCCGGGTTTATACCGTATCGTGAAATCGAATTCTTTTAATCGTTGTCTCCATCTGAGCACTCGAGACGTAGGATCATTCATAGAATTTACCCAAACTAAGGGTCTATGATCGGTTAGCAAGGTGTATTCGCGGCCGTAAAGATAAGGCCTGAAAGTTTTTAGACCGAAAACTACCGCGACCATTTCCTTTTCTAGTGTTGAGTAATTTTGTTCCGCTTTATTAAGTACCCTTGATGCTGCGGAAATAATATGATCTTCTCCGACTTTTCCTTGCGAAAGGTTTGCCCCGACCGCGTAATTTGACGCGTCAGTTGTTACGATAAAAGGTTCTTTGAAATCGGGATATTGGAGAATTGGCGCTGAGCAAAGTTTTTCGCGGAGGCTTACGAACACAGTTTGGTATTGCTTCGTCCAATGGAAAGCTACATTTTTACTCGTAAGTTCGTTTAAGGGGTCACGTACAGTTAGAATTTTCAAAAAATCGATTTTTGTTTTTTTACATTTTCTAAAAGTAGCACATTTGAAAAGTATTCTGTGAAAATTTTAGACGAATCCGACTGTTGGGTATGGAGATATGTAACTTTGAACGGAAATTTTTTTTCTGCATGTAAATCGTACTGAAAACTTTGAATGCGTTTTTCTCGAAACTATGTTTTCGAACACGGTGATCACTGTACCTCGGAAACGGCTTTACCGATCGACTTGAAATTTTGCTCACTTTTTCTAGACATAATTGTCCTCCGGATGAACGAAGGATTTTTCTATGCGATTATTTTTTTTTTTTATAGCTGAAAATGTGAGCAAAATTTGGGTCGAAAACACAACTTTGACTTCCAACATCCACCATTTTGTGAAAAATCATAAAATTTTCAAATCCTTCGATCAACCGGAGCATTATGTCATTAACTAATGATCCCTACTTTTATTTTGATTTCGGACGATCCGGTGACGAGCTGCACTGATCACCGCGGAGGACCTTTTTTTTGGGACCCCTACGTTACGTGCGGTTATGGAAAAATTTCTGCATATTTTGCAATGAAAAAATTGTATTATTCACTTAAAATATATGTCTTTTGTATGGAAAAAGATTTACGATTAATTATTTAAATGTGTCCCCAAAAAAAATTCGCAAAAAACCCCTTTTTTTCGAAGTCCTAACTGTACGTGACCCGTTAACGGTTTAGCGATTTTCGCGAAGTCTTTAATAAAGCGTCGATAATATCCCGCTAGTCCGAGGAATTCTCGCACGTTCTTCGTGGTTTTCGGCGTTCGGACATGCTCTATTGCTTCTATATTTTTCGGATCTGGTTTAACGCCGTCGGAAGATATAAGGTGTTCCAAATATCTCACCTCTGTTCGTAAAAATTCGCATTTGTCCGTTTGTAATGTAAGATTTGCTTTCCTAAGTCTTTCCGTGACTTTTCTAAATTTCCATTGATGTTCTTCGATCGATCGTGCGTAAATTAGTATGTCATCTAGATACACGAATAGTTCGTTATCTTGTAAACCTTTTAACACGACGTCCATTAAGCGTTGGAAAGTTGCCGGTGCATTTTTTAATCCGAAGGGCATTCGATTAAATTCATAGTGACCGTGAGGTGTGGTGAAAGCTGTTTTATGTTTATCTAGAGGATCCATGGCGATTTGGTGAAATCCGGACACTAAGTCAAAGATGGAAAAATATGTCGCTCCGCCGAGTTGGTCGAGAATGTCTGTTATAAGTGGCAGAGGATACGCGTCGCCAATCGTTTTTTCGTTCAACTTTCGGAAATCTATCACTGTTGTGACCCACAGTACAACGAAAGAATATTCCAATGGAATATTCCAGTAGACTAAGCGAATGGGATATAAAATGCATACTAATCACTTATAAAAATAAAGCGTGAGAATCACGCCACCAGAAATTCGCTGTGACCATATATGGTCACAAAACCAAGTATTCCCCAACTGCACAATAGGCAGTTTAGTAAAGGCGAATCACGCCATCGATATCATCGTTGTGACCATATATGGTCATAGCGACCAAATGCCGAATTGGCACTTTCGCATAGCGACTCGCGGGCGATCCGAGATCGCCCCAACAATTAATTCAGTCTTAATTGACGAGCGGAGCTAATCAGTTGGTCTTTGATCAAAGCTCATATCCTATAACTTTGCCTAACTTTGTAAACTACCAATCCAAATCTTACAATAAACTGTTATTTCTTTTTACTTCATAAACTCGAGTTCTACTCCTTATTGGCTAATATCCCAAAATAATATCTTATCGCGCAATACTAACGTTTTGCCGATATAACATTGGTGGCAGCGGTGGGATAGCCAAAGTTCGTGAATTGAATAACAATCAATTGTGCGCGAAGTGTATAGAAGAGTTGTCATAATTAGTGACAACTAGAAGTTATCCGATCTCCTATCAAACGCCTTGTGCGGAGGAATCGAAGAGAAATCAACACGCAGTCGTTGAGTTTCTGGAGAGTATTGCCTGACTGATTTACGTCACGGCAAGGGAAGAATCCGCGAACGACCGAGTCGCCGGATCATAACCGTCATCCCGAGGATCGACGAAGCAGGACCAACCGAAGATCATCCTAGAGAAGGAAGGAAGGAAGACCGAGGACCCGAACGAAAACCAGCCCACAACAGACATCGCAACCGACAGAATTCGACAATGTACAAGACCATCCTAATGTAAGTGGCGGCACAAAATTCACACTCGTAACTCAAAGCCAGTTAGGGAAACTTTATGTCCGATGAAGAGCGTTTAGTATCTCTGCGTTTACCGGGAAAGAATTGTTTATCGCGGTCAGAAAATTCGATATTCGACCGAGTATTAGAATATACAAAAGAGGAATCTCTCCACGACGAACTAGTAGTAAAACGACGCAGAATTTCCGCGGTAAATTCCCGTAATACCTCAAGCGACACGGACGACGACTTCTCCGACGCCGTCGAAACAGAACGCGGACGGGAGATTAAGTTTTCCGATTTCCCCTTGCTCACTCGTCATAACGAAAAAGTTAGAATGCAGGCCGATAACATGACCCTGAAAGAGGCCAGGAGCCTAATTCAGCCTTTCGACGGAGAAAGACCTGAGACGGTATACGATATCATCGAAGCATTCGAATATGCTTACGAAAGCGTAGCCGTAAACGATCGTGCAAATTTATTGAAGGCTATTTTAGCCACTAAAATTATTGGCCGAGCGAAACGCGATCTCCGATATAAACAAATCGACACATTCGCGAAATTAAAAGAGGAATTACTCTCGTTATACGGTACTCGCCGGACAGTCGCCGCATTACAGGTGGAATTTAATACCTGCAAACAACAATACAATGAAACCGTGTTAGCATACGGACAAAGATTAGAAGCCGTCATGATGGAGTTAGTTGACGCAAGCACCGCGGGCGAACCTACAGCCACGGGAAAGAAAACGATAGAAGGCTACGTGAGACAGCTAGCCTTGCATAATTTTGAGCGAGGACTGAAAAAGGAATTTCAAGTCATCGTGAAGGCCCGTAATTTCACGGATCTCGGCACCGCCATGAAAGGGGCAATGGAAGAAGAAAAATCTGTTCAAGGTGGCGAATCTATCGCCGAGCAGACGCACTTCCCAAATCACACCTCGCAAATCACATGCCATAAATGCCATAAGCACGGGCATTTGGCACGCGACTGCAGAAGCTCGCAAGTCCGCATGAGTTTACCTGCTCCAGGACCGAGCAGAGGAATTCTGAAGATGGACGTCACGTGTCATTACTGCAAGAAGCCAGGACACATCGCAGAATGTCGGAAAAAGAGATGGGACGAAGGAACGCGAAAGGGAACCGGACCTTCACAAAGAGTGCAGAACGATTATGGCCGAAGAAACCCAAATGCTTGGCCGAAAAATCAAAATAACACTCCGGTAAGAAATCGCGAAAATAGGCCTACACTAGGATCACTGGAACTCGGCACGATTACGATTGTCCCCGACGAAGAAATTAAAGAGACAGAGAATATAAGAATTTGCAACGTCAGCTCGCCTTGGATCGAAGGCGTGATGAGCGACTTCACCGTTACCTCGTCGCATACATCAGCTGGAACGCTGACCCTAAAGGCCGACACGGGCGCGCAATGCTACGTGGTGCGCAAGGACGCGCTGAAACCTGAGACGCCGATAACGCCCTCGACCATACAGCTGAGAGGAATCGAGGGTACAACATTCAAGGCACTGTGCAAGGCCACGGTGATACTTGACACCCGGGCTATCTCGATAAAGCACGATTTCTATGTCGTGAGCAACTCCGTACCAATGACCACGGATGGTTTATTGGGAATGGATTTTATGCGAGAACACGACGTTGATATATTGGGAGGCAAATATATCAAAATGTATGAAGATACGAAGCGCCTGGTGAACGCGGATGAAAAAATTAAACTCCCGCCGAGAAGCGAGAACATCGTTCGTGCCAAAACTTTGGGAAAAACCGTTGGTCTCGCAGAAAAACTCGAATTAGCCGAAGGAATCGTAATTGGTTCATGCATAACCGAAGCAAAAAATAGTAATTGCATTGTGAGCATCGTGAATACGAACGACGAGGAAGTTGAGTTGGAACGACCCGTCATAACAATGAAATCGCTGACGCTCGCTGAATTGCCGGACGAAGCCGAGTTCGAGCAAAAAATAAGTACAGTCGCCGCTGGAAGTGGGGCTGCACGTCTAAAAATTCTACGCAATGAGATCGACACGGCTCACCTCAACGCCGAAGAAAAATTCGAATTAATAAAAATATGCGAACATTTCGAAGAGATTTTTCATTTAGACGGAGACCGACTAAAATGCACTGACCTGGTAGAGCATGAAATTCCCCTGAAAGAGGGAATACGACCAATTAAAGTACACCCGTACCGACTGCCCGAAACACACAAGAGGGACGTAGAAAAACAAACCGCTGAGATGTTGGAAGACGGAATCATTAGGCCGAGTAGGAGCCAATGGAACGCACCGTTGTTAGTGGTTGCCAAAAAACCCGACAGCAGCGGTAAGCCTCGAATGAGAGTCGTGGTGGATTTTCGCAAATTAAACGATGCCACTTTGGGAGACTCTTGCCCATTACCTAATATCTCCGAGATATTGAACCAATTGGGAAAGGCAAAATATTTCTCCACGCTCCATCTCGCCTCGGGCTTTCACCAAATTCCGATGGCAGAGACTGATAAGGAGAAAACGGCATTTTCCACGCCGCAAGGTCATTTCGAATACACTCGTATGCCCTTCGGACTGAAAAATGCACCGCCGACGTTCCAACGACTCATGAACACCGTTCTGGCAGGAATACAAGGTACTCGATGTTACGTTTACCTCGACGACATCATCGTCTATGGTTCTTCACTGAAAGAACATAATGATCGTCTCAAAGACGTATTTCAACGACTAAAAGAAGCGAAAATCAGTTCAGCCGAAAAAATGCCATTTTCTTCGAAAAGAAACTCATTATCTCGGACACGTAATAACCGAGGAAGGAGTAAAACCCGACGACGGAAAAATCAAGGCCGTCAAAGAATTTCCATTACCAAAAAATGTGAAAGGTATACAGTCATTCTTGGGACTCGCAGGATATTATCGGAAGTTTATAAAAAACTTTTCTCAAATAACGAAACTGCTAACTATGTTATTAAAAAGGGACGTTCCCTTCGAATGGATAGCGGAACGAGACGAGGCATTCGAAACTTTAAAAGGAATGCTTACAACGGCTCCGATTCTACAATATCCGGATTTCACCAAACCGTTCTTAGTAACAACAGATGCATCCGATAAAGCAATTGGCGCGGTACTATCTCAAGGAAAGATAGGTGAAGATCTGCCAATAAGTTACGCTAGTCGAACATTAAACAAGGCGGAACAAAACTACTCAACAATCGAAAAAGAATTGCTTGCTATCGTTAGGGCCGTACGACAATTTCGTCCATACGTTTACGGGACCAAATTCACGGTAATCACGGATCATCGACCTTTGACGTGGTTATTTAGCGTAAAAGATCCCGGCTCAAGACTTATGAGATGGAAATTAAAACTATCGGAACATGAATTCAACGTTGAATACAAAGCCGGTAAAACAAATACTAATGCGGACGCGCTGAGTCGCTTATACGCGACGACACGCGCACAGGCAAGGGAAACCCGAGCCCCACAGTCTCGCGACGACAAAGATAGCGCGAAGAAAGAAAGAGAGAGCGACACAGAGGACAGCGACGACGACGGCCCGAGCGACGAGGCCCCCGCGGACTCGTGCGCAGCGACCAAGGAAAGCGCGGCGCGGGAGAAGGCCGACCGTGCGAGCGACACGGGGCCACAGCACCTCCGCCACGAGAATGAGAGAGACAGCGGCCGCATAGGAGTAAGCTGTCCCGAGCCAAGCGAACGGACAATTATAATACACGAGAACCACGACCCTCCCCTCGGCGGTCACCAGGGTATAACGCGAACGCTGGAAAGAATAAAATTAAAATACGAATGGCCTGGGATGAGAAAACAAATTGAAGAGTACATATCCTCTTGCGATAAATGCCAAAAGAATAAGGTGAGAAGAATAACAAAGGCGCCCATGGTCATCACCGACACTCCGACGAAAGCGTTCGAGAAATGCGCCGTCGACATAGTAGGGCCCCTCACCATCACCTCGTCAAAAAACAAATACATTTTGACCTTCCAGGATTTATTGATGAAATACAGCGAAGCTATTCCTCTACAAAACCAAGAAGCAGCGGAAGTCGCGAAAGCGCTCGTCACCAAAATAATTTGCCGTTTTGGTGCACCACAAACCATACTATCTGATCAGGGTACAAATTTTCTTAGTCCTACCTTCAAGGAGGTTTGTAAATTGCTGAAAATTCAAAAAATTCAAACAACGGCCTACCACCCGGAATCGAACGGAGCGCTTGAACGATCACATCGAACACTGGCCGAATATCTGAAATGTTATATAGAGGAGGACCAGGAAAATTGGGACGAGTGGCTACCATACGCGATGTTTACTTATAATACTACACCGCACATAGCCACTGGCTATACTCCGCACGAACTCGTGTACGGAACACCCGCTACATTACCGACGTCGATAAAAACAGAGCCCCGGCTCACCTACACCGCCGACGACTTCGCACAAGAAGTACGCGAAAGACTCCGAGCCGCATGGAGTCTCGCGAGAAAAAATTTAATAAATGCGAAAACAAAATCTAAGCAATCTTTCGACGCCAGGACTAAAATCCCCGAATTCCGAACTGGCGACAAAGTCCTCTTACACGATGAGACGGTACGGCGCGGACGGTCAACGAAACTAACCCCTAAATGGATCGGGCCATATGACGTTACCGAGCGGACGTCACCCGTCACCTACGTGATAAAAAAGGGACGCAGATCCCTAAACGTCCACGCGAACCGCCTAAAAGCGTTCGCCGAATATTAAAAATAAAAAATCGTCGAATATTAAAAATAAAAAATCGTCGAATATTAAAAATAAAAAGTCGTCGAATATTAAAAATAAAAAGCCGCCGAAGAACAGCCGAATTAAAAATTCAATAAATAGATAAATAAGTTAATAATTCTTAAAATTATATAAAGAAAAGAGAGAGAGAGAGATGGGATTGAAACATGAATAAATAATTAAGAAATAAAAATATTTGTAACTCGAGAATTTTAGATACTGAAAGTTGTCGGACGAGCCAGTAAGTTTCATTAAAGTGAAATTTTGGTTACAATTGATTAAATAAAAATGGATTAAATACGATCATTCAATCGTCGCTAATTTCGATTTGACTGAAAACGAATGATTAAAATAAAAAATAAAATAAATGTTTTTGTTCCCTCGACTTAATTAAATAAATAAAACACAAACACCAGGGAATACAGATAAATGTTCATTTATTCACGGATACGGCGAATAGCCGTATCCCCCGCCACTCAATACAGTCTACAGATAACAGTTATTCCGGGATAACGTGGCTGCATCTCGGGCACGGCGGATACGGCAAGAACAACGCCCGCAAACCGATGAAGTCCTCATACGGCTCGCCGTCTTCCTCGGCAAACACGCCGAAACCCCACAGAGCGTCGACCGCGCGACGGTTTGCCTCTCTGCGGCGACGCACCACCCGGGCGCTCCGAATAAACTCGTCCATGCCGACGGAACCGCCGATCAATCCGCCCGGACGCCGATATCTCTGAAATCATATAAAAAGGGGAAAATAAATAAAATAAATAAATAAAAATTTAACATTTAAATCAAATAAACGGTCAAAATCATAACTTAAAAGCGGAAACTTACCGCCACCTTCTGCGCATAATTGCGCCGGCACAGCGCCGCAAATCGCTCCCACGGCGCAGACCCCATGACCAAACAATACGTTGAAGTAAAATGGAAAAAATTTTGTGCTAGTCTCCGGCTCGAGAGTCAAAGAGCTAATGAAGCTCTTTGACTCTCGAACTAGACTGACCTTACCGTCAGCACTTTCCCACGAAGATAACGCCGTGCGTTCTAATTACCGCACCATGATACTGGCAACGGCCAGAGGAGACGCGCGAGAGGACCCGTGGCCGTACGAGATACGAACTCTCGAAACCAATCCAGGGATCTTATACGAAAAGATCGGAACCATGTCAATAACCGAAGACACATGGACAAGACAAACTACCCTACGCGACCTCAGCACCCCGTGCGCAAAACAAGCAACCACGGATTCCCCTTGCGAAACGCTTAACGGCACATTATTAGAATTACAACAAAAAATTAATAATGGTATCGGGACGATATACGAATTATCAGGAAGCAACCTGCGAGCCAAAATAGGTATTATCGATGGCCTCGGCAGCGTAATTAAAGCCCTCACTGGAAACATGGACGCTGACGACGCTAAACGACTGGATGACGAAATAAACGAATTAAAAACCGCTCAACAGACATTCAAAAGTAACCTAAAGGAAAATCTACAAATTGTGGAAACCACTATAGATATCCTCAATAAAACAACTAAAAACATACAAGAAAACGAAAACAAGCTAAAAACCGTAATACAAAACATTGAAAGATGCATGAATTATGAAATTTCTCATTTTGTAACCAGACAAACACTAAACGAAAATATCAACAGCCTTGGCATGATCGTCGAATCATTGCTTGGCGACATACGAGAATTAGAAAATTTCTTATCGGGACTCGCTCAAGGTATTATTACACCGGGCGTACTCTCAGGAGAAAAAATGGTAAGATACCTCACAGACGCACTACCACACCTACCCACAGGACGTAGCCTACCGACTACTATCACACGACAGAACGCACACAAGCTACTTCAGCTAGCTGAGATAAAAGCATACAGCCGAGAAAATACAATAGTGTTGGTAATAGAGATACCACTCGTCGGAGAACAAGAATACATTGTCAGCAGAGTATACCCACTACCAACGCACGCGTTCAACGACACGTACCAATACATAGAAACGACGGACGAAAACATAATAGTAGAGAAGGAACGTCGTACATATATTCGCAATACCGACCTGCATAAATGTAAAAGAAAAAGCGATACATACATGTGCAAACCCACCCACCCATCCCTCACAATTACAAATTCCGCACCCTGCGAAATATTAACATTTGCAATAACGAATCCTGAAAAAGCAGGATGCACAAAAAAATTAATAACGCTCAAAAATACATTGATAATCCCATTGCAGCAACCAAGTCGATGGATCTTCGTAGCTCCAACGGAAGAGCGAATAACGATATCATGTAATAAGAAAATTAGAGAGAATACAAAATTAAAAGGAACAGGTATACTGGCTTTGATAGGGAAATGCGTTGTGACCGCCACTAATTTTAACATAAAAACTGAGAAAAAAACCGTTCAGGAAAAATATGAAACATATTTACCACCGTTCAATTTAACCCATTTGGGAGAAAACTTCGATATCGAATCAAAAACGATAATCGAAAATAGAAAGATTAATTTAAAAAATATAATAAGTAATCCAAAAGAATTAAATAATTTAGGCATAAAATGACATACTCTGCAGAAAGAAATAGAAACAGGAGACAGTCAAACTTTACATTACCGCCATACTATAGGTGCATATTCAATTAGCACTATAGCAATAGTCTTAATAGCAGCATAAATAATATACATGTATCTGAAGAAACGAAGAGGAAAAACAACGATAATACAGCCAACGCAGAAAATCGAAATGCTAGGACTACCGACAGAAACCATTGAGATGGAGGAAGCCAAACCAAAACCTAGGAAAAGGAAAGCATCCGCTGGCAAACTACACGTTTTCTTTCAGCGTAATACGCCAACCACGAGCACAAAATAATTTTGGGAAATAAAATAAGAAAATTGTAAAAGAGAAACGAAAATAAATAAATCTGTTTCTTTTTCTTAGGGGGGAGGGATGTTGTACCCCACAGTACAACGAAAGAATATTCCAATGGAATATTCCAGTAGACTAAGCAAATGGGATATAAAATGCATACTAATCACTTATAAAAATAAAGCGTGAGAATCACGCCACCAGAAATTCGCTGTGACCATATATGGTCACAAAACCAAGTATTCCCCAACTGCACAATAGGCAGTTTAGTAAAGGCGAATCGCGCCGTCGATATCATCGTTGTGACCATATATGGTCATAGCGACCAAATGCCGAATTGGCACTTTCGCATAGCGACTCGCGGGCGATCCGAGATCGCCCCGACAATTAATTCAGTCTTAATTGACGAGCGGAGCTAATCAGTTGGTCTTTGATCAAAGCTCATATCCTATAACTTCGCCTAACTTTGTAAACTACCAATCCAAATCTTACAATAAACTGTTATTTCTTTTTACTTCATAAACTCGAGTTCTACTCCTTATTGGCTAATATCCCAAAATAATATCTTATCGCGCAATACTAACGTTTTGCCGATATAACAATCACGAGTCGCCAACATTTATTTCCATTAGAGTCTTCTCGTTTAGGAACAATCCAGATCGGTGAATTATACGGAGAAACGGACGGTTGAATTATGTTTAGTGTTAATAAGTCATTTATTTGTCTATCGATTTCGGGTTTTTGGTGAGGAGGATGTCGGTATTGTCTTGGGTGTATGGGTTGATCGTCGGTCGTCGGTATGCGATGCGTGCACACGTTCGTGGATCTGAGGGGCTCACCCGGTATATGAAAGAGGTCTACGTACTCCGCGATAAGCTCGAGGGTCGCATTATGCTCTTCGACGTTCAGATGGTCCAGGCGCAGGAGATTCATTACGTCATCGATACGATTTTCTCGCGTCCGCGTCACGTTATCGTTATTTTGAGTCTGAATTCTCGCGTCGCGCTCTGGATTTTCTTCATTCTCGTCCGTACTCATATCGAAGGGATATAGAGTAATCACGGGAACGTCCACTTTAACGTCTTTGCCCAAGGTGTTGATAGCGCACAGGCATGCCTTGCCGTTTATACTTTTGACAAGAGCTTCGCCTGCGTATACGCCGTCGGGAAGAGGTAGGCGGGGCACGTAGCCTGTCTCGAGAGTGTTCCCTATTCTTATGAACATAATCGTTTTCGCTCGGGCCCTGAGCAGAAAAGATTCTGAATTCGCGATCGGGATATATATTCCATTGAGACGTACCGTCCTACTTTCCCAATCAATCGCTCCTTGATTGGATCCTACCATTTCTTGACCTAAGATCGCGTCGTATTCTACCGGAAAATTATTGGGAACGACTTGGAAATTTTCTAATTTGTCACGGATTCGCTATTTAATCTGTCCGATCATCCGTGGTAAGTCTATGTCAGAAATTCCATGCAGTTCGTAAATTACGGTCTGGTCGATAGAGTCAGAGTTTTTGACATTTCTTGCTTTAATTAAATTTAATTCGGAACCAGAGTCTACGTAATATAAAGTGTCGGGCGCGGTAGTGTCAGGTGATTGTAGTTGTATAGATGCTAAAAAATAGTTTTGACCAGTACGACCGAGATCGCATGTGGCTTTTCGGCTCTCGATTTTTTCTACTCTTATTCCTGGCGTTTTCGTGTTATGGAACCCTTAACTACGCCCGCTCGAGGGGTCTTTTCGGAGTTTCCCCGACCCTGTTCTGGGTTTTGAGCTTTTTTCGCGTTGTTGAATGCTCGTTTACGACACCCGTGAAATAATTCAGCCATGGCTTAGACAAGGTCCCGATAATTTTTTCCGCACTCTATAAGGATCCTAACATGGCACCCGACCAGGTCCCTTTAGGGCCGGTCACACTTTGTTAATGAGGGCCTAAACAGGCCTATGAATCAGGGCCCGGCTGGTTGCCTCAACAGAACCCTGCCAGAAGAGAAACGAAGCCATGAAGCAACCCTATTACTGCCCTATAATTGCCAGCTTTATCAGTGGATACGTATCAAGCGAGATGTTTTGCAATAATGAACACAATTTTCTTGAAATAAAGGATTATTTATTATTCCTCGAAATATTTTATTTTTAATCATTGCACATTTATTAGTACAAGAGTGCCAGATAACGTTGTCCTTTTGCGTAATGGATACGTCGCGAAGATTAACAAAATTGTCGGACGTAACGAGTCTGAAGAATGTTTGTACATTGAAGCAAAAGTGTAGAAAAAAACAAATGTATTTGTATGTACCCAACAAAGTCATCTAAAGTTTACGAATGGCGAATTATCTCAACAAATTCAGTTGATGTTGTATATCCCGTGACGAGCATTCAACGGAAATTAGTTCAATTAAAAATGTCGAAGCAACCAAACGGTGTTGTACGTAGATATGTGATATCATTCCTGCACGCATGAATATTATTTTTAAAAAAACTATTTTTGTATTGCGAGATTTATTTTCCAAACATTCTAAATGTTTATAAAATACAAATTATTTGTAGTAAAATTCCACGCATATGTTTGATTCAAGTGATCTAACCTAGTGTTTTACCGATATCTTAAACTTTATATGTATATCACATCTATGGAAAATAAGTCTAAGAACTAGAATTTGTTTTAAATAACTTTACAGAGCATGCAAATAACTTTGCATGCTCTGTAATAACTACTGCCCTGATGAAGCCCGTTTGGGCCCTTCATCATTTACCTCGCTACGAACTTTTTTGAATAAATAATCCAACCGTGTTGTTTTCCTGGCGGGGCCTAGTCCGATTGTGTTGTGGAAATCCCTAGTAGTGAATCCATGTTCAAACCCTCATGGGCCCCGAATTTTGTTATGGCTGCCCTCCTAATTTCTTTCACGAGCAGTCGTTGATTACATGGCCGGCCTTTTTACAATATTTGCAGACAACCGGAGAGTTCGTATTTTGTTTTAAATTCGAGGTTTTCGCAAAGCATTCTTCAACGTGTTATGATTGTTCTTTTTGCAATATGAACAGAATTTATTATTCTCTTGCCGACTATCGTTTTTCTTTTTGAAGCATTGTTCTACTGTGTGATTTGATTTTTTACAATAAGAGCAGAATTCAGCGGTTTTTTCGTTATTTCTTGTGAATTCTTTCGAATGGGTCGCGAGACATGTTTTCTGGAACCTGTCGTGTTGGGGACGGATTCTGTTTATTGATTTCTCAACTTGTTTAGTTTCTTGGTAAATTTGCTCAAGACTTTCGTAATCTTCGAACGGTAAGGCGTAATAAATACGGGAGTGCAGTCCGTCCCGGAACGCATCTGGCGCAACGTCCTCTAACAAACCTAGCGCAAACTCTCTAATTTTTTCTTTACCTCGCTTAATATCGCCTACGGCCATGGCCTTGAATTGAAGGAATGGATCATAATAGCTTGTGACTGACTCGTTCGGTTGTTGCATTATCTTTTTGAGGTCGTTGATCCATTCATTTACGTGTTTTGAAGTGACAAATTTATCTCGAATTCTAGTTATTAATTCTTCGATTGTTTTGACCGATTCGGTATCTATTTGGGCTTTCCCTGTACATTTTTCTATTAGATCCGCGACAATATCCGCTTCTTCAATGTATGTAACGTATTTTCGCGCGGTTTCGCATTTTACAATGAATTTTAGTAATCCGCACGTTTCATCGGTACCGTCGAATTCTGGTAAACTTTTCTTGAAATCGCGGTATCTTTGTTCGTTATAGGTTCGGGTGCTATCTATTGCTATCATTCGCGAGGTTTCCATCGCGGCTGGGTCATAAGCGGCTGACCTTGGATTGTCGATCATTTTAATATTTTAGAGGACTTACTCGGTGATGACTAATTAAAGATTACTACTGGGATCGTGTGTAGGCTGCTACAGTCGTCTCAGATGTCGGGTGAAGTTGTGATGACGCCTTGGAGTAGTCGATACTGTTTAAGCAGGTGCCGGATTTCGTAATTCGAGGTTGAGGAATCACGGGTTTCGGGGTAAAGTAAGTTTCCGACTTCTCTTTCAGGTTCTTTGTACTTTTCTTTTATTCGTTCACAGCGCTGTAGATGTATGTCTCTCCGTCTTTACAGGAGCGGCGCGACTACCAGTTGCTACGCGCGCACGAGGTTCGGAGGGCGTCGCGAGCGGACCCGAGATCGAACGACAGTGTCCGAGGCTGCACGGTCGCGCTCGAGGTCTCGCGACGCTTCCCGCGCCAGCCGAGAGATGTCGCCACGGTGACGTCTGGTATGGCGTCGGCAATGTCGGTACGACCGACGCCTTCTCGTCCCCACGGAGACGAGACCAGCCTGTTGGTTCGGCAAGCGACCACAGGCCTATCATGGCGCTGACTCTGCCTGGCTTCCGCCTTCTACACGGAAGGCAGGCAGTGTCTGAGCGACCACGAGACGACTGACTGTGAAATATATTTTTGTACCGGTATCGGTAATATTCATATTAAAGATATAGTTATTTTATCTTCAATAACGTGTCTCCTCAGCACTCATCTTTATTCTGTCTTCCTTGCAACCTAGGAGATCCCACTGCACCCATGTGTTACTATCAGAGTGAAGTAAGACTCGTGGTTAATTACGAACAATCGTAAGCGACACCAAAAACCGTGCCGCTACACTGGCTCGGCACCCGCTGTACGTCCAACTCGACACAAGAGTTGGAGGTACAGTCACCTCAGTCAATCGCGACTAACTGTTTTAATAGATACTACTCCATCGGTCGGTGTTGTGTCGGTATTGTGTAGATGAACTCGTGCCGTCGGGTTGAAGAAATTTGAGTCGTCGCGTAGAGTTCTCGTGTTGTTGAAGTGGAGAGACCCGTGCCGTCGGGTCAATGAAGATGAAGATTTTTGTTGTGATCGTCAGATTGGAGAGTTTGTTGATTTTCTTTTTCGTTGACTTTGCTCTGACTTTTTTTTTTAGTTTTATTAGTGTGTGGAGCGTGTTGGCGTGTTGCTGATTTGTTAACGACGTTAACAATTTGTCGACGTCGCTGAAGATGTTTGAGTTTTCCGCTGCCACCAGTTTTATTAGTATATAGAGCTGCTACGTCCCAAAGTAGAGAGACAGAGTAGCTCCGGTGATAATTCGATGTGCACGGGATTTTTGAATTGGTTTGCGCTATTCGGTTGAACGTGAGCTCGCTGCCTGGGACTTACTTGTGTTCAATGTACTAACTCAACGATTTTGGATTAATCGTCGAAGTTGATTCCTCTTCGAAGACGTTTAGTTTGATGATTGTATTCCCAAACTTCTCGATGTTGATCCATGAGAGTGAGTTTGTTGGGAAAAATATTAATTGCAACACCAACAACGCAATTACACTTATCAAAAACTTATACTTTATTGGACTTTTGAAATTACACCTCAGAGATTTGTACTTAGAATAGTTTTGTAATGAGACTGGGATTTTACTCCCTTGAGATACTATTCGATTCAAGGTTGAAGATATTCTGTTTTTCTTCTCTAAAAAGGTTATCCATTTCGCTTCGGTTTGGGAGGAGTTACACAAATTGGGTTGACTCGATTGGTCTGGTTTCTAGCGAGACTGTTCGTTTTTCTGTGGAGGGGGTGTCTCAGTCACACGGGGGTGGCTTGAGATCAACCCTTCGTGGACGACGTTCGTAAGAAAGAAAATGTAGTTTTAAATTTATAGTTCGGAGAATTTTACAGAGTTTGTTTTATGACTAAGTTTCGAGTGGCGATATCGCACAAGACGTTTCTTAAAATGAAAGATGAGTAAGAAAGATTATCGATATTTCGATTATCGGATATTTGTAACTTAAAGTATGCCCTACACTTAAGAGTAAATACTATCGCTCTTCGTTAAGGGTTTATTCTTGGAAGGATGTGTATAGGAGGGATGTTTGTTCGTTGAGAGAATATTTGGGAAGATATGGAACGTGTTTTGTTACATTGCGTGACTGCTTACATAAATACATTGAGTTTGGTCTTTCAAATGTTTGAAAGATAATTTAGAAATGTTTTGGGAAATCATAGTTTCGTAACCGAAGCAAGAATAATTGTTGTTTCTTAAATGTTGCTTAATAAATGAAATAATAAGATGATAATAAGAATAAAAGATATACATAGTATTTGAATTTTACCGGCAGACTGCATCGATTCGGAGGTAGGTAAAATAATAATCTGCCTTATCGACAGATGTGCTCTGCCCATGTTGGGACGTAACACTTTCTCGACGTCTTGCTGGTGACCACACAATCCGGAAGGCACTGGCATATTTAATTAATCAATGTACTCAATGAATGATTCAATAAATTGATTTCTTTTTACTCTATCAAATGTTTTTGCATTACAAAAATACTTCGAATGCTTCCAAATTCATCGAATACGCGGTGAACTATGACGCGTGCGTTGTATTGGAACAGCTGACTCGTAGCTGCCTCGGAGAAGTTGCCAGCTACCTTTACGCTCGATTTCGAATTTCCATCTTCTGGTCACACTGGCAGAAAGTCAATGGCGTTTTTCCAAGAAACTATCACGATCAAACGATGAAACTTGGGATTTGTTAGTATCAAACGACAATCAAACGATATCAAAAGGAAAAGTTGAAAAAGTTGAAAACCAAAAAAGTCGTCGGCTATCTTTACGCTCGATTTTGAATGTCGTTTTCTTGATCAACGATCAAATGACTAAATTTGGCATACATCAGTATCAAATGACGATCAAACGATATCAAAAGGAAAATATTGAAAAAGTTCAAAAATACAAAAATTGCAATTGTCCAAAGTTTCGGGATAAAACGTTACCAGCTAACTTCAGGTCACATTGGTAGAAAGTAAATTGCTTCTTTCCAAGAAACTATCAACGATCAAACGATGAAACTTGGCATACATTAGTATCAAACGACGATTAAACGATAGCAAAAGGAAATAGTTAAAAAATATAACAACTGGAAGTACCAACGTTCACCAGTGAAAAGTTACTAGACAACTTCAGGCCAGACTTGGCGAAAGTAATTTGGATTTTGTGAAAAAACTATTAACGATCAAACGATTATTTTTAACGATGAAACGGTATCAAACGACGATCAAACGATTCGTAAAAAAAAAGTTAAAGTCGGTCGACCAACTTTATGGAGCCTCGTCTTTGATGTGCGAAAAGAGACCACCACCGGAGCTATTGCCAATGGTCATATGCCATATTGATTGACATTGAACCCCGTGAAGTTAGCCGGACAACTTGCACTTTATTAATTGACTTTTTTTATATTGTTAGGTGGTCGTTAGGTAGTGTTAGGTAGTCTAATTAAAACGTTAGGTAGTCAATACTTTTTTTTTTTAAATAATTAAAAATGTATGTGAAGTTGGCCGAAAAAATTTGTTTTCCCTTTATTTATCTCTTCAAGATGCTCAAATGATGCGTAATCGTTAGGTGGTCATAATTATACTAATTAAAACGTTAGGTAGTCAACCATATCCTTGCAAATCCAAAAAACAATTTTGCCAATTATGCGTGCGCAACGGGCAATGCGCACCTGTGTGAACTTAGCCAGTCGACTGACAGTTGCGATCTTTACGTTTACGCATGCGTCGCGCATGCAGGTTTCTCAAAATTGTTTTTTGGCTTTTGCAAAAATTTAGTTGACTACCTAACGTTTTAATTAGTATATTCATAACCACTTAACGATTACACATCATTTGACCATCTTGAAAAGATAAATAAAGGAAAAAACAAAATTTCGGCCAACTTCACATATATTAAACATTTTTTTGTTTTTTTTAAAACCATTGACTACCTAACGTTTTAATTAGACTACCTAACACTACCTAACGACCACCTAACGATTTAAAAAAAAGTCAATTAATAAAGTGCGAGTTGTCCGGCCAAGTTCACGGGGGTACATCTACTATCCCTGGGTAGAACTTGGAGGAAAACTCATGTCTCGTGTGAAACATGTTAAAATGACTCTGTCATAAATCGAAGCCCTTTCGGTTTGTTTTTTGTGTCAAAACAATTTAAATAGGATTTAAACCTCGAAGTGAATTGCGATCGCTATGTCGAGCATGACAATATCGGCTGTTCGTTCGAGAACTAGCATACTTGACAAACCATTGAGCAAAGGAAAAGGCGAGGTTAGCCTCAGTTGTTATGCACTGTTGTTTTCAGAACTCGTGCAGTATTGTCAGAACCGTGTTTACACGGTGCCGGAGTTGCAGAGCAAGTGAGTCCGGAAGATGAGAGATGTCGATATTAGTTGGACGATTTCGTCAATTGCCGCTTTCCCATCAGATTAGGAGAAATGGGTGCTGAGGTTGGTCACAGAATAACCGATCTCCTGGTAATTCGTGAAAAAAACGGCAAGAGAGAAATAAAACTGTTGAATGCCTTGCTCTTCATCAAGAGTACATTGTGGAAATCACTGTTTGGGCGAGAAGCTGACAAATTGGAGCATGCCAATGACGACGAACGCACCTACTATATAATAGAGAAAGAATCTTTAGTGAACAAGTTTGTGTCTGTTCCAAAGGACAAGGGAAGCCTTAATTGTGCATCTTTCGTAGCTGGAATTGTTGAAGCGGTATTATGCGATTCCGGTTTTGTGAGTTTGTTGCGCCAATGATTTGTCTCGCTCGTGAATATTCTGTATGTTTTTAGTGACTGGGTTAACTCGTTATTTCAGCCTGGCAAGGTAACAGCGCATTGGCACAAAGGGACAACATACATGGTAAAATTTGATGACACTGTTGTCACACGAGATAAGCAGCTCGAAGATCGATGATGATGATAATGATGAACGTCAAGGATAGTGAACAATGGGATAAATAAAGCTTCATTTGTTGATCCTTTTTTGGAAAGAGCCATCTATCGAATATCTGATTTCATTATTTTAATGTTATATTTATCAGAGCCTCGTTTCAATAGAGTAAATTAATGTTTAATGAATTTGCCGCAGCGGTCCTCTCCACCAAAAGTACCTATACGCATTGACCAGAGCCAAGTTGGCATTTGGATTTATGTCGAAAAGTTAAACAAAACCTACTCTGCACGTACAATTGTCAATTAAAAAAATATATGCAGAGCTATATTTAGTAATGATGATAAAAACATAACACAAGTAATAATAAAAACATACAAGTTTGGAATAAATGTACAGAATTGCGTGCGGAGGAGCAAGACAGCAATTATCTGTCTAATGTGAGTCACGTCTTGCAGAAACTATGGCCGTCTATCATATTATAGGAAAAAGGTAAATTTTTTAAGGGGGAAAAACTTTCTACTTAAATAATCTCTAATTGGTACTTCTGAAAGGCAATTCCGTTAACGTATTACATGTAACTGAAAGGGTGAGTACGAGAAGTGCATTTATTGAGGATCCGCAATTGGCCATTGGTATTGATATGTAACGTCCTTTGTTATTTAAATTAATGATGATTTGCGATCTTCAAGTCATCAAAGTAGTTGAATTAGTCCAATATATTATATATAATTTGTAAACAACAAAACACCGTTCGTGTCCCCTTTCACTTTTTCACCAATCAACTTGACCAACTTGGTACACAAATGATCTAAATAAGTATGAATACTTAAAGCTTGTTGAAAATTAATCATTCAATCAGATCCCATTATGCAATTGAGTACGGAAGTGAAATATAAGTTGCGCAAAGAATCCAAATCTTTCAACCAAATTTGCATTCCGTCTTTGGCAAACCACTAAAATATCATTCTCCAAGGTATTAGAATTTCAATTTAAATGTCTAAGAAGTTTTTGCGCGATTGCGCATCCATTTGCGATGCAAAAAATGTCGATCTCATTTTGGTGTTGTTGAAAAACTCAAAGTACCTATATAGAAAAGTTTGTACCTCATTATTTGCTATTTTTACAACAGTATAGGGTTCCTTGTTTGTATTTTATTGCCAAGCTACACATTTACAGTTAAGCCATATCTGCAATCGGTTTATTTCTCTTTCTTTTGTTATATTTACGTGAATTTGAATTCTCTGTCGCGATAACTAACTTGTCCTGTACGATAGCGATGTTCTTGCGCATCCTGCAAATAAAAAGCGGTATTTATAAGAAGAGTAGTCCGATGAGTGATCGCAGAATCGTTATTGAGGACAGACTTACTTTGGATCGAGTAATGAAATATGTAGCTAATGCTATCGGCATTAAAACACCTACACCATAGTGTATAGCTCCTCTGAGTGTTGGCCGCCAGTGCTCATAGTGCTTAGCTCTCATTGCATGAAAGCGGGCAAGACCAAGATCAAACTATATCGCCAAACAATTTATATATCCATTTACATATATCTATATAGTATTATATAACTATAGGTTGGTCGATTATTTAAAGCGAGCAATCGAATTCTATCAAGAGAAAGAATGTACCACCTCTCTATTGCAACGAATCAAACGTTAAATTAGTCACATACAGTATTAAACGAGTGACACTTTATTTGTTTTTCTTTATCATAATGTGCAGCACTCGACCGCCCGTATGCTACGATTCAACGTGACTAGAGGTTAATAAATATACGTGAAACACTTGCCACTGTGCCACCTTCTCCGGTTGCCATTCTGTAAGGATTTCCAATTTGTTTCAAGTACTCCTGACGAAGCGTCGTACGCCTTGCCGCACGAGATTCCAAGATTTTCCGTTCAATTGGCGAAACATCGAAAGTTTCTTTACCCGACATGGTCCGTTGCTCCAAGATAGAGCTCCAAAAAAGTGATTTTTAAAGAGACTCACGGGCTCAGAAATTCTTGGTACTGCCAAAGAACATAGATTTACATGGAACCACAGGCCTTATGGGCGCACTTGGCTGGGGTTCGCTTAGTGCTAACCCCAGCTACCGTGGCGCTGTCCAATATCTGTGTGCACGCACCATTTGTTACGTCCCAACATGGGCAACGCACATCTCCTGTCGATAAGTTAGATTATTATCTCCGACACCATGCAGCCTGCCGGTAAAATTCAAATACTATGTATATCTTTTATTCTTATTATCATTTTATTATTCCATTTATAAACTATATTTAAGAAACAACAATTATTCCCGCTTCAGACATTAAACTATGATTTCCCAGAACTTTTCTAGATTACTTTTTCCAAACATTCTTTCAATGAACAAACATCCTTCTTATATACACCCTTCCAAGAATAAACCTTTAACTAATAACGATAGTATTTACTCTTAAGTGTAGAGTATACTTTAACGTACAAATATCCAGCCTGACAATCTCTTTCTTATTTATATTTCATTTCAACGAACGCCTTGTGCGATATCACCGCTAGAAAACCTAGTTATAATCAAACTCTGTACCATTCTCCGAATTATAATTTGAAACTGTATTTTCTTTCTCATGGATGCCGTCCACAAAGCAATGATCTCACGTCACCCCCGTGTGACCAAAATCACCCCCTCCATAGAAAATGGAACAATCTCGCTAGGAATCAGACCAATCAAATCAACCCAATTTTTTGTAACTCCTCCCGAACCGAGGTGAAATGGTTAACCCTTTTAGAGTGGAAAAAAAGAACATCCTCTTCTCGAATCAAACAGTATCTCAAGGGAGTAAAATCCCAGTCTCATTACAAAAGTATTCTAAATACAAATTTCTGAGTTGTAATTTCAAAAGTCAAATAAAGTATTAGTTTTTGTTAAGTGTAATTGCGTTGTTGGTGTTGCAATTAATATTTTTCCCAACAAACTCACTCTCATGGATCAACATCGAGAAGTTTGGGAATACAATCATCAAACTAAACGTCTTCGAAGAGGAATCAACCTCGACGATTAATCCAAAATCGTTGAGTTAGTATATTGAGCACAAGTAAGTCCCAGGCAGCGAGCTCACGTTCAACCGAATAGCGCAAACCAATTCAAAAATCCCGCGCACATCGAATTATCAATAGAGCTACCCTGGCTCTTTACCTTTTGGGACGTAACAGCTCTATATACTAATCTTCAGCGACGTCGACAAATTGTTAACGTCGTTAACAAATCAACAACACCACGCCAACACACTCCATGCACTAATAAAACTGATACAAAAAAGTCAGAGCAAAATCAACGCAAAAGGAAATCAACAAACTCTCAAATCTGACGATCACAACAAAAATCTTCATCTTCATTCATCCGACGGTACGGGACTCTCCAATTCAACAATACGAGAACTCCACGCGACGACTCAAATTTCTTCAACCCGACGGCACGAGTTCGTGTACACAACACCGACGCGATACTACTCCAAGGCGTCATCACAACATCACCCGATATCTGAGACGACTGTAGCAGCCTACACACGGTCCCAGTAGTAATCTTTAATTAGTCATCACCGAGTAAGTCCTCTAAAATATTAAAATGATCGACAATCCAGGGTCAGCCGCTTATGACCCAGCCGCGATGGAAACTTCGCAAATGATAGCAGTAGATAGCACCCGAACATACAATGAACAAAGATCCCGCGATTTCAAGAAAAGTTTACCAGAATTCGACGGTACCGATAAAACGTGCGGATTACTAAAATTCATTGTAAAATGCGAAACCGCGCGAAAACACGTAAATGAATGGATCAACGACCTCAAAAAGATAACGCAACAACCAAACGAGTCAGTCACAAGCTATTATGATCCATTCCTTCAATTCAAGGCCATGGCCGTAGACGATATTATGCGAGGTAAAGAAAAAATTAGAGAGTTTGCGCTAGGTTTGTTAGAGGACGTTGCGGCAGATGTGTTCGGGGACGGACTGCACCCTCGTATTTATTACGCCTTACCGTTCGAAGATTACGAAAGTCTTGAGCAAATTTACCAAGAAACTAAACAAGTTGAAAAATCAATAAACAGAATCCGTCCCCAATACGACATGTTCCAAAAAACATGTTTCGCGACCCATTCGAAAGAATTCACAAGAAATAACGAAAAACCCGCTGAATTCTGCTCTTATTGTAAAAACTCAAATCACACAGTAGAACAATGCTTCAAAAAGAAAAACGATAGTCGGCAAGAGAATAATAAATTCTGTTCATATTGCAAAAAGAACAATCATAACGTTGAAGAATGCTTCGCGAAAACCTCGAATTTAAAACAAAATACGAACTCTCCGGTCGTCTGCAAATATTGTAAAAAGACCGGCCATGTAATCAACGACTGCCGTAAACGAGCATTCAACAACGCGAAAAGAGCTCAAAACCCAGAACAGGGCCAGGGAAACTCCGAAAAGACCCCTCGAGCGGGGACCCCATATCCGACACTTTATATTACGTAGACTCTGGTTCCGAAATAAATTTAATTAAAGTAAGAAATGTCAAAACCCCTGACTTTATCAACCAGACCGTAATTTACGAACTGCACGGAATTTCTGACATAGCCTTACTACGGACGATCGGACAGATTAAATTGCAAATCCATGACAAATTAGAAAATTTCCAAGTCGTTCCCAATAATTTTCCGGTAGAATACGACGCGATCTTAGATCAAGAAATGATAGGATCTAATCGCGAGAATTCAGACTCAAAATAACGATAACGTGACTCGGACGCGAGAAAATCGTATCGATGACGTAATGAATCTCCTGGCCTGGACCATCTCAACGTCGAAGAGCGTATCGCGACCGTTGAGCTTATCGAGGAGTACGTAGACTTCTTTCATATACGGGGTGAGCCCCTCAAATCCACTAACGTGTGCATGCATCGCATACCGACGACCGACGATCAACCCATACACACAAGACAATACCGACATCCTCCTCACCAAAAACCCGAAATCGATAAGCAAATAACCGATTGATTTATGTCTAGTGTTAGTAGTCGACATAAATCAACCGTCCGTTTCTCCGTATAATTCACCGATTTGGATTGTTCCCAAACGAGAATACTTTAAGGGAAATAAACGTTGGCGACTCATGATAGATTTCCGAAAACTGAACGAAAAAACGATTGGCGACGCGTATCCTCTGCCACTTATAACATACATTCTCGACCAACTCGGCGGAGCGAAATATTTTTCCATCTTTGACTTAGCGTCTGGATTTCATCAAACCGGCATGGATCCTGTAGATAAACATAAAACAGCTTTCACGACACCTCACGGTCACTATGAATTTAATCGAACGCCCTTCGGATTAAAAAATGCACCCGCAACTTGCCAACGCTTAATGGACGTCGTGTTAAAAGGTTTACAAGGTAACGAATTGTTCGTGTATCTAGATGATATAGTAATTTACGCACGATCAATCGAAGAACATCAATTGAAATTTAAAAAACTCGCGGAAAGACTTAGGGAAGCAAATCTTACATTACAAACGGACAAAGGCGAATTTTTACGAACAGAGGTGAGATATTTGGGACACCTTGTATTGTCTGACTATGCACCACCAACCACCAGTTGATTCTCGGTCATGATATAGTTACCAGTGACCAGTTATTCATATTAGATATTGAGACAATACATCAGCAGATTCACATCATATTGGTATTGAGGTAGACCAGAATATAATACCTTTATGAAAAATTACAATCTGCTTCCCGGTAAGTACTATTTAATATCTGTTTAATTGTTTTGTATGTCCCTCATGAAAAATCGACCGAATAATATATATATATATATATATACACACATTACACATGGCTCGAAAAAAGTCGTGCGTATAAATTTTAATAATATCATATCGTAAAACACTTTCAATGGGCAAATGCAAATTATTGTTATATGCGCGTGTTACATATACTTTTTTTTTCGTGTCGTTTTTCAGTTTTATTACTTATAATGGCTATATATATTCTGTGACGAGCTCTTTTCGTTCTAAATTTCGCCAAAGACGAGAAGAGCTACCAGCCCACCGTTCCTCGGTGTCCTCTCTCGCTCGTCTCTCTCACGCACTCTCCGCTCTGCTGCCCGCTCTCTCACTCACTCCTTCACACTGCAATTCGCGCTCTACAATTCATCTTTACTCGCTATTAAATTCTTCCGATATCGCTCGTGGTCGAGTTCTCACTCTCCCCCCAACTCTCTCCGCCCGCACAGCCATCCATCTCTCTCTCTTTCACCGGGCGTCGACTCTCGCGATCGGCCGGCAATGTTTACTTCCCGCGACCTCGTGTCTCTGTAACTCACGAAGTTTCTTCGGCAGTGTCTGTTCTAGAGCACGACTTTGCTTTACCACGGGTGCGAGACGACTCGACTCTGCCTATTCTATCTCGCTCTAATATTCCTCCGAATATTTTGCTTTAACGCGATTGCGAGGAGTGTAACGCCTCGTCACAATTCATACGGGACAAAATGTATTCTTGGAAATTTCATTTCAGTTAATTTATAATAAAGTTTTGAATGATTCTCCCTGGAACAAATTGTACATACTTCACAGAATCTTTTTTTTGTTTTATTAAATTTGTTCAATTCTGTGAGGTGTATGTGTGTGTATGTGTAGCACTGCTCGCTGCGTATATATCCCAAGCGAGACGTACTGTAAGAATTCTTATAATTATTTAATTAATTAAAGAATAAATTGAAATCGTGTACATAATTTCAATTCCCTCAAATTTTAATTCAGAATTTTTAATTGTGTACATAATTGTATTAACCCCAAATTTTAATTCGTGAATTAAAATTATGTACATAATTGCATGCATGTATGTAGCGAATATGGCGAACCTGACGATAATTCGGAAATTGAGGAACCTGAAAATAATAGAGACTCCCCGGGAAAATATTTGCGATACCAGGCATGCATGCCATTGTCCGGAGTGCAAGCATGAGAGACAATGTGTCGGAAAGTGAAATACTGACCATGATTATTGCTATATCGGTACGGCACCGGTTGACTTACGAAACTACTCTGGCAATGTTCGAAATGATGAACGGCATCACGATATGTAGTGGCCTGCCTTCTACATTGAATGGTTTATGGAAAACATTACTCAGAAACGATGACATCGCAATCGTGCGCCATTTGTACTGTCGCCTATAGGGTGCGTTCGGGGAGTCACTATTCGCACCATCTGGCGCTAAAGACTGTTCGCAGAGCTCGACGTTAGCGCAATCAAACACGACCGTGACGTCACTACATGGTGTGTGACGTCATGACTGAACGCAACAAACGCTATTTCTTCCGAGGTAGTGTGACAATTGCGTAGCGTTTGCGTATTGCGTGAACAGCACCGAATAGCACCACACGCTATTCGTTGTTTGCTTCAACATGGAAAGTTCCGACAATTCCGTGGCGCTCATTTTAAAAGATTACGAAACCGAAGAAGAATACAAATTACTACTTTCACCAAATAGTGCACGTAGAGTTGAAACGGGTAAGTTTACTCAGTACAATAAACTAATTAATAGGTGTCATTCAACCGGTAATTAATAGGTGTGTAATTAAACAGGTTATGGTCGAACAATAATTATGGCTTATAAAGCATCGTTTATTTGCAAATAATGCAATATTTTCTGTTTGGTGTCGGTTTTCATTCATTTTTGTTTATTGCTGTTTTCATTTATTGGTTTTTTTGAATGTATCTTCGGTCCAATTGATACCTGGAAAATTTATTTTCTAACCTTCGATGTATGAGTTGTAATGTTGAATTGCGTTTTGTTTGAATGATTTATAAAAATGTGGGAGTTTACCGTGTATACCGTGTCGACTTTCAACAATTTATCTTATTTAACTTAAGCCCGCAAACGATTGTGTATGTGAGAAAAACTGAAAAACAATTTTTCGTTTTGAATGTCACGATAGAACTACCTTCAAAACCCCCACACAAAACGATGATGATCGCTGCTACGCTACGCTGTAGAACGTTCACGGAGCTTGCTATCGCCATCGCGCTATTAGCTCCGCGAACGCCGTTGGTAGTGTTTGCGTTTACAGCGTTCGCAGCGACTCCCCGAACGCACCCTATATAAAACCACCGTTGTAGAAGTGTTACGTCCCGAGAGGGGGACACTGAGCGAAGACGCGGCGCGATCGAAGACAAGGCGCTAACTTTGAAAACGATTGGGGTTTTCCGCACAAGTGAGTCTTTTTGCGGAGCGCTCGCGACTTCTGAATACAACTTGATATTTAATAGTATCGAATCCTTGGGTTTCGATAGGATGTTCGTAAAGGTTTACGTCGACTCTCCACCCAAAGGAGAGTAATGATATTACACTTGGTTTTACTTAACGATAACCATTAACGTAAACTTTATTAATTGTTCGATTATTAGAGGTTCGAATGAATTCTCATCTGTGTTTCACAGAGTTCGAGAGTGTTTTACAGATTTAGAGTTTTACAACGTTCGAGATCTTTATATCTGGATTTCGTATTTTTACGGAGTTCGAGAATTTAAATATGAGGTCTGCTCTCGATGAGAGCGAAGGATAATCTCTCTTAAGTTTTACAGAGCGTGGACCGTTCTGCCTCTGCGAGGCAGATTACAATAAAGACGGCTGATTTTGATTGGTCGGATTTTTCGTATGGGCCTTTTGTTTTTCTCGCGGAGGGGATTATCTCCAGCGCGCGGAGGTGACGTGAGAACGTCGCCTCGTGGGAAAGGAAAAAGAGTTTCGAATTATAATTCTCGGAATGATTACAGAGTTTATGTTTATATCGAGGTGTTCGAGCGACGGAGTCGCACAAGAGGTTCGTTGAAAAGAAATAAAATTGAAAAGGAATTTTTAAGAAGTTTACTGTACGAGGTGTTTATAAGTTGATAGAGCGCTTATATTAGATTACAGTTTAGAATTCCGTGGTGTGTATATGTAATGAGAGTTTGGCCTTATTTGATTTCCAAGAACGAATGATATTATTAGTTAACTAAGAGTTAGTGATCGACGAGTGATGGTAAATGGTGTGAGAGAATTGTGTTGGTACGTTATCGACTTGTTAGGAGTTTGAGGTACCGGTCGAACGCACTGTCGACTTCGACATTACCGGCTAAGACGTAACACCTCCCAACCGCGGAGATTGAGCGACCCGCTCAATTTATGATATAAAAAGCATCACCTGTATACCATTTCTCGTCGATGTACATGAAATTCTTATTTGCTATGATAATCGATGAGTACAAATGTTCGTAAGATCTAATGCATAGGTAGGTACGCCTGGTTTACAATCTAATACATATATTCGACCATAATTATACTATCGTTAACTTATTTAGTTAATTTTCGTTTTACTTATATATTTATTTTTATTTTTAATGTATATATATATTTTGTTTGTTTGTTTTACGTTAATGCGCGATCTTGGCTCGATTACAATGTATAATTTTGCGTTTTCCATTCTCGAGTTCGATTTCGATATCTGGTTTATCTGCGATTACTGCAGTGACTGTATAAGGACCTTTATAATTGTCGTCCAATTTACCAGTTTTTTGGTTTTTTATTAGATATATTTTTTCACCTATTTTGAAATTAACGGGATTTATATTCTTGTCATATCGGATTTTTGATTTTTCTTTTGCCGCTTCTAAATTTTGTCTTGCTAATTTTTGAGCATCTTCTATTTGTTTTTTAACGTTTTTCGCGTGATCTTCGTATGTTAGAATTTCGTCCAAGTACGAATATTCGGATGGTACTCGGCCTAATTTTCCTAAGAGGCATTGATATGGAGTCATTCTTGTTCCTTCGTGTACGCTAGTGTTGTAGGCAAGTGTCGCAAGAGGTAGCCACAAGTGCCAATCTTTCTTGTTAGTGTAATGTTTAAGATAGTCTGCGAGAACCTGGTGACTACGCTCGAGAGATCCATTGGATTGGGGATGGAACGCTGTGGTTTTAATATGTTTGAATTTGAAGATTTTCGCGAGTTGGTGCATTATTTTTCCCGTGAATGCTGCTCCTTGGTCAGTGAGGATAGCTTTTGGGCTACCGAAGATGCCGAGAAAGCCTGTGGTAAAACCATGAGCGATATCTTTGGCTGAAGCATGGACTAACGGTATGGCGAACGAAAATTTGGATAGATTGCATTGGATGGTCAAAACGTATCTGTGACCGAGTGACGAAGGGGGATTGATTGGTCCGACTATGTCCATGGATATTTTGTCGAATGCGGAGAGAGGCGTGTCGGTAATTATCATAGGTTGTTTGGTTTTTATTCTCACCAATTTTCGTTTTTGACAGCTTGTACATTTTCTGATATAATCTTCAACTTGGTTTTTCAGATTCTCCCAAAAATATTTCTGCCTGATGCGACGGTACGTTTTGGTAACGCCTTTGTGTCCTGCGATAGGGGAACCGTGATTTTCTTTAATAATTCCTTCTCTATCTGCTTCTGGAGGGACGATGATCTTATCTTTACAAATTTTGATTTGAATGTCTGAGTCCTTGAAAATTGAAGAAAGGATTTCCTTGATTTTTGGCCAACTAGAGTCTTGTAAATTGTTTCGTTTTACTGAGACTGCTATTGTTTTAATTTCGAGTTCCTCTAGTTTGATTTTTAGGTTTTGGACTGCTTTCGAGAAATTGTCTAGAGTTATGAGAATCGAATCGTTTTCTTGTATTACGAGTGCGAAAACTCTTCTTTTTGGCGTGCCTGATACCAATACTTGACCCACTTCCAAACGTTCTAAAGGGGATAGATTTTTCACTAATCCGAGCTCGATCATTCTTTTACCGAACTCGTTTGAGACTGTTCCGTCCGCGGATATAAAGCAAATATAATGATCTTTAATCATTTCGATATTATCTCTGGTCTCGATTATGTTTACTGCTTTTACGCTTTCGTCCATGTCTTCCGCTGGAGTCTGATTATGCGTTTCTTGAGTTGCGGGAGACTTAGTTTGAGTAGTGCGGTTCACTTCGTTTACCTGCTGCACTGAAAGATTTGGAACGTACTGTGTTTTATCGGTTAGTATTGAGTGCGTGGTACTAGAATTTAAGCTGGATTGTACCTTTTCTTGTACTATCGAGTACATAGGGTTGGAATTCGACACATTCGGTATTTGTGTCTGTGAACTCGAGGGTGTTTGTTGAGCATTCGAGATGCCGGGTTCTGGTTCTTGTGAGATCGAGGGTAACATCGGAGGTATTGCAATACTTTGTTCTTGGTCTTGTGGTAATGAGGACGTCGACGGGATTACGAGAGATTCTGAGACAATTTCAGGTTTTGCGGGAGTTTCTGATTTCTGGGATTTGTTACGTTTTCTTCCCTTCTGGGCGTTTTGTTTGTACTGTTTTTGGAGGTGTGTATGACCGTCTGGGCAACAAAAGCAAGTCTTTTTCTTTTTCGTTCGTTCGGATCTTCGGACGACTGGAATGTGAGGAATAGGCGATGTGCAATGAGCTATAATGAGAGGTTGTATCGGAGTTTGTTCGGGATTTTGTATCGCCTGTTCGGTTTTTGCATTAGGAGAGTTTATTCGCAAGCTTTTGTCAAGAATTGTGGCTAGGTCTTCCGCGACTGCCACGTCTTCATTTATCGTGGAGAGTTCCATTTGTTCTATATTCACCGTATTGTTAGTCGTAGGATGAATATCGTGAGTAACCAGATTTTTGGTTTGGAGGTTTTTGTGAAGAAACACTCCTGATTTGAGCTTTGGTTTTTTATGTTTTCTAGGATATGGCGAGAGACCGGTGGAGTACCGTACTCGCTTACCTTTCGATTTCCTCGGAGAGTGTACTCTTAGTCGAGTTTGGAGAGGTGTCGAGGTTACTATTTCCATTTCTTCATCTACTTCTGACGAGGAGATGGAGGAATCGACCACCATTTTCCTCGAGTAGGAGTCATCTTCGTTCTCGGAGGAAGATGATGATCTTGTCGAGGACGACGAGGAGGAAGAGGATGATGATGTTGAATTCGGAGTCATGGATTGCAACACAAAGGGTCGTGCCTTAAATGGTTTGCGAGATTTACGTCGAGGTTTGGGGACGTGATTTTGTTGGTTTAATTGGATAATAGGATTTACGAGATGCTCTGGATTTATTGGATATTTTTGTTTTACTAGATTTTGTTGGCATCTTGGAGTTACGAGAAGTTCTGGGACATGCGAGTTACTGGGGCTCTGAGGATTTTGAGGACTCACTGGATTTTCCGAGATTGTTGGCGTCTCTGAATTTTTGGGTTCTAACGAGACTTGAGAAGTGATTCGATTTCTGAGGTTTAATTGATTTTGTAAGATTTCGGGATTTTCGAGATTTTGTTGAGTTAGTGAGATTGTAGGAATTTCGTGATTTCGTTGATTTAGAGAATTTTCGAGATTTTGTTTATTTAGTGAGTTTGTAGAGATTTCGAGATTTTGTTGATTTAGAGAATTTGTAGAGATTTCGAGATTTTGTTGATTTAGAGAATTTGTAGAGATTTCGAGATTTTGTTGATTTAGGGAATTTTCGAGATTTTGTTTATTTAGTGAGTTTGTAGAGATTTCGAGATTTTGTTGAGGACATTGAGTCGATTTAGGAATTGGATTCGACGGACAGGTCGAGGAGTTGGAGTCCATAGAGATGTCTTGGACGAGAGGTTCTGAAGTTCGTGGTTTCTTTGGATCTTCGTCGTGCGAACTGAATTCAGTCGCGCTGACGCTTCTGGCGAGAGGCAGCGCATGCGTGCATCTGCCGTTTTGATATGGTGGAGTTAGAGTTTTCCATTTGAAATGAATTGGGAGTACAAAAGGATTACGGGAAAGAGCATCAGCGTTGGTGTTGATTCTTCCAGGTTTATACTGGGTTTCGAAATCGAATTCTTTTAGTCTCTCTCGCCACCTGAGTACTCGCGAAGTAGGATCATTCATTGAATTTAGCCACACTAGAGGTCGGTGGTCTGTTAGCAAAGTGAATTGACGGCCGTAAATATACGGTCTGAAAGTTTTGAGTGCGAAAACTACTGCTGCCATTTCTTTCTCGATTGTAGAATAATTTTTCTCAGCTTTGTTCAATACTCTAGAAGCTGCAGAAACAATATGATCTTCTCCGATTTTTCCCTGAGAAAGGATAGCTCCGAGCGCGATATTCGATGCGTCGGTTGTGACTACGAAGGGTTTGGAAAAGTCAGGGTATTGTAAAATAGGAGCAGTACAAAGTTTATCTCGCAGTATTTCGAATGCCTCCTGGTGTACAGGGGTCCAATTGAAATCGACATTTTTGCTAGTGAGGTCGCACAATGGTTTAGCAATTTTTGCGAAGTTTTCAATGAAACGCCGGTAATAACCGGCGAGGCCGAGAAATTCTCGGACGTTTTTCGGAGTTGTTGGCGCTTGGAATTTTTGAATGGCCTCGATATTTTTCGGATCTGGTTTTAGTCCGTCGTTCGATATTAAATGTCCCAAATACCTAACTTCTGTACGCAAAAATTCGCACTTATCAGTTTGGAGAGTCAAGTTGGCTTCGCGCAATCGTTCAGCGAGTTTTCGAAATTTTTTCTTATGTTCTTCGATATCTTGGGAATAGATGACTATATCGTCTAAATATACGAATAATTCGTTGCCTTGTAGGCCCTTTAGCACGATGTCCATTAAACGTTGAAAAGTCGCGGGAGCGTTCTTTAACCCGAAAGGCATGCGAGTGAACTCATAATGCCCATGAGGTGTGGTGAAAGCTGTTTTTTGTTTATCATGAGAGTCCATGGGAATTTGGTGAAATCCTGATGCCAAATCAAAAATGGAAAAATATTTGGCTCCGCCCAATTGATCCAATATATCTGTGATTAAAGGCAGAGGATATGCGTCACCGATAGTTTTGTCATTTAATTTTCTAAAGTCTATTACGAGCCGCCATTTTTTGTTACCTTGGGAGTCAGCTCTTTTCGGGACTATCCAAATTGGTGAATTGTATGGAGAGGTAGATGGTTCGATAATGTCAAGCTTCAATAGGTCGGCTATTTGTTTTTCAAGCTCTGGTTTTTGTAGGTGTGGAAAGCGATATTGTCTGGTGTGTATGGGTGTATCGTTGGTTGTTGGGATACGATGTGTACAGGTGTTCGTCGGACGTAAGGGTTCTCCAGGAATGTGGAAGAGGTCTGAGTACTCGTCAACAAGTTCGAGTACTGCACTACGCTCTTCGAGACTTAGGTGGTCAAGACGCAAAAGATTCACTACTTCGTCAACACGGTTATCTCGCGTCCGAGATGCGTCCGTGCGTACCGGAGTCTGTTTTTTCGCGGAACTTTCGTTCATTTGATCGTTCTCGTCTGTGCTCATATCGAAAGGATACAGCGAAACTACGGGAACATCCACTTTAATGTCCTTGTCTAGGGTATTAATAGCGTAGATATAAGCCTTTCCGTTGTCGTTTGTGACTAAGGCTTCACCAGCGTATACGCCGTCGGGAAAAGGAAGTTTTGGCACGTAACCGGTTTCGAGTGCGTTACGCACTTTAACGAACATAATCGTCTTTTGGCGAGCCTTCAAAAGGAACGATTCTGGACTAGCAAATGGAATTTGCTCTCCCCTGATGTGTACCGATCTCAATTCCCAATCTATCGCGCCCCCATACAAACCGAGTAATTCTTGTCCGAGTATAGCATCGAATTCTATTGGGAATTCGTTATTTATGACTTGAAAATTTTCGAGTTTATTTTTGAGATTGATTTGAATGTGTCCAAGAGTCATAGGCAAGTCCGTTGCCGAGATTCCATGTAATTCGAAGATAATTGAGCGATTAATTGAATCAGGATTTCGGATACATTTTAATTTTATGAGATTAAGTTCCGAGCCTGAATCCGCAAAGAACATGGTGTTATCCTCGATTAAATCGTTAGAGGATAATGAAATAGCGGGCGAAAGATACGTTAAAGTATTCGAGCTTAGTCTGCACTTCGCCACTTGGATCTCGACTGAATTTAACTTATTGTTTACTCTTGGCGTTCCTGTTGTGTCTGACCGGTCGTCACGCCGTCTCGAGAGGTCGACACAAAGTTTCCCTGATCGTTTGCGCTTTCTTGGTTGCGTTGTTTTCTGCTGTTATTGAATGCTCGTTTGCGGCATTCACTAAGTGAATGGCCCGGTTTTTTACAATAATTACAGGTCGTTCGTTGAGAATTTTCGGTTCTCGTTTCGCTCTCTTTAGGTTGATTTTGGTTGATATGTTTGGCTAGGGCGAAACACTCTGTGAAATTGTGGTTTGTTTTTTTGCAATAAGTGCAGAACTTTTTGTCGGTCATCGGTCGTGATTCGTTGGAGTTTGTTTTGGGTTTCTGTGTGATTGGGAGACAGGTTGTACTGCTTACTGAGATTGGACCGATAGTTTCTTCGACCCTTAGCGCTTTTAGATAAATCTCTTTGAGAGTGTCGTAACGCTTTAGCGGTACTTGTGTGCGATAATCGATTATAAGCCCTTGTCGAAATTGATCAATAGCGATTCGCTTTAGAGACGGTATAATATGTTCGACCTCGGGCAAATCTGTACTCCGAATTGATTGTTCGGCTGCGAGAAGGAAATTGCGCATCTTACCGTAAAATTTAGATATTGACTCGCTTCTCAACTGTTGGAATTTACCCAGCTCTTCGAACCATTGTTTGATAGGTTTTGATGCCACGAAAATTCGTTTCAATCCCGAAATGAAATCGTCGAGACTGGTTTCGAGAGGGAGTGCTTCACTTACTTCGCCTTTGCATTTGCTGTATAGAAAGGTGCATATGCCTTCTTCTCCTACAATTGGGAAGAATTCCCGCCCTTTTTCGCAAAGGTTGATAAATGTATTTAGGGCGCACGTTTTCGGTGTCCCGTCGAATTCGGGTACAAATCTAACGTAATCTCTGTATCGAGCGTTTAAAGAAGCGAGATCATGATTTATTGTAAAATTATTACCACGTGAGGACGATTGGGCATTCGTTATGTCCCCGTCGGCTGTATTATTTTGCATGGTGCTAGAATATTATTGACTTACTCGATAATTAAGAAATAATGCGCTAGTCGTGATTGAAGATTGTAGATGTAGATGATGATCGTTGTCCGTTGGCCTTGAGACGTTGGATTGGAGTCGGTTGGAAGATTTTTTCTGTGATTTTGACGTTGTCGAGCTCGTCCCGAATCGTTGATGATTGGAATTTTATTAAATATGAGTGTGTAGTCGTGATGTCTGAGTGCCAAATAAAGCCAGTAGTTGCAGAGATGTTGGTTTATTTGACTTTGTTACCTTCCTTTCAGATAACAGAGCGTCGTCGGAAGTAGATTCGCGTCGTGACCAAATGCACGGATAGCGAGAGGATCCGACGATTTTTATTTTTATTTTTATTTCGGGCTGCTGCCGATATATTAAATATATTGTTTGTTGGTTGTTTATTCACTGACACAGATTTTATTTATTATTTTTGTGTTATCTGTTGCCACGAATTTTATTAAATATAAAATGGCTTTTCGGTCGTTGACACTGATTCTAAGTTTGCCGCTGCCACCAATTTTATTAAATAGAGTGGTTGTTTTGACTGTTGTCACTGGTTTTAGTTTTCCGCTGCCACCAATTTTATTAAATAGAGTTGTTACGTCCCGAGAGGGGGACACTGAGCGAAGACGCGGCGCGATCGAAGACAAGGCGCTAACTTTGAAAACGATTGGGGTTTTCCGCACAAGTGAGTCTTTTTGCGGAGCGCTCGCGACTTCTGAATACAACTTGATATTTAATAGTATCGAATCCTTGGGTTTCGATAGGATGTTCGTAAAGGTTTACGTCGACTCTCCACCCAAAGGAGAGTAATGATATTACACTTGGTTTTACTTAACGATAACCATTAACGTAAACTTTATTAATTGTTCGATTATTAGAGGTTCGAATGAATTCTCATCTGTGTTTCACAGAGTTCGAGAGTGTTTTACAGATTTAGAGTTTTACAACGTTCGAGATCTTTATATCTGGATTTCGTATTTTTACGGAGTTCGAGAATTTAAATATGAGGTCTGCTCTCGATGAGAGCGAAGGATAATCTCTCTTAAGTTTTACAGAGCGTGGACCGTTCTGCCTCTGCGAGGCAGATTACAATAAAGACGGCTGATTTTGATTGGTCGGATTTTTCGTATGGGCCTTTTGTTTTTCTCGCGGAGGGGATTATCTCCAGCGCGCGGAGGTGACGTGAGAACGTCGCCTCGTGGGAAAGGAAAAAGAGTTTCGAATTATAATTCTCGGAATGATTACAGAGTTTATGTTTATATCGAGGTGTTCGAGCGACGGAGTCGCACAAGAGGTTCGTTGAAAAGAAATAAAATTGAAAAGGAATTTTTAAGAAGTTTACTGTACGAGGTGTTTATAAGTTGATAGAGCGCTTATATTAGATTACAGTTTAGAATTCCGTGGTGTGTATATGTAATGAGAGTTTGGCCTTATTTGATTTCCAAGAACGAATGATATTATTAGTTAACTAAGAGTTAGTGATCGACGAGTGATGGTAAATGGTGTGAGAGAATTGTGTTGGTACGTTATCGACTTGTTAGGAGTTTGAGGTACCGGTCGAACGCACTGTCGACTTCGACATTACCGGCTAAGACGTAACAGAAGGAACAGAACCGAAACGAGATTGTTTGTGTGAAAGCACCGGCTCGGGAAAAGATAGTCGATCGTTATCGTATTTCATTCAAATGAAATTAGAACCTCAGCTCCGACAACTCTTCTCTGTACCGGAAATAGTGAATTCTTTACAGTACCGCCATACGCGACAAAAAAAGAATCCCGAAGGTATTGAGGATATATACGACGGTAATGAATATTTGAAACACTGTGAGCCTGGTGGTTTTTTGACCGAGGAACATAACTATTTTTTACTATAAACACAGACGGTTGCGAAGTCTCAAATTCATCCAAAGCCAGCGCTTGGCCCATACTGCTGATCATCAACCACCTACCGCCTCATGCACGAAAACGACAAATGTTGCTAGTCGGTATCTGGGTCGACGCCTGCCATCCTATCCTAAACGCATTTACATTGCCAACCTTTCAGGAGTTGGTATTTTTGTACGAAACGGGTATGAGTTGGAAGCCTGATGGCATTAACGTCGTTACGAGCAAATTCGTAACTTTAATTTGTACCGTAGATTCCATAGCTAGACCTGCGCTTCTCAACATGACCCAGTTCAATGGAAAGTATGGATGCACGTTTTGTTATGCCGAAGGGAAAAGAATCAAGCAACTTGGTCGAGTGTATCCTATTACGGATAGTCATTCCCGCACGGATTAAGAAATAAGAGCGCATACGAACCAAGCGTACGAGCTAAAAAATAAAATATTCGGCATAAAAGGATTTCGACACTTGGGCTTCTGCGTGGGTTTAATTTGGCCCGGGGCGTTGTCGTTGAAACTATGCACAATGTGTACTTGGGCGTAGCTAAGCAACATACCATGCTGTTGCTGGATGGAAAATCAAGTGAACCTTGGTATCGAGGAAACCCGAGATCGTTGAGGAAGATTAATTCGCGATTAAAAAAGATTCGACCGCCTAGTAGAATTTCAAGGAAACCACGACTGATGGAAACTATGAAACAGTGGAAGGTTTCTGAATGGCGAAACTGGCTCCTCTACTATTCTGTGCCGTGCTTGGAGGGGATAATTCGGGCAGAAGATCTCAAGCACGTTGCGTTAATTTCTGGAGCGTCGTATAAGCACGGTCTTTGCTTACGGAGAATGCACAACGGTTTCAACAGACGTTCGGTGAAGAAAACATGACATTTAACGTTCATATCCTTACTTATTTGACGGACACAGTGGAAAATTGTAGACCAATCTGGGCCCATAGCGCGTTTCCGTTTGAATTGTTCAATAACAAAATTATTGACTCCGTAAAGGGTCCACAAGCAAGGCCACTGCAAATTGCAACGAGATTTTTGCTCCATCGATTTATCGAAATGTTCGTGCACAATTCAACAATCACACTCGCAAGAAGAATGAGAATCCATTCTATCTTGCGAGCTGGAAAAAAGAGACGAACCCCTCTATTCGATGTACCACGATGCTATACTGACGTGAGAAGAATTGGGACTTGTTACCAGAGTTCACCGTCTAATTGGCAATCCGAAATACTACAAGCCGCAAATTATCGACCCGATAACCTCACATTTTTTAAGCGAGCAATAATAAAGGGCATTGAATACAGATGCCGTGAAGAGAAGGAGGAAACGCTGTTTTGCAATAAATTTATTTATATCGCGAACATTGGCTTTGTTGAAATTTTGAAAATATTTCACTTTCCTCACAACGGAGATGTTGTGTGGGGGCTCTTCATCGAAGAGCTCACTGATGTCGGAAACTCTTTTGAAACTCGGCACATCATAAACGTCGCATCCACATCACACTGGTTATTCATAAAGATCGCCGAAATAGAAGCACCAGCTATATTAATGACTTTACGACCGAACATTTGTCACGCTGTAAGAATGCCCAATATTTGGGAAGCCGATTAAATAGAACACGATATAATCGCATGCCTCCAATGGACAAGTGGTACAACGGGAAGAACCAAGCTTACAATTAGCACTTGACCGGTAAACACACAGGGATACTAAAAACGTATTTGCGAAAAAAACAGTTTCCTCCATTAATTGCACCGAACATCTAAAAAATGTCGATCTACAAAAAAATATTCGTAATTGCACACCATATATGAGGAAACCCGAAAAATATAGTGACGATACAATACACAAATCAATTATAAACAAAATATTATTATAAGCATGGTGTCCGTTACATTTCATCAAATATCATATTTTGTAAACAATTTTTAAAAACACAAAAAATGTAAAGAAACAGAAAAAAAAGTGATAACATTAGGTAATCGATATATTTGGTAGCGTAACAACTCACGTTGTTACGCTACCAAAAAAGGTATAAATAAAACTACGATTTAGCGGTATATGTACCGCCATCGATTCGTTAATATCCACATTACAATCCCAATTACAGGTACACAGATCTTTAATTGACGACCACTTTTGCAGTCACGTTAAATCGCGGCTGAAGTTGTATTTCGAATTTCCAACCATCTTCCTAACCACTTTTCCAACTCGAGGTAATCACGGGTAGTAGTTAGAAACACGGTTAGAAAGTCGGCAGAATTTTGTCCAATTCCAACCATCCGAAAAATCTAACCGTAATCCAGGGGTTATGTAAACTGCCAGGGAAAAGATATACATAGTATTTGAATTTTACCGGCAGGCTGCATTGTTTCGGAAGTAGGCAAGATAATAATCTAACTTATCGACAGAAGATGTGCGTTGCCATTTGTTGGGACGTAACACCTTGTCCGCCCATCGATTAGTATGGATATTTCAAATCCTCCGATGTACAATTTTCGATAACCTGTCGAACAAACATAGAACATTAATATTTAGTTGATAAAATTATGGGAAATGAGAGATGTAAGCTACATACCTTTTCCGCAGATTGCTCATGATGTGGTATGTAGAAAATTATGCGCAGGATTATTTTCGATAACGTCAAGCTCGAGCGGGTATGGCATCCTGATTTAATTCTCCATCCTGATTTAATTCTGTGCGTTGTATTGAAACAGCTGATTCGTAGCTGCTCGGGAAGTTGCCTTTACGCTCGACCTTTACGCTCGATTTTGAATTTCCATCTTCAGGTCACACTGGCAGAAAGTATATTGCTTCTTTCCAAGAAACTATCAACGATCAAACGATGAAACTTGGCATACTTCAGTCTCAAACGACGATTAAACGATAGCACAAGGAAAAAGTCGAAAAATATAACAATGGAAGTACCAACGTTCACCAGTACAATTTACTAGACCAGACTTGGCGAAAGTAATTTGGATTTTGTGCAAAAACTATTAACGATCAAACGATTATTTTTAACGATCAAACGTTATCAAACGACGGCCTAACGTATGGAGCCTATATGAGGAGACCGAACATAATACGTTGCCGCTCAAAAAGATGGTCACACTTTTCGGTCCTGAACCGGTTTCACTTCTGGCCACCCAAAGCGTTGTCGGCGGAAATACGCTTTTTTTTAGCGTGTGTTGGTCGTGTTTATACGCAATCGCGCATTGTGTATGTTTACTGAACACGTATAACGTGACACACGGATTACTGTGTTTATTTCATATCGAAGATTTGTTTCTCCGACACGAATCTACCAATTCATACATCAAACACCGTGTTTAACCCTAAAAAGATAATCTTATTTTATCTTATTTTATATTATATATTATTTATATCTAAGGAGCGCAGTGGCTGAGTGGATAGGGCGCTGGGTTCGCACTCAGCGGACCCGGGTTCGATTCACGCAGCCGACACCAATGGGAAAAGAAATTTTTCTGTGTTTATTCTGCAATCCTGGCGGTTCGGATTCCACCAAAACAAACGTCCAAAAAAGACCTCGCTGTGATGAGTGGGAGGTCGGTGCTCGGCTTTGGTGCTCCCGCAAGGCGGTTCTCATCGCGCGGATGGTGACGCCTTGGTCGAGCATGGGCCGCCCATATTATCACAGATGAGGAGTTTGGTTTGGGTTTGGTTTACTCGCATTGACACTGGAGGAGACTAGGTAGGCACCGACCTGTATCGACGGAGGTTTTCTGCAGTTTCCCTCCGTCCGTGGCAAATGCGATACAGGGAGGATATGGGAAATGCGAAACGGCTGCAGCCGTGGTCGCGAATAAGAGTCTCGGAGGAAGGAAAAAGTAGAAGTGTGTAAATACCCGAAGAGAGTATACACGGTAAACTCCCAAAGAAGGGTACTCTAACTAACTAACTAACTATTTATATTATTATTATAGTCTTATTTTATATTATAATCGTTATTTTACACTATCGACAAGATAAACAGGCGCGTGCGTTTCGGAGACGCACGTTATCTGTGTAGGATTCAATCCACGTGCTTTTTTATTTCAGAAAAATGAGAAAATTGTGTTCCTATCCTGGGTGCTCTTCAGGATCGGCAAGAGACGTGCGTAAGGATAAGGCTGAGGGCAAGAGGAAAACATTTTTCAGCTTCCCAAAGGTAAAGATAAAGCTAGAAATAAAGATAATCAAGAACCAAAGAAATTAAATTAAATTAATAATACAAATCTGCTTTATTTCTAGGATCCAGTACGCCGTATGCAATGGCAGAATGCCCTCCAGCGAGACTCACCAATAAAGGAGAATGAAGTTCTATGCGAGCTTCATTTTTTAGAGGAGGACATTCTACGATAGCACAGTGTTCCTATTTGCCAGGAATATACTTTCACATTGGACAAAAAGATCATATTTTTAAAGCGAACTGCTGTTCCACAAATCTATGACCAGGTACAAATTTCTACGCATTTCACTCTTTTAGACATTTTTATAATCATGAATTCAATTTTATTAGCAAATCGTACAAGACGTAAAGATGGAGACCTCGGTGCCGAAAGTACAAGGCATGTTGGTTATGACGGAACAACCAACATTGGTACTCGAAGAATCCCCAGCGCATCAAGTATCGTTGAAGGATGAACCGTGGAATGACAATCCATTGAAGGATAAACCGTGGAATGACGATCCATTGAAGGATGAACCGTGGAATGACGATCTATTGAAGGATGGACCATCTAATGACGATCCATTGAAGGATGAACCATGCACTGATGCAAAGGTTCAAACGTAATGGGAGGAGAAATGTTATCAGCACTACTGAATACCAACAATGTTGAAACAAAAGTAGCGGGGAAAAACGAATTTGGGCGACTCTTAGAGAGCTTCGTGGAGAGCGACGATAACAACAACAACATTCTTACGGGCGTGGGTTCCTCGGATAGCAACATTTCAGAATCGCCACTTCAATCACGATATGTTCTATCGTATATGGCCGGTTACATCGTACGGAAAGCCCTAAAATGGACATCATGCTCGGAATGTTTGGCATCCCTCGAAGAACCCGAAGAAGCAGAATCGGAGGACAACAGCATGATTCGCATTTTAACCAAAGGATCACTGAAATATCCGTCCGATCGTCTTCGAGCTCTAGTAATGCACATCGAAAAAACCATCCTCTCAATCCTGCAAGGAAATTCCATTGAAGCTGATACATTTTTCCATATCTGCTATCAGCTTCAAGAGGGCAAAATTCCACATGTGGGTTGCCCTGCGCATAGCAAAGAACTGACAAAATGTTCGATCAGTTTCTATCTGATTATGCGCGCTAATTGTATTAGCAAAGCCGCTAACGCGAGTCGAGTTGCGCAACGGCAAAAAACAATAGAAGCTCGGAAGGATGCGAAATTGTAGATCAAAAGGAGACCACAGAGGAGAGAGGATCAGACATGAAAAAGTATAATTTTTTAAAACACGATGTTATTCGATAAGTTAGAAAATATTCGATACGTTAGTAGTAAGTTAGAAAATAGTTTCAATAAAAAAATTTGATGAAACAAAAGTCTTTCTGTTTTTATTACTTGTTGTTTAATTCATTAAGCTTAAGGTAGTTGCGTCGTTTTCTTTCTTTTTTTTAGGATTTCCTATTTAGGATTTCGTTAAAAATTTGCACAAACGTTTGATATGATCGACGTCCTCCAGGGAGGTTGCCTTACGATGTCGATTAGGGTTTGGTTTCACGGTTTTTCTTTCATTGCCTGCTGTAAATTTAAATCAACGGGTTGATTTAAATAATCCATTTAAATCAACCCGCGCTCATGCATGTACACAACGTTTGTGTCTCTTAGTTTGGCTGTTGTCTGTCGGCAGCGCCGCCATCGGAATTACTATATGGCAGAAAAGTGTGACCACCTTTGCATTACGGAGTTCGGTCTCCTCATATAGGCTCCATATAGCCTAACGATTCGTAAAAAAAAAGTTAAAAAAGTTAAAGTCGGTCGGCCAACTTTATGCAGCCATATTCCTTCTCTGAATTCGTTGATCAGGGTGAGAATTATAATTAGGTTATGAATAATTAAAATTCATATTGAATATCAGTAATGATATTTTCACTACCTTTTTTATCTTTATTGAAAAATGTGAGGAAATACGTTAGTTATACATGATAAACCCTCTTAACATGGGCTTTGCGCTTCCATCAACTCCTCTACCGTCTGACATTTCTAACCACACTTTGTTCACATGATTGTCGCTGCATGTCACCGAGCACAAAGCTTGGTAGAATTGTGATATGTAAATATAAATTGTTGAACTGGCGTTGACTTGTGTGTGTGGATCATTCCAGAACGATGTCACTGATACATTTCGAGAGCTCCTGCGTCAAGGATGCGGAGAGACAAGCATGTAGAGAAGCACGGGAGAGACTCTTGACGGATGTAAGTTTGTTGTGAATTTTAGTGTAACAGTTGACTGACATCATCAAACAAAAATACGAAACGCTGCATGAATCCATTTATGAATGTAACGAGAGACGGTTGCAGTTTTCTTGAACAACTGTTTTGAAAGATTCTCAACGTTTCTTCCTGCAGTAAAATTGTATGCTCTACCAATCGATTGCTTTACACAAGCAATTAGAAATTTTTCATTTCCATCGAAAAATGGTGAAGAAAATATTCAGGCTGGCTGATTTTCTCCTATGTTAAGATGATGTTCATCACATTTGGTTGATTATTAAAAATGTAATCGAGTTTCGTCCCCGACTATTTTGGACAAAACATGAGAATGAGATAGTGGGTCCAATTATTTTGCAAGGCATTCATCTTATTTTTTGCCCAGAAAGTTAATGGTTCGGGACAGAAATTTGGGGCAAGGAAATAAAGCTGCCTGTTTTGCACTAATGGTCATTCGGTTGATGCTGCCTCACTTTAAGAGTCAGTGTAAGAGACGACGAGTGCTTCGAAATTGCGATCCGCATTTTCCCTGGAACTGAGCAACCAATAGCGTTAAAGTTTTGAGGGTATCTAGAGAATTATGCCAAAAAGTGGGTAAGAGTTTTTTTTCCAGAATTGTTGCCATAATTCCCTCTAAATTTTAACCCAGCGCGGTTCATTGGCCCCATGGTCGCATAAATAGTGGGAAAATCCCAAGTGAAATTTCAGGTTGGCCAATGCACTTATGCATTGGCCAATGCACTTATGCATTGGCCAACCTACAATTCTTTCCTGTCAGTTTTATTACATCAGAGAATTTACGAACCATTATACAATCCTTTTCCAAATATCATCTGAACAGGTAATATTTTGAACAAGAAATGAGATTAACGAATTGCAGAATTGTGATGTCCATTCCCTTTTCTCATTTTCTATCCGGAAGTTAAATGAACGAGTCCATTGTGGCATAGGGTCAGTCAGTAAAAGATGCGTGGCATCCTCGAGTAAATACAAATTATAATGCAATGTTCAAGCAAGTTCTGCATTCCATGAAAATTCATTTTTCCCAGGAGACATGCTACACCTTAGAAAATCGTTGTCTAAAACATATACTTTTGTGCTTCTGAGACTTATTCGAAATTGGCATCATATTAAAAATAATATTTTTAGGCTGAAGCTGCTTATCATAGAAAGCAAGCACAAACTCAAATAGCTAAGGAACGAGGCGATGGTCGGTGGATGTTGCCTTCAATAGAGGAAAAACTCTTGTCTAACAAATCACCAAAGAAGAAGAAAAAGAAAGAAAAGAAAGTCTGCAGACCAAAGAAAAAGAAAAGAAAATACAGAGAGTCCAGTTCGGGAAGTGTATGTTGTAAAATGTATATTAATTTTTGGAATTGTAGAGTATCGGTAAAATTTGTTAGCCCGGCAAGAAAAGGGAAAGGTTGCATCCTGTTAAGAACAAAAAGTGAGATTCGAAATACGTAAGACTCAGTTGAATAGGTTTATGTTACATTGTTATTTTTCAATGATATTATAATTTGCTTTTCATTCTGCAGGAACCCTCCAACGAGGAGACCGAAGAATGGGTTGAAAAAGATGTCGAGATAATGGAAAAGTTAAAATCTTCAAAAATAGAAAAGTCTTTCCCTGAGAAACCTCGGGAACGTGACGAATGGATGAGTTTCCCTGGTTCCTTTCTGTGCTCCTCACGAGATGAGAAGCAAAGGACAAAGGAGAATAATAAAAAGGCCAAATACACGTGTATATTGGACGAGCCAGGTCAGAGTACCAGAGAATTAAATCCTTACTGGAAAGACGGAGGAATGGGACTGCCAGAACAAGACGAGTGCCAACATAACCGATCACCACTAATAGACGCTGCCTGGCTGAAGAAGAGTCTTTACCGAGCGCATGAACAAGCCAAAGAGGAAGGAAAGAGCATTGAGGAAATTGCTGCTCAGAGATGGGGTGTTAGTCTAATCACTTATAGCGAATTAGATCGAGTATGACAGGCTCAGACTACTTTAAAGATGATTCGTAAACTCTTTTGTGCAATGCCACGGATCGGATGAAAACGTACCTTGGGCAATACAGAATTTTTGCAAGAAAACACTGAAATACATATCCGCCCGTTTATTTCAATCATGTCGGAGAATTTGTAAATCACGTTTTGCTATGTCTTTTGCATGCTCGAGCCAAACTTATCGTACCCACCATTTGATGACCCCCTGCGAACTATGCAACTTTTGTTTTCAAAGTTTTTTTTCTAAGTCCGATATCTGAGGAAATATTTTTACTGGTGAAAGTTGTTCTCTCACTCTGTATATTGATGTAAAGACGTTATATGTAGTTCATTCGTAGTTCGTTTGTATTTATGTCGGTGAATTTTTAAGTCTTTGATTAATCAATTTCATACGTATTCTCGTAAACATTCTTGAAATCAAAAGTTTGAGAATGAAGCAAATATTGCTTGAATTATAAAATATATTTGGAGAGAGCACCGATAATATTTCATAATAAACTTTGAACTTTACTTTAATTGGGTGAAAATCGAAAGGTATTACCAAAGGCATTTTAAGATCTTTGTCTCGTGCCTGTTTCCTTCTTTTTGGTATAAACAAAATATTTACGTTCCAAAAAATACCGTTTTTTGTTTGTTTAGTTTTAACGAAGGAACAGGCATTTGACGCAATCTTGCGATCCACGCCGCACTTGTGAAATTAAACATCTCCATCAACAGTCGATAATTGTTTGATCGTTAATTAATTGTAAAATGTCCATAAAGCTCACATAGGCATAATAATAACGTTTTATTCCATTACGTTCTGAAATGAGTATCGACCTATAGCGTTATCAAATTATAGTCCCTGGATGCTATTCACTCAATGATCAAGAAAGCCGAGGCTAATTCGAGAGTGAGGTACGGGTCCAGAACAAATTGGAGAATGAACGAAGATCCGACCTCATCGCACTTCAGTAGAGATTACAATGATGATGAGAAAAGAAGTCATAAACGAGACAACAGGAAAAGTCGCGGGAAACATCGAACGAGTAGTCCGCATTGTGGTGAACGATCGGAGCATCAAGAAGGTCGTAGACAAAGATCGCGCAACCGCGAACAGATGGGACAAATTTCGAATCATGAAAACGGTGGACGATTCTCTGACAGACGAAAAAAAATGGCTTTCATGAAGCCCAATGAGACCAATCCTTCGTCGGTTACGACCTCCGCTAAATCTTCTTCGACTGCTAAGAGGTGGCAAAAACCGGAAATAAAGGAGAAAATTGTCGAACAAGAGAGGAATTTGGACAGATTGGCATCCGTTCGAGAGCGAATAGAGAAATCGGCAAGCGGTCGAAGCGATGCAGAGCACGAGGAGAAGGGAAAGGGAGATGCCCAGGATCAGAAAATGGTAACTGGAGTATTAACAACCGAGGCGGAGATGAATTCTTTAGGAGCAAAGATCGTAAAAGCAGAAATAATAGGCGATACGGTGAGATTCTTGTAGAAAAACATTATCTTTCTAAAAAATAAAATCTTACTACTCAAATGAACGCTATTTTTTGTATCTTCGATGGATTCGTTATTTACAATAATGATTGTTTTGTTCAGCCTGAACAACCGATTTGACTATTCTTTATCAGCGAAATCTTCACTTGTCGTATTATCTAGGAACTAGCAACGAAACTCAAAGCAAAGTTGGAACTGGCGAGGAAAGCGCATAACAATCAGCTGGCTATTCCCCGCGAAAGGAAACCCGTGGAGGAAGAGAGTATTATCTTAACGAGTATAAACGCCAAGGGCATGGCGAGGCCTTTGGAACCAAGAAGTCTCTACAAGGAATCCTCTGGAGGTCGGAGGAAAGGCAAAACGGTGGATACGCACGAGTCTGGCAAGCGAGTTCGTTATTTCGCCGACGATGATAAATTCACTTTGCAAGCAATGGTAAATAAAAGGATCTCAAATTTTTCATTTTTTAATCATCTTTAACAATGTATAACGGAGCTATTTGTAATTTTCATGATTTTGTTTCGATCACTGCATATCAACATACAAATTTCAGTTTCAACGTGAAAAAAGTCGAACTTCGACAGAGAATAATGCAAGTTTTATCAAAATGTCTTCCAAGGTAGGCAATTTTTATTTCGACCAACTAGATTATCCTGACGTTTTTTGTTCTGTAATGAGCTCTAAAGAAATCGGTAATTACTCGCGCAGTCTATGGATATGGATGAGCTGTTCGAGCAGCGCATAACGCGACAAGATTTAGTCGCGAAACAGGACGCTCGAGATCGTACGCGAGCGATAAGAGATCATAAACAGCTCGAAAAGACTCTGGACAATTGTCGATTATGTTTCGACTCTAAGGCAATGCTAAAGCACCTTATCGTCGCAATGGGAGCGAAAACGTACGTCAGCCTACCATCGCATGTATCTCTGACTGCGGGACATTGTATACTGGCGCCGATTCATCACGTATTGTGTCAGACCCAAATGGATGAAGACGTTTGGGAAGAGTTTCAGGTAACGACAGAAAGGAATTGGCTAGCTCTCTAGCTATTTTCCGTTCCAATGTACGGATAATAAAGTAGTTAGCCAAGTACTCTAGTCCTTTTTCGCCGGTACGCTTTGTTTGGAAGCGGCACACGTTATTTTCGCACAATGATTGTTCCCCGTTCTCTATATCGAGGGCATTTTCAGTGAAGTCGGCCACTTTTCATTTCATAAGTTAGAAAATATGTTTCGCATTATAATTCGCAATATCTCTTGAGGGTATTTACTAACGATTTCGTATCCACTTCGGGGTTATAACTGTTTTTTTTTTCATATCTTTGGAAAATCATAAATGATAAGAAAATATGATACCAATAAATATGTTGAACTTTTTCCGTAACTTTTGGATACCAAATCGATTTTTACTTCAACTCGCTTTTTAACGGGGTTGTAGATAAAAGACTAAATTATTTTGACTCGTTCAATGGGAGTTGGATTGTGCTATGAATTTTACAAGTACCTTTGCAATGTATGCAAAATCCATGAAAATAATTATGGAATGGCCATAAAACGGAAAATTTTCTGTGCCTTACACAGTCTATCTTGCATCGTTAGAGTTTTTATTGGACAATTTTCCGAGAGAATTGTTTTCTTTTCGATAAAATCATCGATTATCTGTACATCATTTGTTGTTTGTGGAATGTAATTCACATATCAATTGTGTATTCGCATACTCAGATGTATTGGATCGGATTTTTTTTAACGTTCATTCTTTATAAGAGATGATTTTTACAAGTAAACGATAATTAGTGGTATATCTTAAAGACTAAACTCAACTGTTTGTTTGGAAATTTTGTTATACTTTACCCTTTCTTAGGTATCTAAAGGCGATAATCAATAAATTATTCGAAGGTGGATAACAAAAATCGCGAATATACTATTATCTGTACTGTACCAGACAAATTGAGTATTGTCAGGTATCATGCGCACTGAAAAAAACAAACCGAACAATAATACAAATCATCCGAAATTGCTATGAATCAGCGAATGTGTTAAGCTGGTATCAGACAGTTCATTTTTCGTTCACTTCTGTCTTTCATTCGGCATATTTCACTCGAAATGAATCATCTCAACACATAATGAATCAAAAGTGAAGAATGAATTCATTAGTAAAAAGATCCAACGTTCTTGGATTTGGACATTCGGCATCATTCACTCCGCGCTCCGAGTGAACGAAAAGTGAAACGTCTGAACATGGAGAGAACGTTCAGTCGGGCTCGGCCAACTGGCTTCGCGTCTTGTAGTGGACAGTGCAAAACTTCACTCGCCGACAGATACCAGAAAATGAGCGAATAAACGTTCATTTCTATGTAATTTGGTTTGTGTCGTATGAACGCGGGACGAATGAAAAAAGCATCTTTCACCTGGAGTGAACCGTCTGATACCAGCTTTACTTTCAATTACAATGTATTATTAAATTATTTTCCTGTCAGAACTTCAAGAAAGCATTGACGAAGATGTTTATGGACAGAAAAGAATTTCCCGTGTTCTTCGAAATGTCGGTCGGTCAGCACAGATTTCCTCACATGCACGTGGAATGTATACCATTGCCCAACGGAGTCGGAAGTATGGCACCGATTTATTTCAAGGCAAGTATCAGCAGGGAATCGTTTCCGCGATTAGCCACGTCGATTTTTCGGCAAATGGAATATTTCAAATTTTACTATTTGGATCGATGTCTATCGAATGCATCAGAAGAAGTGGGGCGTGGTTCGAATTATTGTTAACGCATTAACTAAACGTTTTAAATATTTTTTTTATTTCAGAAAGCCCTTATGGAATGTGAGACAGAATGGTCCACCAATAAGAAAGTCGTCGATCTGAGCAACAGAGACGTCCGCCAAGCCATACCGAAAGGTCTGCCGTACTTTGCGGTAAACTTCGGCAATCATGGAGGTTTCGCTCATGTGATAGAGGACGAGAAACTGTTTCCACAAAACTTCGCTCAAGAGATAATTGGCGGTATATTAGATGTCGATCACAGTTTTTGGCGTAAGCCAGGACGAGAGAATTTCGATCAGCAGAGAAGAAAAGTTTTGGAGTTTGCAGTTATGTGGAAGGCGTACGATTTCACGACGACTAGCGATGATTAGGTTGATGAAGTTGACGAAAGTAAAAATGGTACATTATTTACAACGAATGAAAAATCGTTCAATAGAAAGTAAATAAAATAGTGTAAAACCCCTTTGTTTCGTCACTGATATGAAACTAAAAAAAATTAAATTTCATAGTAAATTTATACACGGATTGTAACTATGTATCCTTGATGAATGCAAGATAGATAATAATGGCTGACATCGCTTTATTTTCTCTGAAACGATGAACATTTATGAAAAGCGAAAAAAATCACCTTGTACTCTGCTGAAAGCCGAATAGGACGATGCTTTCGTTTTGTCGAAAATCGCAATCGGGTACAGTAAAATGTAGCGACGCGACCTATTTTTTTAATCAATGGGTCTAGAGATCGGGCCAAATTCAAACATCTCTGCTTAAAATGTCCTACCAGTGATATCCACATGGAAAAATAAATCGTGGGCGTTCCGTGTCTGGTTGTATAATTGCCACAATTACGCGTAATTTTTCATAATGAGTTCAGGGTAGTCAGAGTTAAAAAAGCTTTCTTTTGTGATGTTTTTAAAAGAAAAGTATCGTTTGAACTTAAAATCCTTCGATAAGGCAATCGTATATTAATAGAAAATAATCCTTTGAAAATGTAGGTTTGAAAAAAATACGATCATTTCGCGACGTAAATTTACTTTTAATGTATGATCCGAGATTCATGAAGTTGCACTTCATGATCTTTGGCCTATTCATCCTTTCTCGTACTCGGATGAATCTCACTTGCCACGTGGGTGAATGCGCGATCGAATAGCTTGAACCGTTCTTCATTGGCCTCAACACAAAAATTCTAGCAGTTGGGTATATCCTAATGAGTGAGATTTCAGTGTGATCAATCATATGGTGGTATTTAATCTCTCATTGTTATTTAGCGCGAATTCACCCAAGCAACAATTCAGCAATTTATCTAATTCAACTTTTGTCAACTTTTGTTGACATCACCGATTTATGCTTGTACTCGTTCAGTTTCTTTACGGCTTACGCTACTCGCCACGTGCCCCAGAAGTCGGCACTTCTCGGGCACTGCTCGCCCTGATGGCATTTGTTCGTCGAAATCTTGTAGCACTGCCTGTGTTTCGTTTGTCACAGTTTTTATTGCACTCAGTTTTTCCTGATTGCTGAGTGCTTTCCTGAATGAGAGCTCCAATGCCTCAGAGTAGTATATACTTTCTCGGCATTTACAAGTTCGTTAAAGAGTAAAACACCCAATAGTCAGCCTTTTAAAGCAAATCTCAAGATTCGAGTACTGCCGTATGAATAAAAAAATACATGACAAAACATAATATAGTGTCAAATGAAAAATTATTTATTAAACGTTGGTAAAAAATTTATCTTAAACGAAAAGAATTATACGAAACCTTAAAAAAACAATATTTATAATAATATAACAAGATTTTCCTCAGTGCTCAGTCGCTCAGTACTAATAGTCAACCTCACAGAGCCCTATAGTCAGCCAACTACATTACTATTACACTTTTGGTATCCAAAAGTCCTATGAATCTACTATGCCTTCATAAAGGTTGCCGACAAATTTAGTACATTTTAAATGGTACCATGAGCGACGAGTATCACAGCCCATATTTTTCAAGTCATTTTCCTCTGTGTCTGCTACCATTTCTTCTTCACATTCTCGGCATCTTATTCTAATAGTTGTCGAGTTAGCAACTTTTTATTTGCAAGCTTCTTGATTTTTTATACTAATTTTAAAGAGTCTTTCTAGTTTTCGTTTCTGTATCTCTTTTTCTTTTTTCTGTAACTTGTGCTCTGTACAGTTTTCATAGTAAAATATTGCTCTTTCCATTTTTTCATGTTTTCTTGTTCAATTTTTCTTCATTCATCTGATCATATAGCTCCAATTCGTCAATTAATCGTTTTTGTTTTCTCGTTTTTAATCGGAGGACTTTTCGAAATCGTTTCTAAAGACAGATATTTCCCGATTCTATCGAGATTATTGACGAAACATTGTTATTATCAATATTAACCCTTTGCCCTACAACCACGTGTGAGACTCGTGGTCAGGTATTCGGGTCAAAACTGATTATTACGTGCCTGGCTCGTGGTACGTCGGCCGGGTCAAACGTAAATATTACGTGCCTGGCTCATGGTACGTCGGCCGGGTCAAACGTAAATATCACGTACGACGCTCGTGGTTTGTGAGTACCGTTCAAGCTAGTTGTGAGTAGCGTTCAAGCTCCGAAATCGCTTGAACGAGTCCCGCTTATTGTTTTTTTTACTTTTGTTTTTTAAAAATATTATATGTATATATATTTTTAACACTGGTCATATTCTTTCAGATATATTACAATTCAAAGGTAATACAATGAAAAAATACGTGTATTTGCATAAACTTTCATTGAAATTCCAATGTTATTTGGCTGTTTACTAATTTGTATTACTACAACAAATATTATATTTATAATTATCGACAAGCAAACGATCAAATGCATAAAGTTTTCCTGTCATGATTTGATAAATCTCTGATATCTGCAATCCGGGTACGGTAACGAGAACTGCTTTGCATCTGGACGCTTCGACCTGCATACCCAGGTTTAAAAGGTTAAGAGGAGGGCCAGGATTGAATAGACAGCAGCTATAAGGGATTTCGCAAATCACGACAGGCGTATATCTTCAGAAAAACTTTATGCGTTTGGTCGTTTACTTTTCGATAATCATAAATATAATATTTCTTGTAATAATAAAAATTAGTAAACAGCGAAATAACATTGCAAATTCAATACAATTTCAAGCAAATACACGTATTATTTCATTATATTACCTTTGAATTGTAATATATATGAACAAATGTGTTAAAAAAAATATATAAAAAAAAACCGGGTGCGTGGCCGCCACGCACGTTAAAATTGAAACTTCTGTAGTTGCCAATAAGTTGAGAGTTTAGGTGAGGAAGGTAGAGGGTTAAAATGGGGAAACCAGGTTTCGTAGCTGCCGCAACGTGGAGCCAGGCGGGAGTCTGAGGGTATTGAACCCTCGAGAATACGTTGAGATGGTAGGCTATTCGGTTCGTGCTTTTCGGCACGCCGATTCTGTCGTCGCTGATATGTGGGAGGCCGTCTGCGAGGCATGCAGGATGGCCTATAAAACAATCAAACAATGCTATGGATTGCTATAGATAGCGTTGTACGGTAAGCTTCGTTCGGTTAGAGCTTTTCGGCGCATTCTCTCTCTGAATTCTAATTCAGTGAGCGTAGGTAGCCAGTCGCCTGCCTGGCAGGTGGTTCAGTAGTGGTCAACTAAAAGTAATGGCAAACAATTCCCAGTCATACAGACACATTGTCCCGAAGCTCGGCCATGAAGATGCCGCCTATCATACATACCAATTAAAACAACAACGAGCCTACAGAGTCGTAATCAGATTCCTCCACCCCTCGCTTCCTCCTAGCGAAATCCAAGATGCAATAGAGGGATTTGGGCACCAAATACGCAATGTAAGAACCATAAGGCACTGGCAAACCAACGAACCCCTACCATTATTCTTTGTAGATCTAAAACTAAATCTAAATAACAACGATATTTATAAACTCGACCTACTACTAAACACCAAGAATCCAAATCGAACCACCAACAAAAAATAAAACAATAGTACAGTGCACTAGGCTGCGTAAAGTTGGCCGACCGACTTTGACTTTTTCAACTTTTTTTTTTACGAATCGTTTGATCGTCGTTTGATACCGTTTGATCGTTAAAAATAATCGTTTGATCGTTAATAGTTTTTTCACAAAATCGAAAAAAAATTGACCGTAAAGTTGGCCGACCGACTTTGACTTTTTTAACTTTTTTTTTTACGAATCGTTACGCCGTCGTTTGGTGACGTTTGATTGTTAAAAAGAATCGTTTGATCGTTAATAGTTTGTTCACAAAATCCAATTTACTTGCGCCAAGTCTGGCCTAGTGACTTTTTACTGGTGAACGTTGGTACATCCAGTTGTTATATTTTTCGACTTTTTCAACTCTTTCCATTTGCTATCGTTTGATCGTCGTTTGATACTAACGTGTGCCAAGTTTCGTCGTTTGATCGTTGATAGTTTCTCGGAAAAATGAAATTCAAAATCGAGCGTAAAGATAGCAGACGACTTTTTTGTTTATCAACTTTTTCAACTTTTTTCTTTTGATATCGTTTGATCGTCGTTTGATACTAATGTATGCCAAGTTTCGTCGTTTGATCGTTGATAGTTGCTTGGGAAAACGCTATTTACTTACTCCCAGTGACCTGAAGTTGGAAATTCAAAATCGAGCGTAAAGGTAGCTGGCCATTTCTCGAGGCAGCTACGAATCAGCTGATTCAGTACAACGCACAGCTAGTAATTCTCCGCGTATTCGATGATTTGGAAGCATTCAAAGTTTTTTAGTAATGCAAAAACATTTGATAGAGTAAAAAGGAATAAATTTATTGAATCATTGATTGAGTACATTGATTAATTAAATATGCCAGTGCCTTCCGGATTGTGTGGTCACCAGCAAGACGTCGAGAAAGCAAGTCTTTCGGGATATTAATTGTACAAAGAAAATAAATCCATTACATACACGTTATAAAAGACTTCTTTATCAAAGAAAAAAAACCTGTCTAATACTAAATTTTCAGGGAAGGTAAGTTGAAAATTGAAATACATTAAATAATTTTTTTTATTTTGACTCGTAGTACACCAAATATTATCGCAGATTCGTGGCAACCTGTGGAAAAAACAGAACATTAGTTATATTAATTTAAATTATGAAAGACATACCTATCTAAAGAACACAAAAAGTCAAACGAACCTGCCAGTTTGCCTAAGCTGTAATATGTAGAAAGCTATCGTACGATAATCCTCAACGACGTCAAGCTCCTGCGAAGTCGATATCGCACGACGAGAAAGTTGCCTCTCCTATCCGATACTCTTTGTCCGCCCATCGATTACTATAGATGTTTCTAATCTTCCGATGTACATTTTCGATAACCTGTCGAACAAAAATCGAACATTAGTAGTTAGTTGATCAAATTATGGGAAGTGAAAGCTGTAAGATACATACCTTTTCCACAGCTTGCTCATGATTTGGCGTGTAGAAAATTATGCGCAGGATAATCTTCGACGACGTCAAGCCCGTGCGGAGTCGAACCATTCTCTTTTATGGCAACCCAGAGAATGGCTTATACATAATAGTTAACAATTCGTTTATAAGACCGGAGTGTTGAATTGAACCCGAATACTATACAGACAATGATTACGAACCATTCTCTTTTCTGGCAACCCAGAGAATGGCTTATACATAATAGTTAACAATTCGTTTATAAGACCGGAGTATTGAATTGTTGTTAATAAAAAATGTTGAAGCAAGTCGGGGATTTGACAACCAAGTTTTCGCGGGGTTCGTATGTGCCCCTACTCTTCACTGAACAATTTATTCCGTGCGATGCGATTCGGTACGTGCTGTCATACGTGTCGTAATATACGTTTATCATTATGCATATTTATGGGGGGTTGCACGCCAAATCGGACACCATTTAGCTTTTTCATCTCCTATTTTGTTAAAGTTTTTTATGTTCTAGTATTGATTGAAAGAGATTTCCATGATGATTTTCAATTTTTTTTATCGAACCGTTTTCATGATATCGATTTTTCAACATTACGTTAATTTTTTTTTAAACGTCCATAACTTTATGAAAAATGGGCCAAATAGGACGTTTTTTAAAAATTTTTTTTTTAAATGCACTTTTGATAAAAATAAATATTAAAATAATTAATATAAAATAGATATATCTTATTTCATAAATAACAATGCCGGTGAGCCTGAAAAAAAGATTAATATTTATTTTCAACGCGGATGACTATAATATGGAAATGGAAAAATCGAAAAAATAGATCCCATCGTTATCCTATTATTTACTTAGTCTTACAAGTTACGGTATATATGACAATGTTTTACAAAAAAATTTCAAGAAAATCGATCAGTACGTGTTTTTTTGTAAATCAACAATTTATATTTCAAACTTGAAAATCTTGTAGAAATACGGTTTGAAAATTTGTTTCGATCTTTTTTATCAAAAGTGCGATTAAAAAGAACAATTTAAAAAAAAGTCCGATTTGGCCCATGTTTCGCCAAGTTATGGACGTTTAAAAAAAATAATGTAATTTTTGAAAAATCGATGTGTTGAAAATGGCTCGACAATTTTTGTTTAAAAAACCGTGGAGGCCTCTAGTAACCAATATCCCTTATAGATATTACGTTTTTACTGCTATGTGCGAGCCATTTGCTCAATCCCGAGGTCAGAGAATGATTCATAAACTTTTCAGGCTAGTCGGAGTTGTTGCGTACCAACAACGTGGCACTGGATTTCGTATTGTCGACGGTTGAATGGACGATGGGAACGATACGATGACCTCGATTCGAAAATCAAAAGTAGCTCCGAGGAAACGGAAATTAAACCGCACTTGGTCGTATATGTACGCCAGTATTGAAGAGTTCAATTTTTCGTCAATTTTTCAAAGTAATTTTCGAATTGCGTCGTATTGGTCCAATACAGGGTTGACGTCGCCAACGTTACTCTGCGTACAACAACGTGGAAAACCTGTGAAAAAGATACGTACTCACTATTTCACATACTTTTTCATTATTTTGCTACCAAAATATTACTGCGCTATTTTCGTTCGACAGGTTATCGTAAATGTGCAGTTTTGGAATATGTGTCACCGTGCCTCACTGTTCCACATATTTCTTCATCATTTGTTAACTAAATATTAATGCACTATTTTCGTCCGACAGGTTGTCACAAATTTCCACCATTGAAAAATGCATCACTACATCATGGGCAAGCTGCGAAAAAGATACGTACCTCCCTAGTTCACATATATTTTTATGATTTAGCTAACTAAATGTTAATGGTATACTTCTCTTTGACAGGTTGTCGGATCATCGCGGCTTCTCGTGCGATATCGACTGCGCACGGGGTTGGCGTCGTCGACTTTTAGTATGAATCAATTCTTTTCTGGTAACGATGCCGGTGATACTGTCGTCATCGTACAGTTGTTATCGACAATTTTTGGCGGTTCGCATCTCAAGGAAAATGGTGCAGTTGCGGCTATATCTGCCGATTTGGCAGCGCTTCATGCAGCTGCTCTCTCCTCTTGGACCCTCTTACTGGCATTGATGAGCTGTTCGGATATTTGTAATATGTTAGCAAGCAGCAAGACCAGCAATTACATGCGGTTCGTATATCTTGATATCCCAATCGTGTAGAAGACCATAAAAGTTGTTGTTTCGTTTATAAAAATCGTCAATGGTTTTCGCATTTCGACGCAATTCTGTTTTTTCTCATAATACATAGCATAATATTTCAGTTTTCTGGGACGACTCCGAGGACTTTTGGAAGCTCCCCACCTTGATGTGCGTTTATCAGCAGACGAGGATCTTGCTGTGATTTTTGAGCTAGGTCGTAATTTCGCCGAAGATTATTAGCAAGACTGGGCACTCGAGCTCGTCGACGTACTTAAAGAATTAGCGACGGACTCGAACAAGTACAAGGCTAAGAAAGGTCGCAAACAGCAATGTGCTAGCTTCCGTGATATCTTGTGGTACATCGAGGTAAAACAGCATGGAAATACCGCTAGACAGGGGAGGGCAGTGTTAATAACCATCTATGTATGTGGCTAATACAGGAGGATATCATTCCGGAGACCAACATCAGATTCGGTCAAGAGACTATATTTGGAAGGATGGTGCGCATGTACGCGGTACTATGCATGGTTGTCGGCTTCTCGGACCTGGTATAAATATCCATCTCGCTGAAAACTTGTTTCTTCGCGAAATTTTTCAACTGGAAAACAAGGCTCTCCCTGTGCCATCGTCGCAAAAGGCAAGCAAGCTCGAGCGGGTATGTCTTCCTGATTTAATTCTCCAGATAATATTCGTAAAACTTTATTTTTACAGTGTGTATATTCACAAATTTCATTATAGACATATTCTATTATATACTTTTTTATATTAATGTCGAAATATTTGCTGTACATTTAAAAATAGTTCATGGGTGAAGCTCGTCGAAAATTAAACATCATTATTGAATTTCATATTTTTTGACCGGAGAAATAGCATAATTGAATAATATGGAATGTTATACAATCTATCACGAATTTATCATTGACTCTTTTCTCACAATGTTCTATGTCGTGTTATAACGAATCCTAATTGGTACGAGTTTTATAGGAATCAACGTTCGATTTAATTTCCAGGAACTGATGACCGCAGCCGCGTTCAAAGCACGCACCATACAGCGGAACAAGCATCGTGACAAGCGTTCAGCTGCTATATCCCAGTAATTATTTGCACCCGAATTTGGATCTTCGCCACCACCATCACCATTGGGAATCTTTCGTTCTTCGTTCTGGACATTTATACATATATATATTGAGACGGGAACAGTCTCATACGACGCCTCCCACCACGGCCGACCAGCTGACCCGGCAGCAAGGACCCCCACCCAAGCGAAGGTCCACACGGCACCACGGTCGACCAGCTGACCCGGCAGCACGGACCCCCCACCCAAGCAAAAACAGGACCTGGGGCACTATAAAAGGGCAGCCAAATCGAGGATAATGATCAGTCCTAGCTGATCAGACCTGACGCATGAACTCTGAAGAAGAGTCTTGCCAAAGATCAACCAAGCCACGCATGCACTCTGAAGAAGAGTCTTGCCAGCGGACAATCAAGCGCTGAAAAGCCGCAACCCATCGGAGGTACGACGAGAACGTCGTTTCCCGAAATGCCAAAACGACGCGACGTTGGACGAGACGAACGCCGGGAGCGGATACAATAGGACAGCTGATCGAGATAACGCGGGACGAGTGAGGAGAGGAGGGAGTGGCGAGACAGCAACAGCACGAGCCAAGGAACGCGACGGGCCGTCGCGAGCACGAAGCCGGGGAGCCGCGGGTCAAGGAGAGGGGATCATCTCCACGGGAGACCAAGCACCAAATAGAATTAACACCAAAATAAACACGCCTAATTAAACGGCGAAACATTACACACACAATAATCCAAATGTAAATACGTCGATATTCACCGAATAAATAAACTAGCGATTGCATTTATGTAAACAGGTCGCCGAAAATCATTGCACACCGACGAAACATTACCCTAGGCCAGTGTCCCGAGCGTCGAGCCTCAAAAAGAACTTTAAGGAAGCACTCTAACGTTTCATTTGGCGCCCAACGTGGGGCTCGACGTTTCGAGACGCAAGGGTAAGGTCGCGTGGAAAAATGGAGGATCTAATCGAGGAAGTAGCTGACGCCTTAAGCATCCAAGAGGAGATTATAAACCGGCATAAGGACGGACCAGATCAGCCAGAGACAGCATTAGAATCATCAACCCACGAGGAACTGTCCCGAGAAAAAAGAAAAAAAGACCGAGACGGCGTCCGAGATTTGTCAACAATACACACGCCGTCCGATTTCGAGAGTGGTGAGGAGAGCGGCAAACTCGCGCCAGAAAGTCAAGACGCCAGGGAGATCGAAAGGATCGACCTGGAGGAACGACAAGAAATCAGAATGATGTTTCTAATGATCCAAAAAAGATGGGAGACAGTCGAGCATAGGATGCACGAGAAATCTCAGCAGGCACGAAGGGCAGATCAGGAAGCGTGCGAGAAACGAAGCAAACCGATTCAGGTAGAGTGCGAAGCACTAATAGAAAAAAAGGTCGGCGAACTGAAAAAGGTAACAGAATACAAAACGAGATCAGTCGAGCTAAAGATCAGGAAAGAGCTGGAACGAATGAAAAAAGAGGAAGCGGAGAGATTGGAGAGGGAAAAATTGGAACGTAAAGAACAGGAGGCAGAAAGACTCAGAAAAGAGGAAGCGGAGAGATTGGAGAAGGAAAGATTAGAAAAAGCAAAAGCGGAGGCCGAACGTTTGAAGAAAGAGGAGGCAGAGAAACTAGAGGAGGAGAAGGCGGTGGCCGAACGTTTGAAGAAGGAAGAGGATCTAGTTGGAGAAAAAAATGGTGGAGACGGAACGAGAGGAGAGGAGACATTGAAAGCTGGCGAAACGAGAGGAGTGGAGGAGTCGAAGAATGGCGGGACGAGGAGAGAGGGTAGCAGCCCTTTTGGACGGGGAAGAGAGGCATGTGGGCAGGATGAAGGAAGACAAGAAGAAGAAAGAAGAGAGACGAGGGAAGTAGCGGTGAGGAGCGGTGACACAGAAGATTGCGAAAAAGCAGGAAAAAAGGAAAGCGATGAGGAATTAAAAATAATATTGTGGAATGTTGCGGATATATTTAAAATTGGAGAAGCGTGGGTAGAGGAACAGGATGAAGAAAAGGCAAGGGAGAAAAGGAGCGAGAAATATAGATGGAAGTTTAAGGCAGAAGGGAAGGGCAAAAGGACGGCAGCAGTGGGAATAAGAATGAGTAACAACAAAAGTTGGGAAATAACGGAACGGGAAAAGCTTGGGACTATAACAACTACGAAAATTATTATTAATTGTCCAAAGGATTTGAACAATTGGGGGGGTAATGAGACGGGAACAGTCTCATACGACGCCTCCCACCACGGCCGACCAGCTGACCCGGCAGCAAGGACCCCCACCCAAGCAAAAACAGGACCTGGGGCACTATAAAAGGGCAGCCAAATCGAGGATAATGATCAGTCCTAGCTGATCAGACCTGACGCATGAACTCTGAAGAAGAGTCTTGCCAAAGATCAACCAAGCCACGCATGCACTCTGAAGAAGAGTCTTGCCAGCGGACAATCAAGCGCTGAAAAGCCGCAACCCATCGGAGGTACGACGAGAACGTCGTTTCCCGAAATGCCAAAACGACGCGACGTTGGACGAGACGAACGCCGGGAGCGGATACAATAGGACAGCTGATCGAGATAACGCGGGACGAGTGAGGAGAGGAGGGAGTGGCGAGACAGCAACAGCACGAGCCAAGGAACGCGACGGGCCGTCGCGAGCACGAAGCCGGGGAGCCGCGGGTCAAGGAGAGGGGATCATCTCCACGGGAGACCAAGCACCAAATAGAATTAACACCAAAATAAACACGCCTAATTAAACGGCGAAACATTACACACACAATAATCCAAATGTAAATACGTCGATATTCACCGAATAAATAAACTAGCGATTGCATTTATGTAAACAGGTCGCCGAAAATCATTGCACACCGACGAAACATTACCCTAGGCCAGTGTCCCGAGCGTCGAGCCTCAAAAAGAACTTTAAGGAAGCACTCTAACGTTTCAATATATTACACGTGCCTAAATTATTGTTATATTTTATTTATCGTAACAAGCCATATACACTCGCTTGGAAATGCAATTTCTTGTATAGTTTATGAATTTCTGGACCGTTAATTGTCCTTTCGGAAAGATGCCGATTGCATATGGACACATTCATAAGGTTGAAAATTAAACGTTTGTACATGTATAGCTGATTGTATACTATTCAATTTGACATTCGACGAGAAATGATGACGGACTACTCCGAATATTAAACGATGTACTTGCGATGTACTTGGTACAAATGTTATTACCGTTTGCATCACTTTTTGTTGTCCACGTTATAAATTGTTGAAATTTAATATGACTCGATAATACATTTGTTATATAATGGCAGAAAAAGCCTGCTTTAGACAAAACTTTTTGATTCTTTCAAATTGCGATATTTATTTTGAGGGTATCAATAAAACACTTGCAAATTTGCAAGATTGCTGTAAAAGGAGGCAAAACTATCGGCGTTATTACGACTTAGTTACGACAGTTACCACAGAATGTATTACACATGTTTAACTTATGTCCATAAATAAAAATATATATAATAACGAATATGGAAGATTGTTATGAAGAAATTTTTGGTTGCCCAAAGTACCGACCTATTTGAATTAGATGTGCAAGTTGACTGCTCGATTCTTGAATTCTTTTTCAGACAGCACGTGCCATCGATAGTCTAATATTCTCGTAACTTTTCTTTCGGTACTTTCGTAGGAACAGCTATTGATTTTCATGCATTGATATTTTTCGTTTTAGGCCTACCTTTCGTCGCACATAGAAGCATCGCAACGACTTTGCCGTTGTGACTATTTGGATTATCATAGCCGTTGATATTTTGTCACGAATCATCTACGATGACAATCCAGTCGCATCGATTGGCACACCAATTATATAGGCAGTAGTATCTCGTTGTGTTGATTAAGACTAATTTTTGTAAAGTCTGCTCACAGTTTGCTCAGAGATAATCTAGCAGCTGAAGCACTTCTCTACTGTCCAGCATGAGATCAATGGATTCAGGACATCTAAATTTCTTCAGACCTTTTGTCAATCTCTTGAGTGCTTCCAGGAGTTTGCCACCTGTACCAAAAAGTCTGGCACGCTCAGGATCATCTCGGTTTGCCATAGTGCATGGAAATGTGAATTTCAGATGACGAATGCACCGGCTCGAATGTCAACAAGCGAAAAATTGTTCCAACTTTATTCAGACGATCGGAGTTCTCAGAGAGCGGAAGTTCTCATGTGATCAAGAACGTACTGCCACTCGCTGTAATAATTGAATTTTCATCTGGTCAGCGTGGTGCCTTCGAGCGTGAACCTGTCTTAATCTCGCTGGAGTTTGGATGCTCTGTACCAAGATCTGCATACGAGCGATGCATAATAACACTCATCCACGATTATCCTGCGGGTAATTTTCTACATGCCGCGCATCATGAGCAAGCTGTGGAAAAGGTATGTAGCTTACATCTCTCATTTCCTATAATTTTATCAACTAAATATTAATGTCCTATTTTTTATCGACAGGTTATCGAAAATGTACATCGGAAGATTAGTAACATCCATAGTAATCGATGGGCGAACAAGGACTATCGAATAGGAGATACACATTTCTCGAGGCGACTTTCTCATCGTGCGATATCGACTCCGCACGGGCTTGACGTCGTCGAAGATTATCCTGCGCATAATTTTCTACACGCCAAATCATGAGCAAGCTGTGGAAAAGGTATGTAGCTTACATCTCTCATTTCCCATAATGTCATCAACTAAATATTAATGTCCTATTTTTTATCGACAGGTTATCGAAAATGTACATCGGAAGATTAGAAACATCCATAGTAATCGATGGGCGGACAAGGAGTATCGGATAGGAGAGGCAACTTTCTCGTCGTGCGATATGGACTTCGCACGAGCTTGAAGTCGTCGAGGATTATCGTACGATAGCTTTCTACATATTACAGCTTAGGCAAACTGGCAGGTTCGTTTGACTTTTTGTGTTCTTTAGATAGATATGTCTTTCATAATTTAAATTAATATAACTAATGTTCTTTTTTTTCCACAGGTTGCCACGAATCTGCGATAATATTTGGTGTACTACGAGTCAAGAAAAAATAAATTGTTTAATGTATTTCAATTTTCAACTTACCTTCCCTGAAAATTTAGTATTAGACAGGTTTTTTTTCTTCGATAAAGAAGTCTTTTATAACGTGTATGTAATGGATTTATTTTCTTTGTACAATTATTATCCCGAATTATATATCCCGAAAGACTTGCTTTCTCGACGTCTTGCTGGTGACCACACAATCCGGAAGGCACTGGCATATTTAATTAATCAATGTACTCAATCAATGATTCAATAAATTTATTTCTTTTTACTCTATCAAATGTTTTTGCATTACTAAAAAACTTTGAATGCTTCCAAATCCATCGAATACGCGGAGAATTACTAGCTGTGCGTTGTACTGAATCAGCTGATTCGTAGCTGCCTCGAGAAATTGCCAGCTACCTTTACGCTCGATTTTGAATTTCCAACTTCAGGTCACTGGGAGTAAGTAAATAGCGTTTTCCCAAGCAACTATCGACGATCAAACGATGAAACTTGGGATTGGTTAGTATCAAACGACGATCAAACGATATCAAAAGGAAAAAGTTTAAAAAGTCGAAAAATTTAACAACTGAATATACCAACGTTCACCAGTAAAAAGTCACTAGGCCAGACTTGGCGAAAGTTATTTGGATTTTGTGAACAAACTATTAACGATCAAACGATGAAACTTGGGATTGGTTAGTATCAAACGACGATCAAACGATATCAAAAGAAAAAAGTTGAAAAAGTTGAAAAACAAAAAAGTCGTCGGCTATCTTTACGCTCGATTTTGAATTTCATTTTTCCGAGAAACTATAAACGATCAAACGACGAAACTTGGCACACGTTAGTATCAAACGACGATCCTAGCAAAAGGAAAATATTGAAAAAGTTCAAAATTACAAAAATTGCAATAGTCGAAATTTTCGTGGTAAACGGTTAGAAGCCATATTCAGGTCACACTGGGAGCAAGTAAATTATGTTTTCCCAAGAAACTATCAACGATCAAACGATGAAACTTGGCATACATCAGTATCAAACGACGATTAAACGATAGCAAAAGGAAAAAGTTGAAAAAGTCGAAAAATTTAACAACTGGATGTACCAACGTTCACGAGTAAAAAGTCACTAGGCCAGACTTGGCGAAAGTTATTTGGATTTTGTGAAAAAACTATTAACGATCAAACGATTGTTTTTAACGATCAAACGTCACCAAACGACGGCCTAACGATTGGTAAAAAAAAAAGTTAAAAAAGTTAAAGTCGGTCGGCCAACTTTACGGTCAATTTTTTTTTCGATTTTGTGAAAAAACTATTAACGATCAAACGATTATTTTTAACGATCAAACGGTATCAAACGACGATCAAACGATTCGTAAAAAAAAAAGTTGAAAAAGTCAAAGTCGGTCGGCCAACTTTACGCAGCCGAAATCCTGCAAAAAAGAAACTCAGCCGCACAAAAACCCCACTGGCACAAGCCAAAAACAGCGGAGGAAAGTCTAGTCGAAGAAAAACACCATAGTATACCTCAAAGCACCCGCCCAGGGGGTGGGGGTGGGGTGGGTGGGGGGTACTTATATTTACTATCGAAACTGCAAGTATTATCGCCTTTCCGTACTTTCGGGGATTTTATGCTATTACAGCGCCATCTATCACGAATCGAAAAACTTTTTTAAATAAAAGTTACGTATTTTGTTATGGGAAATCCGAATGTGCAATAAAAAATGGGGGTTTCCGTTTACGATTTCAAAGTTGCCCCGCGCCCAGCGCAGGGGGTGGGGTTGGGGTCGACACTTTGATACCATTGGTTGGCCCCCTTCGTACTGTGAAATTTTATTTGAGCAAAGATTTCTGTGAACCTTATAGTTTCGAAGATATCTAAGGTGCTAATAGTTATTGGGACACCCTGATGATACCGCACACGGAGGCACGGCGATCATCATAAAAAATACACTAAAGCGCCACGAACTAACAGAGTTTAAACGAGACTATCTCCAAGCTGCACTGTAGCTTGCACAAGCATTGTCATCGAAGACTGGAAATGCGGCACTGTAGTCCTATCAGCAACGTTCGTAGAATATTTCTAAACGCTAGGTCCTCGGTTCCTTGCTGAATGCGATTACAACGCTAACCATCCGTATTGGGGATCTAGACTAACTACTGCTAGAGGTAGGAAACGCCAAAAAGCTATGTCCCAAGAAAACTATGAATAGTTGTCATTCCCGTTGTCAATAAAATTCCCAATTTGCTGGATTTTTTGTAATCAAGGGTATCTTGAAAGTCTACACAAACCTCGAATCCAGCCGAGATCTATCGTCGGACCATACTCCAGTGTTACTTACATTAAGCACTGGAATCATCTACAAACAAAAACGCTATGTCTCCATAATAAAAAGACTGACTGGAACGAATTTAGAGAAAATTGGATACAGACATTATCCTGAACAGATCACTGAAAACTGAATGTGAAATAGAGGATGATACAGAATACATAAACAAACTGATACACGACACGGCATGGGCAGTGACTCCAGAAGCCGAGGGCAAAGAAATAACCAATAGCTACCCAACAGAAATAACCAGAAAGAAGAAGACTGAGAACAGTGTGGCAACTAATTGTAAGCAGGAATCCTATCAACAAAACCAACATTAATAGGGGCATACGCCAATTAAAAAATCTCATCGAGGACTATAACAACGACACGATACAACATAACTTACTAAACTCAACCAATACGGCCAGCACAGAATAGTCTCTCTGGAAAATAACAAAATGACTGAAACAACCTCAACAACAAAGTTTTCGAATAAAAAAAGATGATACTGAAAAAGCAGAAACCTTTGGGAAACATCTAGCCGAAGTGTTGACGCCTTTTCAGAGCCAATTGAATAATACGGACGTCTTAAAATATCTAGAATGTCCCCTGCCTATATGCCTACCAATAACTCGCTTCTCCCTAACAGAAGTATACAAAACAATCAGAAAACTTACAAGGGGACTTTGCGGTTGGGTAAATTGACTTTGGGATGAGACTTCGCACGTTAGAAGTATACCTTAAGAGTGTCCACCTTGCAACGTAGTAAAGCGCATTAGTTACAAGATTCCGTGAAAAAGGCCTTAAAGTTTTTACGCACAGCTAATATACTCGTCGATTTCTACACAATTCAACCACAGCGCAGTTAGCCGAGTTAGTAGCGGAAGCATCCATACAACCAAAAAGTATGGAAATACATCAGGCTATTAAGGAAACACTAGCGGAAGAGAAAATTCAATATTTCACCTATACCCCCAAGACGCTAAGGTCAAAAACCTTGGTGCTCAAAGGCATCACAGGAGACTTCAATGAACAAGACATAACAGAAGAGATCACAGAGCTTAACCTGCAACAAATTACAATTATCAAAGTCACTGAAATGAAAACAAACCAAACGAACACACACAGACATATATTTTTGATACAACTATCCAGCGACAGTGATGTCTCGCAGTTAAAAAAAATAAAACACATGTTGTATCAAAAAATAAAATGGGAACAACTGAGGAAAACTAGCATCTACCAGTGTAAAAAATGCCAAAGGCTAGGACATGCCAGTGTAAACTGGCATGTGCTGCGACATACCAGAAGTGCAGCGGAAGTCATGAACCCGGCATGTGTCACATCACAACACAAAATGACCAGACAAAGTTTGCTATGCGCAAACTGTGGAAAGCATGGACACCCTGCAAGTTATAAAGGTTGCGAATATTACAAATTTATATTACAACGAACAAAAGAGCAAAAAGACGAGAAAATAATACACACAGCCAGAAACATAGAAGCTTATAACAGGAGAGTCAACCACAACTTCACATTCGCCCAAGCAGCGACAGCCAACTTATTCACACCGCTGCGACAGCAAGAAAGCAATACACACCAAGATGCTGCACCCGCCTGGATATCTGACATAAAGAGGGAAATGGCGGCAGCCTTCAAGGAAGCAATATCCCAATTCACGGCCCAGCTGGACAACAACTCAAGGAGAATAGATGCAATACTCGAGCACCTTAAAGTACACATCCAAGTAATTTAATAATGGACAATGACACGGCCAACATATCACAAAAGACAAACGACAGTCAATCGATGTCGGAAAAAAGAACGATAAGCGAATTAATATTAACGGCCATAAATGTCCAATCAATAATCACACACCCCCGCAGATATAATCTACACACATTCCTTACCGACAACAAAGTAGACATAGCGCTAATATCAGAAACATTTTTAAAACCCCCACACATTATTTCGTTCCCTGAATATAACATAATACGTACTGATAGGCAGCCCCCAAGAAAAGGAAGAGGTACGGCCATCTTCTGAAAAAAAGATATATGCTGCCCAATCATAAAATACCCTAATTCCCAAAACAACAAAATTATAGAATATACGATTATAAAAATCATGCTAAACAACGTGGCACTGAATAGAAACTCGAATATATATATCATCAGCACTTACGCCACTAACAGCTCTAACATTAAAGAAATATTTCTAAGCGAAATCAACGGCATATTCAAAAAATTAAAACTGCACAGCACAAACAATAAATACATTCTAGCAGGAGATTTGAACGCGAGACACACATCATATGAAGACAAAATAATAAGCATCAGAGGGAGATATTTGAAGGAATGGGAGAACACCAATGGGCTGATATACCGAACGAGAATATAGCCCAAACGCACATAGACTTATGTATCGCTGATCAAGCGATAAAAATAACGAATCAAAAAAATAAACGGATACAAACCTTAACATATGATAGTGATCACAAAGCATTATACATGATAGTAAAAATCAACATTGATAGACACAGTACCCCTCAAAAATTATATAAATACAAATACAAAGCAACAGACTGGGAGAAATTTGAAAAATATATTGTTACATCGGCAAAACGTTAGTATTGTGCGATAAGATATTATTTTGGAATATTAGCCAATAAGGAGTAGAACTCGAGTTTATGAAGTAAAAAAAAATAACAGTTTATTGTACGATTTGGATTGGTAGTTTACAAAGTTAGGCGAAGTTATAGGATATGAGCTTCAATCAAAGACCAACTGATTAGCTCCGCTCGTCAATTAAGACTGAATTAATTATCGGGGCGATCACGGGTCGCTCGCGAGTCGCTATGCGAAAGTGCCAATTCGGCATTTGGTCGTTATGACCATATATGGTCATAACGATGATTTCGATGGCGTGATTCGCCTTTAGACTAAACTGCCTATTGTGCAGTTTGGGAATACTTGGTTTTGTGACCATATATGGTCTCGGCGAATTTCTGGTGGCGTGATTCTCACGCTTTATTTTTATAAGTGATTAGTATGTACTTTATATATCATTCAATTAATCTACTGGAATATTCCATTGGAATATTCTTTCGTTGTACTGTGGGGTACAACATCCCTCCCCCCTAAGAAAAAGAAACGGATTTATTTATTTTCGTTTCTCTTTTACAATTTTGTTATTTTAGTTCCCAAAATTATTTTGTGCTCGTGCTTGGCGTATTACGCTGAAGGAAAACGTGTAGTTTGCCAGCGGATGCTTTCCTTTTCCTCGGTTTTGGTTTGGCTTCCTCCATCTCAATGGTTTCTGTTGGTAGTCCTAGCATTTCGATTTTCTGCGTTGGCTGTATTATCGTTGTTTTTCCTCTTCGTTTCTTCAGATACATGTATATTATGTATGCTGCTATTAAGACTATTGCTATAGTGCTAATTGAATATGTGCCTATAGTATGGCGGTAATGTAAAGTTTGACTGTCTCCTGTTTCTATTTCTTTCTGCAGGGTATGTAATTTTATGCCTAAATTATTTAATTCTTTTGGATTACTTATTACATTTTTTAAATTAATCTTTCTATTTTTGATTATCGTTTTTGATTCAGTATCGAATTTTTCTCCCAAATGGGTTAAATTGAACGGTGGTAAATATGTTTCATATTTTTCCTGAACGGTTTTTTCTCTGTTTTTATCTTAAAATTAGTGACGGTCACAACGCATTTCCCTATCAAAGCCAGTATAGCTGTTCCTTTTAATATTGCATTCTCTCTACTTCTCTTATTACATGATATCGTTATTCGCTCTTCCGTTGGAGCTACGAAGATCCATCGACTTGGTTGTTGCAATGGGATTATCAATGTATTTTTATGTTTTATTTGATTAAGGGTGTTTTTATTCGTTGCTGTAATTTTAAACAAAATTATTTATTTATTGATTTACTCTTCTCCGTATATTTCTCTCTCTTTCTCACGCGCTTAGATAATTAAGAAGAGAGACGAAACAAACAAAATATATAAGTAATACTTCTCCACGTGGTAAGTCATTCTGCTAGTATCACCGCAAGCTCTGCGAGAGTACACAATAGCCGCTGCTAGTACGGTTTTTTTTTGTTTTTTTTTTTTTTTATACGGGGATATTTCTCTTATTCTTCTTGTTTTTAAATTTATTTTAATGTTATCTTTCGGCGGCTGTTTATTTTTAGTATTCGATGAAGAATTTTAGGCGGTTCGCGTGAACCTTTAGGGATCTACGTCCCTTTTTTATCACGTAGGTGACGGGTGCCGTCCGGTCGGTAACGTCGTACGGCCCGATCCATTTAGGGGTTAGTTTCGTTGACCGTCCGCGTCGTATCGTCTCGTCGTGTAAGAGGACTTTGTCGCCAGTTCGGAATTCGGGGATTTTAGTCCTGGCGTCGAAAGATTGCTTAGATTTTGTTTTCGCATTTATTAAATTTTTTCTCGCGAGACTCCATGCGGCTCGGAGTCTTTCACGTACTTCTTGTGCGAGGTCGTCGGCGGTGTAGGTGAGCCGGGGCTCTGTTTTTATCGACGTTGGTAATGTAGCGGGCGTTCCGTACACGAGTTCATGCGGAGTATAGCCAGTGGCTGTGTGCGGTATAGTATTATAAGCAAAAACATCGCGTATGGTAGCCACTCGTCCCAATTTTCCTGGTCCTCCTCTATGTAGCATTTCAGATATTCGGCCAGTGTTCGATGTGATCGTTCGAGTGCTCCGTTCGATTCCGGGTGGTCGGCCGTTGTTTGGATTTTTTGAATTTTCAGCAATTTACAAACCTCTTTGAAGGTAGTACTAAGGAAATTTGTACCCTGATCGGACAGTATGGTTTCTGGTGCACCAAAACGACAAATTATTTTGGTGACGAGCGCTTTCGCAACTTCCGCTGCTTCTTGGTTTTGTAGAGGAATAGCTTCGCTGTATTTCGCCAATACATCCTGGAAGGTCTATTGACGATAAATAATTTTGTCCGATTTTCCTCAATGGTTAAGAGATTGGAAAGTTGGTTGGGATAGGTTTCGGTGAAATTCTAAGTTTATTTTTGCACACTTTGTTATTGTTCAATATATCTATATATATACTTTTCTCTGTTCTTAATTAGTTAATATCACAACTTCAATGAACGATAATCTATTAGTATAACAGTATTTGTTTCTCGCAAAGAAAACGCGTAAGGATCCTTCTCGACCGTCTTCCACTAGCGACGACGAAATCAAGAGTGACGAAGAGCGAGGTACGCCTCTCGAGCGCTCCCGCTAACCATTCCTCGAGCGGCGAGATTTATTACTCGTCTCTCGAGGAGTGTCGGTAACCGAGGACTCTTCTCGAACTACCTCAATAAGGTCAAAATGTATTTGTTTTTTGACGAGGTGATGGCGAGGGGCCCTACTATGTCGACGGCGCATTTCTCGAACGCTTTCGTCGGAGTGTCGGTGATGACCATTGGCGCCTTCGTTATTCTTCTCACCTTATTCTTTTGGCATTTATCGCAAGCGGATATGTACTCTTCAATTTGTTTTCTCATCCCAGGCCATTCGTATTTTAATTTTATTCTTTCCAGCGTTCGCGTTATTCCCTGGTGACCACCAAGGGGAGCGTCGTGGTACTCGTGAATTATAATCGTCCGTTCGCTTGGCTCGGGACAGCTTACGTCTATGCGACCGCTGTCTCTCTCATTCTCGTGGCGGAGGTGCTGTGGCTCCACGTCGCTCGCACGGTCGGCCTCCTCCCGCGCCGCGCTTTCCTTGGTCGCTGCGCACGAGTCCGCGGGGGCCTCGTCGCTCGAGCCGTCATCGTCGCTGTCCTCTGTATCGCTCTCTCTTTCTTTCTTCGCGCTCTCTTTGTCGTCGCGAGACTGTGGGGCTCGGGTTTCCCTTACCTGTGGACGTGTCGTCGCGTATATGCGACTGAGCGCGTCTGCATTAGTATTTGTTTTACCGGTTTTGTAGTCAACGTTAAATTCATGTTCCGATAGTTTTAATTTCCATCTCATAAGTCTTGAGCCGGGATCTTTTACGCTAAATAACCACGTCAAAGGTAGATGATCCGTGATTACCGTGAATTTGGTCCCGTAAACGTATGGACGAAATTGTCCTACGACCCAAACGATAGCAAGCAATTCTTTTTCGGTGGTTGAATAGTTTTGTTCCGCCTTATTTAAAGTTCGACTAGCGTAACTTATTGGCAGATCTTCGCCTATCTTTCCTGGCGATAGTACCGCGCCAATTGCATTATCGGATGCGTCTGTTGTTACTAAGAACGGTTTGGTGAAATCCGGATATTGTAAAATCGGAGCCGGTGTAAGCATTCCTTTTAAAGTTTCGAATGCCTTGTCTCGTTCCGCTGTCCATTCGAAGGGAACGTCCTTTTTTAATAACATAGTTAGTGGTTTCGTTATTTGGGAAAAGTTTTTTATAAACTTCCGATAATATCCTGCGAGTCCCAAGAATGACTGTATACCTTTCACATTTTTTCGTAATGGAAATTCTTTGACGGCTTTGATTTTTCCTTCGTCGGGTTTTACTCCTTCCTCGGTTATTACGTGTCTGAGGTAATGAGTTTCTTTTCGAAGAAAGTGGCATTTTTTCGGCTGAACTGCCAATTTCGCTTCTTTTAGTCGCTGAAATACGTCTTTGAGACGATCATTATGTTCTTTCAGTGAAGAACCATAGACGACGATGTCGTCGAGGTAAATATAACATCGAGTACCTTGTATTCCTGCCAGAACGGTGTTCATGAGTCGTTGGAACGTCGGCGGTGCATTTTTCAGTCCGAAGGGCATACGAGTGTATTCGAAATGACCTTGCGGCGTGGAAAATGCCGTTTTCTCCTTATCAGTCTCTGCCATCGGAATTTGGTGAAAGCCCGAGGCGAGATCGAGCGTGGAGAAATATTTTGCGTTTCCCAATTGGTTCAATATCTCGGAGATATTAGGTAATGGGTAAGAGTCTCCCACAGTGGCATCGTTTAATTTGCGAAAATCCACCACGACTCTCATTCGAGGCTTACCGCTGCTGTCGGGTTTTTTGGCAACCACTAACAACGTTGCGTTCCATTGGCTCCTATTCGGCCTAATAATTCCGTCTTCCAACATCTCAGCGGTTTGTTTTTCTACTTCCCTCTTGTGTGTTTCGGGCAGTCGGTACGGGTGTACTTTAATTGGTCGTATTCCCTCTTTCAGGGGAATTTCATGCTCTACCAGGTCAGTGCGTTTTAGGTCGATCTCCGTCTAAATGAAAAATCTCTTCGAAATGTTCGCATATTTTTATTAATTCGAATTTTTCTTCGGCGTTGAGGTGAGCCGTGTCGATCTCATTGCGTAGAATTTTTAGACGTGCAGCCCCACTTCCAGCGGCGACTGTACTTATTTTTTGCTCGAACTCGGCGTCGTCCGGCAATTCAGCGAGCGTCAGCGATTTCATTGTTATGACGGGTCGTTCCAACTCAACTTCCTCGTCGTTCGTATTCACGATGCTCACAATGCAATTACTATTTTTTGCTTCGGTTATGCATGAACCAATTACGATTCCTTCGGCTAATTCGAGTTTTTCTACGAGACCAACGGTTTTTCCCAAAGTTTTTGCACGAACGATGTTCTCGCTCCTCGGCGGGAGTTTAATTTTTTCATCCGCATTCACCAGGCGCTTCGTATCTCCGTACATTTTGATATATTTGCCTCCCAATATATCAACGTCGTGTTCCCGCATGAAATCCATTCCCAATAAACCATCCGTGGTCATTGGTACGGAGTTGCTCACGACATAGAAGTCGTGCTCTATTGAGATAGCCCGAGTGTCAAGTATCACCGCGGCCTTGCACAGTGCCTTGAACGTTGTACCCTCGATTCCTCTCAGCTGTACGGTTGAGGGCGTTATCGGCGTCTCAGGTTTCAACGCGTCCTTGCGCACCACGCAGCATTGCGCGCCCGTGTCGGCCGTTAGAGTCAGCGTTCCAGCTGATGTATGCGGCGAGGTAACGGTGAAGTCGCTCATCGCGCCTTCGATCCAAGGCGAGCTGACGTTGCAAATTCTTAGATTCTCTGTCTCTTTAATCTCCTCGTCGGGGACAATCGTAATCGTGCCGAATTCCAGTGATCCTAGTGTAGGCCTATTTTCGCGATTTCTTGACGGAGTGTTATTTTGATTTTTCGGCCAAGCATTTGGGTTTCTTCGGCCATAATCGTTCTGCACTCTTTGTGAAGGTCCGGTTTCCTTTCGCGTTCCTTCGTCCCATCTCTTTTTCCGACATTCTGCGATGATGTGTCCTGGCTTCTTGCAGTAATGATACGTGACGTTCATCTTCAGAATTCCTCTGCTCGGTCCTGGAGCAGGCAAACTCATGCGGACTTGCGAGCTTCTGCAGTCGCGTGCCAAATGCCCGTGCTTATGGCATTTATGGCATGTGATTTGCGACGTGTGATTTGGGAAGTGCGTCTGCTTGGCGATAGATTCGCCACCTTGAACAGATTTTTCTTCTTCCATTGCCCCTTTCATGGCGGTGCCGAGATCCGTGAAGTTACGGGCCTTCACGATGACTTGAAATTCATTTTTGAGTCCTCGCTCAAAATTATGCAAGGCTCGCTGTCTCACGTAGCCTTCTATCGTTTTCTTTCCCGTGGCTGTAGGTTCGCCCGCGGTGCTTGCGTCAACTAACTCCATCATGACGTCTTCTAATCTTTGTCCGTATGCTAACACGGTTTCATTGTGTTTCTGTTTGCAGGTATTAAATTCGACCTGTAATGCGGCGACTGTGCGGCGAGTACCGTATAACGAGAGTAATTCCTCTTTTAATTTCGCGAATGTGTCGATTTGTTTATATCGGAGATCGCGTTTCGCTCGGCCAATAATTTTAGTGGCTAAAATATCCTTTAATAAATTTGCGCGGTCGTTTGCGGCTACGCTTTCGTAAGCATATTCGAATGCTTCGATGATATCGTATACCGTCTCAGGTCTTTCTCCGTCGAAAGGCTGAATTACGCTCCTGGCCTCTTTCAGGGTCATGTTATCGGCCTGCATTCTAACTCTTTCGTTAGGACGAGTGAGCAAAGGGAAATGGGAAAACGTAATATCCCGTCCGCGTTCTGTTTCGACGGCGTCGGAGAAATCCCCGTCCGTGTCGCCCGAAGTATTAGGGGAATTTATTACGCCTTTTGATTAATAATCGCGAGGCTGGCTTGTGAGGAAAGGATTGGGCGAACAGCGATAATAAATTTCGTATTTATTTTAACACACTCCAATATATTTTAATTAAACTTCTTACAGCATGTGCGCAGCACCGTGATCGACGATGAAGTAAAGTGCGAGAGATGCCGGTAGAGCGACGCTTCGCGAGACGCCGATACCCGAAAGAATCCGAAGAATACCGACGAGCCCCGAGGCTCTATTGCATGAGTTCGACTATACCAGTCGCGTGGCGCTCTCCCACTCTTTGATTTCTCGAGTCTCTAACGCGATAAACCTACTGCTCCAATAGAATTTACCGCGGAAATTCTGCGTCTTTTTACTACTAGTTCGCCGTGGAGGGATTCCTCTCTTCTATATTCTAACACTCGGCCGAATATCTAATTTTCTGACCGCGATAAACAATTCTTTCCCGGTAAACGCAGAGATGCTAAACGCTCTTCATCGGACATAAAGTTTCCCTAACTGGCTTTGAGTTACGAGTGTAAATTTTGTGCCGCCACTTACATTAGGATGATTCTGTACATTGTTGGATTCTGCCGGTTGCGATGTCTGTTGTGGGCTGATTTTCGTTCGGGTCTCGCGTCGTGCTGAGTCGGCGTGTCAGACGATATGTAGTTCTCGGGCCGACTCTAATGCGTATGCGTAATATTTATAATCGTTATTTTGGGATTTGAAAGTTACCCTCGGTATATTCCGTCGCGTAATGCCGCTAAGGTAATTATCGCGTAACGAGATTATATCGAGTGACGATAAGCGCCGCTAAGGTTTGCTTAATCGCATAGAGTTCTTAACCGGTGCTTCTGGTTTTATTCAAGGGCCCCGACACTCACTATCACACTCGCGAGACTCTAAGTGCGCGAGCAGACTTGCCGCTAAGGAAAGAGTTGCTGGTAGGCCGATTGATGCGTCTGTTAGGACGAAGCTGTCAGTTAAGACTAAAGACTCATCGGTCTGCCGGAGCCCTCGATACCCTAAGGCGAAGCTGTTACGGGAGTCTCGTGGGGGTAGTAGAATGTCGGTGATTGGGAAATTGGGTTAATTCCCCAATAGGTTAGTCGGGTTTTTCGGAATTATGTTGAAATGCTGATGGTGCAGCTCGTGCGAGGTGACCGAGTTGTCGCGAGTTGAAGCGCCTCCGTGGAATTTGGCGCTTCCTTGAATTCGAATCAGAGGTTGAAACGCCTCTGAGGAATTTGATGATCGTGACGATGTGATGTGGGTCGGTCCGTAACAGCCCTTCCTTCCTAGATGGAACGTGGTACCTGGGGTCTACGCTTCCGCTGCCAGCAGTTCACATCGTCGCGAGTGGGGTTGTCCAATGCTTCCTGTATATAAGCTCGCACTTTGTGGCCTCGGTTTATTAATTGCCGCCGCCGCATCGATCAACAACTCTCTCCGTGAGTGTCCATCTGTTTTCCTTCTTTTATTTATTTATTTTTTATTTTTTTTATTTTTCCGTTTCAGTTGTTAGCTACCGAAGGGAACAATGAGCCAATCCATTGATCAACATGAACTGGTTGTTGTCGTACCCAGCCCTGGGAGTCTGTCTATCCAACGGCCGTTTGATGGAGAAGCATTCGCGGAGTCTAACCCTGCCAGTTGGGTCCAGAGACAGTGGTTATTTGGCGGAGGAGAAGGCGAAGAACGCCCTAGCACGTTAGCCGAGAGGCAGCGGATTGAAGCTCTCGTCAGGTTTCGAGAGCTCTTCGGCTGGTTTTGAGTCGGTTGAGGGTTGTTGGTCGTCCTCTGGCGTTTTCTATCCGCCTGGCTCCATTATTAGGCCGGCCGGTGCGAGCGACTCCGAGGAGGAGGACGATTGGGATTATTATGCCCCCAGTCTACCGTCGGAGCACCGCTCGGATGACGGGACTGACTCCTCTGATGGTGGGTCTCGTGGCGACGGAGCCCCGGCGGAACGGACCCATGGAGGCGCACCATCTTCTCGCAGACGGCGGGGGCTGCGTCCTGCCCCCACGAGGCGCAGCGAGCGACTCCGATCTCGATGCGCCGAGAGATCTTTACTCCGTGGAAATTTTGTTTAAATCTGATGTATGAACGCAGTCTTTTTGGAGAAGAGGAGGATAATAAAATTGATGTTATTTTTAATTGTGTATGGTTGACGTTTTTGTTGTTGTTGTTGTTGTTGTTGTTGTTTTTTTTTTTTTTTTATTTCCACGCTGGTTTCGCTTTGGGGGGGTCGTCCGCGTTTTTTGGGTGGCATCGGTACGGGCGGGTTTTCGGCATCCACGTGCACGAGTTTGATTTTGTCCATGTGCGTGAGTGTCGTGTTGCCCTCGCCTTTATCAATTAAGGCGGTGTTACCGTCCAGGGTCTTTATGATGCGATACGGGCCGTTATAGCTGGGGTCGAATTTCCCTTTTTTCGGCTCGCGGAGCGCATAAATGGCGTCTCCTGGTTGGTTTCTGATCATGGCGTTTTTTTGCTAAGAGCTTACTCTTGTTAAGATTGTTACCACCTATCTCGGTCAGTTCGTCTAGCTTTTTTCCCACGCTTGCCATGTATCCTGTCGCTATTGGCAGATCTTCTTTCAGCGGCGGGGTGGAAGGCGTCTTCATGAGCTTACCGTACGCCATTTCGTATGGCGTGAATTTCGTCGATTCATGCATCGCAGCGTTGTGCGACTGCATGGCGTACGGAAGGAGGTCGTCCCACTCAGCGTCCTTGCTGATGTAATGTTTTATGTAATCGGCGATTCCTTGATATGGCTGCACTCCAAGGATCCGTTGCTTTGCGGATGATAAGTGGTGGCCTTCACGTGGTGGATGTTTTTCTCTTTGAGGAAGTCCTCCATGCGAGTGCTGACGAAGCATTTGCCGTTGTCGCTAAGAATGTATAGCGGGGTCCCGTGGACAGTGAAGTATTCGCGGTCGAGAGTCTTTATGACGGTAGATGACTTCATGTCGGGGAGAGCGAAGGCTCTGGCGAACTTGGTCAATAGGTCGATCGTTGTGAGAACGAATTTGTTTCCCCTTTTTGTCAGGGGCAAAGGACCCAAGATATCAATTGCGATTTTCTCCCACGCTGCTACCGGTGTATCCGTGATGACCATGGGTTCCCTCGTTTTTATTCGAACGAGTTTATACTGTTGACAGCTATGACAGCATCTCACGGTATCCTGCACGTCTCGTTTCATCCCTTTCCAATGATATCGCTGTCGTAGGCGCTCGTAAGTTTTTCGTGCGCCCTTATGGCCTCCAACATGGTCGCTATGCCACTGTTTAACTATGTTAGCGCATTCTGAAGCCGGTGGTGTTTCTACTGTCCCCGTGCATATGGTAATCTTGCAGTCGACCTCGAGGAGAGCCTCTTCGAGTATCCGCTGGAGCGCGGATGGCGATATCTCGTCGTGTCCATCCCCCTGTGATGCGTGCAAAAATCGCGATCTCCGTTAGATTTGATGTATTGGCGAAGGATTTGTATGGCCTCCTTGAGCTCACCGAAGGTTATTTTTTTATAATAGGTCTCGGTGGCGGCAATACTTAGGACTTTTGGTTTCTTGCAACTGCTCAAGGCCACGTTGGTTGTTTCTAACTCCTTCCTCAAACTCTCGGCATTAACGTAGCCGAGGTCGTGGAGCTGTTTACCCACGGCCGTTGTCAATATTCCATCTTTCGATACAATATGCACGATGGTTCCCCGGTTGGCTGTGAGCACGTCGTTTGTTATGCTAATTTTACAGCGAGACGTCGGCACGACTTTTGCGATTGCACTGCAGCGCTCAGAATCACTGTCAGAGAGGCTGAGTTCTTCGTCCTCTGAAGATGACGATGGGGACGAAGCCGATGATGACGAAGAGCAGGCATCGATGACGGGCTCCGCGTCCCTTGGTGAGGCTTGGGTTATAGCGCCCATCCCTTCTGCGGATTCCGAGGACGGCAGCGAGAACCGCACTTTGCGAGGTGTAGAGCCGCATGCCGGTCGCTCGCCCTTTGTCGGAGTCGGCATTTAAGATATTCTTCGTTGGGTATTCGGTTCCTCAGGTTGCCGTTTGACGCAATTCCCGCTGATATGACTAGCGTCGGTGGTTGAAGCCCGCGTCAGTAAGGGGAGGATTCGTTGCGATGTCCCCGGACTGTCGCCATATTCCTTTTCGAGGAGTGCGGTTTGGTGCAAAGTGAGTTCGCGATCGCTGCAACTTGAGTCATCGTCCAGTACCGAACTCGACTCATGCGATGCAGTGCGAATGGGTGGGAGATTGCCGGACAACCTTCACAGGCGGCCCTTTGCTTCCTCCAAGGACAGCTGATGCGTGCCATGTTGAAATGCCATGGACGTGTCGAATCGATAGCCGCGGGGGTCTGATTGCGTTGATGTATCGGCTTCCGCGGTTGTGTCACGCGACTCTTCTGCTGACTCGTTAATAGCGTCGAGCTCCGGAGTTGGCAGCATGCTTTCGCGGCGAGTATCGTTTTCCATGACTTCAACGTGGTCATCGGAGGTTTCCCAAACACTCGGATTCTCATATGCGGTTTTGGTGGCTGCGCGACCTCTGTCGCGTATTCGTCCCGCGATGGTGCTGCCGTCGAAGTTTGGCAGGTTCGGGTCTCCCTTCCCAGAATTTTCACTCTCCCTTGGTACGACCGGGAACGTGGAGGCTGGATTTCGCGAAAGAGCATCGGCATTCAAGTTTGTTTTACCCGTTTTATAAACAACCTGATATTCGTACTCTTCCAGCTGCAACCTCCATCGCATCAGCCTTGAAGAGGGATCCTTCACCGAATGTAGCCAGACGAGGGGCTGATGATCGGTTACCAGCGTGAATTTTCGGCCGTATAAATATGGTCGAAAATATTTTACCGCGTAGACCATTGCCAGGCATTCCTTCTCCGTCTTGGTATAGTTTCTTTCGGCTGAGTTCAGCACTCTGCTGGCATACTGAACCGGCAGGTCTTGACTCACCTTCTCTCCCTGACTCAGCACGGCTCCTATTGCAACGTCCGAGGCGTCCGTGGTCAAAATAAATGCCTTTTTAAAATCGGGATATTGCAATAGAGGCGCGGTGCGTAGAGTGTCGCGAACGTCTTCGAAACTGGACTGCGTTTCCTTGGTCCATTCGAACTTTGTTGTCTTCTTCGTGAGATCGGAGAGTGGTTGGTGATCTTGGTACAGGGAAATTTTTCACGGCGTTCAGTTTTTTCGTGTCAGGTTGCACTCCGCCTTTGCTGAGAATATGGCCCAGATAATTCACCTCTTTACGCAGGAATTCGCATTTATCGACTTGTAGGGTCAGCCCATTCCTTCGCAGACGTTGAAACAGTCTGCGGACCTTCGTGCGGTGCTCTTGAAGGGATGTCGAAAATATGACAATGTCATCTAAGTAGACGAAGAGCTCCGTACCCGTTAATCATAACAAAACGCTGTCCATCAGCCGTTGGAAGGTGGCGGGTGCGTTTTTCAATCCGAACGGCATGCGGGTGAATTCATAGTGACCCCGCGGGGTTGTGAAAGCGGTTTTCGGCTGGTCCTTCTCCGCGACCCTGATTTGATGGAAGCCGCTGGCCAGATCAAACACCGAACAATATTTTGCTCCCCCGAGGCGGTCCAGAATTTCCGTGATGTTCGGGAGGGGATAACTGTCACCGACAGTCCGCTCATTGAGTTGCCGATAGTCGATCACCATCCTCCATCTTTTATTCCCTTGAGAATCGGCCTTTTTAGGAACGATCCACAGAGGAGAATTGTAAGGGGAGTGCGATGGTTTGATGATTTTATTTTCGAGCAGGCCCTTAATCTGTTTCTCGATTTCCTCCTGATGTGCCCCCGGGTAGCGATATTGTTTAGTGTGGACTGGCGTGTCATTAATGGTCGGAATTTCGTGTTTGACCGCGGTGGAGCCCCTTAATTCATCGCCAGGCAGGTGAAAAACATCCGCATTATTTTTCACTAGTTCACGGGCGTGTTTACGTTCTACTTCATTCAAGTGGTCGAAACGCAAGCTCGATGACGAGGTCGAATGCAGCATCGAGGTTAGCCGGATCTTTGAGACGCACCTCGTACCTCATCTCGGACGGCAAGGCTCTCAAGAAGTTGCTGAGCGCGATTTTGTCGAGGTTATCGAGGTCGCGTCTAGCTTCTGCGACGGTCCGATCCCCTCGCGTCGCACCCCGTGCCCTTTTTACGAGTTTGGCAGTCCTCGTGACGTAATCGCTCGGGGACTCGTTCCGCCTGACCTCGAGACCGTGAATTTCAGTAATATATAGATCGGCGTCCGTGCCCGGCGCGAAATTGGCCTTGAGATGCCGAATCAAAGCGTTCAGAGAGCCTATTGTTCGGCCGTCGATCGAATCTCGGGCAGCTCCCTGCAGCTTCGTATTCACGCCGGTCAAGAAATCCGTCTCATCGGCAGGGTGGAGCAGTTGATACTCGTCTGCCACCCTCTGAAGGAACGATGACAGAGATTTCGTTCTGCCGTCATATGTCGGGAGGGCGCCCACTGATTCGCGAATCTCTTTTTGTCGGTTGTCGAGCGTCGTTTGTTCGAGTAGAGACGTTAATAATTCCGCCATTGCGGTTTTGTTATTTGTTGTTATGGTTTGACTAAGGTGAGTTGGTGGACAGAAGATCCCACTTCTGACACCAGTTGTTAAGACCGTGTTTCCGGGCTTAATTATTTATATATTATTTTGATTATTGCTTATGATGATCGCGCTCGAGTATGTCAGGCCTCGGCGCATGGATCCCTGTCCTATTTTAAGCGGCGTGACGCACCTCACCTTGTGATTGTAGTCGTCTGTGATTTGCTGATGTTGCTGTTGAGCCTGGAGGGTCGGGATGTGAAAGAAGTAACGGCCTTGCCGATCTTGGTCTCGACTCGCCAGGTGTTAGGCGTTGTATCTTTATTTTGTGCCAGTGATACACTTATGATATGCTTGCGGTGGCTCCGTGTGTTTGTTACGCGCACAGTTGTATGTCGCGGGGCTAGTGCCTCGCGTCGTGCTGAGTCGGCGTGTCAGACGATATGTAGTTCTCGGGCCGACTCTAATGCGTATGCGTAATATTTATAATCGTTATTTTGGGATTTGAAAGTTACCCTCGGTATATTCCGTCGCGTAATGCCGCTAAGGTAATTATCGCGTAACGAGATTATATCGAGTGACGATAAGCGCCGCTAAGGTTTGCTTAATCGCATCGAGTTCTTAACCGGTGCTTCTGGTTTTATTCAAGGGCCCCGACACTCACTATCACACTCGCGAGACTCTAAGTGCGCGAGCAGACTTGCCGCTAAGGAAAGAGTTGCTGGTAGGCCGATTGATGCGTCTGTTAGGACGAAGCTGTCAGTTAAGATTAAAGACGCATCGGTCTGCCGGAGCCCTCGATACCCTAAGGCGAAGGTGTTACGGGAGTCTCGGGGGGGTAGTAGAATGTCGGTGATTGGGAAATTGGGTTAATTCCCCAATAGGTTAGTCGGGTTTTTCGGAATTATGTTGAAATGCTGATGGTGCAGCTCGTGCGAGGTGACCGAGTTGTCGCGAGTTCGAGCGCCTCCGTGGAATTTGGCGCTTCCTTGAATTCGAATCAGAGGTTGAAACGCCTCTGAGGAATTTGATGATCGTGAAGAGGTCACCAGCGAGTTGAAACGCCTTCACGGAATTTGGCGCTTCCTCGAATTCAACTCAGAGGTTGAAATGCCTCTGAGGAATTTGATGATCGTGACGATGTGATGTGGGTCGGTACGTAACAATGTCAACAAAATTATCATCAAACTTGAGACCGGGGTACGTTTCGTTCCTTTTACACCACACCTGCCGCGGCCGTGGTCAATCGGCTGGCAAAGCTCTTTTATATAATTTTCAAATATCACTACTTTATTGGGCGCCAGCTAGTGTAAATACTAACAAACTTGTCGGCTAGCGAGAGCAAGAGAAATGGGTCCAGTTGGTGGGACCAAGATTTAGAAGAGTCAAAGAAATATCAAGGGTCACGTGCCGCAGAATAAAAGTGTAACAATAGACTTACGTTTGTGTTGACAATTAATAAACAATCGCTTTTATTTCGTCCTTCAAGTGGTTCTCTTATAACAGCTTTCCTTTTCAAGATAATTCGATGAAATGCAGGCCTTGGGGTAGCCGGATCCGCTTTTGACTAAATTCCTCATTCAACGCACTCTCACACACACGCCAAATATAACAATTATAATTTTAATTAAATAACAATTACTGTACGGATTACAAGATATCAGGTTTTGCAGATCGAGATACTTTTAGTTAGGTCAAGCGTCGGGCGTAGACTGCTAGCGAAGGTTTTGGCGAATATCTCACGTCGAAATTATGAGAGTGGGGCAAGGACCCGAGTGGGGTGACTTCTCTCACCGTATTTGACAAAAGATGTTATTAACAGTCGAGGACGATATTTTCCTGTCTCAAACTACAGAAACATAAATCAAAATTACTTACTGCCCTTAACAAGCAACGAAAAACGGACGCATTCACCACAACTACAATATCCAAAACCCTTAAATCCCTTCTGGCAAATACAAAAAAATTATTAACTGAGCAATTTAAAATAAGTTCCAAAAAATACTGGGAAAGGGTATTAAAGCAAATAGACCATAAGAAACCGGAGACGTTCTTCCCCAAAATCAATAATATCTTTAGGCGAAAACTCTCAGCACAACTACAACCGATGCACATTAAAAAAGATAGCACACTGTTAGACAAAGCAAACATAAATACTGCCAATATCCCAACCGAAAATGATAAATACATTTTCCCAGATAACACAGATATTCTTGATATACTTGGAGCTCACTGTGAGAGCACAAACTCGCCAAGGCATCTAAATACAAACACTAGATTGAGAGAAATCATAAACACCACGATATCAGAATTCAAAGAAAAATTCAATAGACACAGTTTAGAGGCAGCAACTTTAAGACAATTTACAGATCCACCAAGTGCAAAAATTATTCACAAGCCTTCCGAACAAATCCTCCAGTGGACCAGACGAAATACCCCCGATAGTGTTAAAACACGTTCCCCCAACTATAATCAAAGACTATACGATACTATTTAACAACGCGCTCAATTTACAGTACTTCCCTACAGAATGGAAGGCCTCCAAAATATTTCCAATTTTAAAAGCAAATAAAAACGTAAATGGTCCTAGCAGCTAGAGACTGATTAGCATGACCCATGCCATCAGCAAGGTATTCGAAATCATAACTCAAAAATCAATACTCGCACACTGCACAGCAAAAGCAATAATTCCTGAAACGCAATACGGCTTCAGATTTAACCATTCGACCACCCACGCGGTAAACAAATTACTAGCAGACACACACATATATGTCGCCACAAGGCAATTAGTCGGAGCAACCCTAATCGACCTAGAGAAGGCTTTCGATTCGGTCTGGCCCGAAGGCTTATTGTATAAATTAATTAAACAGAAATTTCCGGTACACATTTGCAACATTGTGTGGGACATGGCCATTAAACGAAGCTTCTCACTGTGAGATGGCACACATGCATCCTCGAAAAAGTTCACAATTATAGAAGGGTTACAGCAAGGCACAGTCACCTGACCCCTATTATTTAATATATTTACAGCCGACATCCTAAACTCATTTCAATTAAACTCCAACAACTCCACACATGCCATTGCATACGCGGATGACCTTATAATTTACGACGCAGGAAGTAAAGTAACTGAAATACAAGAAAAACTACAAACACCAGTTAATAAAACAAACAATCTTTATTCTATTTGGAATCTTAGGATCAACCCGGCGAAATGTGAAACCATTCTTTTCAGACGCACGAATTCATACCTCTCCCGTAGCAACAGAGAACAAAAAAATAACTTTAGCATCACTACACACAACCCGGACACTAGGGAACCAATAGCCATCCCAACAAGAAACTTGGTAAAGTATCTGGGAGTGAACCTAGATAATTTACTAAGATGTCAATCCCACTGGACGATCCAGGTAGAAAAAGCAAAGAGACGATACCACTCATTAGCAAGGCTGCTGCGCAACAAAAACATCGCACAAAAAGCTAAAATAATTATTTACCAAACATTAATAAAGCCGATATTAACATATGTCGCACCAGTCCTATGGAATTTAGGTGCGGCACAATCGGAAAAGCAGAGAATTTTTGAGAGGAACTGCCTAAGAGCGGCACTATTCATGCACAGATCGGCAGAATCCAGGTTTCAACATAGAGTAAAAAACACAATAATCTATAAACACGCAAACATCAACAGAATAGATAACCTTATAATTAAGCTGACGAGAGACTATTATGCCAGCAATGCAATAGCCCCAAATAACACCATAAAATCATTCTTCCATCCTGACCCAATCGAAACATACCTAGCATCCGACACAGGGTACATACAGCCATAAGCCTTCATTATATATGATACAGACGGAATCATACAAAACCACAAAAACACATCAATACTGTACCACTGGAAAAGACATGCCACAAATAAAAAACTACCACCTAGTTATGCACACATAGCAGAGAACAGACAATCACTTATAGTATATGACATGAACATACCAAAAGCAGATAGTGCAGATAACCACCGATTGGACCCGAAATATTTCTGGCTGGATGATACGGCAAAACACATTAGCAATCTTAGGAATAGCCTTGCCATCGAAAACACTCGACCCCATAGGAAGAGAAAGAGGAGGAAAAGAAACAGTAATTATAACTGAAACAAAAAAGAAGAATACACACCTGTAATGTGATAATACAAACAAAATAAAACACTAAGGAGGATAACTAAGTCATAAGTACTTACATAACATTAGTGTAGCAATACCCCGCGCAGAAGACCTCACACAGTAGTGATAAAATAGGCAGACTACACATTTCATTAGAAAATAAATAAGTAGCTGCATTAAAATAAAAATGAACAAAAATAAATAGCTATAGGAAATTTAAAAGGCGTTAATGTGTAGCAAAATAAACCGCTCCACACATTAATGCTGAAACAAGATCACAAACGTGGTTGTTTCCTTTTTTTTTAAGCCGACATCTTACCTGTTTATACCACGAACAATAACCGAATATTATTAAACACTGTTTACGCACTCAAAATATTTAAAACACCATACCAATGTAAGTTAAATCATAGAACTTAGAGAAGTCGACATGAAGCGGCCTTAAGTTAAACATTCACTATATACATAATGCGTCTAGTTTTTAAAGTTTTCCACTAGTCGCTAAGGAACCAAAGACTGATTGGCTTTAACAAAGAACCCATCTGTACTTGTATTGATCAATAAAAAACTTTAATAACAAAAAAAAAGCCGAGTTAGTAGCAAACTCGCTTGCCACGCGGACGATCGGGGTTCAATGCTACCTCTGCGAACGTTTTTTTACATTTTTCATTTAATTGGTTTAAAAATTATAACAACTTTTAAATAAAGTTAACGGCCTAAAAATATTATCAATTGAATCCTAAATAATTGTTTTCTATTTATGAAATGACTGTTACAGCGAATTAAAATGTGAATTACAGATAATATTTTATGTTTAAACAGTTGATTGATTTCAAATGCATGGAGGTAAATTAAAACTTTAATTACAACTATAGCAAAATTTCGGGCAGGGGTTTATTTATATAAAAATGTTTACAATATCGTCTTTATTTGTCAATATTACATACACGCACTAGAATGATAATTATTATACAAACATTGAAACCAAAAAATATTTTGACATCTTGCACAATTTATAAAGGAAGATTGTTTACACTAACAACCTTTATGTAAAAGATTTATTGGAAAACATGCTGCATTTAAATTCATGAACATTCTATTTCATCAGAAAGCTTGGAAGCGTACCAGGCATACCGGATCATTTCATTGAAAATTGGCGATGATAGTTGATGATATACTATTGATTGTATTTTTATACATTCTTCACGGGAATTTATTTCTCTATTATTTTCAATCAGATAAGCGCAATTTTGTATCCGCTTTATTAGATTTTTAACCTGTCTATAAAAATCGACATCACACGATTGAACAAGAGGAGTACATTTTGGAGGAATCACTTTAATTGTACAAGTTGGAGATTTCTCGTCATCTTGGAAGATTTGACCTATAATTCAGGCTTTGTTTGTCCGCCCCAAGGGTCAATAATTAATAGAAACTATTCTTTTCCCACATTTACCTCTATTAAAAATGCATTTGAAATTATTCAACTTTTAAAAAATAAAATATCATCATTAATTCACAATTTAATTAGCTGTAACAGTCATTTTATAAATAAACAAAATTATTTAAGATTTAATTGATAATATTTGTAGGTCATTAACTTTATTTAAAAGTTGTTATAATTTTTAAAACAATTAAATAACAAACAAAAAAGTTCCCAGAGCTCGCATCGAACCCGGGTATGCAGGGTGGCAAGCGAGTTCGCTACTAATTCAGCCACTTCGCTATTGTGGCATTGGATAGGAATCGATGAGTATATGAGCGTCGCGTAAAACTTTAGAGCCCTTTTCCTCGGAAACTTATTGCTAGTGCGCTTTACTACTTTACTCGGTGGACACCCTTAAGGTATAGAGGTATAGAGACCTGCGAAGTCTCATGCCCACCTGAATTTCTGAGACCGTAAGGTCCCCTTGTGAGTATGATGTTTTGGCCACACTCTGTATGTACCGCCGTACCGCCAGTGTTTTGAAAAACCGCCTTGAAAGCGTTAACACAGTTTCACACCCAGAATTTCATGTAGTTTGCACCAAATGATCAAGAAAGACTTGTACTTTTAGAAGAAAAAGAATGCATTTTTTACTCTGCAATATGTTGAACGAAATATGTACTGAAGGTAAAAAGATTCCAAACTGTTGATATAATCTAAGTATCGATAGTTACTTCGATCGTTACAATAAACACCCGTAATTCATTGGAAACTCAAACTTTTTCGGAGAATCGTGTTTTCTGCAAAGTTGTGTTTTTTCACCTGAAAGATCCCTTTTCTCGGAACCTACGCATCGTATCATCATATATTTGTTTTACGTAACAAGTACATTCAAGTGAAGAATGTGGCGAGCCGTTTTTTCGAAAAAACGATTCAGACCCGAGAAAAATCTAATAATAATGTGGGAGTTTACCGTGTATACCCTTCTTCTGGGGTTTTACACACCTATATTTTACTACATATACTCATTTTTCTCATGGTCCTCCGACATCCTTTATTAGCTGTCCCGGCTGAAGCAGGTTCGCTTATCCCCCTAGCTCCTGTATCGCATTTGCCGCGGACGGAGGGAAACTGCAGAAAACCTTCGCCGATACAGGTCGGTACCTACCTAGTGTCCCCCAGTGTCAATGCGAGTAAACTCAAGCACGTCCACCAGAGGCGTCTAGCTCAATAAACTTAGCCGGCGACTATTAAAATATTCAACTTTTTTGTATGCCAATACAAAAATTACAAACGATTGTTAGTTGTTTGTTAGTGTTTGTTAGACAAAATCTAGCGTTTGTTAGACTTTATTTATTGACTAATACGAAAAACAAATTTCATGTCAAAGTTAGCCGCGCGAAAATGATTTTTAATGATTTCGAAGTTTTTTTCGTAACCAATCGTTTGTTAGTGTTTGTTAGTCGATTTTTATCGTTTGTTAGAGCTTTATTTTCTTTAATCGTTGAAAAACTTTCAGTCCTACAGCGCGCTGCAAGCCACACGTAGATGGCAGCACTGCCGCGACGGCCGGGCACCGCTTTGCCGATATAACTCGTCAATTTCAGCAAAATACTTATTCTTCTCATCCCACTCGATTGTTAGTTCATTGTTAGTGATTGTTAGTCAATTTCCAACGTTTGTTAGAGTTTCATTCTTATACAATCGTTGAAAAACTTTTGGCCCTACAGCACGCTGCAAGCCGCGTGAAGTTGGCAGCGTTACCGCTTTTATTTTTTTCATTTCATTCTCATTACCGGGTATAATGCGTTAGATTAAGACCGACTATTTTATCGTGTAATAAATATTCGATTTTCATATATAGAATCTTTGTGTGGGCCCACACTTTCTCATTTGTTCATTTATCCAAGTTTTCCAATCTCAAATTACACTACATTCACAGTACACTAGGTCCTTTGTTTACTTTTTTTGTCTCATTCAAAGCGGAGTTTTTGCAGCTTATTGCAGCTTATGGCAGATTCGAACCGATTACAACCGACAAAACGATTAGAAGAAGTATGCACCAATTTATCCAGGAATCTTCAGACGACGAAGGTAAGGGCAAAGACGTGGCGAAAAATACTCTTATCCCAGAGAGCGAAAGTGAACAAAAATAAAAACTACGTTTATTCCAATTCGCAAATAAAAAAACATAAATTATTTATTTTTCAGACCCTAGCAACAGCGATAGCCCGTTGCATCAGTTTATTCGAAAAACACGACGTGCTGTTATGGATGATTCTGACGAGGATGACAACAGTGTAGAAAATTCTCAGCGTTGCATGAAAAATCAATGATACAACAGCTTGTTGGTATAAGATTGGTTACGTATCTGTTTACGCGATTTATATGATGAAAAAAGGCTTTTGTAATTTTTTGTAATTTTGACCAATTTTTGTTCTAGGTGAAAGCGATCCGGAAGAGTCGAGCTACGATAAAACAGAAGACAATGAAAATCATGTCATTCAAGTAGATAGCTTGGACAATCACCATGTTTCTAATTCGACGAACCAACGGAAACCTTCCGGCTTGTTAAGAGTCGGAGATTCACTGCAAGCAAATGTCGCTGATGCGTTGTCTTCAATGAAAATATCAGTATCTGACAATCTAGTAGATTTCGACGATGCGGTTGATCTTGATTCATCTGAAAATAAAAAAAACATAGCGGACAATACCCCTGCAACAAGTTTTATCATTGCCGTAGCTCAAGAGGAAATGCTGAACAAAATCGACCGGGAATTGGCCATAATGAGGGTAAAATTTTAATGAAAATAAAATTTAAAAAATCTTCGTATTAAAATCATCACATCATTGTCGATCGCAGATGCTGCACAACGTAGGAAATCTCGGTGCACTGCCAGACAAGATCGAAAATAAAGACCCGAGAGAGTGATTTCGATTGTCTGAAATCTGCGGAGAAGGAGAAGTCTGCGTTGGCGAGGTTTCCGACCATTTTCCAAAATCGGAGGATGCGAAGAAGCCATTGTTCAAGGATGAATGTCTCGAGATAAATCCAACATATCTCAGACGAACGACGAGGAACAAGTTAGCGGATCTTGGCAAGACAGCTCAAGCAACGTTTCAAATAGAACAAGAATTAACGATAGACAGACTGAAGAATCTCCATGGTTCGATCGTTTCGAGACCAGCGAATGATGAACAAGCCGAAGAATCACGTGGTCTTAAAGTACGGCTTATAACCTCATCAGTAACATGCTCTGGCTTGGCTATTATGGCGAGGGACACAAAATCCACAAGGCGGTGTATTAGGCAAGTTTAACCGAATGAAATAAATTTCGTATTTAAATCATGATTTATTATTTACCTCGGTAATTTACATATTTTTTTTTAAACAGGGGCTTGGGAAAAACTTTGACGATGATTTCCTTGGTACTGGCTTCGATAGCGCTGCGAAAACATGGTGATATCAGTGCTGACGAGGAAAAATGGTTATCGAGTAAACGAGCTCAACGTAAGCACGAAAGCAATTATACAGTCTCAAAATATCCAACGAAAAATTTTCTACGATTGTTACGCCAATATTGTTTACAGGACTCCTAGGCGGCACTCTCATCGTCGCGCCAACATCATTGGTTGCTCAGTGAGAATTCGAAATTAAGAATCGGCACAAAAAAAATCCTCTCTCTGTCGAGCTTCATCACGGCAACGAGCGGGAAACGAATCCGAAACGCGGGGCAAGAACTGACGTCGTCATAATAAGTTACAACATTGTTTCTCGTCAGCACAAGTTGGGCGGAATTCTTTTTAAAGTACGTATTTTTTGTGAATTGTGAATAATTCATTTTCAATTACGCGTAATAAGATTTACATGATTTTCTTTTTTGTTGTATTTAGATACGCCTGGAGGCGCGTGATTCTCGACGAAGCACACGTTATAAGAAATCACAAGAGCCAAACGTGCGAGTCCGCTTGTGCTTTTGATGCTAACAAACGTTGGGCCCTGACGGGTACGCCCATACAGAACAAGGAGCTCGACCTATATTCGATCCTCAAGTTTCTTCGTTGTTCACCGTTCGACGACGTGCGCGCTTGGAAACGTTGGGTCGACAATAAGTATGATGCTGGTCTCGAAAGACTTGCGACTGTGATGAAGATCATAATTCTTCGTCGCACGAAAAACGAACTTCAAGCGAAAGGCGCTTGGTTTATAACAAAGTGATGATTTTCTCACGCACTATTTTCGCTCAATTTCTACAGCAGAGAGCCGAGAAAGCTCACACTTTTGAACTTCACGCTGGAAGATTCGACAAGCCCTCGCGGCAGTCGACCGGTGAGTTCGTTGCAACCAAAATTTACCTTTTTTCATCTTGTCATTTTTCTGAAACAGTAATTTTCATAATAAGCTTTGTTTTTCAGTCAATGATACGCACTTTACGAAAGCACAGAATAAACTTCTGTCGACTCACGCTGACGTCCAATTTCACGTTATCCTCATTTTGTTGCTGCGATTGCGGCAGCTCAGCTATATTGTCATCCGAACCTCATTCACTCAATGCTCGACAATGGAGACATCGAACGAGATGGAATAGAGTCCCTCGTCACAATATTTTGTTGGAGCGGATAAACGTCAGATCAATGCGCGGCGATGACGACGAGCTCGAAGGTGAGGTCGTGCTGTAGACGAGACAATCTACTCACGTCTGATCTACAATCTACTACGCCAAGGTAAATCTACGAAATATAGATTTTTCTTTTATATTCTTTATGAGACTTGAGAAGTTAGAAGATCATTGAATTTTTAACACGATTATACGCGCGAAACATTAAAAATTTTCCAGATTCCAGCTATTCTTGATAAAGTAGAGGACGTCACCGAGATGGGTGATAAAGTCATAATCGTGTCCCAATGGGTAAGCCTTTTGGAGATTATAGCTGGTGAGCTTCACAAAATTCAAGGCATCTAACACGACAGGTTCACTGGCACAGTTCCGGTCAAAGATCGATAGGTGAGACGATTAATTAATAGGAAGAAAATACTGGGCGTGAGTAGAAATTTATCGTTTGTTTTTGTTTTATTCAGAATATAATGGACAATTTTAACGATAAACGCTCGAGAACGAATGTTATTTTGCTCTCGCTGACTGCCGGTGGCGCTGGATAGAATCTCGTTGGTGCTAATCTGACGATCGATATTCACTGGAATCCACAGCTCGAGTGTCAGGCGCAAGATCGCATTTACAGATTTGGTCAGGAAAAAAACGTTTTGATCTACAAGTAAATGACATCGCTACTCATCCCTCGTTCCTCACTCCTTCACGTTTTTGTTCCTTTTGTTATTTTCAGATACATTTGCATGGACATGATGTAGGAGCGCAAAAAAATATGCAGGAACCCAAACTTGCTTTGGCCAGTAACGTTTTGAGCGAAGGCGGTGAAGTAATCGATTCGAAGCTCTCCGTCGACGAAATGACGTCGTTCTTTGGATTATACAAAATATAGGGTACATGATAAAATTTATACGATCATCGCTACATGTTACGATTTTTATTAGTACGACCATTCTTGCATGTATTAGAATGTTTATTTAAACTTGGAATATTTATTTATTTTGTTCAATATTTCAATTTTACTTCCTCGCTCACTGTAAATTCAGTATTTTTAATTCGGGATGTTGTATTTCAAATGTTATGATTATTAGGCATGAAAAGGCCTATCGTGTATATATATTATTATTGCAATAGCAGTTATTAATAAAATTAAGTGTATGAGCATATTACAATATAAAAATAAAAATAGACCAGGAGACAAATACTGACGCTATAATATATTTATACAGATAGATATGGCGAGAACAAATAGAACACAGAGCGATATAATATTTATTTTATATATTTAGGGACCGATCGGTGGCTTCATGGTTTTTATTAAAGTGTTGGATAACTTAGCTTTTTTGTTAAATGTGGTCCTCCAGAGCGTGAGAGACGAGCATACGAGAAATATATTGCTAAGCCTGTGTTACGTCCCAACGAGGGGAGAGACTGTGCTCACGTCGAGATTTCGATGTGCGCGCGATATTTGAATCAGCAGCGCTATTCGGAGTGACGTGAGGTCCTCGCCTGAGACTTACTTGGACTCCAATATATTAATTCAACGATTTTTATTAATCATCGAGGTTGATTCCTCTTCGAAGACGTTTCCTTTGGTTTGTTCCTTCCCGGATCCTGAATGATGAAGAATCTGATTGGACTCTCGGGAATTTATTAGGTTGAACACCAACAGTTAACGATCACTCAATACTATACTATTACTTTATTTTTAACTCAGAAAAGTTACAACACAAAGTTTTATAGAGAGTCTGGGATATTGCTCCCTTAAGATACTGTTCGATTCGAAGTTCAACATATTCTGTTCTATTTATCTAAAAAGGTTATCCATTTCGCTTCGGTTTGGGAGGAGTTACAAAATTGGGTTGACTCGATTGGTCTGACTTCTAACGAGACCATTCGGTCTTTTGTGGAGGGGGTGTCTCAGTCACACGGGGGTGGCTGGAGATCATCCCTTCGTGGACGGCGTTCGCTAGAGAGGAAATGCCGTCTTAAATTTGTAGTTCGGAGAATTTTACAGAGTTTGTTTTATGGCTAAGTTTCGAGTGGCGATATCGCACAAGACGTTTCTTAAAATGAAATATGAGTAAGAAAGATTGTCGGGCTGGGTATTGTAACTTAAAGTACCTATGCCCTATTCTTAAGAATAAATACTATCGCTCTTTGTTAAGGGTTTATTCTTGGAAGGATATGTGAAGGATGTTTGTTCCTTGGAAGAATATTTGGGAAGGTCTGGAGTGTGTTTAGTTACATTGTGTGACTGCTTACATAAGCATACCGAGTTCCGTCTTTCGGATGTTTGGAAAATAATCCAAGGAATGTTTTGGGAAGTCGTAGTTTTGTAACCGAGGCAAGAATAATTGTTGTGTCTTAAATGTAGCTTAATAAATGAACTAGTAAGATGATAATAAGAATAAAAGATATACATAGTGTTTGAATTTTACCGGCAGGCTGCATTGTTTCGGAGGTAGGCAAGATGATAATCTAATTTATCGACTGGAGATGTGCGTCGCCCATACTGGGACGTAACACCTGGAAGAAAAAGTACCTTGGCACCAATAAATTCTCAATTTATTTTTTTTTAGTTGCATTTTAAAGATTTTTCACCCTTATCCTATGACACTTGGTAATTTCCATACCATGCTACAAGCTGCATGAAGGTGGTAACATTCTCTCAACAGCTTGAAGTGGCTATGCAAATGTATTGCAATTATTTGTTAGTCGATTATTAAGGGAATGTTAGTCCCTTTTTATTGTTCGATAGATATTTTCTAGTGCTATAGTTCCTATAAGTATAAGTATTGTGTACAGGATTCTTGAGAACTTGTTTTCAAACGCAACAGAATCCGATAATAAATAGAATATACCCATAATTTTTATTTTCATTCCATTGTTAGGGAAAAAACCGACATAAGTTCCTACATTGTAAACCCGGACTGAGTAGCTCCTAAACTAGCACCACGTAATCTCCGATCACCAAACAAACCCTTGGACCTTACCCTTAGAGACAGAAATACTCGACCACCCATCACGAACCTAGATCCTTGCAGTTCTCCCACCATCGACTATGAGACAATGTAAGGTTACCTAAGTCACTGCATCGACACCCTAAGCAGTTAGTCTAGTACCGATCTCCTGACGGTTAACTTGGTCACTCCGTATACAAACTTGTTGTCTACGGACTGCAACAGTGTATTACGTAAATTTCAAATAAACGACTTAAGACAGTTTTGCTACAGTAAAACGATTTTATATCTTGTTTATCACTCACGAGTCCCTAGGACCGTAACATTTTGGCGATCCTTCCAGGATAGCTTCTCACGATAATTTTTCTACAGAAAGAATTCAAAAAGAACTATCTTTGACACCGAACCACTGATTCCAAGAGTCTCTACGGAAACACGTCGAATCAACGTTTCAATTACTTCTACGGAAGAACTATTGAAACCCTGCAAGAAGTATAATTGACATATTGACAGATCAATCCCTGAGCAATTATACGCATCTACGCCGGAACATCAACATCACAAAAAGTAAGCATATCACACCGTAAGGCCAATCCTGCGAGATTGAAACCTTTCGTCAATAAAATACGAAAAAACACGTCGTCAATCTAGACAAGTTTGTAGCAACTTGTGTCGATTACGTACGTTTAAAGAAGAGTAAAAAACTGGCCTTCACGAACTATCGCGAAAAACGAACTGAATACAGTTCCGACGAACGATCCGACTTCTCCACGGAGGAATTCGAGACCACCAGTCCACCTCACAACGCTGCGGAAATGTCGAAAGCATCATTGGAAGAGAGCACCACGAGGGATGTCATGGAGCAACTTATGGCAAAAATAAAGGTGATGAGCACAAACGTAGGAGTGATAACCGAAGCGCTAACGAAAACTCATCGGGATAACGTTAAACGCGATGAGGAACTCGCAGAAATAAGGACAATAATTGGTGTGGTGACCAATGATACCGATTGTGAAAGTAATCGAGAGGAACGGAGGACACACGCGAACAGACAACAATGGGTTAGCAACGCCCGCGATGAAGAGATGCGTAGTGCCGAAACCCTAAGTGCCAGAGATTTAATTAACACAGTTGAGATTCTCAATGGACACGATGACAGGGGCACCGAAGACTTCATCAAACACGTAAAACGAGCTCAATCACGTTGTAACCAACCGGACGTCCTGCTCGATCTCATCATCGCCAGCAAGGTAACGGACGCAGCCAAACGCGCAATTCGTTTCGAACCCATAGATTCGTACGACGACTTGTTCACGGCACTGCGAAAAAACGTAGGATCTACCTGCTCCGCCGAGATCACAAGGTTAAGGTTGAACCAAACCATTCAAGGACAGAACGAATCCGTTCAAAGTTACAACCAGCGGTACAGAAAACGTTACAACGAGCTACGCTACGCTGTGCAAAGCGAACAAACGAACGCCACGGCTAGAAAGCTAGCCTTACAAATGGAGGAGAAATCGGCCATCAAACGGTACGCGATGAACCTCAATGATAGCATTGGGCAACAAGTCAGAGCACTAAAACCAGTCGGCCTAAATGAAGCACAAGAGGAAGCACTCGAGATCGAGGCGTGGAACAATGAGAAACAGTTGACGCACCCCCGAGTCATAAATCCTAACAAGACGGCGCCCCCGCCGAGGCAAGAGTCGCAGTTCCGAGGATACACGAAAAATGACCCTCGCCAGGCAGGTAGGCCGAGCCCGCACACTTTCGGAAAACCGAACACCGCCCCTCTCCTGGAGTAAGCTCCTATGCACAAAGTGCAAGCGAACCGGTCACACGGCAAATACGTGTTTCGTGAAACCGGAAAGTTTTCACCGACGGCCAGATCAGCCCCGACCACCGTACCAGCATCGGACCAACGGGATAAACGGCAGCGACAAAAGAGGACGAAATGAGCGAGAGCGAGCGAGAGATATACGACGAGAGGACAGAGTGTCTGCAATATCAGGACGACTCTATTCGATACTCGCCCCCTTCGGAGGAAGCAGACGAAAAGGACGATACCTTATCGACACCGGATCATCTTTGAATTTGACCAAAGAAAAACTTATCACGCCCATAACTATCACTACGAGTGAAGTAAGGAATTTTACGATGGAACGCGATCGACATCAGACGAGCAAAGCCGCCAAGATCGAGCTGTTAGGAAAGCTGCATCACTTTCAAGTCGTGCCAGATGACTTCCCGTTACCTGAAGATGGACTTTTGGGGAATCCTTTCTTACACGCTTTCCGGTTCAACCTCACCAATGACGCATTATGGCTCGACGAAACAGCCACAGAGTTATACGATGATAGGACTTATCTGTCGCCCAACGCAGTTAATCGGGTCACTCTCACCACAGGCATCGAGAAAGGACACATAATGATATGTGATAATCCTTTGATATCCGATTCTATTTATCGCGTACAAAACCACGCGATCGCGGTTCCAATCCACAATAATAATAGTCATATTACGTGAATCAACACCGATGAGTTAAAACTTCTCAAAGATAACGGAAGATACGAAGATGCCGAATCTCGAACGACGAACTACAGCATCGACTCCAGCTGTTAAAAAATAATACTCGCACCAGTCATATCGAGACGGAGCACGAGCAAACCATCTTGAAGATTGTACAGTCTTATCATGAAATATTTTCGCTAGAAGGAGATCCATTACCATGCACGAATTTGACCAACCATCGGATTATCCTTACGGATAATAAAGCAATTAACACCGCATCGTACAGACCTCCGGAGTGTCACAAACAAGAAATAGCCAAGCAGGTCAAGGAAATATTAAACAAAAAGATCATCAACTATTCGTCGTCGCCGTATAATTCACCGATATGGGTCGTGCCCAAGAAAGCCGACGCCTCGGGAAGTAAGAAATGGAGAATCGTGATCGATTTTTGTAAATTAAACGAGGAAACCGATCGAGATGCATATCGTTTACCAATCATCGATGACATACTCGATCACCTTGGTAAAGCCAAATTCTTCTCGGAATTCGACTTAAGCTCGGGGTTCTACCAAATTCCCATGGATGCAAATTCAAAGAAATACACGGCTTTCTCAACCCCCGATGGACATTTTGAGTACGAACGTATGCCTTTCGGATTAAAAAACGCACCTGCTACCTTTCAACGAATGATGGACACTGCTTTGCGAGGATTAATAGGAAAAATCTGCTTCGCCTATCTCGACGACATAGTGGTATTTGGATCCACCCTCCAGGAGCACAACGAAAATTTAATCATTCTGTTCGATCGATTACGCAATACTGGTCTAAAATTGCAGCCGGATAAATGCGAGTACCTGAGACCTGAATTGGAATATCTGGGACATATCATCACCAGCGAAGGTGTGAAACCGAATCCATCAAAACTCGAAGCGGTACGGAACTTCAAGAGGCCCACCACGCCAAAGGAGATCAAATCATTTCTCGGATTAGCAGGTTATTACCGGAAGTTTATCAAAAATTTCTGGCAGAAAGCCAAAGCCCTCACTAACCTGACGAAAAAAGAGATGATTTTCGATTGGACAGAGGAATGTGAAGCTGCATTCCAAATATTAAAAGAACATCTTTGTTCATCGCCGGTACTGAAATACCCGGATTATAAGAAGAAGTTTACCCTGACAACGGACGCATCAAACCGGGGTATAGAAGCAATCTTATCGCAAGACGGACATCCTTGCTGCTACATCTCAAGAACCCTGAATAAGGCAGAGGAAAATTACAGCACAGCCGATAAAGAACTCCTGGCAATAGTATGGTCGGTGAAACGACTACGACAGTACTTATTGGGACGGAAATTCCTTATCCAAACGGACCATCAAGCATTGAAATGGTTGATGAACGTAAAGGATCCGACATCGAGACTGTTACGATGGAGACTACGCCTCGAGGAATACGAGTACGAAATAGAATACAAAAAAGGCAAGGAGAACACTGCCGCTGATGCATTATCTCGCGTATTCCCAATATCTGAATTACCGGAAGCTGTGACACAGGCTACATCAGAGGCTGTGGATGAAGAGATCACGGGAGGAGAAGAACTCGACACTGCTTGGAAAACATATCAGGAGTGGAAATACAACATGACAACGCATGTGGAACAGGTTTTATCGCAACCACGCGAGAAAAACCCAAGATAAGGACATAGAGGTACCGGCCTCTGAAGAACATCGATGGTTTTTCCTCCTCTACCGAGTCTTACAGCGGGAAAAGGAATTAAATCATCTGCAAATACGCTACCATCTGAATGACCCGTTGTTCACTCTTGCCGAAAGAACGACCGCAATCGACATAGCGAACTTTCTAAAAGTATTGGAACCTACAAGAAAATTTGTAGTGTGCACAATACCAACACAGCGGCTCACGGACGATGAAATTCAGGAAGCGATAAGGGAAAGTCACGGGACTATTCTCACAGGACACTTTGGGGAAAATCGAACTATCCAAAGAGCACGAGAATGATTTACCTGGCCTCACATGCAGGAACACATAATTGATCACATAAAAAGATGTGACACTTGCCAGAAGACCAAGCTCACAAGAGTGCGACAAAAAACTTCGGCAATTGTACCCGATACTCCACAAGAGGCAAATGACAAAATTGCAATGGATATTGTAGGTCCATTAAAAACCACCAAGAAGGGACATACCTACATCCTCTCCATACAAGATCAGCTGACACGTTATCTTATGCTGATACCACTAAAAGATACCACCAGCAAGACTGTATTGGAAGGACTTCTTGACCATTATATTTACATCTTCACGTCACCTAAACAAATCTTGACTGACCAGGGATCAAACTTCATTTCGGATCTCGTACAGGAATTCGAGGAAATGTTTAAGATCAAGCACATCGAAACAACGAGCTTCCATCCACAGTCAAACGGACGACTTGAGAGAGCACACGCCGTAATAAAGGACCTCATCAAGAGCGCGATTTACGACGAAGGAGAAGACCTCCATTACAACACCGAGTGGGATGATGTTCTGAAGACCACAACCCTAGCGTACAATACTTCAGTACACGAAGCTACGGGATACACACCATTCGAACTCACGTTCGGAAGGAAGGCTAACTTGCCGTCGATATTGTGTACAATACCTGCCATGAAGTATACCGAACTAATGGAGTACTGGAAACGACGACACGAAAGAAACATTATGCGAGGCAAAGAACGCACACGAATGGCCAACGAGAAGTCTAAGACTTACCAAGACTCCAAGGTACAAAAGATATTACCACTCTTTGGAGTTGGAGACTTGGTGTTATTACACAACGAAGCAAAAAAACACAAACTCGACCTAGAATGGAACGGTCGATACGCGGTGACAGAGACAATGGACAACGGAAATTATTCGATTAAAGTCAACAACTCTAACATCAGAGTACACGCCAATCGATTGAAACCTTACTTCGAATAATTTGTTACGGAAATTTACCTACTACTGATCGGACTAGCAATCATCACCGCAGCGCAAGGAAACATCACCGTAACGCCCCTTAACGATGCCACTATCTTTATGGAGCCCAGAAGACCGAGATGAGGATTGATAAACGCCATCGGATCCATCTCTAAAAGTCTATTCGGGACCCTCGACGAACGCGAACGTGGATAGAAACATCAAGATCCATACTGACGTATGCCGGATATGCCAGCATAATCACACTCACGATAATATCCCTGTACAAATGTGGAATATGTGGGCTGTTGCAAAGATGCATACCGAATATTTGCATACATTTGTTCTGCATAAACAATACCAACGCCGCCTGAAATACATCGGATCGTCAACACTATTACGTGTAGGATGAATGCCTGACACTTTCAACAGACCAGTTAGACGACCATACGCCCCAACTCCAGCATATCAACAACTACCGAAGGAAGCAGAGGGTTTCCGGTGGAAAGCCAATCTAAGTTGGGGGTATTAGGGAAAAAACCGACATAAGTTCCTACATTGTGAACCCGGACTGAGTAGCTCCTAAACTAGCACCACGTAATCTCCGATCACCAAACAAACCCTTGGACCTTACCCTTAGAGACAGAAATACTCGACCACCCGTCACGAACCTAGATCCTTGCAGTTCTCCCACCATCGACTATGAGACAATGTAAGGTTACCTACGTCACTGCATCGACCCCTAAGCAGTTAGTCTAGTACCGATCTCCTGACGGTTAACTTGGTCACTCCGTATACAAACTTGTTGTCTACGGACTGCAACAGTGTATTACGTAAATTTCAAATAAACGACTTAAGACAGTTTTGCTACAGTAAAACGATTTTATATCTTGTTTATCACTCACGAGTCCCTAGGTCCGTAACACCATATCACACACAACTGTTACGTCCCAAAGTAGAGAGACAGATGAGTATAGCTCCGTTGATAATTCGATGTGCGCGGGATTTTTGAATTGGTTTGCGCTATTCGGCTGAACGTGAGCTCGTCGCTGCTTGGGACTTACTTGTGCTCAATATACTAACTCAACGATTTTGGATTAATCGTCGAGGTTGATTCTTCTTCGAAGACGTTTAGTTTGATGATGTGTTTTCCCAAACTTCTCGATGTTGATCCGTGAGAGTGAGTTTGTTGGGAAAAATATTAATTGCAACTCCAACAACGCAACAACATTACAACTCAGAAATTTGTACTTAGACTAATTTTGTAATGAGACTGGGATTTTACTCCCTCGAGATACTGTTTGATTCGAGGTTGAGGATGTTCTCTTTTTCCACTCTAAAATGGTTAACCATTTCACCTCGATTCGGGAGGAGTTACAAAAAATTGGGTTTGATTGGTCTGATTCCTAGCGAGATTGTTCGATTTTCTATGGAGGGGGTTATTTTGGTTACACGGGGGTGACGTGGATCATTGCTTTGTGGACGACATTCGTGAGAAAGAAAATACAGTTTCAAATTATAATTCGGAGAATGGTACAGAGTTTGATTATAACTAGGTTTTCTAGCGGTGATATCGCACAAGGCGTTCGTTGAAATGAAATATAAATAGGAAAGAGATTGTCAGGCTGGATATTTGTACGTTAAAGTATACTCTACGCTTAAGAGTAAATACTATCGTTATTAATTAAAGGTTTATACTTGGAAGGATGTATATAGAAGAGGTTCATTGTGTTCATTGAGAGAATGTTTGGGAAGATATGGAATGTGCCTTGTTATATTGCGTGACCGCTTACACAAATAGATTGAGTTTGGTCTTTCAAATGTTTGGGAGATAATCTAGGAATGTTTTTGGGAAATCATAGTTTCGTAACTGAAGCAAGAATAATTGTTGTTTCTTAAATGTAACTTAATAAATGAAATAATAAGATGATAATAAGTGTAACGTTCCCACATTCCATTCCCACTATTCTCATCTACGCCTAATCTCCTTTCCCGCTAATCTCCAACTTTGCTTACTCCACAAGTCCCACGGTCCCTTATCACCTTCACGCGACATCCCCTCCACTCCTAAACTCTTTTCTTCCAGACTCTTTCCCAGCCTCTTCCATCATCCTAAATCAGTTCTCCTCCGACTTCCTAACCATCTAAACCTCTTTTACTTCTCCAATAAATACTAAGTACTCATCATCGAAACCATTAGCTAGTTTATTCACTCACCGCTTACCATCCCGTCACATGGTGTCAGAAGCGAGATTCGAATCACCACGCGAATCATCCCGCGAAATAAATTAATAAAGTGAAAAACAAAACATCAAAAACAATTTACACAAACGACAACAAAAGTGTAAGACCAAAAAAAAACCGAGAAATACATCGGAGACATATCACACGGACACAGTCTACACTATACATTATACTCTACACAACGCACATCGAAACGAAACAGCGAAGGAAGAAAAGAAAGAACGACACACACGCCACAACCACAGCTATACCAAACCCATCAACGCCATACACACAGACGAAGCAACGAAGAAGAAAGGACACACGCACACCAACTATCACCGAGTACGCATACCGCACACACACAACGACCGCCAGCATCTCAGCCGCTACGCGCGAGTCACCACCCAGAGCATAAGAGATCAGCTGATGCTTACGCTCACCATCGTTCTTCTGGCATTGTAAGTACACTCCACTCAAAAATCTTTTGCATGTTACCTTTAAAAATCGCATATTCGTTCACGGTGGAAGTAATTAATACAACTCATTATAAATCTACATACACAATGATTGTACATAAAATTTGAATGTCAAGTTCAATATAACTTTTCTTTAAACACAACTTTTCGACACACAATTTCTATAACACATTCCGAATATAAATCTTGAAAAAACAAAAAAAAAAAAAAAATCATTTTTTAACGCCATTTGTCTTGGAATAAAATCTTTCAAATATAATTTTTGGTAATATTATTTACAATAAAAAAACAAAAAAATTTTGACACTCAATTACCAACGAACAAAATGTACAAATTAACATTACAAAACCACAATTTTTTAAATTGACATACCGAAACATGGTATGTCCATGTCATTCTATCGTGCCGTAATATCGAATCCACCGACCAGACCACCCCGAAGAATAAATAGACGAAACCCAATACTCCCATATTTTCACCCAAGCATTGAACACCAAATTATCACAATGGCTGAAAATAATAATACATTCACGTTTAGAGATGCATTTAAAGTTGTCCCCATATACGATGGAAAAAATATGAAAATAGAAGATTATGCTAAAACAGTTAAACGAGTCAACGAATGCCTCTCAGATGGCGAAAGATCTAAATTATTAAAAATGATTCCACTCAAACTGAACGGTATCGCACGTTCAGTCGTTGATGCCAACCCTCCAAATTCTCTCGAATCACTTTTGAAAATATTGAAAAAAGCATTTAGCAAAAACAAAGATTTAGCCGATTTAGAAAACGAATTAGAATCATCCCCACAAAATTACGACGAAACGGTCATCGAATACGCAGCGAGGACGCGCGATATACTCAATAATATTATAGATAAATTATCAGACGTGTATAACACAGGTACGCAAACAACATTTTTGGAAGCACGAATCGAAGAAGTGACAGCAAAAGCAAAAAGAGCATATGTTAGAGGATTAACACCCGCAATAGGTTCCCATTTAATTCTCCATAACGCGGAAACATTCGATAATATAATAGACAGAGCCCAAACAATAGAATATGAAATCGAAAAACAAAAGCGAATGCGTGGTACCCTCGATATTAGAAACACCGCAAAAGTTCATTTTATGGAGCATACAAAACCAGGAAAATTTTGCGAACTTCATCAATCACACACACACGACTCAAAAGACTGCTTCACAATAAAAAACATGCGCGAAGATACAAACTCTTGGCGCTCACACGAAACATCCGACAGGTACCGAAATAATTCACGAGACAGATACGCTCAAAATAAAACAAGAAACTCGAGAAACCAATACAGAGATTACCCAAACGACAGATACAGAAATCGTTCAAACAACAGACATTCAAACGACAGATACTCAAACGACAGATACTCAAACGACAGATACAGAAATCGTTCAAACGGCAGATATTCAAACGACAGACACATAAATTATTCAAACGACAGATACAGAGATCACTCGAACGACAGACATACAAATTATTCAAACAGAAATAATTCGAACGACAGACACAAAAACTACTCCCGAGATAAATACAGAGACAATTCCCAAACCCGATACAGAAACAACTCATTTGACCAACGCCAAAACGAATATCAAGAACGACCTAACACAGACTCAAATGCCGAGCAACGAAATTCTCAAAATAATTCACCCGGTAGAAATACCCCGACAAAATCAAGAACAAACAGCACAGAACACATTGATACACTTTTCGAAAAAGTAGACCTAAAAAACTAAGACAACGTCTCGCGGAAAAGTGCGACATGAGACTCATTATCAGAGCACTAAAGACATTTAACCGCGATCAATTAAAAGAAATCGGAATTGAATTCAAAGAAGCAACGCTTAAATTGGGAATTTCGAAAAATCATAAATCTCCCGCACAGAGAAACGAAATTATTAATCGATACAGGTTCACAAATAAACTTGATAAAACGAAGCGCACTCAATTACGCAAAAGAAATCGACACACGAGAATTTTACGAATTGACAGGTATAACCGACGGTAAAACATACACTCGAGGCAAATGCTCAATCCAAATTAAATCAGTAAAAGCAGAATTTCATGTTGTCACTGACGCATTTCCAATCCAGGAAAACGCGATACTTGGTGACGCATTTTTCAAACAGATTCCAGCCGATATACTATATACACAAAGATGCATAACTTTCCATGATCATGTTATACCATTTTCTGAACGCGAATATATCGTAATACCACCAAAATCAAAAACAATAATGCACATAAGAATCAAAAACAATGAAATTTCAGAGGGCTATATCCCAACATATAAAACCAAAGAAGGTATACGTTATGGTGGCGCATTAGTAAAAAATAACAACGAAATTGCATACTTACAAGTAATCAACCGCCAACCAAAATCAATAGAATTGGAAATTCCTGCTATAGAATTGCAACCAATCGAGATAATTTCAGAAACACCATTTAAACTTGAAACCGACATTTTTAACACTCCTCAAAACAATAACGCATCAATTTATACAACTAACGTATCCGAAAATAACGCAGAACGACTGCAAAAACTCAGATCATTACTTCATTTAGATCATCTCAATAATGAAGAGAAAGAATACATTTTGCAACTAGTCTCGGAATACCCAAAACTCTTTTTACTACCAGACGACGAACTTAGTCACACCACGATAACACAACACAAAATTCCCACGACAGACAACAAACCTATCAACACAAAATAGTACCGATTCCCACCTGTACACAAAAAAGAAATCCAAATGCAAGTCAATAATTTGTTGGAGAAAAACATCATTCAACCTTCTCTCTCCCCCTATAACTCACCAGTTTGGGTCGTACCAAAAAAGGCGGACTCACAGGGCAAAAAGAGATGGCGAATGGTTATCGATTTTCGCAAATTGAACGCGGAAACAGTATCCGACGCATATCCATTACCGAGTATCGTGGATATTCTGGACCAATTGGGCAAAGCACGATACTTCTCTATTTTTTACTTAGCGTCTGGCTTCCATCAAATCGAAATGAACCCTAACCACAAACAAAAAACCGCATTTTCAACGGCGAACGGACATTTCGAATTCAACCGTATGCCATTTGGGTTGAGAAATGCACCCGCAACATTCCAAAGATTGATGGATGTCGTATTATCAGGACTTCAGGGTAACGACCTGTTCGTATACCTGGACGACATTGTCATTTACGCTAATACTCTCGAAGAACACGCGACAAAATTTCGGCGTTTAGCGAAACGTTTGACCGAAGCAGGTCTAATCTTGCAAACCGATAAATGTCAATTCTTGCGAACAGAGGTTACATATCTAGGACACACAATCACGGAAGAAGGTGTAAAGCCCAACAATACAATAGTAAAATCCATAACAGAATTCACAACACCAACTAACAAAAAAGGAATCAAACAATTTACAGCACTCGCAGGTTATTACAGACGATTCATTAGAGACTTTGCAAAAATCACATCACCACTAACAAAACAATTGAAAAAAATGTTACATTCGAATGGACAGACGAATGCCAAAAAGCATTCGAATTGCTCAAAAGGAAAATTATAAAACGCCCAATTTTGCGTTACCCCGATTTCGAGAAACCATCTACACTCACCACAGACGCTTCAGACTATGCAATAGGCGCAGTTTTAAGTCAGGAACACAACAAATTCAACCACCCCGTAGCACTTTATTCAAAAACACTCTCGAAACCACAACAAGCATACGACACAATGAGGAAAGAACTTCTAGCCGTAGTTTACGCAGTAGAACATTTTCGCCCGTACTTATACGGCAGACAATTTACATTGATCACCGATAATAGAGCTTTGACATACCTAAATACTAAATCCGACTTGCCACAGCAGCTTCAGCGCTGGCAAATAACCCTCAACGATTACGATTTTAAAATACAACATCAACCGGGAAAATCAAACCACGTCGCAGACGCCCTATCTAGGAAGCCCATTACTGTCATGCCCATTAGACAAAGAGACAGTTCTTCAAAAGAAGAACGCCTCCCAAAAAGACCAAAACATTCACACCAACCAAATACACGACAGCGCTCTGATTCAGACGAAGAATCAGGCAACCCAACACCCAAAAAGAAACAACAAAACGAGCAAACAACAGGAAGTGAAAACGAACACGAAAACAACACACAATCTAAATCAGACCCAAAACTCGACGATGAATCCCCACAAACAGAAGAGGAAACAAATATAGGAAAAGATAGCACAGACGTCATCACAGAGACAGAAGCAACGGAGGAGGAACTCACAAAAAATATAACGACCCGGAAACGCACAAGGGACAATACGGCAAAGGAACTGAATACGAAAAACAAACGCAAACGAACAAGGATACGAGATGAAACGACAACGGAAAAATTCACACCAACAAAGAACCAAGAAGAAGCAAATGAAGAAAACAAAGGCGAAGAAGAAGTCAATGAATTAAATATATCGAATCAACGATTTGCAGATATTGATCCCAATAAAAATGGAGAAAATAAAGACAAAAGCGCAAATAAGCACAGAGGCCAACGAGCCCAGCAAACAGACGCAAATCAAAAATATCCGCAAGAATGGGAAATAGAACGCAAATCGGAAAACCAAACAGAAGAACAGGCAACGCCCAAGGATTACGGCAAGGAACAACTGGATTACAGATCAACGACGCATATCGGAGAAGCGACCGCTGACCAAGAAACGGAGAAAGCAATACCGGAACCAAATTTCCGATCACCAACGAATCCAACAGAAACGGAAGATGTTCAACGAAATGCACAACCGCAAGTGCAGCCGAACTTCAGATCACCATCACCATCACGAACGTCTAAAAATAAGTCAAAAAGTACTACCATCATAGGCCCATATTCACCGGAAATGACACCCGAATACTTTGATTCGTTAGCAAAGTCACGTGAAAATAATAACGACGAAGCAAATCTATCTTCTGAAGGAAATATCGGAGATAACATCAACCCTCTAGTGGAAGCACCACAGTTGCACAACACACAAGCAACAATCGAGCCAACATTTCGATCACCACCCGGAAATGTTGAACGAATCACGAGGCAAACCACTACACGAGTAGAGCCAAATAAGAATTCATCGAAATCAACATCAGACGGAAACACCTCAAGTGGAAACAACCTAATAGAGGCCGACAGTGATACGCCATTTGCACCATCACAGTATTACAGAAAGAAAATGACACACAAAGAATGTCGCCCCGCAACTAGAAGGACGGAAATAACGGAAGATGTAACAAACAAAAACAAAATTATCACTACACAGAAAAATATCCTAGCACGAAAAGACAATATTGCATACTTCCTATCAGCAGACTGTACAATGAATACGATGATATCAGAAATTCTACAGGAAAAAGGCAGAATCAACCAACAATCACTTTTGGACTGTAACCCCCAAATTGGCGATATTCTGATTACCCGCCGAGGAATCACTTGTTATTGCACAATAATCTGTAAACAGAAATCAACAGATTCACCGACCATCACAGAAGTTCGAAATTGTTTGAAAACACTATTCGAAGTATTCAATAAATTGCAGCTAGAGACTTGTACGATCCCAAAGGACCCGAAAATTCTAAATCCGTTCGTTTGGGAATACATCAAATCATTCGTACGAGAAAAATCTACCTATTGGTCCAGGATCCCAGACACAAACGCATGGCTCTTTGCAGAACCAGAATCAGAAAACCTTTACGTTAACTGCGATAACCATCGGTCATCTATTTACACAATCAAAAATACTGGCATCTTGAATATCAGCCCGCCATGCCAAGCAAAAACTCATACGACTCAACTGACACCGTCCATTGACATAACATCCTCAACCCAGATAAATTTCTCTACCACCTTAATATACTTAATCATGCAACCATACATAATCAGCTACATATATACCTATAATTTCTTTATCTTATCTTTCTTTTTACAATAAAACCTTTAATTATACCTAAAACTTTATTCACTAAACCCACAAACCGAAACCCCCACAAAACAAACCAACGCATCCCAAGTAACATACCTCTTCTACTAATCAATGAGCTAATAAGGAAATTAGAATGTTCTAGCAGTTTACCAGGAAATATATACAAATAATATAACCAGGAGAAAGTAACCAGGACCGAATATATATATATATATATATATATATATACGTAACAAAGGAAAATAACCAGGACCAAATATAAATACAAACCATATCACCAGGACAAACATAAAATAACAAGACATAAAACCGGAGCAAATTAACCAGGAAGATGAAACTCAAAAAAGAAAAAAACAGGAAACAACCACTAATTTATACATATTTATACATATAATACAACCACACAACCTTACCCACCTCACCATAACACCACCACCCACTAACACCAAGACTAATCCATCTTTATAAGTTACAGGATAAGCAACATCCTCTACAAGCCACTACGAAGACCAGCAGGAACCACCAATAGGAAGCAAAAAAAAAACACACACACACACAAACACCACAAACCATTCAAAACATTGTTTTATACAGAATCACACACAACCAAATTTTCTTTTTGTAAACAAAATATTTCTTTTATATAGAGTCAAAACAACCAACCAAAATTTTTGTAAATCGGATGCAGGAGCATCCGCTTCTTTTGTAAGAAGGGGAGTGTAACGTTCCCACATTCCATTCCCACTATTCTCATCTACGCCTAATCTCCTTTCCCGCTAATCTCCAACTTTGCTTACTCCACAAGTCCCACGGTCCCTTATCACCTTCACGCAACATCCCCTCCACTCCTAAACTCTTTTCTTCCAGACTCTTTCCCAGCCTCTTCCATCATCCTAAATCAGTTCTCCTCCGACTTCCTAACCATCTAAACCTCTTTTACTTCTCCAATAATTACTAAGTACTCATCATCGAAACCATTAGCTAGTTTATTCACTCACCGCTTACCATCCCGTCACATAAGAATAAAAGATAGTATTTGAATTTTACCGGCAGGCTGCATTGTTTCGGAGGTAGGCAAGATGATAATCTAATTTATCGACCGGAGATGTGCGTCGCCCATGCTGGGACGTAACAATCTTTCACCGAACTATTAATTACCCCCGTGAAGTTGGCCGGACAACTTGCACTTTTTAATTGACTTTTTTGATATCGTTAGGTGGTCGTTAGGCAGTGTTAGGTAGTCTAATTAAAACGTTAGGTAGTCTAGTTTTAAAACAAAAAAATAATTAAAAATGTATGTGAAGTTGGCCGAAAAATGTTTTTTCCCCCTTTATTTATCTTTTCAAGATGCTCAAATGATGCGTAATCGTTAGGTGGCCATGAATATACTAATTAAAACGTTAGGTAGTCAACCATATCCTTGCTAATCCAAAAAACAATTTTGCGAATTATGCATGCGCAACGGCTAATGCGCACCTGTGTGAACTTAGCCAGTCGACTGACAATTGCGATCTTTGCCCGTACGCTTCGATATCGGCGCGCCATCTCGAGAATCACACACTCATACACACGGATCAAGAGTCATATCAGTGTGATCACTGTTATCAGTCTTTCAGACAGAAACAATTGTCGAAAAGGCATTGCAATCTCTATCACAATCCAACCTACGAACCACCACCTCCACAGAAGAAGACGCATCGGTGGCCCGAGTGCGAGTGCATAAGGGAAATTTCATACGTCATATGGCAGTGCACGGTCCCGAATCGTCGTTAAGGAAGAAACAGCAAGCCCTCAATATGGGCCGACGAAAGAAAATTCAGATTATCGATGGTCTTGATTCTTGTTTGCACCTGACAAGTCGGGCATCAAGCGTTTACGCATGCGTCGCGCATGCAGATTTCTCAAAATTGTTTTTTGACTTTTGCAAGGATTTAGTTGACTACCTAACGTCTTAATTAGTATATTCATGACTACTTAACGATTACACATCATTTGACCACCTTGAAAAAATAAATAAAGGAAAAAACAAAAAATTTCGGCCAACTTCACATACATTTTTAATAATTTTTTTTTGAAAAAACTATTGACTACCTAACGTTTTAATTAGACTACTTAACACTACCTGACGACCACCTAACGATATAAAAAAAAGTCAATTAATAAAGTGCAAGTTGTCCGGCCAACTTCACGGGGGTTTGACATTGTACAATTATGGCCATAAGTCATAGCTGCACCTAGTTGTTGTTTCAATTATGGCCGTCATTATTGCCATATCACGGCTGTGTGGCCCCAGCATTAGCATAAATCGAAAATTTTGTATTGTGTACAGGGCGTACGCTCTTTCGATACATCGAATGAAATACATCGATGTTTTCGATGCATCGATGTATATCGAGCGACTCTCATCTAGTATAATAATAATTTGAGGTGTAGTGCTTTTCGATTCGATTTAATCGCCCTTTGTAACTTTTAATAATACATGCACAAAAAATGACAAAGAAATAATGGTGCGTTCTTCATTAATGTGGGAATTATGTAATGACTTTTGGTATGAAAAATTACAGCCACGTGTATCGGGTGCATCATAACCTCAAAAGCTGACAATATCTCAATAAAAGCTATTATTTTTTTAACGACGACCTATCCACTCGTTCATCAATTGGATTATTAAGGATTTCGCATTAATATTTTCATAATATATTCGGCACCAAACGGCTCAGCGCTGTAGCGACCCTCTTCTTGTGTTGTTAAAGTACAATATTCGTCAAGATGGTAGGTAAAAAGAATAGCTTAAAGAACAAAAAATGGGTGGATTTGGATATTACTCTAAGTGCCCCGATTTTGGAAACTTTGAAGGAACTGAAATTCTTAACGGCTACGCCGATTCAGGTATTTATGTGTATTTTCTAAGGTCGTTTGTACATTACGACTGTTATATTGTTGATTCATTTGATGCAGCCTGTAGCTCCAAGTTCCATTATAAACCGTTCAAATTAATTATCGGTACCGAGATCTTTTATAATAATAAATTTTAACAACTTTTGCATAGTCGCAAATCGTCATAAACTACATATAGTTTTCATTATACCAATATAGTAGAACATATTAGTAAAGTTGTAAAACAAACCGTAAGTTATTTTCTAGTATATCCGCGGATTACAATCTATTTAATTGTTGCACTCGACGTTTTGGGGATATCTGAAAAGTGAAAGAAGAAAAATAATTTTGATTACAGGTAGTGGGCATTCCCCTTTTATTGTCCAGTCAAGATGTCGCTGCCGAGGCGGTTACAGGAAGTGGAAAAACTCTGGCATTCCTCATTCCGATGTTGGAATTGTTGCTGGTATTAAATTTGTTACATTTGCTGCTACAACTACGTTTTTTTGGCTTTTCGTACGTTCAACATTGTAATGTGTCACGATCCGTAGAAACGGAAAGAAGAATGGAAATCGATGGAGATTGGTGGTATTGTGATTTCTCCTACGCGGGAACTTGCGACTCAAATAAGCACGGTTATGTCCTACTTTTTGAAGAGAATACCGGCCCTAAAACAGATTCTTCTTGTTGGTGGTACAACCATCAAAGAGGATATTTCAAGACTCCAGAAAGGGGTTAATATTATAATTGCTACACCTGGAAGACTGGAAGATTTGTTATCCAATTGTAAAAGCATCAATTTGGCAGCTAGTGTCAAGTCATTGGTAAATGAATTCTTAATCTTTTAAGACAATATTGATTATCACCGAAGTGTAAATAATCACTATATCTGCATTTTGGCGAATATATAATAAACTCTATAAACCTGCAGAATATTTTCTAGAGAACATATGATTGGTAATACATAGTAATTGAAGGAGATACGTTAGTTTATTAATTTTTTCTAAAAAAGATTGATAATATCAAAGAATTATAAAACACTGATTCGTGTCTATAAATTTGTATGTTTAAAGGAGTTACTTGTCCTTGATGAAGCCGACAGACTCTTGGACCTTGGATTCTATGCGACTTTGAACACAATTCTGAGTTTCCTTCCACGACTGAGAAGAACTGGACTTTTTTCCGCAACGCAGACCAAAGAGTTGCAACAATTGATAAGAGCTGGCTTGAGAAACCCAGCCCTTGTGTCGGTTAAAGAAAAATCGTGTTTCTCAACACCCCTAACTCTAAACAACAATTACGTTATCGTCGACCCTGACAACAAGCTAGCCACGTTGATCGACTTTGTTAGGCTCAAAGGTGACAATTTGAAGTACATGGTTTTTTTCTCAACTTGCGCCTGCGTTGATTACTTCAGTCACGCTATAGACTCGTAAGTACTTCGTGTTCATCTAATACCCAATAAGTTACCATTTATTATTTTCGTTTCGTTTGATACCGGGACAAAAAATATTGAAATTGCGTTTTATTTTGCGAGAATATTTTGCCTTCGTGTCAACTCTAATTGTGGCAATAAATTATCGTAATCATTTTGTGACGCAGAGAAAACTATTGGCATCAACCAATGAGGTTGTGGATAAATTTGATTTGTTTTGAATATCTGAGTAGTTTTGGACGGTAATATTCGATCGGCTATCTACATCGTAGTTGAACTATTTCGTTTGCAGAATGTTGCCGACTACAAAGGTATTAGCTTTGCACGGGAAAATGAAAAACAAGAGGCACAAGGTTTTCGAAGAATTTCGAAACATACCCAGTGGTTTGCTCGTATGCACGGATGTTATGGCACGAGGAATTGATATACCTGAAGTAGATTGGGTTTTGCAGTACGATCCACCATCAACGGCTAGTAGTTTTGTTCACAGGTAGATATACGGGCAGTGGTACAAACGTACCGATTATTCTATTTAACACGTTCAAAAGGTTCCATATCGTTACTTGCAACTTTTTAAGGTCTAAGCATATAACTGAGTATTTGCCGAGATAATTTCTTTCGATGTAATTTGAAAGTTGTAATTCGTGTCGTATCGAATAGTATTTAATAATAGAGTATTTGGGTATCGAGCTTATTGTTGGACCTGAAAACTCAAAAACTGCAAAAAGTCTCATTTCGGAGTTATGCAGCTTTTATTTTAACAACTTATCATTCGCATAAGTGCATGTACGTATGCGCACATGTATCTATATGGACTTATTTTTAAACGTAATTTTTTCACCTTTTGCACTATTTATTATCGATACTTAAAAAGTAAATTCGAACCTTTCAATGGGAAACTTGGAAAATATCAAATCTAATCATGTTGTTTATTTCTACTTATACTAAAAAAGCCGTAAATATTTGGCCATCGGAATTGTCCGATATTCTTTATGAAGATATTTGTATATTGAAACTCAATGTCTATGTTACCCCGATAAAATGAACATTTTTTTAAATAATTTGTTTAAGAATGAACTGCAAGTAGAATCAAAACAACCCCTTTGTCTCCCGACATACTTTCTATATATTTGTCGAACATATATGAAAATTTCATCTCACCAAAGCCCCAGATTTTGCTAAACCGTAATATAATATAAATGTCATAAAAACTGGGGGAAAAGTCGGGTTGCTGTTTGTTGTAGAGTAGAGTAATATATATATTCAGTAAATAAATTTTCTAGTTTTAGTTGAATCGGCACATTTGGAGCACGAGAGAATGTTTTTTTTTTTTTGGGTAAGACAAATTTGCGTAATCCCTAAACTGACGAGTATAATTTGATACAATGAATTATGCAAAGTTCTCAATGATGCCTCCATATCTAAGTAGTAGTTTTAGCTAAATAAAATGTAACCATAAATGATACAGAAACAAAAAATGGCTTTACCCTTCTACAGATGTGGTAGGACCGCTAGGATTGGCAACGAGGGCAACGCTTTACTCTTTTTACTGGAGACTGAGGACGCGTACATTGAGTTTATCAAGAGAAATCAAAAAGTTGAGCTTGAACGACTCGAATTGAAAGGAACGTCTGAAAGGTCATTGGAGTGTCTGGAAACGATGAGGAATCTTCAACTCAAGGATAGACTGCTGTTCGACAAAGCCAATCGTGCATTCGTTTCGTACATTCAGTCGTACAACAAGCACGAGTGCAGTCTCATTCTAAGACTTAAGGATCTTGATTTTGGTCAAGTAGCGATGGGTTTTGGTCTGTTAAAGATTCCTCGAATGCCGGAAACGAAGGGTCGCGATGTCTCGGACTTTCGTGAATGCGACGTCGATCTGAATTCCATACCGTACAGGGACAAACAGCGCGAGCAGAATAGATTAGGAAAATTGTCGAAGTTTAAAAACACAGGAATTTGGCCGGGCAAGAATAAACGGCGTGCCAAGCAAACGGAACCCTGGTCCCAAGCGAAGAAACGCAAATTAGAGAAACAGGAGAAACGTGGCCAGCGAAAGGAAAAATCAAACAAGAAGATTGAGGCAGGTTGTGTGAAAAAACCGAAGAAAAGACGTATCGTTAGCGCTGAAGAAATTGCCGAGTTAGCAGAGGACATAGCGTTGATAAAGAAATTCAAGAAGAAAAAGGTAACTAGACGGCTACCAAAAAGCCTGCAAATTAAAAATACGCTTATCGCCTTTCCTTATAATTGCCGTTTCTCTCCAAAGATTTCTATGGAAGACTTCTCAATTACTTAATTTTTTGATAAAGGAAGTATGCGAAATAGTAAACATTGGGATGAAAGAAAATGTCAAAAATACTGATCTAAAGTTTCTTTCTTAAGATCGTTCATTCGCTGGCTCAAACATTCGAATGAAGTTTTTTTTATACATTATTCCAGAGTCTCTGCAGATTACGTTATACCAATATATACGTTATTTTTGGCAATGTCCGTTTCTCGATAATAAGAATGTTATTATCGAGCAAGCAATGTGCACATAGCTTGCTCGTAAGGTTGACAGCCCATTCGTGCTGCTGCTGCCCTATATCGCGAAGGTAGTTTCTCAATATACCAACTTCCCCGTGGTAAAAGCTTTGTACCTGATAAGAAATTGCGGAGACTTACTGTGCATGTTTAAAAGTGGCTTCTTTCTCCAAGTTTTTTAACAGTGCAGTCTTGAGTTTATTTGAGTTTGAATTTCGTTGCTTGCTTCGATTTATTCTTGTTTAAACACTTCAAAATTCGCTGTTTTATTTTTGAACTTCCGAAACATTATAAGTACTTTACGGAGCATTGAACAATTTATGAAATTCAATATATGCATTCACCTATTTTGAAAATTCTTAAGAAATGCTCCATACTACCAAACAACTGATTTAAATAAGTCCAACAGACGATTGATAATTGTTTTATCATGACATGGTCTACCACGTTTCGCGACTGATAACCAATAGCTAAGGTTTTTTAATGATGATATATATATTTCAAAGCGAAATTCGTTTCACAATTTTATGAATTATTCCAACTTGTTTTGGATGAACAAAAACTTCATTTAAACTCACCTTTTCGAAATCTTTGTTTATTCATCACGTATTCCAGAAGGCATTGTATAAATTCTATATCTCCTTTTTGGCTAAGATGTACGAAAGAAGATTTGTATTCTTAGTGTTAGTACAAAGTAGTCCAAATTGGGGAAGCAGTAAATGCTTGGTGAAAATACCGGTAACTTTCTGTTTGGACATAAAACATGAAATAATCTGCACAAAAGCAAACAAAATAATGACAAAGCAAAGACCACTATTTCTAAATGAATTGGGAAAATCGAAATCTAATTAAATTTTTGCTAATTTACTTTTTGCAGATATCGCGCGAGGAATTCGACGAAGCCTTTGGAATCACGTGAGACCCACGAACCCGCCTGTTCTACATCCATTGCCCAAATAAATCTCGCACTAAATTTCAACTTGTACGTTTATTTTTTATTTTTTTTCGACACTATTTTTCGACGGTGCACGCCGTTCGTGCGGCGCGAGTTCGTGCTATATGCAATTCTATTCCGAGCTCGTTGGCGTAAATCGTTATTGAACAAGTGGGAAGAAAAAGAACGGAGAAGCATGTTGGTTGATTATACCGAACCGCGTGTTTTAAACTGCTATTGAGGAACTCGGATGATCAACGAAGAAAGAACGACGGATAAACGCAGCATGCACACGGGGCCTTCGTCCCCTTACTTTCTCGCAAGTCTCGTTTATTTGTCGAATGTCTATACTGGCATGAAAGCTATAGAAGTGATTTAGTACCGCCCTGCTATTCGTGAAAAAAGGTCTCGAGATCGTTTCTATAGTATGCATATGCATACCTATACCTTACACACTTTTACCCTCGTGCAAAGCTATAATATTATTTTCAGTTTTGGAGCTTTTTTAAAAATGTTTGTAACGAATTAATTTTGTTAAATTCCGATATTTTTCGGTTCTTCGAAGAATAAAATTTGTCCACATCTACCTATACAAGTTTCTAGACTTTCGAACGGCACGTTTGTTATCGTCGTTTCGAAAATTATTGCTCATCGAAGATGGAAATTTAATTTCATGCTTTACACATTTTGTAATTCAAGTCGAAATACAATTGTGACGTCATCTGACAAACACATTATGTGCGGTGTAATAGCAAATGAATCTCGGTTAGATTCTTGAAACAGACTTATTTTCGTATAGGTACACATATTTTGTCAACTTTGCACACTAAAATTATAAGGCATTTTCTATTATGAAATTTGAACAGACCTATTTTGTAACAGAGCAAAATTATAGGGTAAGTATGTAATTAAAAATTGTTTCCGCAGTCACGAAAACAATGTACTTCTTTTAATTGTAAGACGTACGACGTGAGATAGCATGCGACAGAATGCGTGAATCATGATTCGTGGAAAAGCGCGTCATACGTTCGAGTTTATTGGATATAAACGCACGAAGATCGTTACTCCCACATACAACTAACTGATAGCCGATAATCGTCCGCGTCGATCAACTCTACAATTTAGCACAACGCGTGAGGTAGTCACGGCCCATTTGTGACTTTTTTCGTTCGTAAACATCGAACGTGAGACATCTTATTTGAGAAGAAACCGAGATTTTTTTTATTTCTTTGGACATACTTTTCCAGACAGATTCGCCGCATGGAGTGTGCTGGCTCGAATTTACCTGCACATATAGGTATGTACTTATTCTTAGTCCTGTACGAATGGTTAGTCGAAGCATCGCGAAGCATAACTCTTCATCGCCCATACTACACGCCTATACAACATGTTCCAGGGGCCACGATGCCACGATATTTCAGCAGCTGGTGAGCCGCCAAACGAGTGGGGGGTTCGAGAAAACGACAGTCTCTCGTGGCTGGATGACTCACAGAGTATCAAGAAGGAGAACGTTATAGCTGCCGCAGCGGCTGTAGCCACAAGACAGTCACTCGTGAGACTTGGTGACTGTTGCACAAGTGCGAAAACGCGTCTGCATTTTTACTCGTTGCACCAAATTGAACAAGTTTAAAGAATATTTCAGCGCGCCATGAAAGTTTGCGATCTTGGAGATTTCTTGCTGACGTTCTCGCCAATTTTAAATATCCGGTGTTCCGTTAATTGTCAGCTAATAGAGTAAACGTCGTCGTGCAAATTTCGTTCTTCCTTAAATACAAATACGCATTGTGAGAAGAATGGAACAAAGCGAGAAAATGGAACAGGCGGATAATCGTCCAAAGTGGTTGCTGGAGCTGGAGAACCGAAAACAAAAGGTTTGTCACCATTCGGTTAACGAATATCGATGATATTTATATTTCGATTACGGATTTAGTAATTTTGCATTGAAAATCGACAGATGTAGCGCAAATTATAACAATGATAGCCATTTTCTTTTTTTCGTTCGCGTGGGAATAATTGAGAAATCGGTTTCGTGGGATACGAGATTAGAAAGCGAGAGTGTGCAAGGGGAAGAGTTAGTCCAGTCGTCCAGTTAGTACCTCAACAAATCGAATGACTTCTATTGGATGGTTCTTTGGATTGTCAGAAATGCACCGTGAAAAAGCCTATAAAAAAGTGGGGGTTTCCGGTCACCAGAGATCTAAAAAAAATGTTTCTTTAACGATATTCTTTTCTGGAATTGGTTTGATCGAAAAATGTATCGTACAAAAGGTGTGCGGCATCATATCGTCTGCAAAGCAAGTCCTAAACAAAAATCACGTACGAGTGTTAGTTTAACGGCAATTCACCGGTAAACAAAAACACATTTTTCTTCGTCGCATGTATTTCATTTACCTATTAATAACCATAGTTTTCTGAAACACATACAACATCTAGAATCATCTATCCCCGAAAGATATCTGTAAATTTTATCGAGTCATCTCACATAGGAAAACAAATAATTAGGTTATGGTTATTAGCACGTACATTCAGGATTCATCGCGAAAAAGTGATTACTTTGGAAAAAAGAAAACTTTTTTTCGACGTTTTAAAATCATGTTGCTTATAAACTAAATTAATTAAATACGTATTTGAATTTTAAGAGTCAGTGATACAGGCGACGTGTACTTCGAAAATTTGACCAGCAATCATATGAGCACTAAAGAACCGATCAGGTAAAAAATTGGCAGGTACATAGCGAATGATGGCAAAAAGTGGCTCTTGGTATTTTTTTCCGAAGTTTTGAAAATAGTGTTGCGAGCGACGAGCGATTCGAAAACGCCATCCGTACTTTTTCCAGCACTGAGCCTTAAAGTTTTGAGGGTATCTAGAGAATTATGGCAACAATTTTGGAAAAACAATACGAAGAGCCACTTTTTGCAATAATTCTCTGTGCACCCGCCGATTTTCAACGTGATCGGTTGTTTAATGCTCCTATGATTGCTGATCAAATTTTCGAAGTGCACGTCGTCTGTATCACTGCCTCTTAAGGCTACTTTAAATATTCCTACGGATTCTTGTAGGTATTTGCAACAGGTGGTGTTTTGAAAAAAAAGCAACTAAATATCTTTCTTACAAGCGGAGATACAGTTATTGTTACGTATTATTGTTATCAATATTTTCGCGTTTTTCAAGTTGGTGAGTATTCTCAATACCTTTAGACATAAAATGTAATATGATACAACCTTGTTTAGATGGAGTGTTGATCGCAAAGCATACAGAGATTGAAGCCGATCGCTCGCGCGCGCACGAAATAGGGAACAGCGTCGCCGGTGCAGCCGGGCAGCGTGGTGGGGCCTCTCCCGCCACGATACCCCACACCCGGATTACAATTAGTTTACTATTTCGATAACTCCTTTAAAAATGGTCGTAGGAAGAAGTTTTTTTTAAATTTTACGTATTTCTTTCTCGCCAATTCGAAAATTCATATTTCTCAATATTTAACCCAATAATTATTGTTTAACATGAGTTTTCACGAGAAAGAGCTGAAAATGGTCTTACATCAGAAGGATATGCGTCTAATATCTGAACTTTATTTACTTTACAATGTTCTTTATTATAATATATGCATCATAAGCTAAGATTATCACAGAAGAGATTCGGTCGACGAAATGCGATATAGACACTTATCCGTCTCCTCATTCATTTTTCGAAAACATTGAAACCGTTATACGAAATGCACTGCGATTCTTCTTCGAGAACGTAATCCTACCTGATACACGCGAAAAATAGAACTTTTTATGTCCATGATTGTGTCTATTACACATGTAATAATGAGTAGCGTCCCAGATAAACACATTTACCTGATATTTGCATCATATTTACGTCTTGTATGACGCATTGGAAGGTACACAGCTATGAATCCCTTATGAGTGCTCTCCTTTAAATCATATTTGCATCATATGATGATTCCCAATATTATATCGAAATGAGGCAAAGTTGTTTTCACGTGAGCATTCATACGGTGAATTCATCAGACTAGCAAAATGGGCTCACGAAAATACAAGAATAAGTACATGCATATGGGGCTCGTATGGGCGTCACGGCGTGACGAAATTGTAGTGCTCAAATGGAACTCATATCGAGGTCATGACATAATGAAGTTATTGTGCTCATACGGACCTCATTACGGGATCAACAAAAAATTAGCCATTTTTTCTTATTATTTATTTATGTTTTTTTTTTTTTAATAATTACAGTGTTGTCTTATATTTTTTTAAAATTATTTGTGAGTTTAGATGCACACCCTTCTCGCTGTTCCCGCTCGTACCCTATCTTGTACGCTTGTATCGCATTTGTCGCGGACGGAGAGACACTGCAGACCCCCCCCCCCCCCCCCCCCCCCCCCCGCGGTTTATGGAAAAGGGAAACAAAATTGATCGTAACGTTAAACCGTTTTGTCGAAACAAAGTTTAAACACTGTGTAAACGAAAAAATGAATCGTACAAAACCAAAATTCCAATGAAAAGCTTAAATAAAATAATAATTGTATTAATACAGACGAAAATATCAACCTATCGAAGAAAATTAATTTAAATAAAGATAATATATAAGAACAACAACAAAAACGAACTATAATGACAAACTAGATAAAGAATATAAGAAAAAAATTGTATATGCAAAATTTTTGAAACGGTGTCCCGCGGGCAAGAATTCTAAACGCAATATAAAAAAATCGGATTTAAATTGAAGTAAATAAATAAAAATAACGTTTACAAGCATTTGGATTGATTTTTTTTAAATAACGATAGCAGGTCTCGAACTCAAAACCATCAGCGTACTAGCCGAAGACCTTAACCGCTACGCTATCGTGCCGCTTCGAAAAATATTATTATTTTCGAGGTTCAGACTCATCACACAAATTTTGTTTGCTCAATTTAAAAAAAACGAATACCCACCAGGGTGAACGGTGGCAGGGGCTGATACTTGGGACCGAACCATACACTACTCTGAAAGGGCGTCCCGAAGTCGATTGCAATACTGACGACCTCCCCTTGTCAGTTAAAATTTGTTTGAATGTGTAAAGAAATTATTTTTGTATTCATGCTGAACAAGTATAACTTCTTACGTGCGTACATAAGTACACACAGGTTTTTTCTTTGTTTTTCCAAATAAGAACTTCGACGTCGCCATATTGCGAAACGATTAGCGTCACTATTAAGTAAGCGTTGAATGATTCTCCGTTACATTTAAATATTATGATATTATTATTTCATGCATTCGAACAAATTTGAACTGGGCCAAGTGATCGATAAACGACGTTAAATACCGTGAATACAAGTTTGAATAAATAAAACTTCAATTAAATTAGATAAAAATCTCATATTAGAATCTTTCAAACGAAGGCAGTTAAAAATAATATAAATATAAATATGTGTAAATATCAGTATAGTAGGGTGCGCAGTATGGCGAGCCCCACTCCGCGGCCGCCGAGTCCGTAGCTCGGTCGGTCGTTGGCGCGGGGCGAAGACGTGCGAGGGGGAGAAGAGGGGGGGGCGTGTCGGTATAGTAGAGCGCTGTTTTTTTTATATGGATATGCATTTTACAATTAAACAAATTTCGATGCCGGCGCGGAGACTCGTTTAAATGTAGGTGGAAGGCTCTTATAGGGAATGGTCAACAATCTTGTCTCTCTCTCTGAAGAGGTGTTGGAGTTTTTTATTTTTTTATTACAATTTACAATAAATGCTCAAAGACCGATAATATATATATATTCTGACTGTTTTTATCGAATCTCACGACCTCATAATTATGCGTTATATATTTTTTTTATTTATATATATTTATATACTTTACAATAAAAAAGTAGTACGATAAATAGCGTATATTCGAATTTTTCATAAAGAGGATAATCTTTAAAGAATAAGAGGATTAAGAAGGATTAAGAAGAATAAGAGGAAGATTTTATTCTTCTTTGGGCCCATATACGTCACATGTATCTCTCTCTCTTCAGACGATAGTTCAGCTATGGAAGACAGAGATAGACATATGGTGTGAGAGAGGATCGTATATACGTATCGTAACATAGGCGCTTTATACATGATTATACATACCTGTTTATAATTATTCCTTAGCAGCTTTGAAAGCGACCTTGTTGAACTTCGTGCCGTAATATTGCATAATTAAATTTTTACTATTTGCGGCCTAGCTCATTTGTTGAAACAGCTCGTCCGCTTCTTCGAAAACCCTGACGAATCTCGCTGGTAGATAGCACGTAAATTCACCATCTATGTTCACGACAATTCGCGCACCCCATATCGTTTGTACGATTTTAATGCCAGTAATATACTAGTCTTTTTGCAGCTCCAACTCGGACAATCTTTTGATGGGAAGAAGTGCCCCAAAATGGCCCACTTGGTTGATTCGTGTGAAATCTATTGTTCAACTTTAGTTTTCTCAGTTTTATCGTTAAAGCACGTAACACAGATATCGCGTGTATTTTTGCTTTAACGGGTCACGTACAGTTAGGACTTCGAAAAAAGGGGTTTTTTGCGAATTTTTTTTGGGGACACATTTAAATAATTAATCGTAAATCTTTTTCCATACAAAAGACATATATTTTAAGTAAATAATACAATTTTTTCATTGCAAAATATGCAGAAATTTTTCCATAACCGCACGTAACGTAGGGGTCCCAAAAAAAAGGTCCTCCGCGGTGATCAGTGCAGCTCGTCACCGGATCGTCCGAAATCAAAATAAAAGTAGGGATCATTAGTTAATGACATAATGCTCCGGTTGATCGAAGGATTTGAAAAATTTATGATTTTTCACAAAATGGTGGATGTTGGAAGTCAAAGTTGTGTTTTCGACCCAAATTTTGCTCACATTTTCAGCTATAAAAAAAATAAAATAATCGCATAGAAAAATCCTTCGTTCATCCGGAGGACAATTATGTCTAGAAAAAGTGAGCAAAATTTCAAGTCGATCGGTAAAGCCGTTTCCGAGGTACAGTGATCACCGTGTTCGAAAACATAGTTTCGAGAAAAACGCATTCAAAGTTTTCAGTACGATTTACATGCAGAAGAAAAATTTCCGTTCAAAGTTACATATCTCCATACCCAACAGTCGGATTCGTCTAAAATTTTCACAGAATACTTTTCAAATGTGCTACTTTTATAAAATGTAAAAAAACAAAAATCGATTTTTTGAAAATTCTAACTGTACGTGACCCCTTAATCGTTGCAATATCTCGCAAAAAAGCGTCTAAGCGTACTTTTAATCGACGATGCTTACTTCTTTGAAGACTTGAGGACAATGTCTGTCTATCAAGGAGAGCAGATACATCAGATCCCCTATCAAGCAGCTTTATCCCCCTACTCTGTATATCGAGAGAAGCAGTCTGAATTTAATTGGTACAACATTTGCTTATTTCGCAAAAACAGTAAGACGCCTTCAGATACATCAGACCCCTACCAAGCCGACCCATACCCCTACTCTGTATACCGAGAGAAGTCGTCTAAATTTAATTGGTGCAACATTTGCCGATTTTGCAAAGACAGTAACCCATCTTGGTGGTGGTCGAGGTGGTGGTGGTGGTCGTAGTATTAGTTTACCATATCGCAAAGTATCGTTTACATTTATAAAATCTGTGATACGTGAGGATCGAGTTCGCGATGGCGCGTGTCTTTGCGTGAATGATCCTTCAAGGAGTTCTGAGAATTCAACGGCTCATCACTAAAATAAGTGTATGGTAATCATTGTCGTATGAGGTTCACGAATGTCGAGACGAAGAACACACACATTTTTTTTTAAATATACTTTATTTTTTAGTCGATAATTATGGTACACTTAGCGGGTGCGAGAACAGCAGCCTTGTACACAAGGCAAAGTTGTAACACTAAATGTATTGAGATTATTATAACGATAACCTCCCCCTACAGTGGCTCCCTTCTTGAGCATATTATTCAAGGGTTTAGATTTGTTACACTCATATATACTCATTGTAATAGTCGTACCCAATTTTATCGTTTTGCGTTAAATCGAGGGAAAACGCACTCGTAAACATATTAATACCAAGGCCTGTAGGCAAGAAATGCAGAATCAGAAATGCTCTGTGGATATATGACACTACTCCCCTCTGTAAGCCTCGCGATCTAGCCGCTAAATCCACAATTACTTGTCTGGAAGAATCGATCTCCGCCACATTATCATATTCAGCATCCACAATGCAATTAATCGTTGAAGTTGGGGTTGCTGCAAAACGTACTTCTATCCTCACACTACCGTGTCTCACAAGATTCCAATGAGTGCTACTATTGGCCGAGAGATCTAGCGTGAGATCAAATGCAAAAAGACAATGACCCACCTAGTAATTTGTACGAGTAATACAATTGCCCTCGTTGAGAAAGTGGATACCTGTACCAGAAAATAGTGTGTGGTATGCATCCACGTACATTTCAGCATCTGTGAAGTCTGGCCGTAGACGATTTGACGGTATTTGCAAACCATCGGCATACAAAGGAACATAATTTATATTGTAATTCTGAAAATTAAGGGGATTCTTTTTACAGTCACCGTTAAGAGCCTTATTATTGACAAAGCCGACGATTGTACGTTTAGGCAGCTAGCCAAGTATGATATTATCAAGAGTATCACCGTGTACCCCGGCATGTAATGATATTTCTTTAACCTCGACTGGTGTCAAAGGATATTTCGCTGCAGATTTAGACAGAGGTAGGGTCCTACCTAACACGCCGTACAAGTAGCGATGCCTCTGTAATACGAATGGTACAATCATTCGAAGACCTTATGAGACAAAAAGCGTTATTGGTTCGTACCAGATGCAGACGCATCTCAACACCGTTTAGCAAAAATCTCTCTTGATTGAAGATATTGCAATGCCAATGACCGAGGAGATCGATCGTTTTATTCTTACCTAATACGGTCCGACGGTTTGCAAGCCCGGTATTATTATCTTCTGTATCATCCATTTTACCCGATGAATCATTATACCACAGAGTACTCGTGAGATGCGAGGACTTAGCAGCAGGCCCGTAATTCAAGAGGGTTTCAATGTATGCCCTATACGCATAAACATTGTTAGGAGGTGACACAAGTTTCTGATTTAAAAATATATCGATCTGATTGAACATTGAGTGCAGTAGATTATTGACAGGTCCTACTTTAGGAGCCGGAGCATCCGCTTTGTCAGGGGTCTCTATCTTAACACACATGCTCAGCATAGTGTGTGCAAAATCAATGTACTCATCACCCTGGCCCGGTATGATAAACTCTATCAGTGAATCATCCGTCAATGATGGGATTTCCTTGTAACACACTGTATGTGTCCCCTCAATCATTGTCTGTGTCGATCGTAGTGTAAATAGCTCGAGCTCCAACTTAAGGCACTCACACGAGTGTGCGTGTAAGAAAGCCATGTTTTTGCGAGATTGGGTTAAGCAAAAATATCTGCCACTGTTCTTGATTTCTTGTAACGGTTCTTAGCTGTCTGTTTTGCAGCTCTTCTTCTTTTCACGACCTTCTTCTTCCCCCCTCTCTTTTTTACAGAGCCCGAACGTTTTCGCGACTTCACGGTCTTCTTTCGTTTTTTCACACCGGTGCGTCGTGATGCGCTCTCAGCAAGAGAATGCATCAATTTATTAATTTTACCGGATTTATAGTCCGAACCATTCATGAGCGTACTAATTTTTCCTTCAGCCTTACGCTTCAGATTGTTCCCTGATTCGTGCAGGCGCGTTTTGAATGCTTCTCGCGGACGAACAACTTCTTCCCGAGCGAAGCGCCTCTTTCCCAACAGCCCGTGTGCCTTGTTTCAAGAGGGGTATTATTCATTGGAAGAGACCTCCGAGGAAACTACCAATACGGTGACCCCTTTGATTCGGTGAGCCTATGTACACATGGCTGATACCACCATAACCGGTTCGACCGCCACCCGTTTGCATATCAAAGTATTCGTCATAGTAAGCCATTTTAGATCTGTTCAGGTTAATCTGTACGTTTGAACTGCAACGCCACTGTCAACGTCCCGTACTCGAATGGTATCGGCTTGCCAAATTCATCCTTTATATCAATCGTTATTGTTTGAAAACTAGTACGTAATAGGGGAATATAGCGTGGCGGTGAGAAGCTTCTTATCTTCACCGAACCGTAATTACGATTATCAGCGGCAACGATTGGCACGACGCGTAGTAGCGGTGTATGCACATCTCCTGTGATATAGGACTCGCAGATATCCGTATAAACGTACATCATATTTGGGGTCCCATGAGCTAGGTTGGCAGGTCTCTGAGCAGTACACTCGCTCTGGACTGCCACATCTTTAGTCTCGGTGAATCCTAAAATCTTGTTCAACACGTCGGAGAAGTAGAATGAGTGTTCCACGCACGATTCACAGGTACGCGTGCCCGCCACATATCCGTTGCGACAGTGCTTAAATTTCAGATGACCCACAATACACGATGTTTCGTTAATAGCCTCGAGTAATGTGTCTATGCTGAGGTATACACCTGGCGGCAGGCAGACACGGTCTTCCTTAAAGTCGGTGCTTACCATGCTACCGGCAACTACTGTGTTCGTTATGACATTCATAAAGTTCCGCTCACGTATGTGTATTTCAGCTAGAGAAACAGCCCAGCGGCCGTGAAGAGACATACATTGGGGTAAATGAGTGGCATACCTTGTTATCACATTATCAGGATAATAATTCATACTACTGCTGGGTAAAATCATGTAAAATCCCTCCTTCATTTTGGCCGCCTACTGCTTAGCTTCCTTCGTTTGCACTCTCGATAACTCAGCCTCGTAAAATATACCATCGATATCCTCACCCGGCAGATTACGCAGGATTTATATCACGGAGCAAATACTATGCGATACACGAACGATCTTAAATAACTCGCTGCTCCATCCACCCTCGTAACCTTTTACGAAGGCTGCCTTCGCACTACTGATGCGCATGATGTTGCCCACACTGTATTTGGGAGACCAATTCGCGGTTCTTTTATACCTCTGTACCAGGTTATTACGAGCCCTAGCCGCTGTAGCGTGTGCCACCGAGACAGGAGCCATTTCTATGCCACGTTGCGTAGAGTGATTGTGTGCCGAAACGATGTTCTGCAGAACGTCAAGGTAACGTTTTTGTCTGGAATATGTAAAGTAACGCCACATTCTTTCTGTCAGTGTTCTATTGAATCTCTCGACAATAGCCGCTTTTATATCAGAGTTTTTTACAACGCGGAACTGTATGTTCTTTTTCTTTAAGAGAGCCCGGAACGGAGCACCGGTGCATTTTTTACCCCTGTCTGTCTGTAGGTAAACGGGTGATCGATCGTTACTATTTTTTTTTTAGATAAAATGAGATCAAACGCTTCAGCTATAGATGCAGCAGGCTTGTCACGTAAAGGCTGAACCCATGCAAATTCACTGAGAACGTCTATAACAACTAAGAGAGAAACATAACCATCATTATAATCTTTAATCGAGCGAAGATCTACGAGATCAGCCTCCCAAAGGGCATCAATGTTTCGGACATTATAAAAGCGACGTGCACTGGTCTGTGTTTTGTATAAGTATCTTGCGCTTCAAGCCACTGCACTGTGTTTTGTATAAGTATCTTGTGCTTCAAGCCACTGCAGCCTCTTTACACGGGATATTTTTTTCCGCTACGCCAGGCGTAACAATTCGGTAGCAGCTGAGAACGATGCTTCATGGGCAGGCTTAAAGTATACATTTTCCAGCTTTTCATGATTATAATTTTAGGTTGGCCCAAGTTACATGTCTTTTCTTATTATGATAGCCACCGCCTTTCGACTTGTCTTCCTGTGTCTCTCGTGCCGGCGATCTGTTCTCAGGACCACTAAAAAACGCTAACTGGTCCGTATCGGGCGATTCCTCGCTTATAGTCCTGCTATCATCAGTCTGTGATTGACGTTGTTGGCGTGTGAACTCTAGACTCCACCCACAACTGCTCGTTGCCAATAAACTCCCGATGTGTCTTGATCGTTCGTAGAACTTTGGCAAAGGCACTGCAGGGAAAATACCTAACCCTGCTGCGTCCAGCAGGGTTAGGTATCTTCCTAGTTCTCATAGCATCGTTCGCAAGATCAACAATATTTGAATCCTTTACTGGTTTTCCGCTAACCGACACGACTCCGTCAGAATCCCAAGAAAAATTAGATCGTGAAACACCACGCATACGGCGAAGCAGTAGTTTCGCTTTCATGCAAAATTTAGCTGGTACACTCTCAATTATGACAGTAGCGTTCATGCCGTCACTGGTTTCTTCTTCTTTTTTTTTTATCATAATCAGATTCTACATAGTGTTTATTCTTCATAAGCCCGCGGTACTGCTGAGTTCTCTCATCATCGATGAAGTGGAGATAAAGTTGTAGTACAGCCAAGTACGCCGACCATTTTTCCCTCTCGGCCTTGTATGCATTGGAATGCAAAATTTCATTAATTTCCTTGTCTAATCGAGCCAGCGTAGCATCAATACCCCGCACTGGTTTCGTCTGAGATGCAGCCACGTTTAGAACGGACTGCGTATGACTTTGTGTGTTCAGCTGCGCTAGATGTTTCTCCGGCACTAGTACCATTTTCCTTGCGTGCTCCATTATCCTCGGCCACCGATCAAACTTGATAGAACACTACCTAGTATTGGTGATAATAAAAGAGGCAGAAATCCTCCGCTTTGAACAAAAAATCGTTTTTTACTTTTCCAACATCCGTTTCTTGAGGCTAAACGTCGAAGAACCGGTGCGTACCGACGTAATTTTGTTCTCTGGTTGGTCTTCAGTGGTACATTGCCGCAAAGAATGTTCAGTGCACACTCACAAATACAGCGGATAATGCTTGGATCTGCTTTACGTAAAACAGCCTCGCGCTGTTCCATATTGAGATGTTGAGGAGCACGCAATGTTGCAACGTGTTTTTTTTGCAGAGCGGTGAACCAACCCGCGCCATTACGTCTGATGATCTGCGGACTGTCCTGATCTATCACATCTTTTTAAACCCCTTTGAACTACATGTCTTTGGAGCTGTGCTGCCCTGAAGTATGTACCACACACACTGACAAACAGAATGACTAGCACTCGTTTGTTTTTTGTGCGTATCAGATGTACTATGCGCTGTGTTGGCTGGTTTAAACGTACTCAATATAGCTATACATTTTTCGCGGCACGACGATGCTGTAGACGCCATGACATGCATTGAACTGGTAATTCGCTTGTGCCAGAACTGGTTTTTAACTTTTTCCGCGGTATGTACATAAAATCGTGGGTGTCATCGGGGAAAATACAAGTACGGAGTTTACAGTTATCAGATATTGATTGTTTCAAATCGAGTAGCAAATAACCATGGGGTTTGGATGTTGCGTCGTGATAGGCGTCTTGTAGAAATCGCGGGTTTCCTGGGTATACCTGGCGTGCGAGATGTTGAATTTGAGCACGGTCACGAGGGTTTTTGAAAATTACGATATAATTGGCATTCAATGAAATATCGCGCTGACCGTGTCTTTGGTGGAACAAGTTTTGGGTGATAGAAATAACATTCAGGTTTTTATGATGGCTGCCTTTGGTGAAATGATCTACAACGCTGTTGTTTGATGCCTCGCGCATCAAATCGTCGATTATTATGAGCTTTGCACGAGGATCGTTCGCGTAATCGGCACTCTGATCGTGAATCAGGCCTTCATGGAATTCTATCGATGTACCATACTCTGTGTATGCGGGCTGCCACTCGGAATAATAGAAAATAATTCTCTCGAATGACTCACTGTTCATTAACCCTATGAACTTCAAAAACTTGTTTACAATGTACGTTTTACCGCAGTCTGTGAGACCACAGATCATCGAGGGCCAAGGATGCTTCCACCGTGTGTCCATCTGTACGAATGAGTGTGTCTTCCATACGACTGCGTAATTTAAAGCATTTGTCATATGTATACGTGTTTTTTTTTCTTTTACAGTAACAGCATACATATTTTACAATAATAACATAAATATTTTACAATAATAACAATATTTTACAATAATAACAATATTTTACAACATTATACCCTGTAGCCGTAAGGGAGTGAGCCGTATTCGCCATTACGTCTCCGCTTGACGCTCAATGGCATACGTGATTTCGTTTCGGGTCGTGTAACGTCCTGGTAGAATGGCGTGCGCCGTATTGAAGTAAATCGTAGAACAATTCGCTCCTCTCTCTCACCTATTATGAACGAGCGTATCGATCTGTAATTGATTAGAGAGGTGTTTGCACAATTAAGCGTTGTACCTTTAACTTTACAAACCTCGATTTCTAAACCACCAGGGGTATGAACGATGAAAGAATGAAATTTGGGGCCGCCCGAAACAAAAGATTTAATATAGCTACCGAAGCCCTAAGAGCTCATCCGTTAGATCCCCCAGAAGCTGACCCGTAGGCGGCTGGTACTCTTTAGGGTCTTTTTTCGTCATGTAAATAACGGGATCTGTATCGCAGTACAAGGCACGTTCACCCAACAGCTCGAGATAGGTGTAAAGCTTCAAGCGGGCCTGAGCTGTTGTATATGCAGCAATTACAGCGTTTGCTATATTAGACGGTACTACGGCGTCCTCGGCTTTTGTGTAATTAACATATAATACTATATTAACAGGCAGTATACCCGTGATATCATGCTCAGGGCTGTTCAGTAGCTCCATAAGTTTTTTCTGTATCGATACTAATTCAGTTTTGGGTAAATTTTCGCATTGTCCAAATTTACCCCAAAACGAATTAAGGCATGGTTTAGCTACTGAGCGCAGACCAGGTTTTTTTTTGCTATATCATTACGACATAACTCAACTCCTTCGGAAGCCGTGAAAGGAGCTATATAATTGTCTTGCCTCGTCTTCTACACAGTTCTCGGACCAGCCGCTGGCCTCTTGTTTAATTTTAAGAAACGTGTTGATGTATTCGGCAAAAATATCCCCCTCCTGTTATAGTATCACGGTTATACTGTGTTATCTTATACTGCCAGATTTCGCTTACGTTTAATACTTTATACCCACACATGCCGACTTTCCGTAGTTCATCCACTACCCAGGTACCTGTTTAATGACCTCATCGCAGGGTCTTCATGGGGGCACGCATCTTGATTCATTATTTCGCAGCAGCTATGACACAGTCCGAATAATAAACGATCATACATACGCAACGGTAGCACGGGGTGGTAAAGGTTTCGCGGAGGTAGCACAGGGCATTTAACAAAACCCCCGACGCGCGAAAGATCAGTGTTTTCGGGTCCTGTTAATTCCGTACACTCGTCACCGCCATATAACGTAGGGGGCCCTATAGGATATTTATCGTATTTACAGACATACGGGTACAATGAGCAGACGTCGACATATCGTATCTGCTCCCCATCTTTTACATCGTACAACGTAACCAAGTTTTCTGTGCGACCACCGAAAAATGCATCGCGTGGATCCAGAGGATGTAATTTGACTAGAGCATGAGCACGCACAAAATTACTCATTTCTATATCTGCTTTTACCATGCGGTCATACGCGCACTCCCAAATTTCTGTTAACGTATAACCGCTTAAGTGGATTCTGTACGATATGGCTCGCGACGCTCGTCCATTGTCGTGCCGTCAGTCCGCTTACGATCCCTATTTACAACGAAACAAGTCGTGCACCCGTGCCAATAACAAACGTGAAACTGTAATACATGAGTTGTGTTCGCAGTTTCATAGTAACCGTCTACCATTAAATTTTGGGGCAATTTAAACTCGCGCGAGCGTCCTGCATGAATGATATGATGACCTAAAGAGTGCTCTATCCACACGAGCCACGAAGCGGCTTTTTTGATTGGTTATGGCCCACCTGTAGCCGGCCGTGTGTATAATGCCCATAGTGTTACTTTTCAAGAAGTTTTTTCGAAAAATTTGAAAACAGGCCGACGCTATTGTTGTATTTTTGCTAAATGGGCAGACACGCCCACTGTTCATGAATATCTTCCGGAAAACGACACAAGCCTGTCTTAATATTGCGACATTGTTCTTGCAGTAGCTTGTAATTTCTTTTGAAAAATCGAACCCGTAATCGGCATTCTTTAGATCATTATATCACGCGGGAAAATGCTCGCGTTCTCCCACGCGCATCCCGTCAGGCGAATAGAGGGTAGCGATCCTATATAATTTTGATTTTCAGGTCTGTTAAATAAAGGGGGAAAAGATCCTTTAGCAAGAGCGTTCCTCAGACCGAAAGCTTTTGGTAATGCGATCAGAGGCATGTAGAGGTAATCTAAACTATCGAGAAATATAAGTTTTCCAATAGGCTTTGTAATCATTTAATACCATACATTATTAAAGAGGGTAGTTGCATTTTTTTCTTAATTAAATAGCGTCGAATGAACTGCGCGTCGAAGCCGCCCGCATTATGGGCTATTAAAAATGTGTGTGAGAAACCAGGGATAATTTGCATGCCTAGCTCTACGAGTTGGCACACGGGGCTCGTCTTAAATATAAATTCGTGAGCACCACAATACTCGCACGGCTCGTCTATGGATTCATTGTCACAGAATCGTGTGCAGACGCGTTGAGGCACGCAGAGATTTGGTTCGTGAATACATATGGAAGGATCGCTTTTTGCAGGTGTACACTGCTGTATTTCAAAATCACACAAAATTAATATGCTCTCTTTTGGTACATTAACAGCGCGATCAGGCATCATGAAACACAGATGATTATAAGGCTGACGAGATTTGCATGTTTTACAAAAGCCCACACCGCATCTATGATTCTTCTCGTCCAAAGATCTGATAGATCAAAAACAATTACGACAGCGTTTAAGAGACTCGCAAACAGTATTTACCCTGCGTCTACGACGGATTGCAACAACTCTATAATTTTGTAGACCTTTTGTACCTCGCATGCTGGTGGTTGACATTCCTTTCTTAAACATCTATGGTGATAACGAAAACGGGCATTACAAACAGCACAAAAGTGTAAACTACCTACGCCTCCTCGTAGATATAAAATAGGCTGAAAGTGATGTGAGCGCTCGTAATATAAGATATATAATGTGTGTTGAATCGAGTCAGCGATAGCCATAACCACCTGTGGACCGTCAAATAAGGGCGCCTCGCGTCGACCCCGTGTCAAAAATTCAACAACTATGATAGTGTTATGACCCGATTTCCGGTCTTAACTATTTTATTATGTTTTACATTTAGATTATGTTAAATATTGCGATCGTGGTTGTCAGGATCTCGACGCATGGATCTCTGTCCTGGTTAAAGCGGTGTAACGCACCTCACCTTATTGTTGCTGTTGCGCGTGTGTGTGTGTGCTGATGCCGCCTGTTCGCTTGGTGAATCGGGAAGGTGAAATAATTGCTTCGTCGACACGGTAGAGACGGTTCACCACAGTTGTTGGGAGTGTGATTTATTGGTATAAGTTTTGTTTACACTCGTCGTCTTTGGTCGCTATGTTATACGCGCACACAGCGGAGTTTGTCGATTCGCTGAGTCGGCGCGGTACAAATACTCGGGTTACGGCGATGAGCTGCCCGGTGTTTATGTTTGTGTGATATAATATATTGTTTCTGGAGAATGCGATTTATCTCGATATACCCAGACGCGCAATGCCGCTAGGGTAATTGTCGCGGTACCGGAATATATAGAGTTGCGTTAAGCGCCGCTAGGGATAACTTTAACGCACGGAGTTCGTAATTGATTCTTTACTGGTTTTCCCGAACTCACTGTTACACCCACGAGGATCTAGGTACGCGAGTGCACTTGCCACTAGGGAACGAGTACCGGTAGACCGTTTGAGACGTCTGTTAAGACGAAGACATCAATTAAGACTAAAAACTCTTCGGTCTGCCGGAGCCCTCGATACCCCAAGGCGAAGGTGTTATGGGAGTCTCGTGGGGGTAGTGACGGAATGTTGGTTATTGGGAAATTGGGTTGATTCCCCAATAGGTTAGTCGGGGTTTTGGGAATTAATGTTGGGAAATGCTGACGGTGCAGCTCGTGCGAGGTGACCGAGTTGTGTCGCGAGTTGAAGCGCCTCTGTGGAATTTGGCGCTTCCTTGAATTCGACTCAGAGGTTGAAACGCCTCTGAGGAATTTGATGATCGCGAAGAGGTCACCAGCGAGTTGAAGCGCCTTTACGGAATTTGGTGACTGGCGAAGATGTGATGTGGGTCGGTCCGTAACAATAGCAACCCTCGCTTAAGCCAAACAATCTTGATACAGAGCAAGTTTACGCATTGTAGAACCGGAGCATGGTACGTTAATACCGGCATTTCTCGTAAGTTCAAGTGCTGCTTCTTTTTGAGCCGATACATTAATTTGTCCAATAAGATGCCACCTGGTGTGTACAGCAGCCGTACGTATTTCACCCCTCTCGGCGTATTCCAGCGCTGCTATTAGCGAGCGTGGTGTACACAGATTGTCGGTGTTTCGAATCGTTAAGATACATTTCTTCACGACAGCCTCGTCTATTAAGCCATTTCGCCCGCGGCCCTCTACACCTTTAACAATACATGTTTTGATATTGAAGGAGTCGTCAGTGTTCATAGACGTTGTACTATGAGCAATGCTTGTTATTAACTGCTATATGTCCTCGAAGGTATAGTCGCGAACCGGTCGAAATGACGACCAAATAGGACCGTGGGCTAAGCTATTTCATGTGAACGCGATTCCTGCGTAATCACAACCCTATCTCTATATATCCCTATTATATCCCTCTATATATCCCTATAGCAGTATCTCGTGAGATGTGTTAAAAGATCGCGAAAGGCTCCTTTGAGGCACGCTGTTACACCCACTCCTGGGGGTGGCTGATGGATAGCGAGCGGTTCTCTATCTACCACATTGTGTACCGTTTCTAAAAAAATAATATTTATAAATTTTAGAAAAATAAAAATAAGTTTTGAATTAGGCGTTTAGGCGCGTAGACAATTTCAATACTTACGATCGACATTGTTTTTCTCCTGATGCTCTACAATACAGGCAGCTTCTATGAGAGCGGACCAACCAAAAATTGCTGGTAATCTATTATGCCGCTTTTTCATTATAAAAATATAGCTCTTTTTTTTAAAAGGTATCTTTCTACTTTGTAATTTCGAAAAAATCGTTTTTTATCGCATTTTCCGCAAATATAGACCTTTAAGAATACTCTGTACAAATTTTTAAGGATGATGAATATTCAATTTTAATTATTGTTTTTATAGCAGACATACAAATTGACTATTTTTCGGACCGTCAAAGTAGAAAGGTGTCTTAAACACTTGTAAAACTATTTACTCCTGATTTCATCGGCAATGCCACGAACGCTCCGAGATTCTTGAAGCCCACTTCTCTGTAGTTCTTCATATACACACGTTACCACTCTATGACCTTGCAATACACCCCGGTTATAGGCTGTCACTATATTGCGTAGGGGTGCCCACCATATAACGGATTTCAAACGATTGACGAGTCCATCACCCGATAAATGTCTTAACTCGTCACACCACTGAACGTCGCAGCGACGCTGTATCTGTACATTATGTAATTTTAAAAAACGTAAAAAAGCGCGAATACATTGGCGACGAGTGCGGTCTGCCATCGTCACACAATAAAATATAAAGCTCTGTTACGCTCCTCGATCGAGACTGTAACTTTTTCGTCAAAAGAGAAGTATAAAAGATGGTCTCATGCTCATATTTGATTTGTATGTATTTTTGGTCAAATCAGCGAGACAAACGTCTTGTGTAAAACGTGCAGGGATATCGGTTTCACGAGGCGTTAGACCGTTCGTATAAAGATGGCCGGTCAGTCCGCCTTTATACATATATAGGTGTACGAGTTTATTAATTATTTAAATAAATCTGTACAGCTGCTTGTTTTAATACTACACGGTATATTTTTCCCAATCGTATAGTATATTCGCGTAACAGAGGTTATTAAATAAATATTTATTTAATAACCATAAATAACATTAAAATATTATTTTAGTATTATTGATATTAATAATAATATTATAATTATTATAATATTGCAATATATTAAATATAATAAATATAATAATTAATTTATATTGAATAAATAATAAGTTATTTAATATCTATTTAATATATAAAGAAAGTGAAAAAAGAAACAGCCTGTAGCATGCTCTCTCTCTTTCTAGAGAGACTGCTATAATCTCTCTCTCTCTCATACACACAACTGTTTAAAGGGACAGAGAATGCATGCCCGCTGTTTCAAAGCATTGGCGGCGAGGAGGCTAGAGGGAGGGGTGCATGCTGCAGGCCATGCGTGATATTAACGGCGTCTCCTCTTTGTGCGGCTGTTCGTTAGCTCGCTCGCCCTCTCTCTCTCTTTCTCACGCTGACTCTATGATTCTACAGCTGACCGTATATCCTATTAACGGCATCTCCTTTTTGGGCCGCTGTTCGTACAGCGCTGGGGTATGCTCTCCCTCTCTTGTACCCACAGCATTCCTATAACTCTTTTTCTCTCGTTCTTTCACGTTAATTCAGATAAATTACTATACTCTATACAACCTGTATTGCTCACTATTTCGTACATTGTATAATCAATATACTTGAGAATTTACAAGTAGTAAATTAGGAGAAACATTATTACATCCAGGCGTTATTTCTTATACGCATAACCGTGTAACCATGTTTACCATTATAAAATAAAATAATTAAATCAGAATAGAATATGTTGTGGCATAATATGAATTGTGGCACCTCTTGCAGACCGAGATTTCTGCGAGTCCCAGTCGCACTGGGTGCTCTTAAGTGTCCCAGTGACCCGTAACTAGCCACACCACCATTCTCAATTGAGACCAGTCGAGGAGCGCCAGCTCGATCCCTAGTGTTTTCGCAGGGCCCATCGCTTGGTCATATCTGATTTTACCCGGTTTCGGGATACACCCTATAGTGACCTCTCTCCAGGCTTGGGGAACATCTCAAAGCAAGATAGGATCTGAAAATGAAATTTAGGAGTCCAGTGCCCATCGGATTCTGTCGGGTGTGACCACCCTCGCGGCGGTACCCCAGTCACCTGGTCCAGTATCGGAGAGCCTGTCTCCGTTTGAGAAGCCCTGTTCACAATCAGCCAATCTTGATCCCGAGAAGTGCACCTCCAATAGATGTGCCAGTATGACTCCGTGTCTCTCTGCCGAATCTCCGTTAGGGAGAGTGGCTTCACCAAGCTTAGAACTGTGGGCCACTAGCGAAGACTCTGCGAAGTCTGGCCATTGTGGGCAGAGCCCTCACCCTCATTACAAAATTTTCCCCAGGCCTTCAATATTATTGTTAGTCCGGAAGTCGGTCAGGAAGCAGTCAGGAAGCAAGTAGTCTGTCACCTCAGAGCCTGTTGTGGTGATAATGCTAGTTACAATGGGGGGGGGGGGGGGCGCCGTGTACCACAAGGGCATCGTACAGGCACTCTGACCCAAGTACAACTCAGCCATCGGCACGATAGCTTCCACCTTGGCTTGGGGAGTGGTTCGCGACGGGGTCTTCGGTTACCTTGACCAAGTTTTATGCCGGACGGATTTCTTGTAGCGCCCGTTGACCAGAACATACCGCGGCCTCCTGATCCAGGTCCTGGTCACCGTATGACGCTCCGTTCCGCGGCCATCATGGAGTCACTTCATACTCTGGACGTCCCTCTATCCGGCACCTGAGGACGCGCCCGATCGATCTCTCCCATGTTCCCCACACCTCTTTACGAGGGGAAGGGACACCGGGCAATACAAATAATACTTACTGTGACATCCAGAGTGAATGTACATAAATATTTATTAATTTCCCTATTTTTGCCCACGCCAAGCGTAATAGCACGGGATTGGGAAGAGAAGAGTATTTTGTATGAAATTGAATTAAGGATAATTCCAAGAAATTATGTAACAACAATATAACTACTATTTATTTAACGATATACAAAGTTCTGTTGAAATTTCAAGTGATTCTGTTTGACTAGTTCGAGCGTGGTTTACAGTAGTTGCCTTACTTGGATATGAAGTTGTTGTATTGTTGTTGAATCGTTGTCGATTGGTGTCGATTGATGAAATTGTTGTATTTTGTTACGTTGTTGTATGTTGAGTTGTTGTTGAAGTGCACTGAATTTACTCACTAACTATAATAGTGTTTTACAATAAAATAAATTATTGATAATCAGAGTCAGAAAAATGAATGAATACGAGGACTGAATATGGAAAAACTGATTGCTGACTCTGTTGACTGGCTGGAGAAGACTGCTTAAAAATGGTTCTCTGTTGAAAGACAGCGATTTTCTAACAGATTTCGAAGTGCTTATGGTAGGGAGGTTCGCATTGTTATTCGTTAAAATTCTTAACATCTATGAAAGGATCATTACTATGATTGGAGGGTTGAGAATTCGAAGGGATGCTACGATCGTGGGTGGAAGGGATATGTTTTTCTGGGAAAGTAAATATTATGTAAAATGTAAATAAAAAGAATCGAGTTACGTCGACGGTCAATAGTCATGTGATTCGTGTTCGTCTTACCTTAGAAAAGATATAAATTTACGGTCCCTTTTCTCGATGCGAAATCCTCTCGATAAACATAAGAAATTGACGGGGTACAATCAAGTGGCCCCGCTCGCGCTTACTTCAAAAAGTCATAAAATTACGGTCGCTTTCCAGCTGGGAAAAGCGACTCTCAAAAATATATATGTGCCTAAGTATAATGAAAACAAAAATTAAACTACATCTACACGGATTTCACATTACATTAATATAGCCTCAAATCCTAGAACACAGTTTTCACATAAAAAGAAATATCTACACTACAATATAAATGAAGTTTTATGAATATGAACAATAATAATATTCGCAGATTAAAAAATCATTTGGGTCTGCGGAAATCTTACGTACTATTTCAGTATGTTACTATACAATACAGCTGAGGGGCGATTGTGTGCGTGGCACAATGGCATAGCGTCCGGCGCAAAACTGAAATAGCTATAGTTTGCGTAACGCAAACTATATGTATTTCGTCCGAGGCGAAGGACGGATGACATTTGTAATACGTCAGCTTGTAGGATTATATAAATAAAAGTATTGTGCGTTAGAAAAAAGCAAAATGGTTTGTTAATACGGAGGAAGTACAAAACTGAAGGTAACTGAAGTTTTCTTCTGTCCTTATTAAGTTTCATATACTTATCAAATGAAAACTTAAACAATATATCAATGTTTTTATAGTTTCATAATTTTCAATTGGTCATAATAGAAACATGATTTTAATACAACTTTAATATTATTTTTTCCTTTCCGTTTCACCATGAATGTTGGTATTACAACTGGATTTCAAAATATTTCTAATCATATACAGTTTCAACCTGAAACAATGTCCAAAGGTAAAGCTCTCGTAGAAGCTGGACATGTTCGAGGAATGCAAGAAGAGCATAAGGTTGATATAAATTATCACACAATTTCTGCAACTGATTTTTACAATTAAATACACAACAGTTATTAACCATTGTAGAAATAAACAATAATATTCAACATTTATATCACTTTACGACACAGATATTCACAATAATAACAGACGCTTCTATACATCGCCTCGGAACTTTTTTGCCACAATAAACGCCTCGATCGTCGTATTTATCCCCTCCACCTTTCTGTAGTCGGCAAATAACTTCAAAAAACACGTTCGTAAAAGTCATCTCGGTTCGCGAAAATTAGGTACATGTTTTTTTTAAACCACTAAGGAGGTACGGTGATTCGAGCGACTATAATATAAAAGTCAAATTTTGTTATATAGCGTTGTCGAACCCTTCGTCCATGCATAAGCGAAGTTTCCACGAGATTTACCACATAGTTTTCGAGATATTAATTATTAAATTCAGTGCACTTAACGCACGTAGACGACTTTTTTATGGCACTTGGAGCCAAGGCACACGTAAAAAAACTGATGGTTGCATTCGTTGAATTTTTATCATCAATAAGGCACATGGAATTGGTAAGCTCACCGGAATAATAAGCAATCAATTCAGGAATAAAGTCGAGAAAAATCGAGGTATTCGAAGAGCGGCACGGCACGTGACGTAGCAGTAGCCATCTTAATCAAATAATTAGTCGGGCGCGTGAGACCGATGACAGCCATAGATGTCAAACGTCGACGATATGGCGTATTGCTGAAGTCGAGTAGTAGATTATTACGTTTTTTCCATATTATAAAAATAATAGGAAACTTGAAATTCAATACTTAACAAATATTTCTCGAATAATCGGAAATATACATATATATATAACGTGTTGGCAGTGCAGTGCAACATAGACTCTAAGTTTACGAGCATGGTTATCACCGTGCCTCTTAATTAACTATACACCGTGAGTCGAAACAAACATGAAAATGCAGTGTTTTTTTCCGTATACTCGTTCGCTTTTCATTTATTATGTCAAAATAATTGAATAACTGATAAAAAAGAATCAACGTGTTACGGATTAAATGGAGCATTACAAGATTTTCTTGTACAAATGATATCGCGTTTTAGATAGTTTTCGAATTTCGTTCGGTCGATAAGTTTGATAATTAGCGGTGAACATCGTATTGATTTATGCGGCTTGGTAGCGGCTTACGCGATGCGGGACAATTATTATTTTGATGTACGATTTTTATTTGTATATAAGGGTTGACGAATCATTTTCAGCCGCGCTTGGCTCACGAGGTAGGAGCTGGAGCCCCTTGTATGACATGCGGTACTGATTGTCCTGGCTTGGATCTTCATTTCTGGCGGAAGATATGCAAAAATTGCAAATGCAGCCGTGACGATCACGACGTGCCGAATGACGAGTTTCCACAGTTCGACCTTCTTTTTGGTCTTTGCGGGAAGCCGAACAAATGGAACGTCGGTACGTTATACATTTATCGTTTTAATCATTTGACTACTAATTGATGGATGACTAAATTAATTTTTTCAACGGGCTGTTTTTCCTCTTCGTTTGTATAAATCATGATGTTTGTCCGAGCCCGGATAGTTTCAAGTAATAAAACATGAAACGTCGAAAGCAACTCAAATTTCAATGAAATTTATGCAATAGTCGATACTGGTTCGGTTCCGCGACTGTAATATCATTATCCTGCCACGTCAAAAGTAATAGGAGCCAAATGGAAAATCGCTATTTTGCATATCAGTATTCTCACGCAAAAGTCCGCCGATTGAAGTCTCTCGCTCTTTCTCTAAAAAATTTAAGAGTGAATTATTTACAGGTAAACAAGTAATTTTAAACTTAAAATGTCTTTGGCATGACTTTGAAGTACACAATGAGCTGATACACACCGTAAAGAAATATTGATATGGGCAGAAACAACGTTACTTTGTAGTCTCTCTATTGATATGTACTTACGAGGGGACGATCCGGGAGGTGCATTGAGTTACGGGCTCCCACTTCGCGTGCTTATAGTGTGGGTAGGTACCAACCAAACTCCAAAATTGTAGGTGCCAACTCGGCTCCGTTTTCGAGAAATCGCCGATCAAAGTGAGGAGCTAGCGGGTAAGCGAGTGAGACTCCCGTCCCGGAGGTATATGGTTCGAGTCTCGTCTATGCTATTTTTTCATTTTTTTTCCAATTATTGTTGAAATTTATAATTTATGATTAAAAAATTGCAAGAAAGTAAAAACAGAGTTTTACGCGCCTTTATTGATAAAAACTTACGAATTTAATGTCAATTTTGTTTTCAAATCTTACAATTTAAAAAACAATTTTAAATAAATTAACCGTAATTTAATATATATATATTTTTTTTATTATTTGGTATTTTTTGCAATTTTTTGATATCTCTTTCGATAGGGCAGGGAGTATTTAAAAAAATTACCAAGCAATACAGGAATAAAAAATATGTTTTATTAATTAAAAATTTCTTCAAGCAATGTTCCTTGAATAATCACGAGTACAGTGTCACGGGTGATAATCATTATAAAAACAATCAAAACATTTATAGTGGTGACACCATAAACATTGTATGAACGCTAACTCGTTTTCTTGGCAATCGCAGTGTTGTTTCTTCAATTCCGCCGGAAAAGCCACTGTGTTGACGTTGTTGAACATTTTTTTTGTAGTGCGTCGCCGCCCCAAACGTCCGACAGGTATACAATTTTTATGACCCTGCCGAGTAATTTTCATGAAGTGTTTCTGACTATTTTCACGAAAATATGTCATCAAATTAAAAAATGTTGAGGTAGGTAGGCAGATCATTGTATGGCAAAGTTTAAAGTGCGGCTAATTTATTTTTAAAAATTAAAAAAATTGTAAGAGATTTGAAAAAAAAAAGAAATTTGACATTTAATAAAGGCGCGTAAATTTTTGTATTTACTTTCTTGTAATTTTCAATCACAAATTATAAATTGCAACAATAATTTGAAATAAAAAATGAAAAAAAAAATATATATATAGCATAGACGAGATTTGAAGCAGAGACCTCCGGGACAGGAGTCTCATTCGTTTACCGTTAGGCTGCTCGCCTTTTTGTGTTTATGTATAAACTCTACGGTACGTAAGCAGGCTCCCAACTTTGACCGGCGATTTCTCGAAAACGGAGCCGAGTTGCCACCTATAATTTTGGGGTTTCGTTGGTACCTACCTACACTATAAGCACGCGAAGTGGGAGCCCGTAACTCGACGCACCTCCCGGACTGTCCCCTCGTTAGAAGTAAGAAAATATGCAACACTGGGTATAAAATAGCTCAGAAAGCGAACAAATTTCTCTCCCTCCATTCCTCCTTCCCACCGACTCTCTCTCTCTCCCTCGAGACAACGAAACTTTTTCATTTACTACTGTAATATTTGGGAAAAGTGTTTCAACATTTCAGATTGCCTATAATTTTCATTTCATAAACATAGAATGATTCCTCAAATGGTAATCATTAAAAAAATGTTAGAGTGTCATCTTTCCGACTGATGTTAGAAAAATATACAGCTATTGATCGAGAGTTTTTTATATCGATAATGAATGGGATAATCGCGGTTTGGTATCGTAGCCATAATTATATTCCAGGGTTATATTCGAAAAAATTTCACATTTTTTAATCATTTGGAATGAAAATGCAAGCTCATGATGGGCAAATATGAAGATTTCACTTAAAAAAAAATTCTGCATAGTCCGAAATGCTTTACAGATCGCAGTCGAGAAAATAGATATACATAAGTATTTAAATGAACGAGCCCCAAACTTTCAATGTCACTTATCCTCGCCATTTGTAATTTTTCTTAAAAACTGTATTAATACCTTCGTTATGGAAGCTTAAAAAATATAAAGCTCGTGGAAAAATGTAACGAAAAATAGCTAATTGCCTATAACTACCTAATACACCACATGCCCCTTGAAAAATCTGTATAATACATTTTGTAAGCGCCTATATCCGCTTTGACCAGCTAATCGTCAAAGATACACTAAGGACACATAAAGTGAAATTAGCAAATAAGGGCTTTTCAATCGAATACAAATTCACAATAATTTCTCGATGAGGTTGCGAGAGTTTAATAAGTTACATTCTCAGTGACAAGGCTCCACGAATAGTAAACAATCATGAGGAAGCAATCAGGAAATTACGATTTGGGTTTTTGTTTTTCCATTACTTGATCGGATATTCAAGTTATTCTTTACGTTACTAATAGTGCCATTCTCTTTTTCTGAAGTCTTAAAAGTTAACAAGAAACAGACCGAGGCCGAGGTGACGTTCGAATGGGCACCACCGGACACGACGAAGGAACTTGCAGCGGATTACATGAAGGCACTGCCTGAGGATAAATTGCCAATAAAAGGCTCTGCTGGTGCAGCATTCAGAAAACAGCAGTTGCAGCGTCAACTTCCATTGCACGATATCGATCACAAGGTGTGTGACGAGCTCAGCGAGTCCGAGAGAAAGCAGTTCGAGAATTACCTGGAGAATTTGAGGAAATATGTCGGTCAAGGAAAAGTCACGAAGGTACGATATCTCACATAGTTGAAACAGTAAAAAAAATGCCTTCGGCAGAAAAAATGTCTTATGGTTTACTCCTTGTCCAAATAGCGTCGCACGAACCAATTCTTCTTTCATAATCGATAACAATAAAAATTTAATACTTATCCGTTATATTGGATACTTGTTAAATTAAACTCCTGAATGGGAGATGTTGTTTTTTAACTTCAGAATGTGTTACGAGGCACGTTATGTGTATCGCCAACTACCTCGAATATGGTCTTATTGGACGGTCGTGTTCGTATTGCAGTGAAAAATCCGTTGGTATTGTTATTTCGAGGTATAATACGGTATCATTTCAAACATATCACACTTCCCATATCTCTATACCTCGTCCTATGTCCCATATTTTTGCGTTAGGGTTTGAGATTGCTTTCTTTCCCCGAGGAGTAAAAAAGAACGTGCGCGATGATTTGTTTTTAAGCGTCCGTCGAATCAAGTTTGGAAAAAAGATAATTAGCCATTTTCTAAGATATCAATTCTGTAAAGCTCGATTTAACTTGTTAACCAGTCCTAATTGCTAATTGAAACGGTAATTTTTTCGTTTACTCTTCGCAGGCCACGGGAGCTCGCCCGTTTGATCGCTCCTTGATGACACCGGTGAACGCAACCGACATGAATCGTTTCAGTCCCAATCACAAGCAACACCAGCTAGAAACCGTTCACAGTCTGCATCTTCGCACACCCAGCAGTTTTGTACCGAAATCTACATTTTCTACCTCTCATGCACCCACCGAGCCCGCAAACGGCCCTGCTAATCGTCCTACTGATTCGCCAATTCGCGATCAAAGTCCAAGTTCGGCGACTCGAATGGAAATAGTTTGTTCACCAGCTATGAAACATTCGCGAAACGAGAATTCGCTACGAGGAAGATACCATCGGACTCTTGCGAATGTGCAAAATGACATCGAGCTATCAAGTTTAAAGCCAGTGGGTGGAACGCGCAATTCGCCATTGAATTTTGCCAGGACGAAAAAAATTTACAGTCCCGCGTACACAGAGTCAGTATCTGGAGAAAAGGAATCGGCCGATTGTCGAGGAGAATTTTCACCGGGCCCAAGAATCGCAGACACATCAAATGGCGTTCGCGAGGCGAGTATTTACAATCCGGTGGTTCAATTCGCAGCGTCGAACATCATTGGAAACAACGACCGTGGTAATTCGTCGCTCCTGGAACAGATGGAGAAGTCGGGAATGCCCGAAACACACTCAGATCAAGAACTCGCACGTCTTTCGGCCGCCGATTCGACATCTCGTTCATTCGGTTGTAACGGTGATACCTGGAATCTGATGAACGGCATGGATGATGAAGAGAAGAGTCGGGATTGCGAGAATTCGCTGTTAGCCGAACAAATGCTCAACGAGGCACTCATGCCACCGAGCTCGATCCACACTGCCGACATTATTGGGAGTACGCTCAACGAGAAGGGACTGTCCTTTATCCGTGAAAAATTGACATCGAAATACAGCAGCTTTCAGGAGGAATCCGTTAATCTTCAGAGCTGCGGGAGCACTCGGCAACTCAGAGGTAATGAGGGACAAGAGAACGTAGCGAGATCGAATAGAGCCGATCGACTTCGCAGACAAGGAGCATTCGACAAGGAAACTGATAGAAACGACATCGTCGAAGCAATGAGAAATCCAACGGGAATTATGAGTGAGGACTTTTCGCGACTCAATATTGTCAAGGTGTTTTTGCGAAGCGACAAACTCTGCGAAGCACAATACTTGGATACAGAGCCGCGCGGAAAGAAAATTTCCGCGATTGCACCGGTTACGGGTAATGCGGAGAGCGAACCCAGGAGGCAGATAATACGAGGAATTTGCGACAATTATCTTACGAATCCGGAACAACAGTCAGTAACGGGAATTCATTCGGACGATGATAATTTCGTCACAGACACTTCTGGTAGTTATATGGGTAACTTCGGTTCCGGTAGTCAAGGAGCCACAAATTGCAAATCGGTTCGCGCCGAGTTGAGTAATTATGGGCCAGGGATTTCCGACGTTATAAGATCGGAGGATCTACATAATCCTGTATTTCCCGGGGAGGCTACAGTCAGGTCCGGAATTATGCAGAACCCTGTAGCTATCGATCGTCTCCGAGGAGAGATCGAGGAATTCAACGTATGCCAGTCGAGAGCGCAAAATTGTCATCAGTGTCGGGAATGCATACGCGCTGGTGACGTTGTCGTTACTGCTGAGAAAGCGAACGACGCTTATTGGCATCCCGGATGCTTTGTTTGCTCGGTATGTAATGAGCTACTCGCCGATCTGGTTTATTTCTATTACAAGGGAAAACTGTACTGCGGTCGTGATCTCGCGACGCTCTTGGAGATACCGAGATGTTTCGCCTGCGACGAGGTAAGCATTATCGTTTACAACGAACTTTGTTGGAGGGAAGTTACATTTTTTTTTTAGAAACGATGTTACAAAATGGTGTTCTTACCAAAATTGTACTACGTCCCCACAAACAGCCGCCCAGTTGAAAAGCCTCTGACGCGCTACTTTTATGTACTCTTTATTTGCAGTTGATATTCGTACGGGAATACACCGTTGCGGAGGGACACAATTATCACGTAAAACACTTTTGTTGTTGGGACTGCGACGTACCGTTGGCCGGTCAACAGTATATCTCGGAGAACGATCGGCCTCTCTGTTTGCCATGCTATCAGGGAACATATGCCAAGACCTGTCGCACCTGTAACGGTGTGATAGCCGCCGATCAACAAGGTGTCGCGGTGAAGAACCTAAATTTTCATGCAAACGACGATTGTTTTTGCTGCGCAACGTGCAACAAGAGTTTACTCATCGGCAAAATGGCCATCAAAGCGGACAGACCTTTTTGTAGCAAGGAGTGTATCACAAAGTTCATTAACGACCAAACCAGCTAGAAGTTGGAAAATAACCGAAAACTTATTTTTATACTATACACTATACTACTTTGAGATACAACGACATTCACGAAAACAAGATATATGATGTAGGTACCGTAAATATATGAATAGAGAGATTGGTAATATTTTTGTTCTATTTAATATTCATTTTCGAAAATAGAAATATTAGTTGCGCTTATGATTCTATCTTTGAAAAGTCTTTGAGAACGCAAGGGGATATTTTTTTTATACAATTTTATGATGCATAGAAATGGGTCGTAAATAATACAAATTATTCCGTAAGTAAACTCGTGCGTTACGATCGTGCAGGTTTTTTTTTTTACGAAGCCTTGACAAGTCTCTTTCAAATTCTTATAGATTGAACATCTTATATGCAGCGTCGCCCGATTAACGGGTAACACCACTGTGACGGCATAAAAAAAGCGTTTTTTTTACCGTTTTTTTAAGCCGAAGAAAAGATGATAGAGAAATAATACTTGGAGTAGTTATTGAGCATATATTTAAGTATATTACAACTAAATTTTGTAAGAAAATATTACAAATAGCGGCACTGCTGCAATTTTCCCGAGGCATGTGGAATTTGTGACACGCGCTATAACTGGTGCCAATTTTAACCTGGAAAAAAGAAAACAAAATCTATGTTATCTACATGAGTGTAGCTAGTGAACCACATAGGGGATTTTAGAAATATTGATTTTTGTGTAATTGGCGAATGTTTGAATAGAGTCGTTCAATTTTTACCAAAAGAAGGACAGTCATTTGTTAATGAATATTGTTAAAATTAACTAATCGAAAATTGCCTACGGAGTTCACTTTAAAATGTTATTTCAAAGATGTGGTTAAATTTTCAAATAAAAAGATTGAAAATTGTTAGCGTTATGCTGCGTGCTGTTTTGAAAAATGATATTTCGAGAAAAATGCGCTTGAGCGGCAGGTAGGCCGTTTCGGGTCATCCGAGGCGCTAGGGGAGGAGCTCGAAATTTCATAGAACATATTGTTTTTTAGGGATTAGACTTTTTGCCTCATATTTGCGAAGGTTCAAACCATCGATTAAGGCAATATAAGAAACATTGATTGTTTGAAAATTATGCAGTAGTGTTACCCCTCAATTACATAAATTTACATTGAATTGAGAATAGAACGAATACACAAATGAAAGCGATGAAAGGTGGCCATCTTTGAAATACTACAGATTCCGAGGTAAACGGCGAAGCGCTGGAAAGTCCTTTCTTTTACTTGTAATTGGAAACAAATGTTTATTTCTAAGGAGGAAACAGTGCGTTCCCATATTTACCGACGCATTTAGAATTCAAGATGGATTGGCCATCTTCGAGACAGTTTTTTTTTATGGCAAACGGCCATTATTTTTATCTCATAGAATTAATTCAAACCACGGTCTTATATATAGGTCTGGAAACGACGGTAGTGGGAGAAAGAGACAGCCATATGTCTCTACCACTTCCACGGTCTTATAAATAAGACCGCTGCACGTCTTATATATAAGACCGTGGTAATGATAACTTAAATATTAAAAAACTATCATAATACATAACGTTCTCATGGCGACATCGGTAGCGTGCTTGATTCCTATTTGGCGGGAACTGAGTTCGAATTTCCGAGACTTGAGATATTTTTTCTTTCTTTTCTTTTATTTGTATAGGCATCTGGTTACGGATTAATTATTTGCACTCATTACATTGTTTTTATATACAAATACAAATGACGACGAAAAAAACATTTATATGTCAGGGACTGCACGAGTGCAATACTTCACTCGCGGGTAACAATCTGCGTCTCCCTCGCACTTATTCAGAACATAATGACAGAAAAATAATGTAATGCATGCGAATCTTTAATACGCAACCAGATACCCATACAAATAAAAAAAAAGACGAAATTTGTCATGTACCGAAAACATCAAAGTAAATATAATAGTTTTGTAATATTTAACTTATAGCCGCTTTCGAGATTTAATTAGACTTGGCGGCTTATTCGATTGCTTCATTATTGATTTAATTTTTTATAACTTGCTATATTAGTCACTACGGAACCAACGCATCGATATTATTTCATTCTTGTAGCGTAAAACAGATGTGCTTTTTTCGTTTTCAATGTAGTATTAAGAAGAACTTCAGTATGACCAATTAAATAATAATTGAATACTTGTTCCAATTTTTTACATTATTATTTTGATTCATTTGGATAAACGAATTTATAAATTGAAATTTTATTTATGATATTTATAATTTTAATTTATTAATTGGATGTCACTTGAATTTATAATTATATAGGAGTTTTATTCGATTTGTACCCTGTTTGCAGTGAGGTACGGCATAGAGTTTCGTCATTTCCACGGGATCAATTTGTCAATGAGAGTTGTTAAAAAATTTTATACCGATTTTACACGAAACGCGGAGAAGAGAGAACTGTACGGTTTAGTCTCGCAACATCCTATGGGGTCTAAACCCAATGAATAATTACGGGAACACGGGTATGACTGTGCATTATATAATATTTATTGCATGTTGTGATCACAGAATTGTAACTATACTTAGGTAAGAAATGTGTGTCATAGACAGCACTAGGAACAGGAATGGCGCGTAACGGAATCGCCCTTAGACTCTCTATTTTATTATATAGGAAACTTAGTATAGCGTGCGAGGCAAGAGTGTTTGTTTCCTCGCCCGTCTGGGCGCTGATGTCGCCTTGCTGCTGCCTGCGGTACCGACCGCACGAGCGAGCGGCAGATCAGCCGCCATAACCACTCCCCCCTCAGTACCCTGACTGGATAAGGAAGGGAACGACACATTTTTGTTTTTGGTAGCCCTAACGTAAGTTTTAATGGGTCGGTCCATCGTCGTTGACCGATGTTCTGACGCTTCCTGCGGGTCTTCCGCGGATGATGATCCTTGTGAGGAAGACGAATGCTGAGCCTGATCTCGGTCAGACGCATTTAGGTCCGTTTTTGCAATAAATGCCGGCTTGAGACGGTCGACTGAAATTGCTTTGTCCACGCCATTGACTCGTATAATAAAGCCTCGGTCATCCATTCGGTCGATAACCTCGTGAGGACCAGAGTATGGAGGATCGAGCGGTTGTTTGACTGCGTCCACTCTGAGGAAGACGTGCGAGCAGGTATACAAGTTCTTCAGAATGAAACAGCGCGATTTCGTGTGATGCGCTGTTGGCGTTGGACGGATTTGTCTAATGTTGTCCCGAAACTTTTCGAGGAAGAAACTCGGGTTAGCAGGTAGATCGTCCGTGAGGAAGAACTCGCCTGGAATGCGCAATTCCGTGGCGTATAGCAGTTGAGCTGGCGAAGCATTGATGTCTTCCTTAATGCACGTGCCAAGTCCCAGCAGCACTGAAGGAAGCAATTCTGGCCAGGGTGTCGGAGCGTTACACATTAAGGCAGCCTTGACGGTCCTGTGCCATCTCTCAATCAATCCATTAGATTGAGGGCGATATGGCGTTGAATGAATTTTGTTCACGCCCACCATGCGAGCGAGTGCTGAGAACAAACGAGACTCAAATTGTCTTCCCTGGTCAGTCGTTATGGTCAGAGGAGTACTAAATTGCGCAATCCAGTGCGCGAAGAAGGCAGTAGCACACGTGTCGGCCTCCATGTCCGAAAGCGGAACCGCAACTGGCCATCGTGAGAATCTGTCAATCATGGTCAGACAGTAACGCAGACCTTTCACCAATGGGAGTTCAATGAGGTCGATGTGAACATGGTCGAATGGATTATCTGGCACATCGATCTGCTTCGACTCGACGCGGTTGTGCCGAGACACTGGACTGCTGGCAGGGAATGCATTCCCTCGAACAGCGAATGGCGTCTTTTTTTATTCCAGGCCAGACGAATTTGTCACAGAGGTGCCGCGCAGTTACTCGGCCGTTCGGATGCGCCAGCCCATGGACGATGTCGAATGCACGTTTGACTAGCAGGTAAGTATGGCCGCACTCGGCTCGTCGAGACGTCACAAGAAATATTGTGATCTTCGACAGCGAGCTCTTGAAGATCGAGTAAAGAGTTTAGACGCAGTGCATCTAGCTCGTCATCAGTTGCCTGAGCCTGTTGAATAATTTCCGAATCGAGAACTCTCGGCATATCGACTGCGTTGATTCGAGAGAGCGCGTCAGCTACCACGTTGTCCTCTCCTTTGACATAGACGATGGTCATGTTGAATTGAGAGATGAAGTCGAGCTGTCGAAGCTGCCGCGGCGAAGCCTTATCCATGCGTTGGGAGAAGGCGGTGACTAGCGGCCGATGGTCCGTCTTAGTAATGAATTCGCGTCCCTCAAGAATGTGTCGGAAGAATTTTATACTCGCAAAAATTGCGAGAAGCTCTCGATCATACGCACTGTACCTCGTCTCGGCTGGAGAGAGTTTACGTGAAAAGAACCCAAGTGGCCTCCAGGAACCATCTTCGAGTTGCTCCAAAGATGCGCCGATAGCGAAATCTGAGGCGTCCGTGCACAACGCGAGTGAAGCAGAAGGCGAGAGAAATGCCGTTCTGGTTGCAGAAGCTATGCTGTGCTTGCAACGTTCGAGTGCGCGTTCGGACTCTGGAGACCACGGAACTTTACGCTTGTCGCGCTTCCTTGCATTCTTCAGAAACTCGTTCAGTGGTGCTTGAACCTCCGCCGCGTGTGGTACACAGCGACGATAGTAGTTGGCCATCCCGAGAAATCTGCGTAAGTCAGAAATCGTTTCCGGCTTGGGAAATGTGATAATTGTCTGAATCCTGTCTGCAGGCGGTGTGAATCCGTTCGCGTTGAGTGAGTACCCAAGATAGATAACCTCACCCTTGCCAAATTAGCATTTGCTCGGGTTAATGGCGAGATTGTTGTCCTGGAGGATCTTGAAGATCTGCTCCAGGTGCTGCAAATGTTCCTCCTCATTGCTCGAGAAGACGATGAGATCATCGACGAAGCACGCTGCGAAGTCGATGTTGCGTAGAACTTTGTCCATGTGACGCTGAAACGTTTGTGTTGCGTTGCGCAGACCAGGTGGCATTCCGCAGAACTCAAACAGGCCAAACGGCGTCGTAACCGCGGTCTTAGGAATGTCCTCTGCAGCAAAAGGCATTTGGTGATACGCCCGCACCAGATCAATAGTCGAGAACACGCTGCGATTGTGACAGCGCTGGAGAATGTCCTTGATATACGGAACAGGATAACGATCCGGAACAGTTTGCTGATTGAGCTTACGATAATCTCCTGTCGAACGCCAGCCGCCAAGCTTCTTTGGCACCATGTGAATGGGACTAGCCCACTGACTGCTTGAAGGTCGTATGACACCATAGTGCCGCAGCATGTCGAAGTATGCTTTAGCGGCCTGAAGTTTGTCCCCTGTGAGACGGCGTGGGCGTTCAGCGACAGGTGGACCTGTCGTGATCAGATGGTGGGCGACAGGGTTAACTGTACGATTTGATATTGGCGCTGGTTTAGTTATATCAATATACTTATAGAGCAATTGCCTGTAAGCAGGCTGCAGCGTTGAAGAGTCCACGTCGGTCGAGGAAACTGTGGAGACGGTGTGGACTGTAGTCTGTGCCAGACTGCAACCAGCAGCGAGCAGTGTCTTACGATCGAGAAGGCGACGTTCCTTGAGGTCGATGAGAAGACCGTAATACGTGAGAAGGTCGGCTCCGATGATCGCTGTTGAGACGTTGGCGACGATGAATGTCCAGCAGATCTCACGACGCAAACGAATGTTGAGTTTCAAGACTTGTTGTCCATAGGTGTCGATGACGGTATTGTTCGCTGCATATAACTTGTAGTCCGTAGTCCGCACTTGTAGTGCAGGCTGCGCCTGGCGGAAATTACCAAGTCTAGGCATGATTGATATGATAGATCCCGAGTCAATTAGGAACTGTTGATTCAGGTGACAATCAGAGATTAGCAGGCGGTACTCTGTGCGTGCAACATTGTTGCTGCCATCCTCCACCGCCTGTACGGAGGACGGCACGATTAGTTTCCCGCCTGCGGGACTGCGTTGCTCGCATATGAGCATGGCGGAAGGCAGTGGTGAGCGTTGGCCCCGTATCGCTGGTGATAAAAACACATCCCCCTCGCTGTGGTCACAGATCCTGCGCGTGGCCTCGAACGACCTCGACTCTGGTGGCTAGGTTTGCTGGCTGCTGCAGCGAGAGCATTCTTATTCAAAATGATGAGCTGTGAGAGCATTTCTCGAATCTCTCTCAACTCCATTACAGCGGCGTCAGACGTTGATGCGTGTACGCGCGTCGGTGAACGGCCGTGCTAGCCCTGGGCGTGCGGCGCTGCAGCCATCACGGTGTGTCCGAGACCATTTTCGAGGAAGGTGTCGGCACCCTTGGCACTCTTCAACAAGCCTTGAAGCACTCTTCAACAAGCCTTGAAGAGTTGGCGGCAGTAGTGGCAGCCATCGGACTCTCAGCACGTCCTCCGAGGCTCGATCGCCGGCGAGGGATCTCATCTGTCGTAGGAGCGCAGATGGGGTTTCGCACCCAGCTCAAGCTCGGCGAGACACTTATGCAATTGCCTGTCTGAGGATTCAGAGAGACGGTTGATTGACTGCTCCTTAAGATGTTCATACTTGCCCGTGGCTGGCGAGCTGAGCTCGCCGACCGCGAGGTGATACCTGTTGTGGTCCGATCTCACGCCATGCGTGTGAAAAATGGTTTCCACTTGTAGGAACCACATGGCCGGGTTAGTTTTCCAGAATGCTGGAAGCCTGCAATCCCGTATTGCCTCGACGGTCGGAATATGCGGCTGTGTGGATGCACGCGCGTCCGCGGCTCCCGCCAAAAGTGGAAGGCTATAATCGAATGGTGGAATAGTACGACGCTCGCCTTCACGCTCGCTGTCATTTGTTTTGTTCGGTGCAGGAGAATGCTGTGTTGCCATCGCACATAATGTTTCTCTCACAAGAGTTGCACAAAACTAAATATGCACAACAAATTTATGCGCGAAAAAAATGCACGAGATAACCGGCACTTTGCGCGTCACCGCGTGGCATGCCACGTGTTCCCTAAACGTGATATCCGCAGAGATCACGTTGGGGTCACCAATTATGGGGTCTAAGCCCAATGAATAATTACGGGAACACGGGTATGACTGTGCATTATATAATATTTATTGCATGTTATGATCACAGAATTCTAACTATACTTAGGTAAGAAATGTGTGTCATATACAGCACTAGGAACAGGAATGGCGCGTAACAGAATCGCCCTTAGACTCTCTATTTTATTATATAGGAAACTTAGTATAGCGTGCGAGGCACGAGTGTTTATTTCCTCGCCCGTCTGGGCGCTAATGTCGCCTCGCTGCTGCCTGCGGTACCGACCGCACGAGCGAGCGGCAGATCAGCCGCCACAATCCCCCGATCACAGCACCGCACGGTGGCAGCGATGAGAAGAAAAAGCTTGGACAGTAAGCGGCCCACTTGCCCATTGCCTATGCAATGTGACCATCGTTTCCAAACCTGTATATAAGTAGAGAACATAGATTTACATGGAACTACATGCCTTATGGGTGCACGTGGCTAGGGTTCGCTCAGTGCAAACCCCAGCCACCGTGGCGCTGTCTAGTATCTGTGTGCACGCATACACTGACGCTGGAGTTATAGCGCGCGCTTTCTCGCAACTAAGCGTTTAGCCATGTACCCCATGGGGCACCGTTTCGCTCTCGATCGCACGCACGAGCTGTGTACCTCGTGATTGGGGTACTTAGAGTCTCGATGTAAGGCAACCAGATTTCAAACCCCAGGCATGCGCATTCTTTTTTTTATTTATGCTTGTGTAATAGCGAAAATGGATTTTATTCATAACCGGCAATAAAAATGCTTCTTTCCTAGAAAGTTGAACAATGTTATTCTGAATAAACCGTGTGAAATTGAGCCTCCCTGATGAATGGGATCGATAAATGATCCATTCTGACTTGACTGATAGATTTCCCAGCATGCAATTTTTTTTCCTTTTTTTTTAATGAAAATTTATTGATTATGACCGAGAAATAAATTATTCGCGATTAAACTGAAATTGTAAATGGAAAAACAATAAAATATTGACTCTTCGCGGAAAACATTTTAAGCAGTTATTATTTTTCGCAAAACAATTTGAAAAAACGTTCTGGCAAAGGAAAAATTGTTGATGGCATTACAGTTGTTGTTGATAAATTGTCGCGATTTTTAAATCACTATGAAGATAAAATACCAAATTCGTCAAAAATCTAAAAATTTTAAGCCATACGAACGATTTCATACTTTGTTCACTATTATTGTTATCAAACATTCTTCTTATATCTCTGGGATATTTGTATACTTCAGTTTAGCAGAAAAATTTGATCACACAATCATTCAACGCATAAGCAAATGTAATTTGTCACCATCTTGAATAATATTTGTTAATTTCTTGTGATTCGGCTCAATGTGTTTTAAATAACATTCAGTATCTGAATATGCTTTTTTTACATGTCATACAGTTATGATAGCGCGGCAAATTGATAGGCACATATTTTTTTACAGACTGTATTTCTCTTTCGATTAAAAAAAAAGAATCGTTTTTACTAAGAGCAGGAGTCAATATTTTGAAAAAAGTTCGATGAACTTCGATGAAAAAAAATATCTATTAAAAAAAAATCTCTAACACGATTCATGAACCGCTAGAATGCAATCCCCCCTTCGCTTTCGAGGGTGCCACTCGTACAAGAGCGAGTGAGATACAGTTATCGGCAGGCACGCATAAGTGCAAGCGAAATAGCATGACAGTGGGGGTCAGCTGATGCGTCGAGTGTGTGTGCCACACCGATACATCATTGCGCGCTCTACAGCCCATAAGTGGAACTCTACGTTTTCTCTGCCAAAATTTAACACAGGTCCTTTGGTCAGTACAGCCAGATCGCGCGTAAAAGTTACCCCCTCTCTAGTCTCTTACGCGCCCATCCAACATCCATAGTAGCGCGTGTCCTGAGCAAGCGACGCTCGGACATCTTCGGAAATAGCCGAACGCGATCGAAGTGTCCCGACCGCGCCTTCGGCAGCTACACCAACACATGGACGCTGATCACGTTCATGTGCGGCCAAGCCGAAACGAAGGCTTCGAAGGAAAAAGCAATCTGAGCACGACTCGCGCGTGACGTCACTCGACGGCACGCGCGAGGCTTTTAGATGATTTCAATGCTTATTTAGCTCTTGATTCTCTACGTTACTAATGTATAAAGAAAAGGTATCGCGCACTCTGATCGCTTATTTGTTTAGTTTATACGTTAATTTAAATATAATCATAAATCTAAATTACAACTTATTTATCTTCGAAAAAATTGTTTACGCTTTACTCACACCCGTCCTTATCCCCAATAAATTACAATTCATAAACGTAAGCGGAAATGTATTTATATTCGTATTATTATATTAATTCTCATACTTTCATCAAGCGATAAAACATTATCCCAAAAAGCAAGCCAATCATCCATCCGGCTGCGAATCGTAAGTACCAGAAAGTGCAAATATTCTACAAGCGATGAGATACTCCCGTTGGTAGTGTTCGTGACTTCAGTCCGCAGGGGGGCGGGATCGTTCCCCGCGCTCAGTACTTTTCTGTTTTATTTTTATTCATTTCTTTTTGTATGGGGCGAATTGGTTGATCGTCAAACACGCTCATTGAAAGAACATTAACAATAATGTTCCAATGTTTCTAATCGTGAAACATTAGTTGTAATTTAGATTTATTATTATATTTAAAGTAACGTATAAACTAAACAAATAAGCGATCAGAGTGCACGATACATCTTTTGCGCACGGACACGCGCTACTATGGTTGTGTGATGGGCGCGTACGACACTAGAGAGGGGGCAATTTTACGCGTGATCTGGCTGCACTGCCTGTGGTTCCATGTAAATCTATGATTTCTGGTTCACCACAAGTTGGAAAGAAAAGTTCTTCTATGCGTTCCCGCCTTTTGACGTTATTACCAAAGTATTACAAAAAATAGTTGCGGAACAAGCTTGCGGGATCTTTGTAGTACCTGATTGACCAAGCTAACCGTGGTATCCGATATTCTTTTCGCGTTTATACGAAAGACCGATATATTTCAAATGGAGCTTATGGAATCGGACATTTCCCGCGCTGGGGGGATGGGGGGATGGGGCCAAATTTGTTTCCCTCGAAAACCTTTTTATTCCATCATATTCGGATTACGCGGGAAATTTCCGATTCCAAACTGACCCGGCAAAGTCTTTTTGAACGAAAACAAAATTGACCCCCTCCGATCCCCCAAGTCGAGAAAGTGAATTACGAGTGTCGACCATCGGCACCCGCCGGGAGTCAAATTTCTTTTTCAGGCAAAAAGGCTTCAAATGGAGGTTATGGAATCGGACATTTCCCGTGCAGTGCGAATATCACCATTATAATCTCGGTATATCGCAATTTATGAAAATATTCGGTTTTCGAAATTTCGAAAAATTGATTTTTCGCGACGCTGTAGCTCCGATCTCGTCCGTCCCGTAGGAAATTTCACGAGTAAGTTTTTCAAGGGCTGCCCGAGACGCAACGAATGCGCCAAGATACAACCGGATAGCTTCATTTTTGTGACCGTGGTGGCACTTCGAAAATCGCGATTTTCAGAGCAATAAGGGAGGGACCTGCAAGAAAAAGCCTCGGGGATGGGGCCAAATTTGTTTCCCTCCACAACCTTTTTATTCCGTCATATTCGGATTACGCAGGAAATTTCCGATTCCAAACTGACCCGACAAAGTCTTTTTGAACGAAACAAAATTTGACCCCCTCGGATCCCTCAAGTCGAGAAAGTAAATTACTTTCTCGACTTGGGGGGATGGTGTCGACCATCGGCACCCGCCGGGGATCAAATTTCTTTTTCATGCAAAAAGGCTTCAAATGGGGGTTATGGAATCGGACTAGAATCATCATATTCGTGTTGCGCTGCAAATGTTCGATTGCGCAACATCACTACAAAATCATATTGGACGAAACAAAAATGTCGACCGATTTTCTCAATCTAAGGGTACTACGGGCTTATAATCATGATATTCGTGTTGTGAGGAACGCTTCCGATTCCGCAGCATCACTACAAAGTCATATTGGACGAAACAAAAGTTTCGACCGATTTTCTCAATCTAAGGGTACTATAATCATCATATTCGTGTTGCGCTGCAACTGTCCGATTGCACAGCATCGCTGCAAAGCTTTAATAAACGAAAAAAAAGTTTCGACCGATTTTCTCAATCTAAGGGTACTACGGGCTTATAATCATCATATTCGTGTTCCGCTGCAAATGTCCGATTGCGCAACATTGCTACAAAGCCTTGTGACGGATGGTTTATTGGCGGTGAGTAAGTTGATGTGAAATAATGGTTTAATGATTGTATTACTTTGGATATGAGCGATACGACGTCTTATTAGGATGAGTGTTGGAGGAGGACTGATTTAGGATGATGGAAGAGGCTGGGAAAGAGTCTGGAAGAACAGAGTTTAGGAGTGGAGGGGATGTCGCGTGAAGGTGATAAGGGACCGTGGGACTTGTGGAGTAAGCAAGGTTGGAGATGAGCGGGAAAGGAGATTAGGCGTAGATGAGAATAGTGGGAAAGGAATGTGGGAACGTTACACTCCCCTTCTTACAAAAGAAGCGGATGCTCCTGCATCCGATTTACAAAAATTTTGGTTGGTTGTTTTGACTCTATATAAAAGAAATATTTTGTTTACAAAAAGAAAATTTGGTTGTGTGTGATTCTGTATAAACCAATGTTTTGAATAGTTTGTGGTGTTTGTGTGTGTGTGTGTGTTTTTTTTGCTTCCTATTGGTGGTTCCTGCTGGTCTTCGTAGTGGCTTGTAGAGGATGTTGCTTATCCTGTAACTTATAAAGATGGATTAGTCTTGGTGTTAGTGGGTGGTGGTGTTATGGTGAGGTGGGTAAGGTTGTGTGGTTGTATTATATGTATAAATATGTATAAATTAGTGGTTGTTTCCTGTTTTTTTCTTTTTTTAGTTTCATCTTCCTGGTTAATTTGCTCCGGTTTTATGTCTTGTTATTTTATGTTTGTCCTGGTGATATGGTTTGTATTTATATTTGGTCCTGGTTATTTTCCTTTGTTACGTATATATATATATATTCGGTCCTGGTTACTTTCTCCTGGTTATATTATTTGTATATATTTCCTGGTAAACTTCTAGAACATTCTAATTTCCTTATTATCTCATTGATTAGTAGAAGGGGTATGTTACTTGGGATGCGTTGGTTTGTTTTGTGGGGGTTTCGGTCTGTGAGTTGAGTGAATAAAGTTTTAGGTATAATTAAAGGTTTTATTGTAAAAAGAAAGATAAGATAAAGAAATTATAGGTATATATGTAGCTGATTATGTATGGTTGCATGATTAAGTATATTAAGGTGGTAGTGAAATTTGTCTGGATTGAGGATGTTATGTCAATGGACGGTGTCAGTTGAGTCGTATGAGTTTTTGCTTGGCATGGGGGGCTAATATTTAAGATGCCAGTATTTTTGATTGTGTAAATAGATGACTGATGGTTATCGCAGTTAACGTAAAGGTTTTCTGATTCTGGTGCTGCAAAGAGCCATGCGTTTGTGTCTGGGATCCTGGACCAATAGGTCTGGACGGAGTGTTTTCAGTCGAATGTCGCACATTGCCAAATTTTTAAACTGCGGGTTTGACAAAAGTTGAGTTTCGCCTTGGGTATTTTCATCTATCTGTTGGACCGGATTGACCTGGTCGGACACGTAATACGACATCGTGATTTTACAATTTGCTAAAGTTTCGAGATATCTGTAACATGTGCCATTTTTATTTTGTCTATGTGTACTATTTTTGTTTTGCCGTCCTTAATTTCTAACTTAATATTATGTCTATCTAATACTTCTAAGATTCTAAATGGTCCTACATAATGGGAGTCGAGTTTTCCTTTTCTTGGTTCCTTTATGAGGAATACTAGTTGTCCTTATTCAAATTTTGGTTCTGTGACTCTTTTATCGTAATATCGTTTTGTTCTTTCTTTAAACTTGATTTGTTTTTCCCATGCGGTTTGTCGTGTCTTTTTTAAATTGTTCATGAGGTTTGTCATGTAGTCATCGTATGTTATTGTTGTTTCTGGAGGTGGAAATTCGGAAGGTGTGCGGGCAGTTCTTCCGAAGACAAGTTCGTATGGTGTGAATCCACTGCTTTCGTGTGTGCTTGTGTTATGCGAGAATGTTGCAAGTATGAGGAGTTCGTCCCAATCGCGGTTGTTGTTAATGAAATGTTTGAGGAACTCGGTAAGGCTGTGATGGTAACGTTCTAATGCACCATTTGATTGAGGATGATACGCTGTTGTTTTGTATTGTCGAATTTGAAAGATTTCAGCGAATTGTTTGAATGTGTCAGACATAAAGTTCTTTCCTTGATCGGACAGTATCGCTCGAGGAGCACCAAATGTTGATATTAAGGGGTCACGTACAGTTAGGACTTCGAAAAAAAGGGGTTTTTTGCGAATTTTTTTTGGCGACACATTTAAATAATTAATCGTAAATCTTTTTCCATACAAAAGACATATATTTTAAGTAAATAATACAATTTTTTCATTGCAAAATATGCAGAAATTTTTCCATAACCGCACGTAACGTAGGGGTCCCAAAAAAAAAGGTCCTCCGCGGTGATCAGTGCAGCTCGTCACCGGATCGTCCGAAATCAAAATAAAAGTAGGGATCATTAGTTAATGACATAATGCTCCGGTTGATCGAAGGATTTGAAAATTTTATGATTTTTCACAAAATGGTGGATGTTGGAAGTCAAAGTTGTGTTTTCGACCCAAATTTTGCTCACATTTTCAGCTATAAAAAAAATAATAATAATCGCATAGAAAAATCCTTCGTTCATCCGGAGGACAATTATGTCTAGAAAAAGTGAGCAAAATTTCAAGTCGATCGGTAAAGCCGTTTCCGAGGTACAGTGATCACCGTGTTCGAAAACATAGTTTCGAGAAAAACGCATTCAAAGTTTTCAGTACGATTTACATGCAGAAGAAAAATTTCCGTTCAAAGTTACATATCTCCATACCCAACAGTCGGATTCGTCTAAAATTTTCACAGAATACTTTTCAAATGTGCTACTTTTAGAAAATGTAAAAACAAAAAAATCGATTTTTTGAAAATTCTAACTGTACGTGACCCCTTAAAGCTGTGGTAAGTGCTTTAGCGATATCCGTTGAAGTTTGATGTTTTAATGGAATTGCTATTGCGAATTTGCTAAAAAGGTCCAAAATGGTCAGAATATATTCGTGTCCTTGTGTGGTTTTTGGTAAGGGTCCAACGATATCGATTGCGACCTTATCGAACGGTTCTGCTGGAGAGTCGGTGATGATCATTGGTGCTTTATCTTTCACTCGTACCAGTTTGTTCTTTTGACAATCGAAACAGTATTTGATGAATAATGTGATGCTTGTACGTGAGGTCGTTGATTTGTCTCGTACGAATGATTTGATGTATTCCCAAACGAACGGATTTAAAATTTTCGGGTCCTTTGGGATCGTACAAGTCTCTAGCTGCAATTTATTGAATACTTCGAATAGTGTTTTTAAACAATTTCGAACTTCTGTGATGGTCGGTGAATCTGTTGATTTCTGTTTACAGATTATTGTGAAATAACAAGTGATTCCTCGGCGGGTAATCAGAATATCGCCAATTTGGGGGTTACAATCCAAAAGTGACTGTTGGTTGATTCTGCCTTTTTCCTGTAGAATTTCTGATATTATTTAGACCGTGTTTTCGGGCTTAATTATTTATATGTTATGTTTGATTATTAATTGTAATGATCGCGCTCGAGTACGTCAGGCCTCGGCGCATGGATCTCTGTCCTATTTTAAGCGGCGTGACGCACCTCACCTTGTAATTGCAGTCGTCTGCGATTTGCTGATGTTGCTGTTGAGCCTGGAGGGTCGGGATGTGAAAGAAGTAACGGCCTTGCCGATCTTGGTCTCGACTCGCCAGGTGTTAGGCGTTGTATCTTTATTTTGTTCCAGTCATACACTCACGATACACCGGTACACTTATACACTTGCGGTGGTTTCGTGTGTGCGTTATGCGCACAATTGTATGTCGCGGGGCTAGCGCCTCGCGTCGTGCTGAGTCGGCGTGTAAGACGATGTGGAGTTCTCGGGCCGACTCTATAGTGTCTGCGTAATATTTATAATCGTATTTTTGGGATTTTGATAGTTATTCTCGATATAGTCCGTCGCGTAATGCCGCTGGGGTAATTATCGCGTAACGAGATTATATCGAGTGACGTTAAGCGCCGCTAAGGTTTGCTTAAACGTATAGAGTTCTTAACCGGTGCTTTTGGATTTATTCAAGGGCCCCGACACTCACTATCACACTCGCGAGACTCTAAGTGCGCGAGTGGACTTGATCGCTAAGGAAAGAGTTGCGGATAGGCCGATTGATACGTCTCTTCGGACGAAGCTATCGATTAAGACTAAAGAATCATCGGTCTGCCGGAGCTCTCGATACCCTAAGGCTAAGGTGTTACGGGAGTCTCGTGGGGGTAGTCACGGAATGTCGGTTATTGGGAAATTGGGTTAATTCCCCAATAGGTTAGTCGGGGGTTTGGGAATTAATGTTGGGAAATGCTGATGGTGCAGCTCGTGCGAGGTGACTGAGTTGTGTCGCGAGTTGAAGTACCTCTGTGGAATTTGGCGCTTCCTTGAATTCGACTCAGAGGTTGAAACGCCTCTGAGGAATTTGATGATCGTGAAGAGGTCACCAGCGAGTTGAAACGCCTTTACGGAATTTGGTGACTGGCGATGATGTGATGTGGGTCGGTCCATAACAATATCATCGTATTCATTGTACAGTCTGCTGATAGGAAGTATGCAATATTGTCTTTTCGTGCTACGATATTTTTCTGTGTGGTGATAATTTTGTTTTTGTTTGTTACATCTGCCCTTATTTCCGTCCTTCTAGTTTCGGGGCGAGATTCTTTGTGTGTCTTTTTCTTTCTGTAATACTGTGATGGTGCAAATGGCGTATCACTGTCGGCCTCTGTTAGGTTGTTTCCACTTGAGGTGTTTTCGTCTGATGTTGATTTCGAAGAATTCTTGTTTGGCTCTGCTTGTGTAGTGGTTTGCCTCGTGATTCGTTAAACATTTCCGGGTGGTAATCGAAATGTTGGCTCGATTGTTGCTTGTGTGTTGTGCAACTGTGGTGCTTCTACTAGAGGGTTGATGTTATCTTCGATATTTCCTTCAGAAGATAGATTTGCTTCGTCGTTATTATTTTCAGGTGACTTTGCTAACGAATCAAAGTATTCGGGTGTCATTTCCGGTGAATATGGGCCTATGTTGGTAGTACTTTTTGACTTATTTTTAGACGTTCGTGGTGGTGATGGTGATCTGAAGTTCGGCTGCACTTGCGGTTGTGCATTTCGTTGAACATCTTCCGTTTCTGTTGGATTCGTTGGTGATCGGAAATTTGGTTCCGGGATTGCTTTCTCCGTTTCTTGGTCAGCGGTCGCTTCTCCGATATGCGTCGCTGATCTGGAATCCAGTTGTTCCTTGCCGTAATCCTTGGGCGTTGCCTGTTCTGTTTGGTTTTCCGATTTGCGTTCTATTTCCCATTCTTTCGGATATATTTGATTTGCGTCTGTTTGGTGGGCTCGTTGGCCTCTGTGCTTATTTGCGTTTTTCCGGAATCGCTGCAAAGCCTTATAGGACGAAAACAAATTTCGACCGATTTTCTCAACCTAAGGGTACTACGGGCTTATAATCATCATATTCGTGTTGCGCTGCAAACGTCTGATTGCGCAACATCGCTACAAAGGCTTATTGAACGAAAAAAAAACTCGACCGATTTTCTCAACCTAAGGGTACTACGGGCTTATAATCATCATATTCGTGTTGCGCTGCAAGTGTCCGATTGTGCAACATCGTTACAAAGCCTTATTGAACGAAACTAAAATTTAACCAATTTTCTCATGCTAAGGGTACTACGGACTTATAATCATCATATTCGTGTTACGCTGGAAGTGTCTGATTGTGCAACATCGCTACAAAGCCTTATTGAACGAAAAAAAAATTTAACCAATTTTCTCAAGCTAAGGGTACTACGGGCTTATAATCATCATATTCGTGTTGCGCGGAAAGTTTCCGATTGTTCAACATCGCAACAAAGCGTTATTGAACTCAACAAAATTTAACCAATTTTCTCAACCTAAGGGTACTACGAGCTTATAATCATCATATTCGTGTTGCGCGGGAAATTTCCGATTGCGAGCCATCGCTACAAAGCCTTATTGGACGAAACAAAATTTAACCAATTTTCTGAAGCTAAGGGTACTACGGGCTTATAATCATCATATTCGTGTTGCGCTGCAAGTGTCCGATTGCGAGACATCGCTACAAACCCTTATTGGACGAAAAAAAATTTCGACCGATTTTGTCAACCTAAAGGTACTACGGGCTTATAATCATCATATTCGTGTTGCGCTGCAAGTGTCCGATTGTGCAAGATCGCTACAAAGCGTTATTGAACGAATAACAAATTTAACCAAATTTATCAACCTAAGGGTACTACGGGCTTATAATCATCATATTCCTGTTGCGCTGCAAGTGTCCGATTGCGAGACATGGCTACAAAGCCTTATTGGACGAAAGAAAATTTCGACCGATTTTGTCAACCTAAGGGTACTACGGGCTTATAATCATCATATTCGTGTTGCGCTGGAAGTGTCCGATTGTGCAACATCGCTATAAAGCGTTATTGGACGAAAACAAAATTTAGACCGATTTTCTCAACCTAAGGGTACTACGGGCTTATAATCATCATAGTCGAGTTGCGCTGCAAATGACCGATTGCGCAACATCGCTACAAAGGCTTATTGGACGAAAAAAAAATCGACCGATTTTCTCAACCTAAGGGTACTACGGGCTTATAATCTTCATATTCGTGTTGCGCGGGAAATTTCCGATTGCGCAACATCACTACAAAATCATATTGGACGAAACCAAAATTTAGCCAATTTTATCAACCTAAGGGTACTACGGGCTTATAATCATCATATTCGTGTTGCGCTGGAAGTTTCCGATTGTGCAACATCGCTATAAAGCGTTATTGGACGAACACAAAATTTAGACCGATTTTCTCAATCTAAGGGTACTACGGGCTTATAATCATCATATTCGTGTTGCGCTGCAAGTATCCGATTGCGAGACATCGCTACAAAGCCTTATTGGACGAAAAAAAATTTAACCAATTTTCTCAAGCTAAGGGTACTACGGGCTTATAATCATCATATTCGTGTTACGCTGGAAGTGACCGATTGTGCAACATCGCTACAAAGCCTTATTGAACGAAAAAAAAATTTAACCAATTTTCTCAAGCTAAGGGTACTACGGGCTTATAATCATCATATTCGTGTTGCGCTGCAAGTGTCCGATTGTGCAACATCGCTACAAAGCCTTATTGGACGAAAACAAAATTTAGACCGATTTTCTCAACCTAAGGGTACTACGGGCTTATAATCATCATATTCGTGTTGCGCTGCAAGTGTCCGATTGCGAGACATCGCTACAAAGCCTTATTGAACGATAAAAAAATTCGACCGATTTTCTCAACCTAAGGGTACTACGGGCTTATAACCATCATATTCGTGTTGCGCGGGAAATTTCCGATTGCGCAACATCACTACAAAATCATATTGGACGAAACAAAAAAATCGACCGATTTTCTCAACCTAAGGGTACTACGGGCTTATAATCTTCATATTCTTGTTGCGCGGGAAATTTCCGATTGCGCAACATCACTACAAAATCACATTGAACGAAACAAAAATTTAGCCAATTTTATCAACCTAAGGGTACTACGGTCATATAATCATGATATTCGTGTTGCGCTGCAAATGACCGATTGCGCAACATCGCTACAAAGGCTTATTGGACGAAAAAAAAATCGACCGATTTTCTCAACCTAAGGGTACTACGGGCTTATAATCTTCATATTCGTGTTGCGCGGGAAATTTCCGATTGCGCAACATCACTACAAAATCACATTGAACGAAACAAAAATTTAGCCAATTTTATCAACCTAAGGGTACTACGGGCTTATAATCATCATATTCGTGTTGCGCTGCAAGTGTCCGATTGTGCAACATCGCTACAAAGCGTTATTGAACGAAACCAAAATTTAACCAATTTTCTCAAGCTAAGGGTACTACGAGCTTATAATCATCATATTCGTGTTGCGCGGGAAATTTCCGATTGCGAGCCATCGCTACAAAGCCTTATTGGACGAAACAAAATTTAACCAATTTTCTGAAGCTAAGGGTACTACGGGCTTATAATCATCATATTCGTGTTGCGCTGCAAGTGTCCGATTGCGAGACATCGCTACAAACCCTTATTGGACGAAAAAAAATTTCGACCGATTTTGTCAACCTAAAGGTACTACGGGCTTATAATCATCATATTCGTGTTGCGCTGCAAGTGTCCGATTGTGCAAGATCGCTACAAAGCGTTATTGAACGAATAACAAATTTAACCAAATTTATCAACCTAAGGGTACTACGGGCTTATAATCATCATATTCCTGTTGCGCTGCAAGTGTCCGATTGCGAGACATGGCTACAAAGCCTTATTGGACGAAAGAAAATTTCGACCGATTTTGTCAACCTAAGGGTACTACGGGCTTATAATCATCATATTCGTGTTGCGCTGGAAGTGTCCGATTGTGCAACATCGCTATAAAGCGTTATTGGACGAAAACAAAATTTAGACCGATTTTCTCAACCTAAGGGTACTACGGGCTTATAATCATCATAGTCGAGTTGCGCTGCAAATGACCGATTGCGCAACATCGCTACAAAGGCTTATTGGACGAAAAAAAAATCGACCGATTTTCTCAACCTAAGGGTACTACGGGCTTATAATCTTCATATTCGTGTTGCGCGGGAAATTTCCGATTGCGCAACATCACTACAAAATCATATTGGACGAAACCAAAATTTAGCCAATTTTATCAACCTAAGGGTACTACGGGCTTATAATCATCATATTCGTGTTGCGCTGCAAGTATCCGATTGCGAGACATCGCTACAAAGCCTTATTGGACGAAAAAAAATTTAACCAATTTTCTCAAGCTAAGGGTACTACGGGCTTATAATCATCATATTCGTGTTGCGCGGGAAATTTCCGATTGCGCAACATCACTACAAAATCATATTGGACGAAACAAAAAAATCGACCGATTTTCTCAACCTAAGGGTACTACGGGCTTATAACCATCATATTCGTGTTGCGCGGGAAATTTCCGATTGCGCAACATCACTACAAAATCATATTGGACGAAACAAAAAAATCGACCGATTTTCTCAACCTAAGGGTACTACGGGCTTATAATCTTCATATTCTTGTTGCGCGGGAAATTTCCGATTGCGCAACATCACTACAAAATCACATTGAACGAAACAAAAATTTAGCCAATTTTATCAACCTAAGGGTACTACGGTCATATAATCATGATATTCGTGTTGCGCTGCAAATGACCGATTGCGCAACATCGCTACAAAGGCTTATTGGACGAAAAAAAAATCGACCGATTTTCTCAACCTAAGGGTACTACGGGCTTATAATCTTCATATTCGTGTTGCGCGGGAAATTTCCGATTGCGCAACATCACTACAAAATCACATTGAACGAAACAAAAATTTAGCCAATTTTATCAACCTAAGGGTACTACGGGCTTATAATCATCATATTCGTGTTGCGCTGCAAGTGTCCGATTGTGCAACATCGCTACAAAGCGTTATTGAACGAAACCAAAATTTAACCAATTTTCTCAAGCTAAGGGTACTACGAGCTTATAATCATCATATTCGTGTTGCGCGGGAAATTTCCGATTGCGAGCCATCGCTACAAAGCCTTATTGGACGAAACAAAATTTAACCAATTTTCTGAAGCTAAGGGTACTACGGGCTTATAATCATCATATTCGTGTTGCGCTGCAAGTGTCCGATTGCGAGACATCGCTACAAACCCTTATTGGACGAAAAAAAATTTCGACCGATTTTGTCAACCTAAAGGTACTACGGGCTTATAATCATCATATTCGTGTTGCGCTGCAAGTGTCCGATTGTGCAAGATCGCTACAAAGCGTTATTGAACGAATAACAAATTTAACCAAATTTATCAACCTAAGGGTACTACGGGCTTATAATCATCATATTCCTGTTGCGCTGCAAGTGTCCGATTGCGAGACATGGCTACAAAGCCTTATTGGACGAAAGAAAATTTCGACCGATTTTGTCAACCTAAGGGTACTACGGGCTTATAATCATCATATTCGTGTTGCGCTGGAAGTGTCCGATTGTGCAACATCGCTATAAAGCGTTATTGGACGAAAACAAAATTTAGACCGATTTTCTCAACCTAAGGGTACTACGGGCTTATAATCATCATAGTCGAGTTGCGCTGCAAATGACCGATTGCGCAACATCGCTACAAAGGCTTATTGGACGAAAAAAAAATCGACCGATTTTCTCAACCTAAGGGTACTACGGGCTTATAATCTTCATATTCGTGTTGCGCGGGAAATTTCCGATTGCGCAACATCACTACAAAATCATATTGGACGAAACCAAAATTTAGCCAATTTTATCAACCTAAGGGTACTACGGGCTTATAATCATCATATTCGTGTTGCGCTGCAAGTATCCGATTGCGAGACATCGCTACAAAGCCTTATTGGACGAAAAAAAATTTAACCAATTTTCTCAAGTTAAGGGTACTACGGGCTTATAATCATCATATTCGTGTTACGCTGGAAGTGACCGATTGTGCAACATCGCTACAAAGCCTTATTGAACGAAAAAAAAATTTAACCAATTTTCTCAAGCTAAGGGTACTACGGGCTTATAATCATCATATTCGTGTTGCGCTGCAAGTGTCCGATTGTGCAACATCGCTACAAAGCCTTATTGGACGAAAACAAAATTTAGACCGATTTTCTCAAGCTAAGGGTACTACGGGCTTATAATCATCATATTCGTGTTGCGCTGCAAGTGTCCGATTGCGAGACATCGCTACAAAGCCTTATTGAACGATAAAAAAATTCGACCGATTTTCTCAACCTAAGGGTACTACGGGCTTATAACCATCATATTCGTGTTGCGCGGGAAATTTCCGATTGCGCAACATCACTACAAAATCATATTGGACGAAACAAAAAAATCGACCGATTTTCTCAACCTAAGGGTACTACGGGCTTATAATCTTCATATTCTTGTTGCGCGGGAAATTTCCGATTGCGCAACATCACTACAAAATCACATTGAACGAAACAAAAATTTAGCCAATTTTATCAACCTAAGGGTACTACGGTCATATAATCATGATATTCGTGTTGCGCTGCAAATGACCGATTGCGCAACATCGCTACAAAGGCTTATTGGACGAAAAAAAAATCGACCGATTTTCTCAACCTAAGGGTACTACGGGCTTATAATCTTCATATTCGTGTTGCGCGGGAAATTTCCGATTGCGCAACATCACTACAAAATCACATTGAACGAAACAAAAATTTAGCCAATTTTATCAACCTAAGGGTACTACGGGCTTATAATCATCATATTCGTGTTGCGCTGCAAGTGTCCGATTGTGCAACATCGCTACAAAGCGTTATTGAACGAAACCAAAATTTAACCAATTTTCTCAAGCTAAGGGTACTACGGGCTTATAATCATCATATTCGTGTTGCGCTGCAAGTATCCGATTGCGAGACATCGCTACAAAGCCTTATTGGACGAAAAAAAATTTAACCAATTTTCTCAAGCTAAGGGTACTACGGGCTTATAATCATCATATTCGTGTTACGCTGGAAGTGACCGATTGTGCAACATCGTTACAAAGCCTTATTGAACGAAACTAAAATTTAACCAATTTTCTCATGCTAAGGGTACTACGGACTTATAATCATCATATTCGTGTTACGCTGGAAGTTTCTGATTGTGCAACATCGCTACAAAGCCTTATTGAACGAAAAAAAAATTTAACCAATTTTCTCAAGCTAAGGGTACTACGGGCTTATAATCATCATATTCGTGTTGCGCGGAAAGTTTCCGATTGTTCAACATCGCAACAAAGCGTTATTGGACGAACACAAAATTTAGACCGATTTTCTCAATCTAAGGGTTCTACGGGCTTATAATCATCATATTCGTGTTGCGCTGCAAGTATCCGATTGCGAGACATCGCTACAAAGCCTTATTGGACGAAAAAAAAATTTAACCAATTTTCTCAAGCTAAGGGTACTACGGGCTTATAATCATCATATTCGTGTTGCGCTGCAAGTGTCCGATTGTGCAACATCGCTACAAAGCCTTATTGGACGAAAACAAAATTTAGACCGATTTTCTCAACCTAAGGGTACTACGGGCTTATAATCATCATATTCGTGTTGCGCTGCAAGTGTCCGATTGCGAGACATCGCTACAAAGCCTTATTGAACGATAAAAAAATTCGACCGATTTTCTCAACCTAAGGGTACTACGGGCTTATAACCATCATATTCGTGTTGCGCGGGAAATTTCCGATTGCGCAACATCACTACAAAATCATATTGGACGAAACAAAAAAATCGACCGATTTTCTCAACCCAAGGGTACTACGGGCTTATAATCTTCATATTCTTGTTGCGCGGGAAATTTCCGATTGCGCAACATCACTACAAAATCACATTGAACGAAACAAAAATTTAGCCAATTTTATCAACCTAAGGGTACTACGGTCATATAATCATGATATTCGTGTTGCGCTGCAAATGACCGATTGCGCAACATCGCTACAAAGGCTTATTGGACGAAAAAAAAATCGACCGATTTTCTCAACCTAAGGGTACTACGGGCTTATAATCTTCATATTCGTGTTGCGCGGGAAATTTCCGATTGCGCAACATCACTACAAAATCACATTGAACGAAACAAAAATTTAGCCAATTTTATCAACCTAAGGGTACTACGGGCTTATAATCATCATATTCGTGTTGCGCTGCAAGTGTCCGATTGTGCAACATCGCTACAAAGCGTTATTAAACGAAACCAAAATTTAACCAATTTTCTCAAGCTAAGGGTACTACGGGCTTATAATCATCATATTCGTGTTGCGCTGCAAGTATCCGATTGCGAGACATCGCTACAAAGCCTTATTGGACGAAAAAAAATTTAACCAATTTTCTCAAGCTAAGGGTACTACGGGCTTATAATCATCATATTCGTGTTACGCTGGAAGTGACCGATTGTGCAACATCGTTACAAAGCCTTATTGAACGAAACTAAAATTTAACCAATTTTCTCATGCTAAGGGTACTACGGACTTATAATCATCATATTCGTGTTACGCTGGAAGTTTCTGATTGTGCAACATCGCTACAAAGCCTTATTGAACGAAAAAAAAATTTAACCAATTTTCTCAAGCTAAGGGTACTACGGGCTTATAATCATCATATTCGTGTTGCGCGGAAAGTTTCCGATTGTTCAACATCGCAACAAAGCGTTATTGAACTCAACAAAATTTAACCAATTTTCTCAACCTAAGGGTACTACGAGCTTATAATCATCATATTCGTGTTGCGCGGGAAATTTCCGATTGCGAGCCATCGCTACAACGCCTTATTGGACGAAACAAAATTTAACCAATTTTCTGAAGCTAAGGATACTACGGGCTTATAATCATCATATTCGTGTTGCGCTGCAAGTGTCCGATTGCGAGACATCGCTACAAACCCTTATTGGACGAAAAAAAATTTCGACCGATTTTGTCAACCTAAAGGTACTACGGGCTTATAATCATCATATTCGTGTTGCGCTGCCAGTGTCCGATTGTGCAACATCGCTACAAAGCCTTATTAAACGGAAAAAAATTAACCAATTGTATCAAGCTAAGGCTACTACGGGCTTATAATCATCATATTCGTGTTGCGCTGGAAGTGTCCGATTGTGCAACATCGCTATAAAGCGTTATTGGACGAAAACAAAATTTAGACCGATTTTCTCAACCTAAGGGTACTACGGGCTTATAATCATCATATTCGTGTTGCGCTGCAAATGACCGATTGCGCAACATCGCTACAAAGGCTTATTGGACGAAAAAAAAATCGACCGATTTTCTCAACCTAAGGGTACTACGGGCTTATAATCTTCATATTCGTGTTGCGCGGGAAATTTCCGATTGCGCAACATCACTACAAAATCATATTGGACGAAACAAAAATTTAGCCAATTTTATCAACCTAAGGGTACTACGGGCTTATAATCATCATATTCGTGTTGCGCTGCAAGTGTCCGATTGTGCAACATCGCTACAAAGCGTTATTGAACGAAACAAAAATTTAACCAATTTTCTCAAGCTAACGGTACTACGGGCTTATAATCATCATATTCGTGTTGCGCTGCAAGTGTCCGATTTCGAGCCATCGCTACAAAATCATATTGGACGAATAAAAATTTCGACCGATTTTCTCAGTCTAAGGGTACTACGGGCTTATAATAATCACATTCGTGTTGCGCGGGAAACTTCCGATTGCGCAACATCACTACAAAATCATATTGGACGAAACAGAAGTGTCGACCGATTTTCTCAATCTAAGGGTACTATAATCATCATATTTGTGTTGCGCTACGAGTGTCCGATTGCACAACATCGCTGCAAAGCCTTATTGAATGAAAACAAAATTTAACCAATTTTCTTAAGCTAAGGGTACTACGGGCTTATAATCATCATATTCGTGTTGCGCTGGAAGTGTCCGATTGTGCAACATCGCTATAAAGCGTTATTGGACGAAAACAAAATTTAGACCGACTTTCTCAACCTAAGGGTACTACGGGCTTATAATCATCATATTCGTGTTGCGCTGCAAGTGTCCGATTGCGAGACATCGCTACAAAGCCTTATTGGACGAAAAAAAATTCGACCGACTTTTTCAACCTAAGGGTACTACGGGCTTATAATCATCATATTCGTGTTGCGCTGCAAGTGTCCGATTGTGCAACATCGTTACAAAGCGGTATTGAACGAAACACAATTTAACCAATTATCTCAAGCTAAGGGTACTACGGGCTTATAATCATCATATTCGTGTTGCGCTGGAAGTTTCCGATTGTGCAACATCGCTACAAAGCCTTATTGGACGAAAAAAAAATTTAACCAATTTTCTCAAGCTAAGGGTACTACGGGCTTATAATCATCATATTCGTGTTGCGCTGCAAGTGTCCGATTGTGCAACATCGCTACAAAGCCTTATTGGACGAAAACAAAATTTAGACCGATTTTCTCAACCTAAGGGTACTACGGGCTTATAATCATCATATTCGTGTTGCGCTGCAAGTGTCCGATTGCGAGACATCGCTACAAAGCCTTATTGAACGATAAAAAAATTCGACCGATTTTCTCAACCTAAGGGTACTACGGGCTTATAACCATCATATTCGTGTTGCGCGGGAAATTTCCGATTGCGCAACATCACTACAAAATCATATTGGACGAAACAAAAAAATCGACCGATTTTCTCAACCTAAGGGTACTACGGGCTTATAATCTTCATATTCTTGTTGCGCGGGAAATTTCCGATTGCGCAACATCACTACAAAATCACATTGAACGAAACAAAAATTTAGCCAATTTTATCAACCTAAGGGTACTACGGTCATATAATCATGATATTCGTGTTGCGCTGCAAATGACCGATTGCGCAACATCGCTACAAAGGCTTATTGGACGAAAAAAAAATCGACCGATTTTCTCAACCTAAGGGTACTACGGGCTTATAATCTTCATATTCGTGTTGCGCGGGAAATTTCCGATTGCGCAACATCACTACAAAATCACATTGAACGAAACAAAAATTTAGCCAATTTTATCAACCTAAGGGTACTACGGGCTTATAATCATCATATTCGTGTTGCGCTGCAAGTGTCCGATTGTGCAACATCGCTACAAAGCGTTATTGAACGAAACCAAAATTTAACCAATTTTCTCAAGCTAAGGGTACTACGGGCTTATAATCATCATATTCGTGTTGCGCTGCAAGTATCCGATTGCGAGACATCGCTACAAAGCCTTATTGGACGAAAACAAATTTAACCAATTTTCTCAAGCTAAGGGTACTACGGGCTTATAATCATCATATTCGTGTTACGCTGGAAGTGACCGATTGTGCAACATCGTTACAAAGCCTTATTGAACGAAACTAAAATTTAACCAATTTTCTCATGCTAAGGGTACTACGGACTTATAATCATCATATTCGTGTTACGCTGGAAGTTTCTGATTGTGCAACATCGCTACAAAGCCTTATTGAACGAAAAAAAAATTTAACCAATTTTCTCAAGCTAAGGGTACTACGGGCTTATAATCATCATATTCGTGTTGCGCGGAAAGTTTCCGATTGTTCAACATCGCAACAAAGCGTTATTGAACTCAACAAAATTTAACCAATTTTCTCAACCTAAGGGTACTACGAGCTTATAATCATCATATTCGTGTTGCGCGGGAAATTTCCGATTGCGAGCCATCGCTACAAAGCCTTATTGGACGAAACAAAATTTAACCAATTTTCTGAAGCTAAGGATACTACGGGCTTATAATCATCATATTCGTGTTGCGCTGCAAGTGTCCGATTGCGAGACATCGCTACAAACCCTTATTGGACGAAAAAAAATTTCGACCGATTTTGTCAACCTAAAGGTACTACGGGCTTATAATCATCATATTCGTGTTGCGCTGCCAGTGTCCGATTGTGCAACATCGCTACAAAGCCTTATTAAACGGAAAAAAATTAACCAATTGTATCAAGCTAAGGCTACTACGGGCTTATAATCATCATATTCGTGTTGCGCTGGAAGTGTCCGATTGTGCAACATCGCTATAAAGCGTTATTGGACGAAAACAAAATTTAGACCGATTTTCTCAACCTAAGGGTACTACGGGCTTATAATCATCATATTCGTGTTGCGCTGCAAATGACCGATTGCGCAACATCGCTACAAAGGCTTATTGGACGAAAAAAAAATCGACTGATTTTCTCAACCTAAGGGTACTACGGGCTTATAATCTTCATATTCGTGTTGCGCGGGAAATTTCCGATTGCGCAACATCACTACAAAATCATATTGGACGAAACAAAAATTTAGCCAATTTTATCAACCTAAGGGTACTACGGGCTTATAATCATCATATTCGTGTTGCGCTGCAAGTGTCCGATTGTGCAACATCGCTACAAAGCGTTATTGAACGAAACAAAAATTTAACCAATTTTCTCAAGCTAACGGTACTACGGGCTTATAATCATCATATTCGTGTTGCGCTGCAAGTGTCCGATTGCGAGCCATCGCTACAAAATCATATTGGACGAATAAAAATTTCGACCGATTTTCTCAGTCTAAGGGTACTACGGGCTTATAATAATCACATTCGTGTTGCGCGGGAAACTTCCGATTGCGCAACATCACTACAAAATCATATTGGACGAAACAGAAGTGTCGACCGATTTTCTCAATCTAAGGGTACTATAATCATCATATTTGTGTTGCGCTACGAGTGTCCGATTGCACAACATCGCTGCAAAGCCTTATTGAATGAAAACAAAATTTAACCAATTTTCTTAAGCTAAGGGTACTACGGGCTTATAATCATCATATTCGTGTTGCGCTGGAAGTGTCCGATTGTGCAACATCGCTATAAAGCGTTATTGGACGAAAACAAAATTTAGACCGATTTTCTCAACCTAAGGGTACTACGGGCTTATAATCATCATATTCGTGTTGCGCTGCAAGTGTCCGATTGCGAGACATCGCTACAAAGCCTTATTGGACGAAAAAAAATTCGACCGACTTTTTCAACCTAAGGGTACTACGGGCTTATAATCATCATATTCGTGTTGCGCTGCAAGTGTCCGATTGTGCAACATCGTTACAAAGCGGTATTGAACGAAACACAATTGAACCAATTATCTCAAGCTAAGGGTACTACGGGCTTATAATCATCATATTCGTGTTGCGCTGGAAGTGTCCGATTGTGCAACATCGCTATAAAGCGTTATTGGACGAAAACAAAATTTAGACCAATTTTCTCAAGCCAAGGGTACTACGGGCTTATAATAATCATATTCGTGTTACGCTGGAAGTGTCCGATTGTGCAACATCGCTACAAAGCCTAATTGAACGAAAAAAAAATTTAACCAATTTTCTCAAGCTAAGGGTACTACGGGCTTATAATCATCATATTCGTGTTGCGCTGCAAGTGTCCGATTGCGAGACATCGCTACAAAGCCATATTGGACAAAACAAAATTCGACCGATTTTGTCAACCTAAGGGTACTACGGGCTTATAATCATCATATTCGTGTTACGCTGGAAGTGTCCGATTGTGCAACATCGCTACAAAGCCTTATTGAACGAAAAAAAAATTTAATCAATTTTCTCAAGCTAAGGGTACTACGGGCTTATAATCATCATATTCGTGTTGCGCTGCAAGTATCCGATTGCGAGACATCGCTACAAAGCCTTATTGGACGAAAAAAAATTTAACCAATTTTCTCAAGCTAAGGGTACTACGGGCTTATAATAATCATATTCGTGTTACGCTGGAAGTGTCCGATTGTGCAACATCGCTACAAAGCCTTATTGAACTAAAAAAAATTTAACCAATTTTCTCAAGCTAAGGGTACTACGGGCTTATAATCATCATATTCGTGTTGCGCTGCAAGTGTCCGATTGTGCAACATCGCTACAAAGCCTTATTGGACGAAAACAAAATTTAGACCGATTTTCTCATGCTAAGGGTACTACGGGCTTATAATCATCATATTCGTGTTACGCTGGAAGTGTCTGATTGTGCAACATCGCTACAAAGCGTTATTGAACGAAACAAAAATTTAACCAATTTTCTCAAGCTAACGGTACTACGGGCTTATAATCATCATATTCGTGTTGCGCTGCAAGTGTCCGATTGCGAGCCATCGCTACAAAATCATATTGGACGAATAAAAATTTCGACCGATTTTCTCAGTCTAAGGGTACTACGGGCTTATAATAATCACATTCGTGTTGCGCGGGAAACTTCCGATTGCGCAACATCACTACAAAATCATATTGGACGAAACAAAAGTGTCGACCGATTTTCTCAATCTAAGGGCACTATAATCATCATATTTGTGTTGCGCTACGAGTGTCCGATTGCACAACATCGCTGCAAAGCCTTATTGAACGATAACAAATTTCGACCGATTTTCTCAACCTAAGGGTACTACGGGCTTATAATCATCATATTCGTGTTGCGCTGCAAACGTCTGATTGCGCAACATCGCTACAAAGGCTTATTGAACGAAAAAAAAACTCGACCGATTTTCTCAACCTAAGGGTACTACGGGCTTATAATCATCATATTCGTGTTGCGCTGCAAGTGTCCGATTGCGAGACATCGCTACAAACCCTTATTGGACGAAAAAAAATTCGACCGACTTTTTCAACCTAAGGGTACTACGGGCTTATAATCATCATATTCGTGTTGCGCTGCAAGTGTCCGATTGTGCAACATCGTTACAAAGCCTTATTGAACGAAACTAAAATTTAACCAATTTTCTCATGCTAAGGGTACTACGGACTTATAATCATCATATTCGTGTTACGCTGGAAGTGTCTGATTGTGCAACATCGCTACAAAGCCTTATTGAACGAAAAAAAAATTTAACCAATTTTCTCAAGCTAAGGGTACTACGGGCTTATAATCATCATATTCGTGTTGCGCGGAAAGTTTCCGATTGTTCAACATCGCAACAAAGCGTTATTGAACTCAACAAAATTTAACCAATTTTCTCAACCTAAGGGTACTACGAGCTTATAATCATCATATTCGTGTTGCGCGGGAAATTTCCAATTGCGAGCCATCGCTACAAAGCCTTATTGGACGAAACAAAATTTAACCAATTTTCTGAAGCTAAGGGTACTACGGGCTTATAATCATCATATTCGTGTTGCGCTGCAAGTGTCCGATTGTGCAAGATCGCTACAAAGCGTTATTGAACGAATAACAAATTTAACCAAATTTATCAACCTAAGGGTACTACGGGCTTATAATCATCATATTCCTGTTGCGCTGCAAGTGTCCGATTGCGAGACATGGCTACAAAGCCTTATTGGACGAAAGAAAATTTCGACCGATTTTGTCAACCTAAGGGTACTACGGGCTTATAATCATCATATTCGTGTTGCGCTGCAAGTGTCCGATTGTGCTACATCGCTACAAAGCCTTATTAAACGGAAAACAAATTAACCAATTGTCTCAAGCTAAGGGTACTACGGGCTTATAATCATCATATTCGTGTTGCGCTGGAAGTGTCCGATTGTGCAACATCGCTATAAAGCGTTATTGGACGAAAACAAAATTTAGACCGATTTTCTCAACTTAAGGGTACTACGGGCTTATAATCATCATATTCGTGTTGCGCTGCAAATGACCGATTGCGCAACATCGCTACGAAGGCTTATTGGACGAAAAAAAAATCGACCGATTTTCTCAACCTAAGGGTACTACGGGCTTATAATCTTCATATTCGTGTTGCGCGGGAAATTTCCGATTGCGCAACATCACTACAAAATCATATTGGACGAAACCAAAATTTAGCCAATTTTATCAACCTAAGGGTACTACGGGCTTATAATCATCATATTCGTGTTGCGCTGCAAGTGTCCGATTGTGCAACATCGCTACAAAGCGTTATTGAACGAAACCAAAATTTAACCAATTTTCTCAAGCTAAGGGTACTACGGGCTTATAATCATCATATTCGTGTTGCGCTGCAAGTATCCGATTGCGAGACATCGCTACAAAGCCTTATTGGACGAAAAAAAATTTAACCAATTTTCTCAAGCTAAGGGTACTACGGGCTTATAATCATCATATTCGTGTTACGCTGGAAGTGACCGATTGTGCAACATCGTTACAAAGCCTTATTGAACGAAACTAAAATTTAACCAATTTTCTCATGCTAAGGGTACTACGGACTTATAATCATCATATTCGTGTTACGCTGGAAGTTTCTGATTGTGCAACATCGCTACAAAGCCTTATTGAACGAAAAAAAAATTTAACCAATTTTCTCAAGCTAAGGGTACTACGGGCTTATAATCATCATATTCGTGTTGCGCGGAAAGTTTCCGATTCTTCAACATCGCAACAAAGCGTTATTGAACTCAACAAAATTTAACCAATTTTCTGAAGCTAAGGATACTACGGGCTTATAATCATCATATTCGTGTTGCGCTGCAAGTGTCCGATTGCGAGACATCGCTACAAACCCTTATTGGACGAAAAAAAATTTCGACCGATTTTGTCAACCTAAAGGTACTACGGGCTTATAATCATCATATTCGTGTTGCGCTGCAAGTGTCCGATTGTGCAAGATCGCTACAAAGCGTTATTGAACGAATAACAAATTTAACCAAATTTATCAACCTAAGGGTACTACGGGCTTATAATCATCATATTCCTGTTGCGCTGCAAGTGTCCGATTGCGAGACATGGCTACAAAGCCTTATTGGACGAAACAAAATTTAACCAATTTTCTCAACCTACGGGTACTACGGGCTTATAATCATCATATTCGTGTTGCGCTGCCAGTGTCCGATTGTGCAACATCGCTACAAAGCCTTATTAAACGGAAAAAAATTAACCAATTGTCTCAAGCTAAGGCTACTACGGGCTTATAATCATCATATTCGTGTTGCGCTGGAAGTGTCCGATTGTGCAACATCGCTACAAAGCCTTATTGGACGAAAACAAAATTTAGACCGATTTTCTCATGCTAAGGGTACTACGGGCTTATAATCATCATATTCGTGTTACGCTGGAAGTGTCTGATTGTGCAACATCGCTACAAAGCGTTATTGAACGAAACAAAAATTTAACCAATTTTCTCAAGCTAACGGTACTACGGGCTTATAATCATCATATTCGTGTTGCGCTGCAAGTGTCCGATTGCGAGCCATCGCTACAAAATCATATTGGACGAATAAAAATTTCGACCGATTTTCTCAGTCTAAGGGTACTACGGGCTTATAATAATCACATTCGTGTTGCGCGGGAAACTTCCGATTGCGCAACATCACTACAAAATCATATTGGACGAAACAAAAGTGTCGACCGATTTTCTCAATCTAAGGGCACTATAATCATCATATTTGTGTTGCGCTACGAGTGTCCGATTGCACAACATCGCTGCAAAGCCTTATTGAACGATAACAAATTTCGACCGATTTTCTCAACCTAAGGGTACTACGGGCTTATAATCATCATATTCGTGTTGCGCTGCAAGTGTCCGATTGCGAGACATCGCTACAAACCCTTATTGGACGAAAACAAATTCGACCGACTTTTTCAACCTAAGGGTACTACGGGCTTATAATCATCATATTCGTGTTGCGCTGCAAGTGTCCGATTGTGCAACATCGTTACAAAGCCTTATTGAACGAAACTAAAATTTGACCAATTTTCTCATGCTAAGGGTACTACGGACTTATAATCATCATATTCGTGTTACGCTGGAAGTGTCCGATTGTGCAACATCGCTACAAAGCCTTATTGAACGAAAAAAAAATTTAACCAATTTTCTCAAGCTAAGGGTACTACGGGCTTATAATCATCATATTCGTGTTGCGCGGAAAGTTTCCGATTGTTCAACATCGCAACAAAGCGTTATTGAACTCAACAAAATTTAACCAATTTTCTCAACCTAAGGGTACTACGAGCTTATAATCATCATATTCGTGTTGCGCGGGAAATTTCCGATTGCGAGCCATCGCTACAAAGCCTTATTGGACGAAACAAAATTTAACCAATTTTCTGAAGCTAAGGGTACTACGGGCTTATAATCATCATATTCGTGTTGCGCTGCAAGTGTCCGATTGTGCAAGATCGCTACAAAGCGTTATTGAACGAATAACAAATTTAACCAAATTTATCAACCTAAGGGTACTACGGGCTTATAATCATCATATTCCTGTTGCGCTGCAAGTGTCCGATTGCGAGACATGGCTACAAAGCCTTATTGGACGAAAGAAAATTTCGACCGATTTTGTCAACCTAAGGGTACTACGGGCTTATAATCATCATATTCGTGTTGCGCTGCAAGTGTCCGATTGTGCAACATCGCTACAAAGCCTTATTAAACGGAAAACAAATTAACCAATTGTCTCAAGCTAAGGGTACTACGGGCTTATAATCTTCATATTCGTGTTGCGCGGGAAATTTCCGATTGCGCAACATCACTACAAAATCATATTGGACGAAACCAAAATTTAGCCAATTTTATCAACCTAAGGGTACTACGGGCTTATAATCATTATATTCGTGTTGCGCTGGAAGTTTCCGATTGTGCAACATCGCTATAAAGCGTTATTGGACGAACACAAAATTTAGACCGATTTTCTCAATCTAAGGGTACTACGGGCTTATAATCATCATATTCGTGTTGCGCTGCAAGTATCCGATTGCGAGACATCGCTACAAAGCCTTATTGGACGAAAAAAAATTTAACCAATTTTCTCAAGCTAAGGGTACTACGGGCTTATAATCATCATATTCGTGTTGCGCTGCAAGTGTCCGATTGTGCAACATCGCTACAAAGCCTTATTGGACGAAAACAAAATTTAGACCGATTTTCTCAACCTAAGGGTACTACGGGCTTATAATCATCATATTCGTGTTGCGCTGCAAGTGTCCGATTGCGAGACATCGCTACAAAGCCTTATTGAACGATAAAAAAATTCGACCGATTTTCTCAACCTAAGGGTACTACGGGCTTATAACCATCATATTCGTGTTGCGCGGGAAATTTCCGATTGCGCAACATCACTACAAAATCATATTGGACGAAACAAAAAAATCGACCGATTTTCTCAACCTAAGGGTACTACGGGCTTATAATCTTCATATTCTTGTTGCGCGGGAAATTTCCGATTGCGCAACATCACTACAAAATCACATTGAACGAAACAAAAATTTAGCCAATTTTATCAACCTAAGGGTACTACGGTCATATAATCATGATATTCGTGTTGCGCTGCAAATGACCGATTGCGCAACATCGCTACAAAGGCTTATTGGACGAAAAAAAAATCGACCGATTTTCTCAACCTAAGGGTACTACGGGCTTATAATCTTCATATTCCTGTTGCGCGGGAAATTTCCGATTGCGCAACATCACTACAAAATCACATTGAACGAAACAAAAATTTAGCCAATTTTATCAACCTAAGGGTACTACGGGCTTATAATCATCATATTCGTGTTGCGCTGCAAGTGTCCGATTGTGCAACATCGCTACAAAGCGTTATTGAACGAAACCAAAATTTAACCAATTTTCTCAAGCTAAGCGTACTACGGGCTTATAATCATCATATTCGTGTTGCGCTGCAAGTATCCGATTGCGAGACATCGCTACAAAGCCTTATTGGACGAAAAAAAATTTAACCAATTTTCTCAAGCTAAGGGTACTACGGGCTTATAATCATCATATTCGTGTTACGCTGGAAGTGACCGATTGTGCAACATCGTTACAAAGCCTTATTGAACGAAACAAAAATTTAACCAATTTTCTCAAGCTAACGGTACTACGGGCTTATAATCATCATATTCGTGTTGCGCTGCAAGTGTCCGATTGCGAGCCATCGCTACAAAATCATATTGGACGAATAAAAATTTCGACCGATTTTCTCAGTCTAAGGGTACTACGGGCTTATAATAATCACATTCGTGTTGCGCGGGAAACTTCCGATTGCGCAACATCACTACAAAATCATATTGGACGAAACAGAAGTGTCGACCGATTTTCTCAATCTAAGGGTACTATAATCATCATATTTGTGTTGCGCTACGAGTGTCCGATTGCACAACATCGCTGCAAAGCCTTATTGAATGAAAACAAAATTTAACCAATTTTCTTAAGCTAAGGGTACTACGGGCTTATAATCATCATATTCGTGTTGCGCTGGAAGTGTCCGATTGTGCAACATCGCTATAAAGCGTTATTGGACGAAAACAAAATTTAGACCGATTTTCTCAACCTAAGGGTACTACGGGCTTATAATCATCATATTCGTGTTGCGCTGCAAGTGTCCGATTGCGAGACATCGCTACAAAGCCTTATTGGACGAAAAAAAATTCGACCGACTTTTTCAACCTAAGGGTACTACGGGCTTATAATCATCATATTCGTGTTGCGCTGCAAGTGTCCGATTGTGCAACATCGTTACAAAGCGGTATTGAACGAAACACAATTTAACCAATTATCTCAAGCTAAGGGTACTACGGGCTTATAATCATCATATTCGTGTTGCGCTGGAAGTGTCCGATTGTGCAACATCGCTATAAAGCGTTATTGGACGAAAACAAAATTTAGACCGATTTTCTCAACCTAAGGGTACTACGGGCTTATAATCATCATATTCGTGTTGCGCTGCAAGTATCCGATTCCGAGACATCGCTCCAAAGCCTTATTGGACGAAACAAAATTTAACCAATTTTCTCAAGCCAAGGGTACTACGCGCTTATAATAATCATATTCGTGTTACGCTGGAAGTGTCCGATTGTGCAACATCGCTACAAAGCCTAATTGAACGAAACAAAAATTTAACCAATTTTCTCAAGCTAAGGGTACTACGGGCTTATAATCATCATATTCGTGTTGCGCTGCAAGTGTCCGATTGCGAGACATCGCTACAAAGCCATATTGGACAAAACAAAATTCGACCGATTTTGTCAACCTAAGGGTACTACGGGCTTATAATCATCATATTCGTGTTACGCTGGAAGTGTCCGATTGTGCAACATCGCTACAAAGCCTTATTGAACGAAAAAAAAATTTAATCAATTTTCTCAAGCTAAGGGTACTACGGGCTTATAATCATCATATTCGTGTTGCGCTGCAAGTATCCGATTGCGAGACATCGCTACAAAGCCTTATTGGACGAAAAAAAATTTAACCAATTTTCTCAAGCTAAGGGTACTACGGGCTTATAATAATCATATTCGTGTTACGCTGGAAGTGTCCGATTGTGCAACATCGCTACAAAGCCTTATTGAACTAAAAAAAAATTTAACCAATTTTCTCAAGCTAAGGGTACTACGGGCTTATAATCATCATATTCGTGTTGCGCTGCAAGTGTCCGATTGTGCAACATCGCTACAAAGCCTTATTGGACGAAAACAAAATTTAGACCGATTTTCTCATGCTAAGGGTACTACGGGCTTATAATCATCATATTCGTGTTACGCTGGAAGTGTCTGATTGTGCAACATCGCTACAAAGCGTTATTGAACGAAACAAAAATTTAACCAATTTTCTCAAGCTAACGGTACTACGGGCTTATAATCATCATATTCGTGTTGCGCTGCAAGTGTCCGATTGCGAGCCATCGCTACAAAATCATATTGGACGAATAAAAATTTCGACCGATTTTCTCAGTCTAAGGGTACTACGGGCTTATAATAATCACATTCGTGTTGCGCGGGAAACTTCCGATTGCGCAACATCACTACAAAATCATATTGGACGAAACAAAAGTGTCGACCGATTTTCTCAATCTAAGGGCACTATAATCATCATATTTGTGTTGCGCTACGAGTGTCCGATTGCACAACATCGCTGCAAAGCCTTATTGAACGATAACAAATTTCGACCGATTTTCTCAACCTAAGGGTACTACGGGCTTATAATCATCATATTCGTGTTGCGCTGCAAACGTCTGATTGCGCAACATCGCTACAAAGGCTTATTCAACGAAAAAAAAACTCGACCGATTTTCTCAACCTAAGGGTACTACGGGCTTATAATCATCATATTCGTGTTGCGCTGCAAGTGTCCGATTGCGAGACATCGCTACAAACCCTTATTGGACGAAAAAAAATTCGACCGACTTTTTCAACCTAAGGGTACTACGGGCTTATAATCATCATATTCGTGTTGCGCTGCAAGTGTCCGATTGTGCAACATCGTTACAAAGCCTTATTGAACGAAACTAAAATTTAACCAATTTTCTCATGCTAAGGGTACTACGGGCTTATAATCATCATATTCGTGTTGCGCTGCAAGTGTCTGATTGTGCAATATCGCTACAAAGCCTTATGGAACGAACAAAAAATGTAACCAATTTTCTCAACCTAAGGGTACGACGGGCTTATAATCATAATATTCGTGTTGCGCGGGAAATTTCCGATTGCGAGCCATCGCTACAAAGCCTTATTGGGCGAAAAAAAATTTCGACCGATTTTGTCAATCTAACGGTACTACGGGCTTATAATCATCATATTCGTGTTGCGCTGCAAGTGTCCGATTGGACAACATCGCTGCAAAGCCTTATTGAACGAAACAAAAATTTAACCAATTTTATCAACCTAAGGGTAGTACGGGCTTATAATCATCATATTCGTGTCGCGCTGCAAGTGTCCGATTGTGCAACATCGCTACAAAGCCTTATTGAACGAAAAAAAAATGTAACCAATTTTCTCAACCTAAGGGTACTACGGGCGTATAATCATAATATTCGTGTTGCGCGGGAAATTTCCGATTGTGCAACATCGCTACAAAGCCTTATTGAACGAAAAAAAAATTTAACCAATTTTCTCAACCTAAGGGTACTACGGGCTTATAATCATCATATTCGTGTTGTGCTGCAAGTGTTCGATTGTGCAACATCGCTACAAAGCCTTATTGAACGAAAAAAAAATTTAACCAATTTTATCAACCTAAGGGTACTACGGGCTTATAATCATCATATTCGTGTTGCGCTGCAAGTGTTCGATTGTGCAACATCGCTACAAAGCCTTATTGAACGAAAAAAAAATGTAACCAATTTTCTCAACCTAAGGGTAGTACGGGCTTATAATCATCATATTCGTGTTGCGCTGCAAGTGTCCGATTGTGCAAAATCGGTACATAGCGTTATTGAACGAAAACAAAATTTAACCTATTTTATCAACCTAAGGGTAGTACGGGCTTATAATCATCATATTCGTGTTGCGCGGGAAGTTTCCGATTGTGCAACATCGCTACAAAGCCTTATAGAACGAAAACAAAATTTAACCGATTTTGTCAACCTAAGGGCTTATAATCATCATATTCGTGTTGCGCTGCAAGTGTCCGATTGTGCAACATCGCTACAAAGTCTTATTGAACGAAAAAAAAATTTAAACAATTTTCTCAACCTAAGGGTACTACGGGCTTATAATCATCATATTCGTGTTGTGCGGGAAGTTTCCGATTGTGCAACATCGCTACAAAGCCTTATAGAACGAAAACAAAATTTAACCGATTTTGTCAACCTAAGGGTACTACGGGCTTATAATCATCATATTCGTGTTGCGCTGCAAGTGTCTGATTGTGCAACATCGATACAAAGCCTTATGGAACGAACAAAAAATGTAACCAATTTTCTCAACCTAAGGGTACGACGGGCTTATAATCATAATATTCGTGTTGCGCGGGAAATTTCCGATTGCGAGCCATCGCTACAAAGCCTTATTGGGCGAAAAAAAATTTCGACCGATTTTGTCAATCTAACGGTACTACGGGCTTATAATCATCATATTCGTGTTGCGCTGCAAGTGTCCGATTGCACAACATTGCTGCAAAGCCTTATTGAACGAAACAAAAATTTAACCAATTTTATCAACCTAAGGGTAGTACGGGCTTATAATCATCATATTCGTGTCGCGCTGCAAGTGTCCGATTGTGCAACATCGCTACAAAGCGTTATTGAACGAAACAAAAATGTAACCAATTTTCTCAACCTAAGGGTACTACGGGCTTATGATCATCATATTCGTGTTGCGCGGGAAATTTCCGATTGCGAGCCATCGCTACAAAGCCTTATTGGACGAAAAAAAATTTCGGCCGATTTTGTCAACCTAAGGGTACTACGGGCTTATAATCATCCTATTCTCGTTGCGCTGCAAGTGTTCGATTGTGCAACATCGCTACAAAGCCTTATTGAACGAACAAAAAATGTAAGCAATTTTCTCAACCTAAGGGTACTACGGGCTTATAATCATCATATTCGTGTTGCGCTGCAAGTGTCCGATTGTGCAAAATCGGTACATAGCGTTATTGAACGAAAACAAAATTTAACCTATTTTCTCAACCTAAGGGTACTACGTGCTTATAATCATCATATTCGTGTTGCGCTGCAAGTGTTCGATTGTGCAACATCGCTACAAAGCCTTATTGAACGAACAAAAAATGTAACCAATTTTCTCAACCTAAGGGTACTACGGGCTTATAATCATCATATTCGTGTTGCGCTGCAAGTGGCCGATTGTGCAACATCGCTACAAAGCCTTATTGAACGAAAAAAATATGTAACCAATTTTCTCAACCTAAGGGTACTACGGGCTTATAATCATAATATTCGTGTTGCGCGGGAAATTTCCGATTGCGAGCCATCGCTACAAAGCCTTATTGGACGAAAAAAAATTTCGACCGATTTTGTCAATCTAAGGGTACTACGGGCTTATAATCATCATATTCGTGTTGCGCTGCAAGTGTTCGATTGTGCAACATCGCTACAAAGCCTTATTGAACGAAAAAAAAATGTAACCAATTTTCTCAACCTAAGGGTACTACGGGCTTATAATCATCATATTCGTGTTGCGCTGCAAGTGTCCGATTGCGAGACATCGCTACAAAGCCTTATTGGACGAAAAAAAATTTCGACCGATTTTGTCAACCTAACGGTACTACGGGCTTATAATCATCATATTCGTGTTGCGCTGCAAGTGTCCGATTGCACAACATCGCTGCAAAGCCTTATTGAACGAAAACAAAATTTAACCAATTTTATCAACCTAAGGGTAGTACGGGCTTATAATCATCATATTCGTGTTGCGCGGGAAGTTTCCGATTGTGCAACATCGCTACAAAGCCTTATAGAACGAAAACAAAATTTAACCGATTTTGTCAACCTAAGGGCTTATAATCATCATATTCGTGTTGCGCTGCAAGTGTCCGATTGTGCAACATCGCTACAAAGCCTTATTGGACGAAAAAAAATTTCGACCGATTTTGTCAATCTAAGGGTACTACGGGCTTATAATCATCATATTCGTGTTGTGCTGCAAGTGTTCGATTGTGCAACATCGCTACAAAGCCTTATTGAACGAAAAAAAAATGTAACCAATTTTCTCAACCTAAGGGTACTACGGGCTTATAATCATCATATTCGTGTTGCGCTGCAAGTGTCCGATTGCGAGACATCGCTACAAAGCCTTATTGGACGAAAAAAAATTTCGACCGATTTTGTCAACCTAACGGTACTACGGGCTTATAATCATCATATTCGTGTTGCGCTGTAAGTGTCCGATTGCACAACATCGCTGCAAAGCCTTATTGAACGAAAACAAAATTTAACCAATTTTATCAACCTAAGGGTAGTACGGGCTTATAATCATCATATTCGTGTTGCGCGGGAAGTTTCCGATTGTGCAACATCGCTACAAAGCCTTATAGAACGAAAAAAAAATTTAACCGATTTTGTCAACCTAAGGGCTTATAATCATCATATTCGTGTTACGCTGCAAGTGTCCGATTGTGCAACATCGCTACAAAGCCTTATTGAACGAAAAAAAAATTTAAACAATTTTCTCAACCTAAGGGTACTACGGGCTTATAATCATCATATTCGTGTTGCGCTGTAAGTGTCCGATTGCACAACATCGCTGCAAAGCCTTATTGAACGAAAACAAAATTTAACCAATTTTATCAACCTAAGGGTAGTACGGGCTTATAATCATCATATTCGTGTTGCGCTGCAAGTGTCCGATTGCGAGACATCGCTACAAAGCCTTATTGGACGAAAAAAAATTTCGACCGATTTTGTCAACCTAACGGTACTACGGGCTTATAATCATCATATTCGTGTTGCGCTGTAAGTGTCCGATTGCACAACATCGCTGCAAAGCCTTATTGAACGAAAACAAAATTTAACCAATTTTATCAACCTAAGGGTAGTACGGGCTTATAATCATCATATTCGTGTTGCGCGGGAAGTTTCCGATTGTGCAACATCGCTACAAAGCCTTATAGAACGAAAAAAAAATTTAACCGATTTTGTCAACCTAAGGGCTTATAATCATCATATTCGTGTTACGCTGCAAGTGTCCGATTGTGCAACATCGCTACAAAGCCTTATTGAACGAAAAAAAAATTTAAACAATTTTCTCAACCTAAGGGTACTACGGGCTTATAATCATCATATTCGTGTTGCGCTGTAAGTGTCCGATTGCACAACATCGCTGCAAAGCCTTATTGAACGAAAACAAAATTTAACCTATTTTCTCAACCTAAGGGTACTACGTGCTTATAATCATCATATTCGTGTTGCGCTGCAAGTGTTCGATTGTGCAACATCGCTACAAAGCCTTATTGAACGAACAAAAAATGTAACCAATTTTCTCAACCTAAGGGTACTACGGGCTTATAATCATCATATTCGTGTTGCGCTGCAAGTGGCCGATTGTGCAACATCGCTACAAAGCCTTATTGAACGAAAAAAATATGTAACCAATTTTCTCAACCTAAGGGTACTACGGGCTTATAATCATAATATTCGTGTTGCGCGGGAAATTTCCGATTGCGAGCCATCGCTACAAAGCCTTATTGGACGAAAAAAAATTTCGACCGATTTTGTCAATCTAAGGGTACTACGGGCTTATAATCATCATATTCGTGTTGCGCTGCAAGTGTTCGATTGTGCAACATCGCTACAAAGCCTTATTGAACGAAAAAAAAATGTAACCAATTTTCTCAACCTAAGGGTACTACGGGCTTATAATCATCATATTCGTGTTGCGCTGCAAGTGTCCGATTGCGAGACATCGCTACAAAGCCTTATTGGACGAAAAAAAATTTCGACCGATTTTGTCAACCTAACGGTACTACGGGCTTATAATCATCATATTCGTGTTGCGCTGCAAGTGTCCGATTCCACAACATCGCTGCAAAGCCTTATTGAACGAAAACAAAATTTAACCAATTTTATCAACCTAAGGGTAGTACGGGCTTATAATCATCATATTCGTGTTGCGCGGGAAGTTTCCGATTGTGCAACATCGCTACAAAGCCTTATAGAACGAAAACAAAATTTAACCGATTTTGTCAACCTAAGGGCTTATAATCATCATATTCGTGTTGCGCTGCAAGTGTCCGATTGTGCAACATCGCTACAAAGCCTTATTGGACGAAAAAAAATTTCGACCGATTTTGTCAATCTAAGGGTACTACGGGCTTATAATCATCATATTCGTGTTGTGCTGCAAGTGTTCGATTGTGCAACATCGCTACAAAGCCTTATTGAACGAAAAAAAAATGTAACCAATTTTCTCAACCTAAGGGTACTACGGGCTTATAATCATCATATTCGTGTTGCGCTGCAAGTGTCCGATTGCGAGACATCGCTACAAAGCCTTATTGGACGAAAAAAAATTTCGACCGATTTTGTCAACCTAACGGTACTACGGGCTTATAATCATCATATTCGTGTTGCGCTGTAAGTGTCCGATTGCACAACATCGCTGCAAAGCCTTATTGAACGAAAACAAAATTTAACCAATTTTATCAACCTAAGGGTAGTACGGGCTTATAATCATCATATTCGTGTTGCGCGGGAAGTTTCCGATTGTGCAACATCGCTACAAAGCCTTATAGAACGAAAAAAAAATTTAACCGATTTTGTCAACCTAAGGGCTTATAATCATCATATTCGTGTTACGCTGCAAGTGTCCGATTGTGCAACATCGCTACAAAGCCTTATTGAACGAAAAAAAAATTTAAACAATTTTCTCAACCTAAGGGTACTACGGGCTTATAATCATCATATTCGTGTTGCGCTGTAAGTGTCCGATTGCACAACATCGCTGCAAAGCCTTATTGAACGAAAACAAAATTTAACCAATTTTATCAACCTAAGGGTAGTACGGGCTTATAATCATCATATTCGTGTTGCGCTGCAAGTGTCCGATTGCGAGACATCGCTACAAAGCCTTATTGGACGAAAAAAAATTTCGACCGATTTTGTCAACCTAACGGTACTACGGGCTTATAATCATCATATTCGTGTTGCGCTGTAAGTGTCCGATTGCACAACATCGCTGCAAAGCCTTATTGAACGAAAACAAAATTTAACCAATTTTATCAACCTAACGGTAGTACGGGCTTATAATCATCATATTCGTGTTGCGCGGGAAGTTTCCGATTGTGCAACATCGCTACAAAGCCTTATAGAACGAAAAAAAAATTTAACCGATTTTGTCAACCTAAGGGCTTATAATCATCATATTCGTGTTACGCTGCAAGTGTCCGATTGTGCAACATCGCTACAAAGCCTTATTGAACGAAAAAAAAATTTAAACAATTTTCTCAACCTAAGGGTACTACGGGCTTATAATCATCATATTCGTGTTGCGCTGTAAGTGTCCGATTGCACAACATCGCTGCAAAGCCTTATTGAACGAAAACAAAATTTAACCAATTTTATCAACCTAAGGGTAGTACGGGCTTATAATCATCATATTCGTGTTGCGCGGGAAGTTTCCGATTGTGCAACATCGCTACAAAGCCTTATAGAACGAAAACAAAATTTAACCGATTTTGTCAACCTAAGGGCTTATAATCATCATATTCGTGTTACGCTGCAAGTGTCCGATTGTGCAACATCGCTACAAAGCCTTATTGAACGAAAAAAAAATTTAAACAATTTTCTCAACCTAAAGGTACTACGGGCTTATAATCATCATATTCGTGTTGCGCTGCAAGTGTCTGATTGTGCAACATCGCTACAAAGCCTTATGGAACGAACAAAAAATGTAACCAATTTTCTCAACCTAAGGGTACGACGGGCTTATAATCATAATATTCGTGTTGCGCCGGAAATTCCCGATTGCGAGACATCGCTACAAAGCCTTATTGGACGAAAAAAAATTTCGACCGATTTTGTCAACCTAACGGTACTACGGGCTTATAATCATCATATTCGTGTTGCGCTGCAAGTGTCCGATTGCACAACATCGCTGCAAAGCCTTATTGAACGAAAAAAAAAATTAAGCAATTTTATCAACCTAAGGGTAGTACGGGCTTATAATCATCATATTCGTGTTGCGCGGGAAGTTTCCGATTGTGCAACATCGCTACAAAGCCTTATAGAACGAAAACAAATTTCGACCGATTTTGTCAATCTAAGCGTACTACGGGCTTATAATCGTCATATTCGTGTTGCGCTGCAAGTGTCCGATTGCACAACATCGCTGCAAAGCCTTATTGAACGAAAAAAAAATTTAACCAATTTTATCAACCTAAAGGTAGTACGGGCTTATAATCATCATATTCGTGTTGCGCGGGAAGTTTCCGATTGTGCAACATCGCTACAAAGCCTTATAGAACGAAAAAAAAATTTAAACAATTTTCTCAACCTAAGGGTACTACGGGCTTATAATCATCATATTCGTGTTGCGCGGGAAGTTTCCGATTGTCCAACATCGCTACAAAGCCTTATAGAACGAAAACAAAATTTAACCGATTTTGTCAACCTAAGGGCTTATAATCATCATATTCGTGTTGCGCTGCAAGTGTCCGATTGTGCAACATCGCTACAAAGCCTTATTGAACGAAAAAAAAATTTAAACAATTTTCTCAACCTAAGGGTACTACGGGCTTATAATCATCATATTCGTGTTGTGCGGGAAGTTTCCGATTGTGCAACATCGGTATAAAGCGTTATAGGACGAAAACAAAATTCAGACCGATTTTCTCAACCTAAGGGTACTACGGGCTTATAATCATCATACTCGTGTCGCGCTGCAAGTGTCCGATTGTGCAACATCGCTACAAAGCGTTATTGAACGAAACAAAAATGTAACCAATTTTCTCAACCTAAGGGTACTACGGGCTTATAATCATCATATTCGTGTTGCGCTGCAAGTGTTCGATTGTGCAACATCGCTACAAAGCCTTATTGAACGAAAAAAAAATGTAACCAATTTTCTCAACCTAAGGGTAGTACGGGCTTATAATCATCATATTCTTGTTGCGCTGCAAGTGTCCGATTGTGCAAAATCGGTACAAAGCCTTATTGGACGAAAAAAAAATTTAACCAATTTTATCAACCTAAGGGTAGTACGGGCTTATAATCATCATATTCGTGTTGCGCGGGAAGTTTCCGATTGTGCAACATCGCTACAAAGCCTTATAGAACGAAAAAAAATTTCGACCGATTTTGTCAATCTAAGGGTACTACGGGCTTATAATCGTCATATTCGTGTTGCGCTGCAAGTGTCCGATTGCACAACATCGCTGCAAAGCCTTATTGGACGAAAAAAAATTTCGACCGATTTTGTCAACCTAACGGTACTACGGGCTTATAATCATCATATTCGTGTTGCGCTGTAAGTGTCCGATTGCACAACATCGCTGCAAAGCCTTATTGAACGAAAACAAAATTTAACCAATTTTCTCAACCTAAGGGTACTACGGGCTTATAATCATCATATTCGTGTTGTGCGGGAAGTTTCCGATTGTGCAACATCGGTATAAAGCGTTATAGGACGAAAACAAAATTCAGACCGATTTTCTCAACCTAAGGGTACTACGGGCTTATAATCATCATACTCGTGTCGCGCTGCAAGTGTCCGATTGTGCAACATCGCTACAAAGCGTTATTGAACGAAACAAAAATGTAACCAATTTTCTCAACCTAAGGGTACTACGGGCTTATAATCATCATATTCGTGTTGCGCTGCAAGTGTTCGATTGTGCAACATCGCTACAAAGCCTTATTGAACGAAAAAAAAATGTAACCAATTTTCTCAACCTAAGGGTAGTACGGGCTTATAATCATCATATTCTTGTTGCGCTGCAAGTGTCCGATTGTGCAAAATCGGTACAAAGCCTTATTGGACGAAAAAAAAATTTAACCAATTTTATCAACCTAAGGGTAGTACGGGCTTATAATCATCATATTCGTGTTGCGCGGGAAGTTTCCGATTGTGCAACATCGCTACAAAGCCTTATAGAACGAAAAAAAATTTCGACCGATTTTGTCAATCTAAGGGTACTACGGGCTTATAATCGTCATATTCGTGTTGCGCTGCAAGTGTCCGATTGCACAACATCGCTGCAAAGCCTTATTGGACGAAAAAAAATTTCGACCGATTTTGTCAACCTAACGGTACTACGGGCTTATAATCATCATATTCGTGTTGCGCTGTAAGTGTCCGATTGCACAACATCGCTGCAAAGCCTTATTGAACGAAAACAAAATTTAACCAATTTTATCAACCTAAGGGTAGTACGGGCTTATAATCATCATATTCGTGTTGCGCGGGAAGTTTCCGATTGTGCAACATCGCTACAAAGCCTTATAGAACGAAAAAAAAATTTAACCGATTTTGTCAACCTAAGGGCTTATAATCATCATATTCGTGTTACGCTGCAAGTGTCCGATTGTGCAACATCGCTACAAAGCCTTATTGAACGAAAAAAAAATTTAAACAATTTTCTCAACCTAAAGGTACTACGGGCTTATAATCATCATATTCGTGTTGCGCTGCAAGTGTCTGATTGTGCAACATCGCTACAAAGCCTTATGGAACGAACAAAAAATGTAACCAATTTTCTCAACCTAAGGGTACGACGGGCTTATAATCATAATATTCGTGTTGCGCCGGAAATTCCCGATTGCGAGACATCGCTACAAAGCCTTATTGGACGAAAAAAAATTTCGACCGATTTTGTCAACCTAACGGTACTACGGGCTTATAATCATCATATTCGTGTTGCGCTGCAAGTGTCCGATTGCACAACATCGCTGCAAAGCCTTATTGAACGAAAAAAAAATTTAACCAATTTTATCAACCTAAGGGTAGTACGGGCTTATAATCATCATATTCGTGTTGCGCGGGAAGTTTCCGATTGTGCAACATCGCTACAAAGCCTTATAGAACGAAAACAAATTTCGACCGATTTTGTCAATCTAAGCGTACTACGGGCTTATAATCGTCATATTCGTGTTGCGCTGCAAGTGTCCGATTGCACAACATCGCTGCAAAGCCTTATTGAACGAAAAAAAAATGTAACCAATTTTATCAACCTAAGGGTAGTACGGGCTTATAATCATCATATTCGTGTTGCGCGGGAAGTTTCCGATTGTGCAACATCGCTACAAAGCCTTATAGAACGAAAAAAAAATTTAAACAATTTTCTCAACCTAAGGGTACTACGGGCTTATAATCATCATATTCGTGTTGCGCGGGAAGTTTCCGATTGTCCAACATCGCTACAAAGCCTTATAGAACGAAAACAAAATTTAACCGATTTTGTCAACCTAAGGGCTTATCATCATCATATTCGTGTTGCGCTGCAAGTGTCCGATTGTGCAACATCGCTACAAAGCCTTATTGAACGAAAAAAAAATTTAAACAATTTTCTCAACCTAAGGGTACTACGGGCTTATAATCATCATATTCGTGTTGTGCGGGAAGTTTCCGATTGTGCAACATCGGTATAAAGCGTTATAGGACGAAAACAAAATTCAGACCGATTTCCTCAACCTAAGGGTACTACGGGCTTATAATCATCATACTCGTGTCGCGCTGCAAGTGTCCGATTGTGCAACATCGCTACAAAGCGTTATTGAACGAAACAAAAATGTAACCAATTTTCTCAACCTAAGGGTACTACGGGCTTATAATCATCATATTCGTGTTGCGCTGCAAGTGTTCGATTGTGCAACATCGCTACAAAGCCTTATTGAACGAAAAAAAAATGTAACCAATTTTCTCAACCTAAGGGTAGTACGGGCTTATAATCATCATATTCTTGTTGCGCTGCAAGTGTCCGATTGTGCAAAATCGGTACAAAGCCTTTTTGGACGAAAACAAAATTTAACCAATTTTATCAACCTAAGGGTAGTACGGGCTTATAATCATCATATTCGTGTTGCGCGGGAAGTTTCCGATTGTGCAACATCGCTACAAAGCCTTATAGAACGAAAAAAAATTTCGACCGATTTTGTCAATCTAAGGGTACTACGGGCTTATAATCGTCATATTCGTGTTGCGCTGCAAGTGTCCGATTGCACAACATCGCTGCAAAGCCTTATTGAACGAAAAAAAAATGTAACCAATTTTCTCAACCTAAGGGTAGTACGGGCTTATAATCATCATATTCTTGTTGCGCTGCAAGTGTCCGATTGTGCAAAATCGGTACATAGCGTTATTGAACGAAAACAAAATTTAACCTATTTTCTCAACCTAAGGGTACTACGGGCTTATAATCATCATATTCGTGTTGCGCTGCAAGTGTCCGATTGCACAACATCGCTGCAAAGCCTTATTGAACGAAAAAAAAATTTAACCAATTTTCTCAACCTAAGGGTACTACGGGCTTATAATCATCATATTCGTGTTGCGCTGCAAGTGTTCGATTGTGCAACATCGCTACAAAGCCTTATTGAACGAAAAAAAAATGTAACCAATTTTCTCAACCTAAGGGTAGTACGGGCTTATAATCATCATATTTTTGTTGCGCTGCAAGTGTCCGATTGTGCAAAATCGGTACATAGCGTTATTGAACGAAAACAAAATTGCACCTATTTTCTCAACCTAAGGGTACTACGGGCTTATAATCATCATATTCGTGTTGCGCTGCAAGTGTCCGATTGCACAACATCGCTGCAAAGCCTTATTGAACGAAAAAAAAATTTAAACAATTTTATCAACCTAAGGGTAGTACGGGCTTATAATCATCATATTCGTGTTGCGCGGGAAGTTTCCGATTGTGCAACATCGCTACAAAGCCTTATGGAACGAACAAAAAATGTAACCAATTTTCTCAACCTAAGGGTACGACGGGCTTATAATCATAATATTCGTGTTGCGCCGGAAATTCCCGATTGCGAGACATCGCTACAAAGCCTTATTGGACGAAAAAAAATTTCGACCGATTTTGTCAACCTAACGGTACTACGGGCTTATAATCATCATATTCGTGTTGCGCTGCAAGTGTCCGATTGCACAACATCGCTGCAAAGCCTTATTGAACGAAAAAAAAAATTAAGCAATTTTATCAACCTAAGGGTAGTACGGGCTTATAATCATCATATTCGTGTTGCGCGGGAAGTTTCCGATTGTGCAACATCGCTACAAAGCCTTATAGAACGAAAACAAATTTCGACCGATTTTGTCAATCTAAGCGTACTACGGGCTTATAATCGTCATATTCGTGTTGCGCTGCAAGTGTCCGATTGCACAACATCGCTGCAAAGCCTTATTGAACGAAAAAAAAATGTAACCAATTTTCTCAACCTAAGGGTAGTACGGGCTTATAATCATCATATTCTTGTTCCGCTGCAAGTGTCCGATTGTGCAAAATCGGTACATAGCGTTATTGAACGAAAACAAAATTTAACCTATTTTCTCAACCTAAGGGTACTACGGGCTTATAATCATCATATTCGTGTTGCGCTGCAAGTGTCCGATTGCACAACATCGCTGCAAAGCCTTATTGAACGAAAAAAAAATTTAACCAATTTTCTCAACCTAAGGGTACTACGGGCTTATAATCATCATATTCGTGTTGCGCTGCAAGTGTTCGATTGTGCAACATCGCTACAAAGCCTTATTGAACGAAAAAAAAATGTAACCAATTTTCTCAACCTAAGGGTAGTACGGGCTTATAATCATCATATTTTTGTTGCGCTGCAAGTGTCCGATTGTGCAAAATCGGTACATAGCGTTATTGAACGAAAACAAAATTGCACCTATTTTCTCAACCTAAGGGTACTACGGGCTTATAATCATCATATTCGTGTTGCGCTGCAAGTGTCCGATTGCACAACATCGCTGCAAAGCCTTATTGAACGAAAAAAAAATTTAAACAATTTTATCAACCTAAGGGTAGTACGGGCTTATAATCATCATATTCGTGTTGCGCGGGAAGTTTCCGATTGTGCAACATCGCTACAAAGCCTTATGGAACGAACAAAAAATGTAACCAATTTTCTCAACCTAAGGGTACGACGGGCTTATAATCATAATATTCGTGTTGCGCCGGAAATTCCCGATTGCGAGACATCGCTACAAAGCCTTATTGGACGAAAAAAAATTTCGACCGATTTTGTCAACCTAACGGTACTACGGGCTTATAATCATCATATTCGTGTTGCGCTGCAAGTGTCCGATTGCACAACATCGCTGCAAAGCCTTATTGAACGAAAAAAAAAATTAAGCAATTTTATCAACCTAAGGGTAGTACGGGCTTATAATCATCATATTCGTGTTGCGCGGGAAGTTTCCGATTGTGCAACATCGCTACAAAGCCTTATAGAACGAAAACAAATTTCGACCGATTTTGTCAATCTAAGCGTACTACGGGCTTATAATCGTCATATTCGTGTTGCGCTGCAAGTGTCCGATTGCACAACATCGCTGCAAAGCCTTATTGAACGAAAAAAAAATTTAACCAATTTTATCAACCTAAGGGTAGTACGGGCTTATAATCATCATATTCGTGTTGCGCGGGAAGTTTCCGATTGTGCAACATCGCTACAAAGCCTTATAGAACGAAAAAAAAATTTAAACAATTTTCTCAACCTAAGGGTACTACGGGCTTATAATCATCATATTCGTGTTGCGCGGGAAGTTTCCGATTGTCCAACATCGCTACAAAGCCTTATAGAACGAAAACAAAATTTAACCGATTTTGTCAACCTAAGGGCTTATAATCATCATATTCGTGTTGCGCTGCAAGTGTCCGATTGTGCAACATCGCTACAAAGCCTTATTGAACGAAAAAAAAATTTAAACAATTTTCTCAACCTAAGGGTACTACGGGCTTATAATCATCATATTCGTGTTGTGCGGGAAGTTTCCGATTGTGCAACATCGGTATAAAGCGTTATAGGACGAAAACAAAATTCAGACCGATTTTCTCAACCTAAGGGTACTACGGGCTTATAATCATCATACTCGTGTCGCGCTGCAAGTGTCCGATTGTGCAACATCGCTACAAAGCGTTATTGAACGAAACAAAAATGTAACCAATTTTCTCAACCTAAGGGTACTACGGGCTTATAATCATCATATTCGTGTTGCGCTGCAAGTGTTCGATTGTGCAACATCGCTACAAAGCCTTATTGAACGAAAAAAAAATTTAACCAATTTTATCAACCTAAGGGTAGTACGGGCTTATAATCATCATATTCGTGTTGCGCGGGAAGTTTCCGATTGTGCAACATCGCTACAAAGCCTTATAGAACGAAAAAAAAATTTAACCGATTTTGTCAACCTAAGGGCTTATAATCATCATATTCGTGTTACGCTGCAAGTGTCCGATTGTGCAACATCGCTACAAAGCCTTATTGAACGAAAAAAAAATTTAAACAATTTTCTCAACCTAAGGGTACTACGGGCTTATAATCATCATATTCGTGTTGCGCTGTAAGTGTCCGATTGCACAACATCGCTGCAAAGCCTTATTGAACGAAAACAAAATTTAACCAATTTTATCAACCTAAGGGTAGTACGGGCTTATAATCATCATATTCGTGTTGCGCGGGAAGTTTCCGATTGTGCAACATCGCTACAAAGCCTTATAGAACGAAAAAAAAATTTAACCGATTTTGTCAACCTAAGGGCTTATAATCATCATATTCGTGTTACGCTGCAAGTGTCCGATTGTGCAACATCGCTACAAAGCCTTATTGAACGAAAACAAAATTTAAACAATTTTCTCAACCTAAAGGTACTACGGGCTTATAATCATCATATTCGTGTTGCGCTGCAAGTGTCTGATTGTGCAACATCGCTACAAAGCCTTATGGAACGAACAAAAAATGTAACCAATTTTCTCAACCTAAGGGTACGACGGGCTTATAATCATAATATTCGTGTTGCGCCGGAAATTCCCGATTGCGAGACATCGCTACAAAGCCTTATTGGACGAAAAAAAATTTCGACCGATTTTGTCAACCTAACGGTACTACGGGCTTATAATCATCATATTCGTGTTGCGCTGCAAGTGTCCGATTGCACAACATCGCTGCAAAGCCTTATTGAACGAAAAAAAAAATTAAGCAATTTTATCAACCTAAGGGTAGTACGGGCTTATAATCATCATATTCGTGTTGCGCGGGAAGTTTCCGATTGTGCAACATCGCTACAAAGCCTTATAGAACGAAAACAAATTTCGACCGATTTTGTCAATCTAAGCGTACTACGGGCTTATAATCGTCATATTCGTGTTGCGCTGCAAGTGTCCGATTGCACAACATCGCTGCAAAGCCTTATTGAACGAAAAAAAAATTTAACCAATTTTATCAACCTAAGGGTAGTACGGGCTTATAATCATCATATTCGTGTTGCGCGGGAAGTTTCCGATTGTGCAACATCGCTACAAAGCCTTATAGAACGAAAAAAAAATTTAAACAATTTTCTCAACCTAAGGGTACTACGGGCTTATAATCATCATATTCGTGTTGCGCGGGAAGTTTCCGATTGTCCAACATCGCTACAAAGCCTTATAGAACGAAAACAAAATTTAACCGATTTTGTCAACCTAAGGGCTTATAATCATCATATTCGTGTTGCGCTGCAAGTGTCCGATTGTGCAACATCGCTACAAAGCCTTATTGAACGAAAAAAAAATTTAAACAATTTTCTCAACCTAAGGGTACTACGGGCTTATAATCATCATATTCGTGTTGTGCGGGAAGTTTCCGATTGTGCAACATCGGTATAAAGCGTTATAGGACGAAAACAAAATTCAGACCGATTTTCTCAACCTAAGGGTACTACGGGCTTATAATCATCATACTCGTGTCGCGCTGCAAGTGTCCGATTGTGCAACATCGCTACAAAGCGTTATTGAACGAAACAAAAATGTAACCAATTTTCTCAACCTAAGGGTACTACGGGCTTATAATCATCATATTCGTGTTGCGCTGCAAGTGTTCGATTGTGCAACATCGCTACAAAGCCTTATTGAACGAAAAAAAAATGTAACCAATTTTCTCAACCTAAGGGTAGTACGGGCTTATAATCATCATATTCTTGTTGCGCTGCAAGTGTCCGATTGTGCAAAATCGGTACAAAGCCTTATTGGACGAAAACAAAATTTAACCAATTTTATCAACCTAAGGGTAGTACGGGCTTATAATCATCATATTCGTGTTGCGCGGGAAGTTTCCGATTGTGCAACATCGCTACAAAGCCTTATAGAACGAAAAAAAATTTCGACCGATTTTGTCAATCTAAGGGTACTACGGGCTTATAATCGTCATATTCGTGTTGCGCTGCAAGTGTCCGATTGCACAACATCGCTGCAAAGCCTTATTGGACGAAAAAAAATTTCGACCGATTTTGTCAACCTAACGGTACTACGGGCTTATAATCATCATATTCGTGTTGCGCTGTAAGTGTCCGATTGCACAACATCGCTGCAAAGCCTTATTGAACGAAAACAAAATTTAACCAATTTTATCAACCTAAGGGTAGTACGGGCTTATAATCATCATATTCGTGTTGCGCGGGAAGTTTCCGATTGTGCAACATCGCTACAAAGCCTTATAGAACGAAAAAAAAATTTAACCGATTTTGTCAACCTAAGGGCTTATAATCATCATATTCGTGTTACGCTGCAAGTGTCCGATTGTGCAACATCGCTACAAAGCCTTATTGAACGAAAAAAAAATTTAAACAATTTTCTCAACCTAAGGGTACTACGGGCTTATAATCATCATATTCGTGTTGCGCTGTAAGTGTCCGATTGCACAACATCGCTGCAAAGCCTTATTGAACGAAAACAAAATTTAACCAATTTTATCAACCTAAGGGTAGTACGGGCTTATAATCATCATATTCGTGTTGCGCGGGAAGTTTCCGATTGTGCAACATCGCTACAAAGCCTTATAGAACGAAAAAAAAATTTAACCGATTTTGTCAACCTAAGGGCTTATAATCATCATATTCGTGTTACGCTGCAAGTGTCCGATTGTGCAACATCGCTACAAAGCCTTATTGAACGAAAAAAAAATTTAAACAATTTTCTCAACCTAAAGGTACTACGGGCTTATAATCATCATATTCGTGTTGCGCTGCAAGTGTCTGATTGTGCAACATCGCTACAAAGCCTTATGGAACGAACAAAAAATGTAACCAATTTTCTCAACCTAAGGGTACGACGGGCTTATAATCATAATATTCGTGTTGCGCCGGAAATTCCCGATTGCGAGACATCGCTACAAAGCCTTATTGGACGAAAAAAAATTTCGACCGATTTTGTCAACCTAACGGTACTACGGGCTTATAATCATCATATTCGTGTTGCGCTGCAAGTGTCCGATTGCACAACATCGCTGCAAAGCCTTATTGAACGAAAAAAAAAATTAAGCAATTTTATCAACCTAAGGGTAGTACGGGCTTATAATCATCATATTCGTGTTGCGCGGGAAGTTTCCGATTGTGCAACATCGCTACAAAGCCTTATAGAACGAAAACAAATTTCGACCGATTTTGTCAATCTAAGCGTACTACGGGCTTATAATCGTCATATTCGTGTTGCGCTGCAAGTGTCCGATTGCACAACATCGCTGCAAAGCCTTATTGAACGAAAAAAAAATTTAACCAATTTTATCAACCTAAGGGTAGTACGGGCTTATAATCATCATATTCGTGTTGCGCGGGAAGTTTCCGATTGTGCAACATCGCTACAAAGCCTTATAGAACGAAAAAAAAATTTAAACAATTTTCTCAACCTAAGGGTACTACGGGCTTATAATCATCATATTCGTGTTGCGCGGGAAGTTTCCGATTGTCCAACATCGCTACAAAGCCTTATAGAACGAAAACAAAATTTAACCGATTTTGTCAACCTAAGGGCTTATAATCATCATATTCGTGTTGCGCTGCAAGTGTCCGATTGTGCAACATCGCTACAAAGCCTTATTGAACGAAAAAAAAATTTAAACAATTTTCTCAACCTAAGGGTACTACGGGCTTATAATCATCATATTCGTGTTGTGCGGGAAGTTTCCGATTGTGCAACATCGGTATAAAGCGTTATAGGACGAAAACAAAATTCAGACCGATTTTCTCAACCTAAGGGTACTACGGGCTTATAATCATCATACTCGTGTCGCGCTGCAAGTGTCCGATTGTGCAACATCGCTACAAAGCGTTATTGAACGAAACAAAAATGTAACCAATTTTCTCAACCTAAGGGTACTACGGGCTTATAATCATCATATTCGTGTTGCGCTGCAAGTGTTCGATTGTGCAACATCGCTACAAAGCCTTATTGAACGAAAAAAAAATTTAACCAATTTTATCAACCTAAGGGTAGTACGGGCTTATAATCATCATATTCGTGTTGCGCGGGAAGTTTCCGATTGTGCAACATCGCTACAAAGCCTTATAGAACGAAAAAAAAATTTAACCGATTTTGTCAACCTAAGGGCTTATAATCATCATATTCGTGTTACGCTGCAAGTGTCCGATTGTGCAACATCGCTACAAAGCCTTATTGAACGAAAAAAAAATTTAAACAATTTTCTCAACCTAAGGGTACTACGGGCTTATAATCATCATATTCGTGTTGCGCTGTAAGTGTCCGATTGCACAACATCGCTGCAAAGCCTTATTGAACGAAAACAAAATTTAACCAATTTTATCAACCTAAGGGTAGTACGGGCTTATAATCATCATATTCGTGTTGCGCGGGAAGTTTCCGATTGTGCAACATCGCTACAAAGCCTTATAGAACGAAAAAAAAATTTAACCGATTTTGTCAACCTAAGGGCTTATAATCATCATATTCGTGTTACGCTGCAAGTGTCCGATTGTGCAACATCGCTACAAAGCCTTATTGAACGAAAAAAAAATTTAAACAATTTTCTCAACCTAAAGGTACTACGGGCTTATAATCATCATATTCGTGTTGCGCTGCAAGTGTCTGATTGTGCAACATCGCTACAAAGCCTTATGGAACGAACAAAAAATGTAACCAATTTTCTCAACCTAAGGGTACGACGGGCTTATAATCATAATATTCGTGTTGCGCCGGAAATTCCCGATTGCGAGACATCGCTACAAAGCCTTATTGGACGAAAAAAAATTTCGACCGATTTTGTCAACCTAACGGTACTACGGGCTTATAATCATCATATTCGTGTTGCGCTGCAAGTGTCCGATTGCACAACATCGCTGCAAAGCCTTATTGAACGAAAAAAAAAATTAAGCAATTTTATCAACCTAAGGGTAGTACGGGCTTATAATCATCATATTCGTGTTGCGCGGGAAGTTTCCGATTGTGCAACATCGCTACAAAGCCTTATAGAACGAAAACAAATTTCGACCGATTTTGTCAATCTAAGCGTACTACGGGCTTATAATCGTCATATTCGTGTTGCGCTGAAGTGTCCGATTGCACAACATCGCTGCAAAGCCTTATTGAACGAAAAAAAAATTTAACCAATTTTATCAACCTAAGGGTAGTACGGGCTTATAATCATCATATTCGTGTTGCGCGGGAAGTTTCCGATTGTGCAACATCGCTACAAAGCCTTATAGAACGAAAAAAAAATTTAAACAATTTTCTCAACCTAAGGGTACTACGGGCTTATAATCATCATATTCGTGTTGCGCGGGAAGTTTCCGATTGTCCAACATCGCTACAAAGCCTTATAGAACGAAAACAAAATTTAACCGATTTTGTCAACCTAAGGGCTTATAATCATCATATTCGTGTTGCGCTGCAAGTGTCCGATTGTGCAACATCGCTACAAAGCCTTATTGAACGAAAAAAAAATTTAAACAATTTTCTCAACCTAAGGGTACTACGGGCTTATAATCATCATATTCGTGTTGTGCGGGAAGTTTCCGATTGTGCAACATCGGTATAAAGCGTTATAGGACGAAAACAAAATTCAGACCGATTTTCTCAACCTAAGGGTACTACGGGCTTATAATCATCATACTCGTGTCGCGCTGCAAGTGTCCGATTGTGCAACATCGCTACAAAGCGTTATTGAACGAAACAAAAATGTAACCAATTTTCTCAACCTAAGGGTACTACGGGCTTATAATCATCATATTCGTGTTGCGCTGCAAGTGTTCGATTGTGCAACATCGCTACAAAGCCTTATTGAACGAAAAAAAAATGTAACCAATTTTCTCAACCTAAGGGTAGTACGGGCTTATAATCATCATATTCTTGTTGCGCTGCAAGTGTCCGATTGTGCAAAATCGGTACAAAGCCTTATTGGACGAAAACAAAATTTAACCAATTTTATCAACCTAAGGGTAGTACGGGCTTATAATCATCATATTCGTGTTGCGCGGGAAGTTTCCGATTGTGCAACATCGCTACAAAGCCTTATAGAACGAAAAAAAATTTCGACCGATTTTGTCAATCTAAGGGTACTACGGGCTTATAATCGTCATATTCGTGTTGCGCTGCAAGTGTCCGATTGCACAACATCGCTGCAAAGCCTTATTGAACGAAAAAAAAATGTAACCAATTTTCTCAACCTAAGGGTAGTACGGGCTTATAATCATCATATTCTTGTTGCGCTGCAAGTGTCCGATTGTGCAAAATCGGTACATAGCGTTATTGAACGAAAACAAAATTTAACCTATTTTCTCAACCTAAGGGTACTACGGGCTTATAATCATCATATTCGTGTTGCGCTGCAAGTGTCCGATTGCACAACATCGCTGCAAAGCCTTATTGAACGAAAAAAAAATTTAACCAATTTTCTCAACCTAAGGGTACTACGGGCTTATAATCATCATATTCGTGTTGCGCTGCAAGTGTTCGATTGTGCAACATCGCTACAAAGCCTTATTGAACGAAAAAAAAATGTAACCAATTTTCTCAACCTAAGGGTAGTACGGGCTTATAATCATCATATTTTTGTTGCGCTGCAAGTGTCCGATTGTGCAAAATCGGTACATAGCGTTATTGAACGAAAACAAAATTGCACCTATTTTCTCAACCTAAGGGTACTACGGGCTTATAATCATCATATTCGTGTTGCGCTGCAAGTGTCCGATTGCACAACATCGCTGCAAAGCCTTATTGAACGAAAAACAAATTTAACCAATTTTATCAACCTAAGGGTAGTACGGGCTTATAATCATCATATTCGTGTTGCGCGGGAAGTTTCCGATTGTGCAACATCGCTACAAAGCCTTATAGAACGAAAAAAAAATTTAACCGATTTTGTCAACCTAAGGGTACTACGGGCTTATAATCATCATATTCGTGTTGCGCTGCAAGTGTCTGATTGTGCAACATCGCTACAAAGCCTTATGGAACGAACAAAAAATGTAACCAATTTTCTCAACCTAAGGGTACGACGGGCTTATAATCATAATATTCGTGTTGCGCGGGAAATTTCCGATTGCGAGCCATCGCTACAAAGCCTTATTGGACGAAAAAAAATTTCGACCGATTTTGTCAATCTAAGGGTACTACGGGCTTATAATCGTCATATTCGTGTTGCGCTGCAAGTGTCCGATTGCACAACATCGCTGCAAAGCCTTATTGAACGAAAACAAAATTTAACCAATTTTATCAACCTAAGGGTAGTACGGGCTTATAATCATCATATTCGTGTTGCGCGGGAAGTTTCCGATTGTGCAACATCGCTACAAAGCCTTATAGAACGAAAAAAAATTTCGACCGATTTTGTCAATCTAAGGGTACTACGGGCTTATAATCGTCATATTCGTGTTGCGCTGCAAGTGTCCGATTGCACAACATCGCTGCAAAGCCTTATTGAACGAAAAAAAAATTTAACCAATTTTATCAACCTAGGGTAGTACGGGCTTATAATCATCATGTTCGTGTTGCGCGGGAAGTTTCCGATTGTGCAACATCGCTACAAAGCCTTATAGAACGAAAAAAAAATTTAAACAATTTTCTCAACCTAAGGGTACTACGGGCTTATAATCATCATATTCGTGTTGCGCGGGAAGTTTCCGATTGTCCAACATCGCTACAAAGCCTTATAGAACGAAAACAAAATTTAACCGATTTTGTCAACCTAAGGGCTTATAATCATCATATTCGTGTTGCGCTGCAAGTGTCCGATTGTGCAACATCGCTACAAAGCCTTATTGAACGAAAAAAAAATTTAAACAATTTTCTCAACCTAAGGGTACTACGGGCTTATAATCATCATATTCGTGTTTTGCGGGAAGTTTCCGATTGTGCAACATCGGTATAAAGCGTTATAGGACGAAAACAAAATTCAGACCGATTTTCTCAACCTAAGGGTACTACGGGCTTATAATCATCATATTCGTGTTGCGCGGGAAGTTTCCGATTGTCCAACATCGCTACAAAGCCTTATAGAACGAAAACAAAATTTAACCGATTTTGTCAACCTAAGGGCTTATAATCATCATATTCGTGTTGCGCTGCAAGTGTCCGATTGTGCAACATCGGTACATAGCGTTATTGAACGAAAACAAAATTGAACCTATTTTCTCAACCTAAGGGTACTACGGGCTTATAATCATCATATTCGTGTTGCGCTGCAAGTGTCCGATTGCACAACATCGCTGCAAAGCCTTATTGAACGAAAAAAAAATTTAACCAATTTTATCAACCTAAGGGTACTACGGGCTTATAATCATCATATTCGTGTTGCGCGGGAAGTTTCCGAGTGTGCAACATCGCTACAAAGCCTTATAGAACGAAAACAAAATTTAACCGATTTTGTCAACCTAAAGGTACTACGGGCTTATAATCATCATATTCGTGTTGCGCTGCAAGTGTCTGATTGTGCAACATCGCTACAAAGCCTTATTGAACGAAAAAAATATGTAACCAATTTTCTCAACCTAAGGGTACTACGGGCTTATAATCATAATATTCGTGTTGCGCGGGAAATTTCCGATTGCGAGCCATCGCTACAAAGCCTTATTGGACGAACAAAAATTTCGACCGATTTTGTCAATCTAAGGGTACTACGGGCTTATAATCATCATATTCGTGTTGCGCTGCAAGTGTTCGATTGTGCAACATCGCTACAAAGCCTTATTGAACGAAAAAAAAATGTAACCAATTTTCTCAACCTAAGGGTACTACGGGCTTATAATCATCATATTCGTGTTGCGCTGCAAGTGGCCGATTGTGCAAAATCGGTACAAAGCGTTATTGAACGAAAAAAAAATTTAACCTATTTTCTCAACCTAAGGGTACTACGGGCTTATCATCATCATAGTCGTGTTGCGCTGCAAGTGTCCGATTGTGCAACATCGCTACGAAGTATTATTGAACGAAAAAAATATGTAACCAATTTTCTCAACCTAAGGGTACTACGGGCTTATAATCATAATATTCGTGTTGCGCGGGAAATTTGCGATTGTGCAACATCGCTACAAAGCCTTATTGAACGAAAAAAAAATTTAACCAATTTTCTCAACCTAAGGGTACTACGGGCTTATAATCATCATATTCGTGTTGCGCTGCAAGTGTTCGATTGTGCAACATCGCTACAAAGCCTTATTGAACGAAAACAAAATGTAACCAATTTTCTCAACCTAAGGGTAGTACGGGCTTATAATCATCATATTCGTGTTGCGCTGCAAGTGTCCGATTGTGCAAAATCGGTACATAGCGTTATTGAACGAAAACAAAATTTAACCTATTTTCTCAACCTAAGGGTACTACGGGCTTATAATCATCATATTCGTGTTGCGCGGGAAGTTTCCGAGTGTGCAACATCGCTACAAAGCCTTATAGAACGAAAACAAAATTTAACCGATTTTGTCAACCTAAGGGTACTGCGGGCTTATAATCATCATATTCGTGTTGCGCGCGAAGTTTCCGATTGTGCAACATCGCTACAAAGCCTTATAGAACGAAAAAAAAATTTAACCGATTTTGTCAACCTAAGGGTACTACGGGCTTATAATCATCATATTCGTGTTGCGCTGCAAGTGTCTGATTGTGCAACATCGCTACAAAGCCTTATGGAACGAACAAAAAATGTAACCAATTTTCTCAACCTAAGGGTACGACGGGCTTATAATCATAATATTCGTGTTGCGCGGGAAATTTCCGATTGCGAGCCATCGCTACAAAGCCTTATTGGACGAAAAAAAATTTCGACCGATTTTGTCAATCTAAGGGTACTACGGGCTTATAATCGTCATATTCGTGTTGCGCTGCAAGTGTCCGATTGCACAACATCGCTGCAAAGCCTTATTGAACGAAAAAAAATTTAACCAATTTTCTCAACCTAAGGGTACTACGGGCTTATAATCATCATATTCGTGTTGCGCTGCAAGTGGCCGATTGTGCAAAATCGGTACAAAGCGTTATTGAACGAAAAAAAAATTTAACCTATTTTCTCAACCTAAGGGTACTACGGGCTTATCATCATCATAGTCGTGTTGCGCTGCAAGTGTCCGATTGTGCAACATCGCTACGAAGTATTATTGAACGAAAAAAATATGTAACCAATTTTCTCAACCTAAGGGTACTACGGGCTTATAATCATAATATTCGTGTTGCGCGGGAAATTTGCGATTGTGCAACATCGCTACAAAGCCTTATTGAACGAAAAAAAAATTTAACCAATTTTCTCAACCTAAGGGTACTACGGGCTTATAATCATCATATTCGTGTTGCGCTGCAAGTGTTCGATTGTGCAACATCGCTACAAAGCCTTATTGAACGAAAACAAAATGTAACCAATTTTCTCAACCTAAGGGTAGTACGGGCTTATAATCATCATATTCGTGTTGCGCTGCAAGTGTCCGATTGTGCAAAATCGGTACATAGCGTTATTGAACGAAAACAAAATTTAACCTATTTTCTCAACCTAAGGGTACTACGGGCTTATAATCATCATATTCGTGTTGCGCGGGAAGTTTCCGAGTGTGCAACATCGCTACAAAGCCTTATAGAACGAAAACAAAATTTAACCGATTTTGTCAACCTAAGGGTACTGCGGGCTTATAATCATCATATTCGTGTTGCGCGCGAAGTTTCCGATTGTGCAACATCGCTACAAAGCCTTATAGAACGAAAAAAAAATTTAACCGATTTTGTCAACCTAAGGGTACTACGGGCTTATAATCATCATATTCGTGTTGCGCTGCAAGTGTCTGATTGTGCAACATCGCTACAAAGCCTTATGGAACGAACAAAAAATGTAACCAATTTTCTCAACCTAAGGGTACGACGGGCTTATAATCATAATATTCGTGTTGCGCGGGAAATTTCCGATTGCGAGCCATCGCTACAAAGCCTTATTGGACGAAAAAAAATCTCGACCGATTTTGTCAATCTAAGGGTACTACGGGCTTATAATCGTCATATTCGTGTTGCGCTGCAAGTGTCCGATTGCACAACATCGCTGCAAAGCCTTATTGAACGAAAAAAAAATTTAACCAATTTTATCAACCTAAGGGTAGTACGGGCTTATAATCATCATATTCGTGTTGCGCGGGAAGTTTCCGATTGTGCAGCATCGCTACAAAGCCTTATAGAACGAAAAAAAATTTCGACCGATTTTGTCAATCTAAGGGTACTACGGGCTTATAATCGTCATATTCGTGTTGCGCTGCAAGTGTCCGATTGCACAACATCGCTGCAAAGCCTTATTGAACGAAAAAAAAATTTAACCAATTTTATCAACCTAAGGCTAGTACGGGCTTATAATCATCATATTCGTGTTGCGCGGGAAGTTTCCGATTGTGCAACATCGCTACAAAGCCTTATAGAACGAAAAAAAAATTTAAACAATTTTCTCAACCTAAGGGTACTACGGGCTTATAATCATCATATTCGTGTTGCGCGGGAAGTTTCCGATTGTCCAACATCGCTACAAAGCCTTATAGAACGAAAACAAAATTTAACCGATTTTGTCAACCTAAGGGCTTATAATCATCATATTCGTGTTGCGCTGCAAGTGTCCGATTGTGCAACATCGCTACAAAGCCTTATTGAACGAAAAAAAAATTTAAACAATTTTCTCAACCTAAGGGTACTACGGGCTTATAATCATCATATTCGTGTTGCGCGGGAAGTTTCCGAGTGTGCAACATCGCTACAAAGCCTTATAGAACGAAAACAAAATTTAACCGATTTTGTCAACCTAAGGGTACTACGGGCTTATAATCATCATATTCGTGTTGCGCTGTAAGTGTCTGATTGTGCAACATCGCTACAAAGCCTTATTGAACGAAAAAATTATGTAACCAATTTTCTCAACCTAAGGGTACTACGGGCTTATAATCATAATATTCGTGTTGCGCGGGAAATTTCCGATTGCGAGCCATCGCTACATAGCCTTATTGGACGAACAAAAATTTCGACCGATTTTGTCAATCTAAGGGTACTACGGGCTTATAATCATCATATTCGTGTTGCGCTGCAAGTGTTCGATTGTGCAACATCGCTACAAAGCCTTATTGAACGAAAAAAAAATGTAACCAATTTTCTCAACCTAAGGGTAGTACGGGCTTATAATCATCATATTCTTGTTTCGCTGCAAGTGTCCGATTGTGCAAAATCGGTACAAAGCCTTATTGGACGAAAAAAAAATTTAACCAATTTTATCAACCTAAGGGTAGTACGGGCTTATAATCATCATATTCGTGTTGCGCGGGAAGTTTCCGATTGTGCAACATCGCTACAAAGCCTTATAGAACGAAAAAAAATTTCGACCGATTTTGTCAATCTAAGGGTACTACGGGCTTATAATCGTCATATTCGTGTTGCGCTGCAAGTGTCCGATTGCACAACATCGCTGCAAAGCCTTATTGAACGAAAAAAAAATGTAACCAATTTTCTCAACCTAAGGGTAGTACGGGCTTATAATCATCATATTCTTGTTGCGCTGCAAGTGTCCGATTGTGCAAAATCGGTACATAGCGTTATTGAACGAAAACAAAATTTAACCTATTTTCTCAACCTAAGGGTACTACGGGCTTATAATCATCATATTCGTGTTGCGCTGCAAGTGTCCGATTGCACAACATCGCTGCAAAGCCTTATTGAACGAAAAACAAATTTAACCAATTTTCTCAACCTAAGGGTAGTACGGGCTTATAATCATCATATTTTTGTTGCGCTGCAAGTGTCCGATTGTGCAAAATCGGTACATAGCGTTATTGAACGAAAACAAAATTTAACCTATTTTCTCAACCTAAGGGTACTACGGGCTTATAATCATCATATTCGTGTTGCGCTGCAAGTGTCCGATTGCACAACATCGCTGCAAAGCCTTATTGAACGAAAAACAAATTTAACCAATTTTATCAACCTAAGGGTAGTACGGGCTTATAATCATCATATTCGTGTTGCGCGGGAAGTTTCCGATTGTGCAACATCGCTACAAAGCCTTATAGAACGAAACAAAAATTTAACCGATTTTGTCAACCTAAGGGTACTACGGGCTTATAATCATCATATTCGTGTTGCGCTGCAAGTGTCTGATTGTGCAACATCGCTACAAAGCCTTATGGAACGAACAAAAAATGTAACCAATTTTCTCAACCTAAGGGTACTACGGGCTTATGATCATCATATTCGTGTTGCGCGGGAAATTTCCGATTGCGAGCCATCGCTACAAAGCCTTATTGGACGAAAAAAAATTTCGACCGATTTTGTCAACCTAAGGGTACTACGGGCTTATAATCATCATATTCGTGTTGCGCTGCAAGTGTTCGATTGTGCAACATCGCTACAAAGCCTTATTGAACGAAAAAAAAATGTAACCAATTTTCTCAACCTAAGGGTAGTACGGGCTTATAATCATCATATTCGTGTTGCGCTGCAAGTGTCCGATTGTGCAAAATCGGTACATAGCGTTATTGAACGAAAACAAAATTGAACCTATTTTCTCAACCTAAGGGTACTACGGGCTTATAATCATCATATTCGTGTTGCGCTGCAAGTGTCCGATTGCACAACATCGCTGCAAAGCCTTATTGAACGAAAAAAAAATTTAACCAATTTTATCAACCTAAGGGTACTACGGGCTTATAATCATCATATTCGTGTTGCGCGGGAAGTTTCCGAGTGTGCAACATCGCTACAAAGCCTTATAGAACGAAAACAAAATTTAACCGATTTTGTCAACCTAAGGGTACTACGGGCTTATAATCATCATATTCGTGTTGCGCTGCAAGTGTCTGATTGTGCAACATCGCTACAAAGCCTTATTGAACGAAAAAAATATGTAACCAATTTTCTCAACCTAAGGGTACTACGGGCTTATAATCATAATATTCGTGTTGCGCGGGAAATTTCCGATTGCGAGCCATCGCTACAAAGCCTTATTGGACGAACAAAAATTTCGACCGATTTTGTCAATCTAAGGGTACTACGGGCTTATAATCATCATATTCGTGTTGCGCTGCAAGTGTTCGATTGTGCAACATCGCTACAAAGCCTTATTGAACGAAAAAAAAATGTAACCAATTTTCTCAACCTAAGGGTACTACGGGCTTATAATCATCATATTCGTGTTGCGCTGCAAGTGGCCGATTGTGCAAAATCGGTACAAAGCGTTATTGAACGAAACAAAAATGTAACCAATTTTCTCAACCTAAGGGTACTACGGGCTTATGATCATCATATTCGTGTTGCGCGGGAAATTTCCGATTGCGAGCCATCGCTACAAAGCTTTATTGGACAAAAAAAATTTCGACCGATTTTGTCAACCTAAGGGTACTACGGGCTTATAATCATCATATTCGTGTTGCGCTGCAAGTGTCCGATTGCGAGACATCGCTACAAAGCCTTATTGGACGAAAAAAAATTTCGACCGATTTTGTCAACCTAACGGTACTACGGGCTTATAATCATCATATTCGTGTTGCGCTGCAAGTGTCCGATTGCACAACATCGCTGCAAAGCCTTATTGAACGAAAACAAAATTTAACCGATTTTGTCAACCTAAGGGCTTATAATCATCATATTCGTGTTGCGCTGCAAGTGTCCGATTGTCCAACATCGCTACAAAGCCTTATTGAACGAAAAAAAAATTTAAACAATTTTCTCAACCTAAGGGTACTACGGGCTTATAATCATCATATTCGTGTTGCGCGGGAAGTTTCCGAGTGTGCAACATCGCTACAAAGCCTTATAGAACGAAAACAAAATTTAACCGATTTTGTCAACCTAAGGGTACTACGGGCTTATAATCATCATATTCGTGTTGCGCTGTAAGTGTCTGATTGTGCAACATCGCTACAAAGCCTTATTGAACGAAAAAATTATGTAACCAATTTTCTCAACCTAAGGGTACTACGGGCTTATAATCATAATATTCGTGTTGCGCGGGAAATTTCCGATTGCGAGCCATCGCTACATAGCCTTATTGGACGAACAAAAATTTCGACCGATTTTGTCAATCTAAGGGTACTACGGGCTTATAATCATCATATTCGTGTTGCGCTGCAAGTGTTCGATTGTGCAACATCGCTACAAAGCCTTATTGAACGAAAAAAAAATGTAACCAATTTTCTCAACCTAAGGGTAGTACGGGCTTATAATCATCATATTCTTGTTTCGCTGCAAGTGTCCGATTGTGCAAAATCGGTACAAAGCCTTATTGGACGAAAAAAAAATTTAACCAATTTTATCAACCTAAGGGTAGTACGGGCTTATAATCATCATATTCGTGTTGCGCGGGAAGTTTCCGATTGTGCAACATCGCTACAAAGCCTTATAGAACGAAAAAAAATTTCGACCGATTTTGTCAATCTAAGGGTACTACGGGCTTATAATCGTCATATTCGTGTTGCGCTGCAAGTGTCCGATTGCACAACATCGCTGCAAAGCCTTATTGAACGAAAAAAAAATGTAACCAATTTTCTCAACCTAAGGGTAGTACGGGCTTATAATCATCATATTCTTGTTGCGCTGCAAGTGTCCGATTGTGCAAAATCGGTACATAGCGTTATTGAACGAAAACAAAATTTAACCTATTTTCTCAACCTAAGGGTACTACGGGCTTATAATCATCATATTCGTGTTGCGCTGCAAGTGTCCGATTGCACAACATCGCTGCAAAGCCTTATTGAACGAAAAACAAATTTAACCAATTTTCTCAACCTAAGGGTAGTACGGGCTTATAATCATCATATTTTTGTTGCGCTGCAAGTGTCCGATTGTGCAAAATCGGTACATAGCGTTATTGAACGAAAACAAAATTTAACCTATTTTCTCAACCTAAGGGTACTACGGGCTTATAATCATCATATTCGTGTTGCGCTGCAAGTGTCCGATTGCACAACATCGCTGCAAAGCCTTATTGAACGAAAAACAAATTTAACCAATTTTATCAACCTAAGGGTAGTACGGGCTTATAATCATCATATTCGTGTTGCGCGGGAAGTTTCCGATTGTGCAACATCGCTACAAAGCCTTATAGAACGAAACAAAAATTTAACCGATTTTGTCAACCTAAGGGTACTACGGGCTTATAATCATCATATTCGTGTTGCGCTGCAAGTGTCTGATTGTGCAACATCGCTACAAAGCCTTATGGAACGAACAAAAAATGTAACCAATTTTCTCAACCTAAGGGTACTACGGGCTTATGATCATCATATTCGTGTTGCGCGGGAAATTTCCGATTGCGAGCCATCGCTACAAAGCCTTATTGGACGAAAAAAAATTTCGACCGATTTTGTCAACCTAAGGGTACTACGGGCTTATAATCATCATATTCGTGTTGCGCTGCAAGTGTTCGATTGTGCAACATCGCTACAAAGCCTTATTGAACGAAAAAAAAATGTAACCAATTTTCTCAACCTAAGGGTAGTACGGGCTTATAATCATCATATTCGTGTTGCGCTGCAAGTGTCCGATTGTGCAAAATCGGTACATAGCGTTATTGAACGAAAACAAAATTGAACCTATTTTCTCAACCTAAGGGTACTACGGGCTTATAATCATCATATTCGTGTTGCGCTGCAAGTGTCCGATTGCACAACATCGCTGCAAAGCCTTATTGAACGAAAAAAAAATTTAACCAATTTTATCAACCTAAGGGTACTACGGGCTTATAATCATCATATTCGTGTTGCGCGGGAAGTTTCCGAGTGTGCAACATCGCTACAAAGCCTTATAGAACGAAAACAAAATTTAACCGATTTTGTCAACCTAAGGGTACTACGGGCTTATAATCATCATATTCGTGTTGCGCTGCAAGTGTCTGATTGTGCAACATCGCTACAAAGCCTTATTGAACGAAAAAAATATGTAACCAATTTTCTCAACCTAAGGGTACTACGGGCTTATAATCATAATATTCGTGTTGCGCGGGAAATTTCCGATTGCGAGCCATCGCTACAAAGCCTTATTGGACGAACAAAAATTTCGTCCGATTTTGTCAATCTAAGGGTACTACGGGCTTATAATCATCATATTCGTGTTGCGCTGCAAGTGTTCGATTGTGCAACATCGCTACAAAGCCTTATTGAACGAAAAAAAAATGTAACCAATTTTCTCAACCTAAGGGTACTACGGGCTTATAATCATCATATTCGTGTTGCGCTGCAAGTGGCCGATTGTGCAAAATCGGTACAAAGCGTTATTGAACGAAACAAAAATGTAACCAATTTTCTCAACCTAAGGGTACTACGGGCTTATGATCATCATATTCGTGTTGCGCGGGAAATTTCCGATTGCGAGCCATCGCTACAAAGCTTTATTGGACAAAAAAAATTTCGACCGATTTTGTCAACCTAAGGGTACTACGGGCTTATAATCATCATATTCGTGTTGCGCTGCAAGTGTCCGATTGCGAGACATCGCTACAAAGCCTTATTGGACGAAAAAAAATTTCGACCGATTTTGTCAACCTAACGGTACTACGGGCTTATAATCATCATATTCGTGTTGCGCTGCAAGTGTCCGATTGCACAACATCGCTGCAAAGCCTTATTGAACGAAAACAAAATTTAACCAATTTTATCAACCTAAGGGTAGTACGGGCTTATAATCATCATATTCGTGTTGCGCGGGAAGTTTCCGATTGTGCAACATCGCTACAAAGCCTTATTGAACGAAAACAAAATTTAACCGATTTTGTCAACCTAAGGGCTTATAATCATCATATTCGTGTTGCGCTGCAAGTGTCCGATTGTGCAACATCGCTACAAAGCCTTATTGAACGAAAACAAAATTTAAACAATTTTCTCAACCTAAGGGTACTACGGGCTTATAATCATCATATTCGTGTTGTGCGGGAAGTTTCCGATTGTGCAACATCGCTACAAAGCCTTATAGAACGAAAACAAAATTTAACCGATTTTGTCAACCTAAGGGTACTACGGGCTTATAATCATCATATTCGTGTTGCGCTGCAAGTGTCTGATTGTGCAACATCGCTACAAAGCCTTATGGAACGAACAAAAAATGTAACCAATTTTCTCAACCTAAGGGTACGACGGGCTTATAATCATAATATTCGTGTTGCGCGGGAAATTTCCGATTGCGAGCCATCGCTACAAAGCCTTATTGGACGAAAAAGATTTCGAACGATTTTGTCAATCTAAGGGTACTACGGGCTTATAATCATCATATTCGTGTTGCGCTGCAAGTGTCCGATTGCACAACATCGCTGCAAAGCCTTATTGAACGAAACAAAAATTTAACCAATTTTATCAACCTAAGGGTAGTACGGGCTTATAATCATCATATTCGTGTTGCGCGGGAAGTTTCCGATTGTGCAACATCGCTACAAAGCCTTATAGAACGAAAAAAAAATTTAAACAATTTTCTCAACCTAAGGGTACTAGGGGCTTATAATCATCATATTCGTGTTGCGCGGGAAGTTTCCGATTGTCCAACATCGCTACAAAGCCTTATAGAACGAAAAAAAAATTTAACCGATTTTGTCAACATAAGGGCTTATAATCATCATATTCGTGTTGCGCTGCAAGTGTCCGATTGTGCAACATCGCTACAAAGCCTTATTGAACGAAAAAAAAATTTAAACAATTTTGTCAACCTAAGGGTACTACGGGCTTATAATCATCATATTCGTGTTGTGCGGGAAGTTTCCGATTGTGCAACATCGCTACAAAGCCTTATAGAACGAAACAAAAATTTAACCGATTTTGTCAACCTAAGGGTACTACGGGCTTATGATCATCATATTCGTGTTGCGCTGCAAGTGTCCGATTGTGCAACATCGGTATAAAGCGTTATAGGACGAAAACAAAATTCAGACCGATTTTCTCAACCTAAGGGTACTACGGGCTTATAATCATCATATTCGTGTCGCGCTGCAAGTGTCCGATTGTGCAACATCGCTACAAAGCGTTATTGAACGAAACAAAAATGTAACCAATTTTCTCAACCTAAGGGTACTACGGGCTTATGATCATCATATTCGTGTTGCGCGGGAAATTTCCGATTGCGAGCCATCGCTACAAAGCCTTATTGGACGAAAAAAAATTTCGACCGATTTTGTCAACCTAAGGGTACTACGGGCTTATAATCATCCTATTCGTGTTGCGCTGCAAGTGTTCGATTGTGGAACATCGCTACAAAGCCTTATTGAACGAAAAAAAAATGTAACCAATTTTCTCAACCTAAGGGTAGTACGGGCTTATAATCATCATATTCGTGTTGCGCTGCAAGTGTCCGATTGTGCAAAATCGGTACATAGCGTTATTGAACGAAAACAAAATTTAACCTATTTTCTCAACCTAAGGGTACTACGGGCTTATAATCATCATATTCGTGTTGCGCTGCAAGTGTCTGATTGTGCAACATCGCTACAAAGCCTTATTGAACGAAAAAAAAATGTAACCAATTTTCTCAACCTAAGGGTACTACGGGCTTATAATCATCATATTCGTGTTGCGCTGCAAGTGGCCGATTGTGCAAAATCGGTACAAAGCGTTATTGAACGAAAAAAAAATTTAACCTATTTTCTCAACCTAAGGGTACTACGGGCTTATCATCATCATAGTCGTGTTGCGCTGCAAGTGTCCGATTGTGCAACATCGCTACGAAGTATTATTGAACGAAACAAAAATGTAACCAATTTTCGCAACCTAAGGGTACTACGGGCTTATGATCATCATATTCGTGTTGCGCGGGAAATTTCCGATTGCGAGCCATCGCTACAAAGCCTTATTGGACAAAAACAAATTTCGACCGATTTTGTCAACCTAAGGGTACTACGGGCTTATAATCATCATATTCGTGTTGCGCTGCAAGTGTCTGATTGTGCAACATCGCTACAAAGCCTTATTGAACGAAAAAAATATGTAACCAATTTTCTCAACCTAAGGGTACTACGGGCTTATAATCATCATATTCGTGTTGCGCTGCAAGTGTCCGATTGTGCAACATCGCTACAAAGCCTTATTGAACGAAAAAAAAATTTAAACAATTTTCTCAACCTAAGGGTACTACGGGCTTTCTAATCATCATATTCGTGTTGTGCGGGAAGTTTCCGATTGTGCAACATCGCTACAAAGCCTTATAGAACGAAACAAAAATTTAACCGATTTTGTCAACCTAAGGGTACTACGGGCTTATGATCATCATATTCGTGTTGCGCTGCAAGTGTCCGATTGTGCAACATCGGTATAAAGCGTTATAGGACGAAAACAAAATTCAGACCGATTTTCTCAACCTAAGGGTACTACGGGCTTATAATCATCATATTCGTGTCGCGCTGCAAGTGTCCGATTGTGCAACATCGCTACAAAGCGTTATTGAACGAAACAAAAATGTAACCAATTTTCTCAACCTAAGGGTACTACAGGCTTATGATCATCATATTCGTGTTGCGCGGGAAATTTCCGATTGCGAGCCATCGCTACAAAGCCTTATTGGACGAAACAAAATTTCGACCGATTTTGTCAACCTAAGGGTACTACGGGCTTATAATCATCCTATTCGTGTTGCGCTGCAAGTGTTCGATTGTGCAACATCGCTACAAAGCCTTATTGAACGAAAAAAAAATGTAACCAATTTTCTCAACCTAAGGGTACTACGGGCTTATAATCATAATATTCGTGTTGCGCGGGAAATTTCCGATTGCGAGCCATCGCTACAAAGCCTTATTGGACGAACAAAAATTTCGACCGATTTTGTCAATCTAAGGGTACTACGAGCTTATAATCAGAATATTCGTGTTGCGCGGGAAATTGCCGATTCTGCAACATCGCTACAAAGCCTTATTGAACGAAAAAAAAATTTAACCAATTTTCTCAACCTAAGGGTACTACGGGCTTATAATCATCATATTCGTGTTGCGCTGCAAGTGTTCGATTGTGCAACATCGCTACAAAGCCTTATTGAACGAAAAAAAAATGTAACCAATTTTCTCAACCTAAGGGTAGTACGGGCTTATAATCATCATATTCGTGTTGCGCTGCAAGTGTCCGATTGTGCAAAATCGGTACATAGCGTTATTGAACGAAAACAAAATTTAACCTATTTTCTCAACCTAAGGGTACTACGGGCTTATAATCATCATATTCGTGTTGCGCGGGAAGTTTCCGAGTGTGCAACATCGCTACAAAGCCTTATAGAACGAAAACAAAATTTAACCGATTTTGTCAACCTAAGGGTACTACGGGCTTATAATCATCATATTCGTGTTGCGCTGCAAGTGTCTGATTGTGCAACATCGCTACAAAGCCTTATTGAACGAAAAAAATATGTAACCAATTTTCTCAACCTAAGGGTACTACGGGCTTATAATCATCATATTCGTGTTGCGCTGCAAGTGTCCGATTGCGAGACATCGCTACAAAGCCTTATTGGACGAAAAACAATTTCGACCGATTTTGTCAACCTAACGGTACTACGGGCTTATAATCATCATATTCGTTTTGCGCTGCAAGTGTCCGATTGTGCAACATCGGTATAAAGAGTTATAGGACGAAAACAAAATTCAGACCGATTTTCTCAACCTAAGGGTACTACGGGCTTATAATCATCATATTCGTGTCGCGCTGCAAGTGTCCGATTGTGCAACATCGCTACAAAGCGTTATTGAACGAAACAAAAATGTAACCAATTTTCTCAACCTAAGGGTACTACGGGCTTATGATCATCATATTCGTGTTGCGCGGGGAATTTCCGATTGCGAGCCATCGCTACAAAGCCTTATTGGACGAAAAAAAATTTCGACCGATTTTGTCAACCTAAGGGTACTACGGGCTTATAATCATCATATTCGTGTTGCGCTGCAAGTGTCTGATTGTGCAACATCGCTACAAAGCCTTATTGAACGAAAAAAAAATGTAACCAATTTTCTCAACCTAAGGGTACTACGGGCGTATAATCATAATATTCGTGTTGCGCGGGAAATTTCCGATTGTGCAACATCGCTACAAAGCCTTATTGAACGAAAAAAAAATTTAACCAATTTTCTCAACCTAAGGGTACTACGGGCTTATAATCATCATATTCGTGTTGCGCTGCAAGTGTTCGATTGTGCAACATCGCTACAAAGCCTTATTGAACGAAAAAAAAATTTAACCAATTTTCTCAACCTAAGGGTACTACGGGCTTATAATCATCATATTCGTGTTGCGCTGCAAGTGTTCGATTGTGCAACATCGCTACAAAGCCTTATTGAACGAAAAAAAAATTTAACCAATTTTATCAACCTAAGGGTACTACGGGCTTATAATCATCATATTCGTGTTGCGCGGGAAGTTTCCGAGTGTGCAACATCGCTACAAAGCCTTATAGAACGAAAACAAAATTTAACCGATTTTGTCAACCTAAGGGTACTACGGGCTTATAATCATAATATTCGTGTTGCGCGGGAAATTTCCGATTGTGCAACATCGCTACAAAGCCTTATTGAACGAAAAAAAAATTTAACCAATTTTCTCAACCTAAGGGTACTACGGGCTTATAATCATCATATTCGTGTTGTGCGGGAAGTTTCCGATTGTGCAACATCGCTACAAAGCCTTATAGAACGAAAACAAAATTTAACCGATTTTGTCAACCTAAGGGTACTACGGGCTTATAATCATCATATTCGTGTTGCGCTGCAAGTGTCTGATTGTGCAACATCGATACAAAGCCTTATGGAACGAACAAAAAATGTAACCAATTTTCTCAACCTAAGGGTACGACGGGCTTATAATCATAATATTCGTGTTGCGCGGGAAATTTCCGATTGCGAGCCATCGCTACAAAGCCTTATTGGGCGAAAAAAAATTTCGACCGATTTTGTCAATCTAACGGTACTACGGGCTTATAATCATCATATTCGTGTTGTGCTGCAAGTGTCCGATTGCACAACATTGCTGCAAAGCCTTATTGAACGAAACAAAAATTTAACCAATTTTATCAACCTAAGGGTAGTACGGGCTTATAATCATCATATTCGTGTCGCGCTGCAAGTGTCCGATTGTGCAACATCGCTACAAAGCGTTATTGAACGAAACAAAAATGTAACCAATTTTCTCAACCTAAGGGTACTACGGGCTTATGATCATCATATTCGTGTTGCGCGGGAAATTTCCGATTGCGAGCCATCGCTACAAAGCCTTATTGGACGAAAAAAAAATTTCGGCCGATTTTGTCAACCTAAGGGTACTACGGGCTTATAATCATCCTATTCGTGTTGCGCTGCAAGTGTTCGATTGTGCAACATCGCTACAAAGCCTTATTGAACGAACAAAAAATGTAAGCAATTTTCTCAACCTAAGGGTACTACGGGCTTATAATCATCATATTCGTGTTGCGCTGCAAGTGTCCGATTGTGCAAAATCGGTACATAGCGTTATTGAACGAAAACAAAATTTAACCTATTTTCTCAACCTAAGGGTACTACGTGCTTATAATCATCATATTCGTGTTGCGCTGCAAGTGTTCGATTGTGCAACATCGCTACAAAGCCTTATTGAACGAACAAAAAATGTAACCAATTTTCTCAACCTAAGGGTACTACGGGCTTATAATCATCATATTCGTGTTGCGCTGCAAGTGGCCGATTGTGCAACATCGCTACAAAGCCTTATTGAACGAAAAAAATATGTAACTAATTTTCTCAACCTAAGGGTACTACGGGCTTATAATCATAATATTCGTGTTGCGCGGGAAATTTCCGATTGCGAGCCATCGCTACAAAGCCTTATTGGACGAAAAAAAATTTCGACCGATTTTGTCAATCTAAGGGTACTACGGGCTTATAATCATCATATTCGTGTTGCGCTGCAAGTGTTCGATTGTGCAACATCGCTACAAAGCCTTATTGAACGAAAAAAAAATGTAACCAATTTTCTCAACCTAAGGGTACTACGGGCTTATAATCATCATATTCGTGTTGCGCTGCAAGTGTCCGATTGCGAGACATCGCTACAAAGCCTTATTGGACGAAAACAAATTTCGACCGATTTTGTCAACCTAACGGTACTACGGGCTTATAATCATCATATTCGTGTTGCGCTGCAAGTGTCCGATTGCACAACATCGCTGCAAAGCCTTATTGAACGAAAACAAAATTTAACCAATTTTATCAACCTAAGGGTAGTACGGGCTTATAATCATCATATTCGTGTTGCGCGGGAAGTTTCCGATTGTGCAACATCGCTACAAAGCCTTATAGAACGAAAACAAAATTTAACCGATTTTGTCAACCTAAGGGCTTATAATCATCATATTCGTGTTGCGCTGCAAGTGTCCGATTGTGCAACATCACTACAAAGCCTTATTGAACGAAACAAAAATTTAAACAATTTTCTCAACCTAAGGGTACTACGGGCTTATAATCATCATATTCGAGTTGTGCGGGAAGTTTCCGATTGTGCAACATCGCTACAAAGCCTTATTGAACGAAAAAAATATGTAACCAATTTTCTCAACCTAAGGGTACTACGGGCTTATAATCATAATATTCGTGTTGCGCGGGAAATTTCCGATTGCGAGCCATCGCTACAAAGCCTTATTGGACGAAAAAAAATTTCGACCGATTTTGTCAATCTAAGGGTACTACGGGCTTATAATCATCATATTCGTGTTGTGCTGCAAGTGTTCGATTGTGCAACATCGCTACAAAGCCTTATTGAACGAAAAAAAAATGTAACCAATTTTCTCAACCTAAGGGTACTACGGGCTTATAATCATCATATTCGTGTTGCGCTGCAAGTGTCCGATTGCGAGACATCGCTACAAAGCCTTATTGGACGAAAACAAATTTCGACCGATTTTGTCAACCTAACGGTACTACGGGCTTATAATCATCATATTCGTGTTGCGCTGCAAGTGTCCGATTGCACAACATCGCTGCAAAGCCTTATTGAACGAAAACAAAATTTAACCAATTTTATCAACCTAAGGGTAGTACGGGCTTATAATCATCATATTCGTGTTGCGCGGGAAGTTTCCGATTGTGCAACATCGCTACAAAGCCTTATAGAACGAAAACAAAATTTAACCGATTTTGTCAACCTAAGGGCTTATAATCATCATATTCGTGTTGCGCTGCAAGTGTCCGATTGTGCAACATCACTACAAAGCCTTATTGAACGAAACAAAAATTTAAACAATTTTCTCAACCTAAGGGTACTACGGGCTTATAATCATCATATTCGAGTTGTGCGGGAAGTTTCCGATTGTGCAACATCGCTACAAAGCCTTATTGAACGAAAAAAATATGTAACCAATTTTCTCAACCTAAGGGTACTACGGGCTTATAATCATAATATTCGTGTTGCGCGGGAAATTTCCGATTGCGAGCCATCGCTACAAAGCCTTATTGGACGAAAAAAAATTTCGACCGATTTTGTCAATCTAAGGGTACTACGGGCTTATAATCATCATATTCGTGTTGTGCTGCAAGTGTTCGATTGTGCAACATCGCTACAAAGCCTTATTGAACGAAAAAAAAATGTAACCAATTTTCTCAACCTAAGGGTACTACGGGCTTATAATCATCATATTCGTGTTGCGCTGCAAGTGTCCGATTGCGAGACATCGCTACAAAGCCTTATTGGACGAAAAAAAATTTCGACCGATTTTGTCAACCTAACGGTACTACGGGCTTATAATCATCATATTCGTGTTGCGCTGTAAGTGTCCGATTGCACAACATCGCTGCAAAGCCTTATTGAACGAAAACAAAATTTAACCAATTTTATCAACCTAAGGGTAGTACGGGCTTATAATCATCATATTCGTGTTGCGCGGGAAGTTTCCGATTGTGCAACATCGCTACAAAGCCTTATAGAACGAAAAAAAAATTTAACCGATTTTGTCAACCTAAGGGCTTATAATCATCATATTCGTGTTACGCTGCAAGTGTCCGATTGTGCAACATCGCTACAAAGCCTTATTGAACGAAAACAAAATTTAAACAATTTTCTCAACCTAAGGGTACTACGGGCTTATAATCATCATATTCGTGTTGCGCTGTAAGTGTCCGATTGCACAACATCGCTGCAAAGCCTTATTGAACGAAAACAAAATTTAACCAATTTTATCAACCTAAGGGTAGTACGGGCTTATAATCATCATATTCGTGTTGCGCGGGAAGTTTCCGATTGTGCAACATCGCTACAAAGCCTTATAGAACGAAAAAAAAATTTAACCGATTTTGTCAACCTAAGGGCTTATAATCATCATATTCGTGTTACGCTGCAAGTGTCCGAGTGTGCAACATCGCTGCAAAGCCTTATAGAACGAAAACAAAATTTAACCGATTTTGTCAACCTAAGGGCTTATAATCATCATATTCGTGTTGCGCTGCAAGTGTCCGATTGTGCAACATCGCTACAAAGCCTTATTGAACGAAAACAAAATTTAAACAATTTTGTCAACCTAAGGGTACTACGGGCTTATAATCATCATATTCGTGTTGTGCGGGAAGTTTCCGATTGTGCAACATCGGTATAAAGCGTTATAGGACGAAAACAAAATTCAGACCGATTTTCTCAACCTAAGGGTACTACGGGCTTATAATCATCATACTCGTGTCGCGCTGCAAGTGTCCGATTGTGCAACATCGCTACAAAGCGTTATTGAACGAAACAAAAATGTAACCAATTTTCTCAACCTAAGGGTACTACGGGCTTATAATCATCATATTCGTGTTGCGCTGCAAGTGTTCGATTGTGCAACATCGCTACAAAGCCTTATTGAACGAAAAAAAAATGTAACCAATTTTCTCAACCTAAGGGTAGTACGGGCTTATAATCATCATATTCTTGTTGCGCTGCAAGTGTCCGATTGTGCAAAATCGGTACAAAGCCTTATTGGACGAAAAAAAAATTTAACCAATTTTATCAACCTAAGGGTAGTACGGGCTTATAATCATCATATTCGTGTTGCGCGGGAAGTTTCCGATTGTGCAACATCGCTACAAAGCCTTATAGAACGAAAAAAAATTTCGACCGATTTTGTCAATCTAAGGGTACTACGGGCTTATAATCGTCATATTCGTGTTGCGCTGCAAGTGTCCGATTGCACAACATCGCTGCAAAGCCTTATTGAACGAAAAAAAAATGTAACCAATTTTCTCAACCTAAGGGTAGTACGGGCTTATAATCATCATATTCTTGTTGCGCTGCAAGTGTCCGATTGTGCAAAATCGGTACATAGCGTTATTGAACGAAAACAAAATTTAACCTATTTTCTCAACCTAAGGGTACTACGGGCTTATAATCATCATATTCGTGTTGCGCTGCAAGTGTCCGATTGCACAACATCGCTGCAAAGCCTTATTGAACGAAAAAAAAATTTAACCAATTTTCTCAACCTAAGGGTACTACGGGCTTATAATCATCATATTCGTGTTGCGCTGCAAGTGTTCGATTGTGCAACATCGCTACAAAGCCTTATTGAACGAAAAAAAAATGTAACCAATTTTCTCAACCTAAGGGTAGTACGGGCTTATAATCATCATATTTTTGTTGCGCTGCAAGTGTCCGATTGTGCAAAATCGGTACATAGCGTTATGGAACGAACAAAAAATGTAACCAATTTTCTCAACCTAAGGGTACGACGGGCTTATAATCATCATATTCGTGTTGCGCTGCAAGTGTCTGATTGTGCAACATCGCTACAAAGCCTTATTGAACGAAAAAAATATGTAACCAATTTTCTCAACCTAAGGGTACTACGGGCTTATAATCATAATATTCGTGTTGCGCGGGAAATTTCCGATTGCGAGCCATCGCTACAAAGCCTTATTGGACGAACAAAAATTTCGACCGATTTTGTCAATCTAAGGGTACTACGGGCTTATAATCATCATATTCGTGTTGCGCTGCAAGTGTTCGATTGTGCAACATCGCTACAAAGCCTTATTGAACGAAAAAAAAATGTAACCAATTTTCTCAACCTAAGGGTACTACGGGCTTATAATCATCATATTCGTGTTGCGCTGCAAGTGGCCGATTGTGCAAAATCGGTACAAAGCGTTATTGAACGAAAAAAAAATTTAACCTATTTTCTCAACCTAAGGGTACTACGGGCTTATCATCATCATAGTCGTGTTGCGCTGCAAGTGTCCGATTGTGCAACATCGCTACGAAGTATTATTGAACGAAAAAAATATGTAACCAATTTTCTCAACCTAAGGGTACTACGGGCTTATAATCATAATATTCGTGTTGCGCGGGAAATTTGCGATTGTGCAACATCGCTACAAAGCCTTATTGAACGAAAAAAAAATTTAACCAATTTTCTCAACCTAAGGGTACTACGGGCTTATAATCATCATATTCGTGTTGCGCTGCAAGTGTTCGATTGTGCAACATCGCTACAAAGCCTTATTGAACGAAAACAAAATGTAACCAATTTTCTCAACCTAAGGGTAGTACGGGCTTATAATCATCATATTCGTGTTGCGCTGCAAGTGTCCGATTGTGCAAAATCGGTACATAGCGTTATTGAACGAAAACAAAATTTAACCTATTTTCTCAACCTAAGGGTACTACGGGCTTATAATCATCATATTCGTGTTGCGCGGGAAGTTTCCGAGTGTGCAACATCGCTACAAAGCCTTATAGAACGAAAACAAAATTTAACCGATTTTGTCAACCTAAGGGTACTGCGGGCTTATAATCATCATATTCGTGTTGCGCGCGAAGTTTCCGATTGTGCAACATCGCTACAAAGCCTTATAGAACGAAAAAAAAATTTAACCGATTTTGTCAACCTAAGGGTACTACGGGCTTATAATCATCATATTCGTGTTGCGCTGCAAGTGTCTGATTGTGCAACATCGCTACAAAGCCTTATGGAACGAACAAAAAATGTAACCAATTTTCTCAACCTAAGGGTACGACGGGCTAATAATCATAATATTCGTGTTGCGCGGGAAATTTCCGATTGCGAGCCATCGCTACAAAGCCTTATTGGACGAAAAAAAATTTCGACCGATTTTGTCAATCTAAGGGTACTACGGGCTTATAACCGTCATATTCGTGTTGCGCTGCAAGTGTCCGATTGCACAACATCGCTGCAAAGCCTTATTGAACGAAAAAAAAATTTAACCAATTTTATCAACCTAAGGGTAGTACGGGCTTATAATCATCATATTCGTGTTGCGCGGGAAGTTTCCGATTGTGCAACATCGCTACAAAGCCTTATAGAACGAAAAAAAATTTCGACCGATTTTGTCAATCTAAGGGTACTACGGGCTTATAATCATCATATTCGTGTTGCGCTGCAAGTGTTCGATTGTGCAACATCGCTACAAAGCCTTATTGAACGAAAAAAAAATGTAACCAATTTTCTCAACCTAAGGGTAGTACGGGCTTATAATCATCATATTCTTGTTGCGCTGCAAGTGTCCGATTGTGCAAAATCGGTACAAAGCCTTATTGGACGAAAAAAAAATTTAACCAATTTTATCAACCTAAGGGTAGTACGGGCTTATAATCATCATATTCGTGTTGCGCGGGAAGTTTCCGATTGTGCAACATCGCTACAAAGCCTTATAGAACGAAAAAAAATTTCGACCGATTTTGTCAATCTAAGGGTACTACGGGCTTATAATCGTCATATTCGTGTTGCGCTGCAAGTGTCCGATTGCACAACATCGCTGCAAAGCCTTATTGAACGAAAAAAAAATGTAACCAATTTTCTCAACCTAAGGGTAGTACGGGCTTATAATCATCATATTCTTGTTGCGCTGCAAGTGTCCGATTGTGCAAAATCGGTACATAGCGTTATTGAACGAAAACAAAATTTAACCTATTTTCTCAACCTAAGGGTACTACGGGCTTATAATCATCATATTCGTGTTGCGCTGCAAGTGTCCGATTGCACAACATCGCTGCAAAGCCTTATTGAACGAAAAAAAAATTTAACCAATTTTCTCAACCTAAGGGTACTACGGGCTTATAATCATCATATTCGTGTTGCGCTGCAAGTGTTCGATTGTGCAACATCGCTACAAAGCCTTATTGAACGAAAAAAAAATGTAACCAATTTTCTCAACCTAAGGGTAGTACGGGCTTATAATCATCATATTTTTGTTGCGCTGCAAGTGTCCGATTGTGCAAAATCGGTACATAGCGTTATGGAACGAACAAAAAATGTAACCAATTTTCTCAACCTAAGGGTACGACGGGCTTATAATCATCATATTCGTGTTGCGCTGCAAGTGTCTGATTGTGCAACATCGCTACAAAGCCTTATTGAACGAAAAAAATATGTAACCAATTTTCTCAACCTAAGGGTACTACGGGCTTATAATCATAATATTCGTGTTGCGCGGGAAATTTCCGATTGCGAGCCATCGCTACAAAGCCTTATTGGACGAACAAAAATTTCGACCGATTTTGTCAATCTAAGGGTACTACGGGCTTATAATCATCATATTCGTGTTGCGCTGCAAGTGTTCGATTGTGCAACATCGCTACAAAGCCTTATTGAACGAAAAAAAAATGTAACCAATTTTCTCAACCTAAGGGTACTACGGGCTTATAATCATCATATTCGTGTTGCGCTGCAAGTGGCCGATTGTGCAAAATCGGTACAAAGCGTTATTGAACGAAAAAAAAATTTAACCTATTTTCTCAACCTAAGGGTACTACGGGCTTATCATCATCATAGTCGTGTTGCGCTGCAAGTGTCCGATTGTGCAACATCGCTACGAAGTATTATTGAACGAAAAAAATATGTAACCAATTTTCTCAACCTAAGGGTACTACGGGCTTATAATCATAATATTCGTGTTGCGCGGGAAATTTGCGATTGTGCAACATCGCTACAAAGCCTTATTGAACGAAAAAAAAATTTAACCAATTTTCTCAACCTAAGGGTACTACGGGCTTATAATCATCATATTCGTGTTGCGCTGCAAGTGTTCGATTGTGCAACATCGCTACAAAGCCTTATTGAACGAAAACAAAATGTAACCAATTTTCTCAACCTAAGGGTAGTACGGGCTTATAATCATCATATTCGTGTTGCGCTGCAAGTGTCCGATTGTGCAAAATCGGTACATAGCGTTATTGAACGAAAACAAAATTTAACCTATTTTCTCAACCTAAGGGTACTACGGGCTTATAATCATCATATTCGTGTTGCGCGGGAAGTTTCCGAGTGTGCAACATCGCTACAAAGCCTTATAGAACGAAAACAAAATTTAACCGATTTTGTCAACCTAAGGGTACTGCGGGCTTATAATCATCATATTCGTGTTGCGCGCGAAGTTTCCGATTGTGCAACATCGCTACAAAGCCTTATAGAACGAAAAAAAAATTTAACCGATTTTGTCAACCTAAGGGTACTACGGGCTTATAATCATCATATTCGTGTTGCGCTGCAAGTGTCTGATTGTGCAACATCGCTACAAAGCCTTATGGAACGAACAAAAAATGTAACCAATTTTCTCAACCTAAGGGTACGACGGGCTAATAATCATAATATTCGTGTTGCGCGGGAAATTTCCGATTGCGAGCCATCGCTACAAAGCCTTATTGGACGAAAAAAAATTTCGACCGATTTTGTCAATCTAAGGGTACTACGGGCTTATAACCGTCATATTCGTGTTGCGCTGCAAGTGTCCGATTGCACAACATCGCTGCAAAGCCTTATTGAACGAAAAAAAAATTTAACCAATTTTATCAACCTAAGGGTAGTACGGGCTTATAATCATCATATTCGTGTTGCGCGGGAAGTTTCCGATTGTGCAACATCGCTACAAAGCCTTATAGAACGAAAAAAAATTTCGACCGATTTTGTCAATCTAAGGGTACTACGGGCTTATAATCGTCATATTCGTGTTGCGCTGCAAGTGTCCGATTGCACAACATCGCTGCAAAGCCTTATTGAACGAAAAAAAAATTTAACCAATTTTATCAACCTAAGGCTAGTACGGGCTTATAATCATCATATTCGTGTTGCGCGGGAAGTTTCCGATTGTGCAACATCGCTACAAAGCCTTATAGAACGAAAAAAAAATTTAAACAATTTTCTCAACCTAAGGGTACTACGGGCTTATAATCATCATATTCGTGTTGCGCGGGAAGTTTCCGATTGTCCAACATCGCTACAAAGCCTTATAGAACGAAAACAAAATTTAACCGATTTTGTCAACCTAAGGGCTTATAATCATCATATTCGTGTTGCGCTGCAAGTGTCCGATTGTGCAACATCGCTACAAAGCCTTATTGAACGAAAAAAAAATTTAAACAATTTTCTCAACCTAAGGGTACTACGGGCTTATAATCATCATATTCGTGTTGCGCGGGAAGTTTCCGAGTGTGCAACATCGCTACAAAGCCTTATAGAACGAAAACAAAATTTAACCGATTTTGTCAACCTAAGGGTACTACGGGCTTATAATCATCATATTCGTGTTGCGCTGCAAGTGTCTGATTGTGCAACATCGCTACAAAGCCTTATTGAACGAAAAAATTATGTAACCAATTTTCTCAACCTAAGGGTACTACGGGCTTATAATCATAATATTCGTGTTGCGCGGGAAATTTCCGATTGCGAGCCATCGCTACAAAGCCTTATTGGACGAACAAAAATTTCGACCGATTTTGTCAATCTAAGGGTACTACGGGCTTATAATCATCATATTCGTGTTGCGCTGCAAGTGTTCGATTGTGCAACATCGCTACAAAGCCTTATTGAACGAAAAAAAAATGTAACCAATTTTCTCAACCTAAGGGTAGTACGGGCTTATAATCATCATATTCTTGTTGCGCTGCAAGTGTCCGATTGTGCAAAATCGGTACAAAGCCTTATTGGACGAAAAAAAAATTTAACCAATTTTATCAACCTAAGGGTAGTACGGGCTTATAATCATCATATTCGTGTTGCGCGGGAAGTTTCCGATTGTGCAACATCGCTACAAAGCCTTATAGAACGAAAAAAAATTTCGACCGATTTTGTCAATCTAAGGGTACTACGGGCTTATAATCGTCATATTCGTGTTGCGCTGCAAGTGTCCGATTGCACAACATCGCTGCAAAGCCTTATTGAACGAAAAAAAAATGTAACCAATTTTCTCAACCTAAGGGTAGTACGGGCTTATAATCATCATATTCTTGTTGCGCTGCAAGTGTCCGATTGTGCAAAATCGGTACATAGCGTTATTGAACGAAAACAAAATTTAACCTATTTTCTCAACCTAAGGGTACTACGGGCTTATAATCATCATATTCGTGTTGCGCTGCAAGTGTCCGATTGCACAACATCGCTGCAAAGCCTTATTGAACGAAAAAAAAATTTAACCAATTTTCTCAACCTAAGGGTAGTACGGGCTTATAATCATCATATTTTTGTTGCGCTGCAAGTGTCCGATTGTGCAAAATCGGTACATAGCGTTATCAAACGAAAACAAAATTTAACCTATTTTCTCAACCTAAGGGTACTACGGGCTTATAATCATCATATTCGTGTTGCGCTGCAAGTGTCCGATTGCACAACATCGCTGCAAAGCCTTATTGAACGAAAAACAAATTTAACCAATTTTATCAACCTAAGGGTAGTACGGGCTTATAATCATCATATTCGTGTTGCGCGGGAAGTTTCCGATTGTGCAACATCGCTACAAAGCCTTATAGAACGAAAAAAAAATTTAACCGATTTTGTCAACCTAAGGGTACTACGGGCTTATAATCATCATATTCGTGTTGCGCTGCAAGTGTCTGATTGTGCAACATCGCTACAAAGCCTTATGGAACGAACAAAAAATGTAACCAATTTTCTCAACCTAAGGGTACGACGGGCTTATAATCATAATATTCGTGTTGCGCGGGAAATTTCCGATTGCGAGCCATCGCTACAAAGCCTTATTGGACGAAAAAAAATTTCGACCGATTTTGTCAATCTAAGGGTACTACGGGCTTATAATCGTCATATTCGTGTTGCGCTGCAAGTGTCCGATTGCACAACATCGCTGCAAAGCCTTATTGAACGAAAAAAAAATGTAACCAATTTTATCAACCTAAGGGTAGTACGGGCTTATAATCATCATATTCGTGTTGCGCGGGAAGTTTCCGATTGTGCAACATCGCTACAAAGCCTTATAGAACGAAAAAAAATTTCGACCGATTTTGTCAATCTAAGGGTACTACGGGCTTATAATCGTCATATTCGTGTTGCGCTGCAAGTGTCCGATTGCACAACATCGCTGCAAAGCCTTATTGAACGAAAAAAAAATTTAACCAATTTTATCAACCTAAGGGTAGTACGGGCTTATAATCATCATATTCGTGTTGCGCGGGAAGTTTCCGATTGTGCAACATCGCTACAAAGCCTTATAGAACGAAAAAAAAATTTAAACAATTTTCTCAACCTAAGGGTACTACGGGCTTATAATCATCATATTCGTGTTGCGCGGGAAGTTTCCGATTGTCCAACATCGCTACAAACCCTTATAGAACGAAAACAAAATTTAACCGATTTTGTCAACCTAAGGGCTTATAATCATCATATTCGTGTTGCGCTGCAAGTGTCCGATTGTGCAACATCGCTACAAAGCCTTATTGAACGAAAAAAAAATTTAAACAATTTTCTCAACCTAAGGGTACTACGGGCTTATAATCATCATATTCGTGTTGTGCGGGAAGTTTCCGATTGTGCAACATCGGTATAAAGCGTTATAGGACGAAAACAAAATTCAGACCGATTTTCTCAACCTAAGGGTACTACGGGCTTATAATCATCATACTCGTGTCGCGCTGCAAGTGTCCGATTGTGCAACATCGCTACAAAGCGTTATTGAACGAAACAAAAATGTAACCAATTTTCTCAACCTAAGGGTACTACGGGCTTATGATCATCATATTCGTGTTGCGCGGGAAATTTCCGATTGCGAGCCATCGCTACAAAGCCTTATTGGACGAAAAAAAATTTCGACCGATTTTGTCAACCTAAGGGTACTACGGGCTTATAATCATCATATTCGTGTTGCGCTGCAAGTGTTCGATTGTGCAACATCGCTACAAAGCCTTATTGAACGAAAAAAAAATGTAACCAATTTTCTCAACCTAAGGGTAGTACGGGCTTATAATCATCATATTCGTGTTGCGCTGCAAGTGTCCGATTGTGCAAAATCGGTACATAGCGTTATTGAACGAAAACAAAATTGAACCTATTTTCTCAACCTAAGGGTACTACGGGCTTATAATCATCATATTCGTGTTGCGCTGCAAGTGTCCGATTGCACAACATCGCTGCAAAGCCTTATTGAACGAAAAAAAAATTTAACCAATTTTATCAACCTAAGGGTACTACGGGCTTATAATCATCATATTCGTGTTGCGCGGGAAGTTTCCGAGTGTGCAACATCGCTACAAAGCCTTATAGAACGAAAACAAAATTTAACCGATTTTGTCAACCTAAGGGTACTACGGGCTTCTAATCATCATATTCGTGTTGCGCTGCAAGTGTCTGATTGTGCAACATCGCTACAAAGCCTTATTAAACGAAAAAAATATGTAACCAATTTTCTCAACCTAAGGGTACTACGGGCTTATAATCATAATATTCGTGTTGCGCGGGAAATTTCCGATTGCGAGCCATCGCTACAAAGCCTTATTGGACGAACAAAAATTTCGACCGATTTTGTCAATCTAAGGGTACTACGGGCTTATAATCATCATATTCGTGTTGCGCTGCAAGTGTTCGATTGTGCAACATCGCTACAAAGCCTTATTGAACGAAAAAAAAATGTAACCAATTTTCTCAACCTAAGGGTACTACGGGCTTATAATCATCATATTCGTGTTGCGCTGCAAGTGGCCGATTGTGCAAAATCGGTACAAAGCGTTATTGAACGAAAAAAAAATTTAACCTATTTTCTCAACCTAAGGGTACTACGGGCTTATCATCATCATAGTCGTGTTGCGCTGCAAGTGTCCGATTGTGCAACATCGCTACGAAGTATTATTGAACGAAAAAAATATGTAACCAATTTTCTCAACCTAAGGGTACTACGGGCTTATAATCATAATATTCGTGTTGCGCGGGAAATTTGCGATTGTGCAACATCGCTACAAAGCCTTATTGAACGAAAAAAAAATTTATCCAATTTTCTCAACCTAAGGGTACTACGGGCTTATAATCATCATATTCGTGTTGCGCTGCAAGTGTTCGATTGTGCAACATCGCTACAAAGCCTTATTGAACGAAAACAAAATGTAACCAATTTTCTCAACCTAAGGGTAGTACGGGCTTATAATCATCATATTCGTGTTGCGCTGCAAGTGTCCGATTGTGCAAAATCGGTACATAGCGTTATTGAACGAAAACAAAATTTAACCTATTTTCTCAACCTAAGGGTACTACGGGCTTATAATCATCATATTCGTGTTGCGCGGGAAGTTTCCCAGTGTGCAACATCGCTACAAAGCCTTATAGAACGAAAACAAAATTTAACCGATTTTGTCAACCTAAGGGTACTACGGGCTTATAATCATCATATTCGTGTTGCGCGCGAAGTTTCCGATTGTGCAACATCGCTACAAAGCCTTATAGAACGAAAAAAAAATTTAACCGATTTTGTCAACCTAAGGGTACTACGGGCTTATAATCATCATATTCGTGTTGCGCTGCAAGTGTCTGATTGTGCAACATCGCTACAAAGCCTTATGGAACGAACAAAAAATGTAACCAATTTTCTCAACCTAAGGGTACGACGGGCTTATAATCATAATATTCGTGTTGCGCGGGAAATTTCCGATTGCGAGCCATCGCTACAAAGCCTTATTGGACGAAAAAAAATTTCGACCGATTTTGTCAATCTAAGGGTACTACGGGCTTATAATCGTCATATTCGTGTTGCGCTGCAAGTGTCCGATTGCAGAACATCGCTGCAAAGCCTTATTGAACGAAAAAAAAATTTAACCAATTTTATCAACCTAAGGGTACTACGGGCTTATAATCATCATATTCGTGTTGCGCGGGAAGTTTCCGATTGTGCAACATCGCTACAAAGCCTTATAGAACGAAAACAAAATTTAACCGATTTTGTCAACCTAAGGGTACTACGGGCTTATAATCATCATATTCGTGTTGCGCGCGAAGTTTCCGATTGTGCAACATCGCTACAAAGCCTTATAGAACGAAAAAAAAATTTAACCGATTTTGTCAACCTAAGGGTACTACGGGCTTATAATCATCATATTCGTGTTGCGCTGCAAGTGTCTGATTGTGCAACATCGCTACAAAGCCTTATGGAACGAACAAAAAATGTAACCAATTTTCTCAACCTAAGGGTACGACGGGCTTATAATCATAATATTCGTGTTGCGCGGGAAATTTCCGATTGCGAGCCATCGCTACAAAGCCTTATTGGACGAAAAAAAATTTCGACCGATTTTGTCAATCTAAGGGTACTACGGGCTTATAATCGTCATATTCGTGTTGCGCTGCAAGTGTCCGATTGCAGAACATCGCTGCAAAGCCTTATTGAACGAAAAAAAAATTTAACCAATTTTATCAACCTAAGGGTAGTACGGGCTTATAATCATCATATTCGTGTTGCGCGGGAAGTTTCCGATTGTGCAACATCGCTACAAAGCCTTATAGAACGAAAAAAAAATTTAAACAATTTTCTCAACCTAAGGGTACTACGGGCTTATAATCATCATATTCGTGTTGCGCGGGAAGTTTCCGATTGTCCAACATCGCTACAAAGCCTTATAGAACGAAAACAAAATTTAACCGATTTTGTCAACCTAAGGGCTTATAATCATCATATTCGTGTTGCGCTGCAAGTGTCCGATTGTGCAACATCGCTACAAAGCCTTATTGAACGAAAAAAAAATTTAAACAATTTTCTCAACCTAAGGGTACTACGGGCTTATAATCATCATATTCGTGTTGCGCGGGAAGTTTCCGAGTGTGCAACATCGCTACAAAGCCTTATAGAACGAAAACAAAATTTAACCGATTTTGTCAACCTAAGGGTACTACGGGCTTATAATCATCATATTCGTGTTGCGCTGCAAGTGTTCGATTGTGCAACATCGCTACAAAGCCTTATTGAACGAAAAAAAAATGTAACCAATTTTCTCAACCTAAGGGTAGTACGGGCTTATAATCATCATATTCTTGTTGCGCTGCAAGTGTCCGATTGTGCAAAATCGGTACAAAGCCTTATTGGACGAAAAAAAAATTTAACCAATTTTATCAACCTAAGGGTAGTACGGGCTTATAATCATCATATTCGTGTTGCGCGGGAAGTTTCCGATTGTGCAACATCGCTACAAAGCCTTATAGAACGAAAAAAAATTTCGACCGATTTTGTCAATCTAAGGGTACTACGGGCTTATAATCGTCATATTCGTGTTGCGCTGCAAGTGTCCGATTGCACAACATCGCTGCAAAGCCTTATTGAACGAAAAAAAAATGTAACCAATTTTCTCAACCTAAGGGTAGTACGGGCTTATAATCATCATATTCTTGTTGCGCTGCAAGTGTCCGATTGTGCAAAATCGGTACATAGCGTTATTGAACGAAAACAAAATTTAACCTATTTTCTCAACCTAAGGGTACTACGGGCTTATAATCATCATATTCGTGTTGCGCTGCAAGTGTCCGATTGCACAACATCGCTGCAAAGCCTTATTGAACGAAAAAAAAATTTAACCAATTTTCTCAACCTAAGGGTAGTACGGGCTTATAATCATCATATTTTTGTTGCGCTGCAAGTGTCCGATTGTGCAAAATCGGTACATAGCGTTATCAAACGAAAACAAAATTTAACCTATTTTCTCAACCTAAGGGTACTACGGGCTTATAATCATCATATTCGTGTTGCGCTGCAAGTGTCCGATTGCACAACATCGCTGCAAAGCCTTATTGAACGAAAAACAAATTTAACCAATTTTATCAACCTAAGGGTAGTACGGGCTTATAATCATCATATTCGTGTTGCGCGGGAAGTTTCCGATTGTGCAACATCGCTACAAAGCCTTATAGAACGAAAAAAAAATTTAACCGATTTTGTCAACCTAAGGGTACTACGGGCTTATAATCATCATATTCGTGTTGCGCTGCAAGTGTCTGATTGTGCAACATCGCTACAAAGCCTTATGGAACGAACAAAAAATGTAACCAATTTTCTCAACCTAAGGGTACGACGGGCTTATAATCATAATATTCGTGTTGCGCGGGAAATTTCCGATTGCGAGCCATCGCTACAAAGCCTTATTGGACGAAAAAAAATTTCGACCGATTTTGTCAATCTAAGGGTACTACGGGCTTATAATCGTCATATTCGTGTTGCGCTGCAAGTGTCCGATTGCACAACATCGCTGCAAAGCCTTATTGAACGAAAAAAAAATGTAACCAATTTTATCAACCTAAGGGTAGTACGGGCTTATAATCATCATATTCGTGTTGCGCGGGAAGTTTCCGATTGTGCAACATCGCTACAAAGCCTTATAGAACGAAAAAAAATTTCGACCGATTTTGTCAATCTAAGGGTACTACGGGCTTATAATCGTCATATTCGTGTTGCGCTGCAAGTGTCCGATTGCACAACATCGCTGCAAAGCCTTATTGAACGAAAAAAAAATTTAACCAATTTTATCAACCTAAGGGTAGTACGGGCTTATAATCATCATATTCGTGTTGCGCGGGAAGTTTCCGATTGTGCAACATCGCTACAAAGCCTTATAGAACGAAAAAAAAATTTAAACAATTTTCTCAACCTAAGGGTACTACGGGCTTATAATCATCATATTCGTGTTGCGCGGGAAGTTTCCGATTGTCCAACATCGCTACAAACCCTTATAGAACGAAAACAAAATTTAACCGATTTTGTCAACCTAAGGGCTTATAATCATCATATTCGTGTTGCGCTGCAAGTGTCCGATTGTGCAACATCGCTACAAAGCCTTATTGAACGAAAAAAAAATTTAAACAATTTTCTCAACCTAAGGGTACTACGGGCTTATAATCATCATATTCGTGTTGTGCGGGAAGTTTCCGATTGTGCAACATCGGTATAAAGCGTTATAGGACGAAAACAAAATTCAGACCGATTTTCTCAACCTAAGGGTACTACGGGCTTATAATCATCATACTCGTGTCGCGCTGCAAGTGTCCGATTGTGCAACATCGCTACAAAGCGTTATTGAACGAAACAAAAATGTAACCAATTTTCTCAACCTAAGGGTACTACGGGCTTATGATCATCATATTCGTGTTGCGCGGGAAATTTCCGATTGCGAGCCATCGCTACAAAGCCTTATTGGACGAAAAAAAATTTCGACCGATTTTGTCAACCTAAGGGTACTACGGGCTTATAATCATCATATTCGTGTTGCGCTGCAAGTGTTCGATTGTGCAACATCGCTACAAAGCCTTATTGAACGAAAAAAAAATGTAACCAATTTTCTCAACCTAAGGGTAGTACGGGCTTATAATCATCATATTCGTGTTGCGCTGCAAGTGTCCGATTGTGCAAAATCGGTACATAGCGTTATTGAACGAAAACAAAATTGAACCTATTTTCTCAACCTAAGGGTACTACGGGCTTATAATCATCATATTCGTGTTGCGCTGCAAGTGTCCGATTGCACAACATCGCTGCAAAGCCTTATTGAACGAAAAAAAAATTTAACCAATTTTATCAACCTAAGGGTACTACGGGCTTATAATCATCATATTCGTGTTGCGCGGGAAGTTTCCGAGTGTGCAACATCGCTACAAAGCCTTATAGAACGAAAACAAAATTTAACCGATTTTGTCAACCTAAGGGTACTACGGGCTTCTAATCATCATATTCGTGTTGCGCTGCAAGTGTCTGATTGTGCAACATCGCTACAAAGCCTTATTAAACGAAAAAAATATGTAACCAATTTTCTCAACCTAAGGGTACTACGGGCTTATAATCATAATATTCGTGTTGCGCGGGAAATTTCCGATTGCGAGCCATCGCTACAAAGCCTTATTGGACGAACAAAAATTTCGACCGATTTTGTCAATCTAAGGGTACTACGGGCTTATAATCATCATATTCGTGTTGCGCTGCAAGTGTTCGATTGTGCAACATCGCTACAAAGCCTTATTGAACGAAAAAAAAATGTAACCAATTTTCTCAACCTAAGGGTACTACGGGCTTATAATCATCATATTCGTGTTGCGCTGCAAGTGGCCGATTGTGCAAAATCGGTACAAAGCGTTATTGAACGAAAAAAAAATTTAACCTATTTTCTCAACCTAAGGGTACTACGGGCTTATCATCATCATAGTCGTGTTGCGCTGCAAGTGTCCGATTGTGCAACATCGCTACGAAGTATTATTGAACGAAAAAAATATGTAACCAATTTTCTCAACCTAAGGGTACTACGGGCTTATAATCATAATATTCGTGTTGCGCGGGAAATTTGCGATTGTGCAACATCGCTACAAAGCCTTATTGAACGAAAAAAAAATTTATCCAATTTTCTCAACCTAAGGGTACTACGGGCTTATAATCATCATATTCGTGTTGCGCTGCAAGTGTTCGATTGTGCAACATCGCTACAAAGCCTTATTGAACGAAAACAAAATGTAACCAATTTTCTCAACCTAAGGGTAGTACGGGCTTATAATCATCATATTCGTGTTGCGCTGCAAGTGTCCGATTGTGCAAAATCGGTACATAGCGTTATTGAACGAAAACAAAATTTAACCTATTTTCTCAACCTAAGGGTACTACGGGCTTATAATCATCATATTCGTGTTGCGCGGGAAGTTTCCCAGTGTGCAACATCGCTACAAAGCCTTATAGAACGAAAACAAAATTTAACCGATTTTGTCAACCTAAGGGTACTACGGGCTTATAATCATCATATTCGTGTTGCGCGCGAAGTTTCCGATTGTGCAACATCGCTACAAAGCCTTATAGAACGAAAAAAAAATTTAACCGATTTTGTCAACCTAAGGGTACTACGGGCTTATAATCATCATATTCGTGTTGCGCTGCAAGTGTCTGATTGTGCAACATCGCTACAAAGCCTTATGGAACGAACAAAAAATGTAACCAATTTTCTCAACCTAAGGGTACGACGGGCTTATAATCATAATATTCGTGTTGCGCGGGAAATTTCCGATTGCGAGCCATCGCTACAAAGCCTTATTGGACGAAAAAAAATTTCGACCGATTTTGTCAATCTAAGGGTACTACGGGCTTATAATCGTCATATTCGTGTTGCGCTGCAAGTGTCCGATTGCAGAACATCGCTGCAAAGCCTTATTGAACGAAAAAAAAATTTAACCAATTTTATCAACCTAAGGGTAGTACGGGCTTATAATCATCATATTCGTGTTGCGCGGGAAGTTTCCGATTGTGCAACATCGCTACAAAGCCTTATAGAACGAAAAAAAAATTTACCCGATTTTGTCAACCTAAGGGCTTATAATCATCATATTCGTGTTGCGCTGCAAGTGTTCGATTGTGCAACATCGCTACAAAGCCATATTGAACGAAAAAAAAATGTAACCAATTTTCTCAACCTAAGGGTAGTACGGGCTTATAATCATCATATTCGTGTTGCGCTGCAAGTGTCCGATTGTGCAATATCGGTACATAGCGTTATTGAACGAAAACAAAATTTAACCAATTTTATCAACCTAAGGGTAGTACGGGCTTATAATCATCATATTCGTGTTGCGCTGCAAGTGTCCGATTGTGCAACATCGCTACAAAGCCTTATTGAACGAAAAACAAATTTAAACAATTCTCTCAACCTAAGGGTACTACGGGCTTATAATCATCATATTCGTGTTGCGCGGGAAGTTTCCGAGTGTGCAACATCGCTACAAAGCCTTATAGAACGAAAACAAAATTTAACCGATTTTGTCAACCTAAGGGTACTACGGGCTTATAATCATCATATTCGTGTTGCGCTGCAAGTGTCTGATTGTGCAACATCGCTACAAAGCCTTATTGAACGAAAAAATTATGTAACCAATTTTCTCAACCTAAGGGTACTACGGGCTTATAATCATAATATTCGTGTTGCGCGGGAAATTTCCGATTGCGAGCCATCGCTACAAAGCCTTATTGGACGAAAAAAAATTTCGACCGATTTTGTCAATCTAAGGGTACTACGGGCTTATAATCATCATATTCGTGTTGCGCTGCAAGTGTTCGATTGTGCAACATCGCTACAAAGCCTTATTGAACGAAAAAAAAATGTAACCAACTTTCTCAACCTAAGGGTACTACGGGCTTATAATCATCATATTCGTGTTGCGCTGCAAGTGGCCGATTGTGCAAAATCGGTACAAAGCGTTATTGTACGAAAACAAAATTTAATCTATTTTCTCAACCTAAGGGTACTACGGGCTTATCATCATCATAGTCGTGTTGCGCTGCAAGTGTCCGATTGTGCAACATCGCTACGAAGCGTTATTGAACGAAACCAAAATGTAACCAATTTTCTCAACCTAAGGGTACTACGGGCTTATGATCATCATATTCGTGTTGCGTTGCAAGTGTCCGATTGCGAGACATCGCTACAAAGCCTTATTGGACGAAAAAAAAATTCGACCGATTTTGTCAACCTAACGGTACTACGGGCTTATAATCATCATATTCGTGTTGCGCGGGAAGTGTCCGATTGTGCAACATCGCTACAAAGCCTTATTGAACGAACAAAAATTTAACCGATTTTGTCAACCTAAGGGTACTACGGGCTTATAGTCATCATATTCGTGTTGCGCTGCAAGTGTCCGATTTTGCAACATCAGTACAAAGCGTTATTGAACGAAACAAAAATGTAACCAATTTTCTCATCCTAAGGGTACTACGGGCTTATGATCATCATATTCGTGTTGCGCGGGAAATTTCCGATTGCGAGCCATCGCTACAAAGCCTTATTGGACAAAAAAAAATTTCGACCGATTTTGTCAACCTAAGGGTACTACGGGCTTATAATCACCATATTCGTGTTGCGCTGCAAGTGTCCGATTGCGAGACATCGCTACAAAGCCTTATTGGACGAAAAAAAATTTCGACCGATTTTGTCAACCTAACGGTACTACGGGCTTATAATCATCATATTCGTGTTGCGCTGCAAGTGTTCGATTGTGCAACATCGCTACAAAGCCTTATTGAACGAAAAAAAAATGTAACCAATTTTCTCAACCTAAGGGTAGTACGGGCTTATAATCATCATATTCGTGTTGCGCTGCAAGTGTCCGATTGCGCAAAATCGGTACATAGCGTTATTGAACGAAAACAAAATTGAACCTATTTTCTCAACCTAAGGGTACTACGGGCTTATAATCATCATATTCGTGTTGCGCTGCAAGTGTCTGATTGTGCAACATCGCTACAAAGCCTTATTGAACGAAAAAATTATGTAACCAATTTTCTCAACCTAAGGGTACTACGGGCTTATAATCATAATATTCGTGTTGCGCGGGAAATTTCCGATTGCGAGCCATCGCTACAAAGCCTTATTGGACGAACAAAAATTTCGACCGATTTTGTCAATCTAAGGGTACTACGGGCTTATAATCATCATATTCGTGTTGCGCTGCAAGTGTTCGATTGTGCAACATCGCTACAAAGCCTTATTGAACAAAAAAAAAATGTAACCAACTTTCTCAACCTAAGGGTACTACGGGCTTATGATCATCATATTCGTGTTGCGCGGGAAATTTCCGATTGCGAGCCATCGCTACAAAGCCTTATTGGACAAAACAAAATTTCGACCGATTTTGTCAACCTAAGGGCACTACGGGCTTATAATCATCATATTCGTGTTGCGTTGCAAGTGTCCGATTGCGAGACATCGCTACAAAGCCTTATTGGACGAAAAAAAAATTCGACCGATTTTGTCAACCTAACGGTACTACGGGCTTATAATCATCATATTCGTGTTGCGCGGGAAGTGTCCGATTGTGCAACATCGCTACAAAGCCTTATTGAACGAAAAAAAAATTTAAACAATTTTCTCAACCTAAGGGTACGACGGGCTTATAATCATCATATTCGTGTTGTGCGGGAAGTTTCCTATTGTGCAACATCGCTACAAAGCCATATAGATCGAAACAAAAATTTAACCGATTTTGTCAACCTAAGGGTACTACGGGCTTATAATCATCATATTCGTGTTGCGCTGCAAGTGTCTGATTGTGCAACATCGCTACAAAGCCTTATGGAACGAACAAAAAATGTAACCAATTTTCTCAACCTAAGGGTACTACGGGCTTATAGTCATCATATTCGTGTTGCGCTGCAAGTGTCCGATTTTGCAACATCAGTACAAAGCGTTATTGAACGAAACAAAAATGTAACCAATTTTCTCAACCTAAGGGTACTACGGGCTTATGATCATCATATTCGTGCTGCGCGGGAAATTTCCGATTGCGAGCCATCGCTACAAAGCCTTATTGGACAAAAAAAAATTTCGACCCATTTTGTCAACCTAAGGGTACTACGGGCTTATAATCACCATATTCGTGTTGCGCTGCAAGTGTCCGATTGCGAGACATCGCTACAAAGCCTTATTGGACGAAAAAAAATTTCGACCGATTTTGTCAACCTAACGGTACTACGGGCTTATAATCATCATATTCGTGTTGCGCTGCAAGTGTCCGATTGCACAACATCGCTGCAATGCCTTATTGAACGAAAAAAAAATTTAACCAATTTTCTCAACCTAAGGGTGCTACGGGCTTATAATCATTATATTCGTGTTGCGCGGGAAGTTTCCGAGTGTGCAACATCGCTACAAAGCCGTATAGAACGAAAACAAAATTTAACCGATTTTGTCAACCTAAGGGTACTACGGGCTTATAATCATAATATTCGTGTTGCGCGGGAAATTTCCGATTGCGAGCCATCGCTACAAAGCCTTATTGGACGAACAAAAATTTCGACCGATTTTGTCAATCTAAGGGTACTACGGGCTTATAATCATCATATTCGTGTTGCGCTGCAAGTGTCTGATTGTGCAACATCGCTACAAAGCCTTATTGAACGAAAAAAATATGTAACCAATTTTCTCAACCTAAGGGTACTACGGGCTTATAATCATAATATTCGTGTTGCGCGGGAAATTTCCGATTGCGAGCCATCGCTACAAAGCCTTATTGGACGAACAAAAATTTCGACCGATTTCGTCAATCTAAGGGTACTACGGGCTTATAATCATCATATTCGTGTTGCGCTGCAAGTGGCCGATTGTGCAACATCGCTACGAAGTATTATTGAACGAAACAAAAATGTAACCAATTTTCTCAACCTAAGGGTACTACGGGCTTATAATCATCATATTCGTGTTGCGCTGCAAGTGTCCGATTGCGAGACATCGCTACAAAGCCTTATTGGACGAAAAAAAATTTCGACCGATTTTGTCAACCTAACGGTACTACGGGCTTGTAATTATCATATTCGTGTTGCGCTGCAAGTGTCCGATTGTGCAACATCGCTACGAAGCGTTATTGAACGAAACAAAAATGTAACCAATTTTCTCAACCTAAGGGTACTACGGGCTTATGATCATCATATTCGTGTTGCGCGGGAAATTTCCGATTGTGCAACATCGCTACAAAGCCTTATAGAACGAAAAAAAAATTTAAACAATTTTCTCAACCTAAGGGTACTACGGGCTTATAATCATCATATTCGTGTTGCGCGGGAAGTTTCCGATTGTCCAACATCGCTACAAAGCCTTATAGAACGAAAACAAAATTTAACCGATTTTGTCAACCTAAGGGCTTATAATCATCATATTCGTGTTGCGCTGCAAGTGTCCGATTGTGCAACATCGCTACAAAGCCTTATTGAACGAAAACAAAATTTAAACAATTTTCTCAACCTAAGGGTACTACGGGCTTATAATCATCATATTCGTGTTGTGCGGGAAGTTTCCGATTGTGCAACATCGGTATAAAGCGTTATAGGACGAAAACAAAATTCAGACCGATTTTCTCAACCTAAGGGTACTACGGGCTTATAATTATCATACTCCGTCGCGCTGCAAGTGTCCGATTGTGCAACATCGCTACAAAGCGTTATTGAACGAAACAAAAATGTAACCAATTTTCTCAACCTAAGGGTACTACGGGCTTATGATCATCATATTCGTGTTGCGCGGGAAATTTCCGATTGCGAGCCATCGCTACAAAGCCTTATTGGACGAACAAAAATTTCGACCGATTTTGTCAATCTAAGGGTACTACGGGCTTATAATCATCATATTCGTGTTGCGCTGCAAGTGTTCGATTGTGCAACATCGCTACAAAGCCTTATTGAACGAAAAAAAAATGTAACCAATTTTCTCAACCTAAGGGTACTACGGGCTTATAATCATCATATTCGTGTTGCGCTGCAAGTGGCCGATTGTGCAAAATCGGTACAAAGCGTTATTGAACGAAAAAAAAATTTAACCTATTTTCTCAACCTAAGGGTACTACGGGCTTATCATCATCATAGTCGTGTTGCGCTGCAAGTGTCCGATTGTGCAACATCGCTACGAAGTATTATTGAACGAAAAAAATATGTAACCAATTTTCTCAACCTAAGGGTACTACGGGCTTATAATCATAATATTCGTGTTGCGCGGGAAATTTGCGATTGTGCAACATCGCTACAAAGCCTTATTGAACGAAAACAAAATTTAACCAATTTTCTCAACCTAAGGGTACTACGGGCTTATAATCATCATATTCGTGTTGCGCTGCAAGTGTTCGATTGTGCAACATCGCTACAAAGCCTTATTGAACGAAAACAAAATGTAACCAATTTTCTCAACCTAAGGGTAGTACGGGCTTATAATCATCATATTCGAGTTGCGCTGCAAGTGTCCGATTGTGCAAAATCGGTACATAGCGTTATTGAACGAAAACAAAATTTAACCTATTTTCTCAACCTAAGGGTACTACGGGCTTATAATCATCATATTCGTGTTGCGCGGGAAGTTTCCGAGTGTGCAACATCGCTACAAAGCCTTATAGAACGAAAACAAAATTTAACCGATTTTGTCAACCTAAGGGTACTACGGGCTTATAATCATCATATTCGTGTTGCGCGGGAAGTTTCCGATTGTGCAACATCGCTACAAAGCCTTATAGAACGAAAAAAAAATTTAACCGATTTTGTCAACCTAAGGGTACTACGGGCTTATAATCATCATATTCGTGTTGCGCGGGAAGTTTCCGATTGTCCAACATCGCTACAAAGCCTTATAGAACGAAAACAAAATTTAACCGATTTTGTCAACCTAAGGGCTTATAATCATCATATTCGTGTTGCGCTGCAAGTGTCCGATTGTGCAACATCGCTACAAAGCCTTATTGAACGAAAAAAAAATTTAAACAATTTTCTCAACCTAAGGGTACTACGGGCTTATAATCATCATATTCGTGTTGTGCGGGAAGTTTCCGATTGTGCAACATCGGTATAAAGCGTTATAGGACGAAAACAAAATTCAGACCGATTTTCTCAACCTAAGGGTACTACGGGCTTATAATCATCATACTCGTGTCGCGCTGCAAGTGTCCGATTGTGCAACATCGCTACAAAGCGTTATTGAACGAAACAAAAATGTAACCAATTTTCTCAACCTAAGGGTACTACGGGCTTATGATCATCATATTCGTGTTGCGCGGGAAGTTTCCGAGTGTGCAACATCGCTACAAAGCCTTATAGAACGAAAAAAAAATTTAACCGATTTTGTCAACCTAAGGGTACTACGGGCTTATAATCATATTATTCGTGTTGCGCGGGAAATTTCCGATTGCGAGCCATCGCTACAAAGCCTTATTGGACGAAACAAAATTTCGACCGATTTTGTCAATCTAAGGGTACTACGGGCTTATAATCGTCATATTCGTGTTGCGCTGCAAGTGTCCGATTGCACAACATCGCTACAAAGCCTTATTGAACGAAAACAAAATTTAAACAATTTTCTCAACCTAAGGGTACTACGGGCTTATAATCATCATATTCGTGTTGCGCGGGAAATTTACGATTGTGCAACATCGCTACAAAGCCTTATTGAACGAAAACAAAATTTAACCAATTTTCTCAACCTAAGGGTACTACGGGCTTATAATCATCATATTCGTGTTGCGCTGCAAGTGTTCGATTGTGCAACATCGCTACAAAGCCTTATTGAACGAAAACAAAATGTAACCAATTTTCTCAACCTAAGGGTAGTACGGGCTTATAATCATCATATTCGTGTTGCGCTGCAAGTGTCCGATTGTGCAAAATCGGTACATAGCGTTATTGAACGAAAACAAAATTTAACCTATTTTCTCAACCTAAGGGTACTACGGGCTTATAATCATCATATTCGTGTTGCGCGGGAAGTTTCCGAGTGTGCAACATCGCTACAAAGCCTTATAGAACGAAAACAAAATTTAACCGATTTTGTCAACCTAAGGGTACTACGGGCTTATAATCATCATATTCGTGTTGCGCGGGAAGTTTCCGATTGTCCAACATCGCTACAAAGCCTTATAGAACGAAAACAAAATTTAACCGATTTTGTCAACCTAAGGGCTTATAATCATCATATTCGTGTTGCGCTGCAAGTGTCCGATTGTGCAACATCGCTACAAAGCCTTATTGAACGAAAAAAAAATTTAAACAATTTTCTCAACCTAAGGGTACTACGGGCTTATAATCATCATATTCGTGTTGTGCGGGAAGTTTCCGATTGTGCAACATCGGTATAAAGCGTTATAGGACGAAAACAAAATTCAGACCGATTTTCTCAACCTAAGGGTACTACGGGCTTATAATCATCATACTCGTGTCGCGCTGCAAGTGTCCGATTGTGCAACATCGCTACAAAGCGTTATTGAACGAAACAAAAATGTAACCAATTTTCTCAACCTAAGGGTACTACGGGCTTATGATCATCATATTCGTGTTGCGCGGGAAGTTTCCGAGTGTGCAACATCGCTACAAAGCCTTATAGAACGAAAAAAAAATTTAACCGATTTTGTCAACCTAAGGGTACTACGGGCTTATAATCATCATATTCGTGTTGCGCTGCAAGTGTCTGATTGTGCAACATCGCTACAAAGCCTTATGGAACGAACAAAAAATGTAACCAATTTTCTCAACCTAAGGGTACGACGGGCTTATAATCATAATATTCGTGTTGCGCGGGAAATTTCCGATTGCGAGCCATCGCTACAAAGCCTTATTGGACGAAAAAAAATTTCGACCGATTTTGTCAATCTAAGGGTACTACGGGCTTATAATCGTCATATTCGTGTTGCGCTGCAAGTGTCCGATTGCACAACATCGCTGCAAAGCCTTATTGAACGAAAACAAAATTTAACCAATTTTATCAACCTAAGGGTAGTACGGGCTTATAATCACCATATTCGTGTTGCGCTGCAAGTGTCCGATTGCGAGACATCGCTACAAAGCCTTATTGGACGAAAAAAAATTTCGACCGATTTTGTCAACCTAACGGTACTACGGGCTTATAATCATCATATTCGTGTTGCGCTGCAAGTGTCCGATTGCGCAAAATCGGTACATAGCGTTATTGAACGAAAACAAAATTGAACCTATTTTCTCAACCTAAGGGTACTACGGGCTTATAATCATCATATTCGTGTTGCGCGGGAAGTTTCCGAGTGTGCAACATCGCTACAAAGCCTTATAGAACGAAAACAAAATTTAACCGATTTTGTCAACCTAAGGGTACTACGGGCTTATAATCATCATATTCGTGTTGCGCGGGAAGTTTCCGATTGTCCAACATCGCTACAAAGCCTTATAGAACGAAAACAAAATTTAACCGATTTTGTCAACCTAAGGGCTTATAATCATCATATTCGTGTTGCGCTGCAAGTGTCCGATTGTGCAACATCGCTACAAAGCCTTATTGAACGAAAAAAAAATTTAAACAATTTTCTCAACCTAAGGGTACTACGGGCTTATAATCATCATATTCGTGTTGTGCGGGAAGTTTCCGATTGTGCAACATCGGTATAAAGCGTTATAGGACGAAAACAAAATTCAGACCGATTTTGTCAACCTAAGGGTACTACGGGCTTATAATCATCATATTCGTGTTGCGCTGCAAGTGTCTGATTGTGCAACATCGCTACAAAGCCTTATGGAACGAACAAAAAATGTAACCAATTTTCTCAACCTAAGGGTACGACGGGCTTATAATCATAATATTCGTGTTGCGCGGGAAATTTCCGATTGCGAGCCATCGCTACAAAGCCTTATTGGACGAAAAAAAATTTCGACCGATTTTGTCAATCTAAGGGTACTACGGGCTTATAATCGTCATATTCGTGTTGCGCTGCAAGTGTCCGATTGCACAACATCGCTGCAAAGCCTTATTGAACGAAAACAAAATTTAACCAATTTTATCAACCTAAGGGTAGTACGGGCTTATAATCACCATATTCGTGTTGCGCTGCAAGTGTCCGATTGCGAGACATCGCTACAAAGCCTTATTGGACGAAAAAAAATTTCGACCGATTTTGTCAACCTAACGGTACTACGGGCTTATAATCATCATATTCGTGTTGCGCTGCAAGTGTTCGATTGTGCAACATCGCTACAAAGCCTTATTGAACGAAAAAAAAATGTAACCAATTTTCTCAACCTAAGGGTAGTACGGGCTTATAATCATCATATTCGTGTTGCGCTGCAAGTGTCCGATTGCGCAAAATCGGTACATAGCGTTATTGAACGAAAACAAAATTGAACCTATTTTCTCAACCTAAGGGTACTACGGGCTTATAATCATCATATTCGTGTTGCCCGGGAAGTTTCCGAGTGTGCAACATCGCTACAAAGCCTTATAGAACGAAAACAAAATTTAACCGATTTTGTCAACCTAAGGGTACGACGGGCTTATAATCATAATATTCGTGTTGCGCGGGAAATTTCCGATTGCGAGCCATCGCTACAAAGCCTTATTGGACGAAAAAAAATTTCGACCGATTTTGTCAATCTAAGGGTACTACGGGCTTATAATCGTCATATTCGTGTTGCGCTGCAAGTGTCCGATTGCACAACATCGCTGCAAAGCCTTATTGAACGAAAACAAAATTTAACCAATTTTATCAACCTAAGGGTAGTACGGGCTTATAATCACCATATTCGTGTTGCGCTGCAAGTGTCCGATTGCGAGACATCGCTACAAAGCCTTATTGGACGAAAAAAAATTTCGACCGATTTTGTCAACCTAACGGTACTACGGGCTTATAATCATCATATTCGTGTTGCGCTGCAAGTGTCCGATTGCACAACATCGCTGCAATGCCTTATTGAACGAAAAAAAAATTTAACCAATTTTCTCAACCTAAGGGTGCTACGGGCTTATAATCATTATATTCGTGTTGCGCGGGAAGTTTCCGAGTGTGCAACATCGCTACAAAGCCTTATAGAACGAAAACAAAATTTAACCGATTTTGTCAACCTAAGGGTACTACGGGCTTATAATCATAATATTCGTGTTGCGCGGGAAATTTCCGATTGCGAGCCATCGCTACAAAGCCTTATTGGACGAACAAAAATTTCGACCGATTTTGTCAATCTAAGGGTACTACGGGCTTATAATCATCATATTCGTGTTGCGCTGCAAGTGTCTGATTGTGCAACATCGCTACAAAGCCTTATTGAACGAAAAAAATATGTAACCAATTTTCTCAACCTAAGGGTACTACGGGCTTATAATCATAATATTCGTGTTGCGCGGGAAATTTCCGATTGCGAGCCATCGCTACAAAGCCTTATTGGACGAACAAAAATTTCGACCGATTTCGTCAATCTAAGGGTACTACGGGCTTATAATCATCATATTCGTGTTGCGCGGGAAGTGTCCGATTGTGCAACATCGCTACAAAGCCTTATTGAACGAAAAAAAAATTTAAACAATTTTCTCAACCTAAGGGTACTACGGGCTTATAATCATCATATTCGTGTTGTGCGGGAAGTTTCCGATTGTGCAACATCGGTATAAAGCGTTATAGGACGAAAACAAAATTCAGACCGATTTTCTCAACCTAAGGGTACTACGGGCTTATAATCATCATACTCGTGTCGCGCTGCAAGTGTCCGATTGTGCAACATCGCTACAAAGCGTTATTGAACGAAACAAAAATGTAACCAATTTTCTCAACCTAAGGGTACTACGGGCTTATGATCATCATATTCGTGTTGCGCGGGAAGTTTCCGAGTGTGCAACATCGCTACAAAGCCTTATAGAACGAAAAAAAAATTTAACCGATTTTGTCAACCTAAGGGTACTACGGGCTTATAATCATCATATTCGTGTTGCGCTGCAAGTGTCTGATTGTGCAACATCGCTACAAAGCCTTATGGAACGAACAAAAAATGTAACCAATTTTCTCAACCTAAGGGTACGACGGGCTTATAATCATAATATTCGTGTTGCGCGGGAAATTTCCGATTGCGAGCCATCGCTACAAAGCCTTATTGGACGAAAAAAAATTTCGACCGATTTTGTCAATCTAAGGGTACTACGGGCTTATAATCGTCATATTCGTGTTGCGCTGCAAGTGTCCGATTGCACAACATCGCTGCAAAGCCTTATTGAACGAAAACAAAATTTAACCAATTTTATCAACCTAAGGGTAGTACGGGCTTATAATCACCATATTCGTGTTGCGCTGCAAGTGTCCGATTGCGAGACATCGCTACAAAGCCTTATTGGACGAAAAAAAATTTCGACCGATTTTGTCAACCTAACGGTACTACGGGCTTATAATCATCATATTCGTGTTGCGCTGCAAGTGTTCGATTGTGCAACATCGCTACAAAGCCTTATTGAACGAAAAAAAAATGTAACCAATTTTCTCAACCTAAGGGTAGTACGGGCTTATAATCATCATATTCGTGTTGCGCTGCAAGTGTCCGATTGCGCAAAATCGGTACATAGCGTTATTGAACGAAAACAAAATTGAACCTATTTTCTCAACCTAAGGGTACTACGGGCTTATAATCATCATATTCGTGTTGCGCGGGAAGTTTCCGAGTGTGCAACATCGCTACAAAGCCTTATAGAACGAAAACAAAATTTAACCGATTTTGTCAACCTAAGGGTACTACGGGCTTATAATCATCATATTCGTGTTGCGCGGGAAGTTTCCGATTGTCCAACATCGCTACAAAGCCTTATAGAACGAAAACAAAATTTAACCGATTTTGTCAACCTAAGGGCTTATAATCATCATATTCGTGTTGCGCTGCAAGTGTCCGATTGTGCAACATCGCTACAAAGCCTTATTGAACGAAAAAAAAATTTAAACAATTTTCTCAACCTAAGGGTACTACGGGCTTATAATCATCATATTCGTGTTGTGCGGGAAGTTTCCGATTGTGCAACATCGGTATAAAGCGTTATAGGACGAAAACAAAATTCAGACCGATTTTCTCAACCTAAGGGTACTACGGGCTTATAATCATCATACTCGTGTCGCGCTGCAAGTGTCCGATTGTGCAACATCGCTACAAAGCGTTATTGAACGAAACAAAAATGTAACCAATTTTCTCAACCTAAGGGTACTACGGGCTTATGATCATCATATTCGTGTTGCGCGGGAAGTTTCCGAGTGTGCAACATCGCTACAAAGCCTTATAGAACGAAAAAAAAATTTAACCGATTTTGTCAACCTAAGGGTACTACGGGCTTATAATCATCATATTCGTGTTGCGCTGCAAGTGTCTGATTGTGCAACATCGCTACAAAGCCTTATGGAACGAACAAAAAATGTAACCAATTTTCTCAACCTAAGGGTACGACGGGCTTATAATCATAATATTCGTGTTGCGCGGGAAATTTCCGATTGCGAGCCATCGCTACAAAGCCTTATTGGACGAAAAAAAATTTCGACCGATTTTGTCAATCTAAGGGTACTACGGGCTTATAATCGTCATATTCGTGTTGCGCTGCAAGTGTCCGATTGCACAACATCGCTGCAAAGCCTTATTGAACGAAAACAAAATTTAACCAATTTTATCAACCTAAGGGTAGTACGGGCTTATAATCACCATATTCGTGTTGCGCTGCAAGTGTCCGATTGCGAGACATCGCTACAAAGCCTTATTGGACGAAAAAAAATTTCGACCGATTTTGTCAACCTAACGGTACTACGGGCTTATAATTATCATACTCCGTCGCGCTGCAAGTGTCCGATTGTGCAACATCGCTACAAAGCGTTATTGAACGAAACAAAAATGTAACCAATTTTCTCAACCTAAGGGTACTACGGGCTTATGATCATCATATTCGTGTTGCGCGGGAAATTTCCGATTGCGAGCCATCGCTACAAAGCCTTATTGGACGAACAAAAATTTCGACCGATTTTGTCAATCTAAGGGTACTACGGGCTTATAATCATCATATTCGTGTTGCGCTGCAAGTGTTCGATTGTGCAACATCGCTACAAAGCCTTATTGAACGAAAAAAAAATGTAACCAATTTTCTCAACCTAAGGGTACTACGGGCTTATAATCATCATATTCGTGTTGCGCTGCAAGTGGCCGATTGTGCAAAATCGGTACAAAGCGTTATTGAACGAAAAAAAAATTTAACCTATTTTCTCAACCTAAGGGTACTACGGGCTTATCATCATCATAGTCGTGTTGCGCTGCAAGTGTCCGATTGTGCAACATCGCTACGAAGTATTATTGAACGAAAAAAATATGTAACCAATTTTCTCAACCTAAGGGTACTACGGGCTTATAATCATAATATTCGTGTTGCGCGGGAAATTTGCGATTGTGCAACATCGCTACAAAGCCTTATTGAACGAAAACAAAATTTAACCAATTTTCTCAACCTAAGGGTACTACGGGCTTATAATCATCATATTCGTGTTGCGCTGCAAGTGTTCGATTGTGCAACATCGCTACAAAGCCTTATTGAACGAAAACAAAATGTAACCAATTTTCTCAACCTAAGGGTAGTACGGGCTTATAATCATCATATTCGAGTTGCGCTGCAAGTGTCCGATTGTGCAAAATCGGTACATAGCGTTATTGAACGAAAACAAAATTTAACCTATTTTCTCAACCTAAGGGTACTACGGGCTTATAATCATCATATTCGTGTTGCGCGGGAAGTTTCCGAGTGTGCAACATCGCTACAAAGCCTTATAGAACGAAAACAAAATTTAACCGATTTTGTCAACCTAAGGGTACTACGGGCTTATAATCATCATATTCGTGTTGCGCGGGAAGTTTCCGATTGTGCAACATCGCTACAAAGCCTTATAGAACGAAAAAAAAATTTAACCGATTTTGTCAACCTAAGGGTACTACGGGCTTATAATCATCATATTCGTGTTGCGCGGGAAGTTTCCGATTGTCCAACATCGCTACAAAGCCTTATAGAACGAAAACAAAATTTAACCGATTTTGTCAACCTAAGGGCTTATAATCATCATATTCGTGTTGCGCTGCAAGTGTCCGATTGTGCAACATCGCTACAAAGCCTTATTGAACGAAAAAAAAATTTAAACAATTTTCTCAACCTAAGGGTACTACGGGCTTATAATCATCATATTCGTGTTGTGCGGGAAGTTTCCGATTGTGCAACATCGGTATAAAGCGTTATAGGACGAAAACAAAATTCAGACCGATTTTCTCAACCTAAGGGTACTACGGGCTTATAATCATCATACTCGTGTCGCGCTGCAAGTGTCCGATTGTGCAACATCGCTACAAAGCGTTATTGAACGAAACAAAAATGTAACCAATTTTCTCAACCTAAGGGTACTACGGGCTTATGATCATCATATTCGTGTTGCGCGGGAAGTTTCCGAGTGTGCAACATCGCTACAAAGCCTTATAGAACGAAAAAAAAATTTAACCGATTTTGTCAACCTAAGGGTACTACGGGCTTATAATCATAATATTCGTGTTGCGCGGGAAATTTCCGATTGCGAGCCATCGCTACAAAGCCTTATTGGACGAAAAAAAATTTCGACCGATTTTGTCAATCTAAGGGTACTACGGGCTTATAATCGTCATATTCGTGTTGCGCTGCAAGTGTCCGATTGCACAACATCGCTGCAAAGCCTTATTGAACGAAAACAAAATTTAACCAATTTTATCAACCTAAGGGTAGTACGGGCTTATAATCATCATGTTCGTGTTGCGCGGGAAGTTTCCGATTGTGCAACATCGCTACAAAGCCTTATAGAACGAAAAAAAATTTCGACCGATTTTGTCAATCTAAGGGTACTACGGGCTTATAATCGTCATATTCGTGTTGCCCTGCAAGTGTCCGATTGCACAACATCGCTGCAAAGCCTTATTGAACGAAAAAAAAATTTAACCAATTTTATCAACCTAAGGCTAGTACGGGCTTATAATCATCATATTCGTGTTGCGCGGGAAGTTTCCGATTGTGCAACATCGCTACAAAGCCTTATAGAACGAAAACAAAATTTAAACAATTTTCTCAACCTAAGGGTACTACGGGCTTATAATCATCATATTCGTGTTGCGCGGGAAGTTTCCGATTGTCCAACATCGCTACAAAGCCTTATAGAACGAAAACAAAATTTAACCGATTTTGTCAACCTAAGGGCTTATAATCATCATATTCGTGTTGCGCTGCAAGTGTCCGATTGTGCAACATCGCTACAAAGCCTTATTGAACGAAAAAAAAATTTAAACAATTTTCTCAACCTAAGGGTACTACGGGCTTATAATCATCATATTCGTGTTGTGCGGGAAGTTTCCGATTGTGCAACATCGGTATAAAGCGTTATAGGACGAAAACAAAATTCAGACCGATTTTCTCAACCTAAGGGCTTATAATCATCATATTCGTGTTGCGCTGCAAGTGTCCGATTGTGCAACATCGCTACAAAGCCTTATTGAACGAAAAAAAAATTTAAACAATTTTCTCAACCTAAGGGTACTACGGGCTTATAATCATCATATTCGTGTTGCGCGGGAAATTTGCGATTGTGCAACATCGCTACAAAGCCTTATTGAACGAAAACAAAATTTAACCAATTTTCTCAACCTAAGGGTACTACGGGCTTATAATCATCATATTCGTGTTGCGCTGCAAGTGTTCGATTGTGCAACATCGCTACAAAGCCTTATTGAACGAAAACAAAATGTAACCAATTTTCTCAACCTAAGGGTAGTACGGGCTTATAATCATCATATTCGTGTTGCGCTGCAAGTGTCCGATTGTGCAAAATCGGTACATAGCGTTATTGAACGAAAACAAAATTTAACCTATTTTCTCAACCTAAGGGTACTACGGGCTTATAATCATCATATTCGTGTTGCGCGGGAAGTTTCCGAGTGTGCAACATCGCTACAAAGCCTTATAGAACGAAAACAAAATTTAACCGATTTTGTCAACCTAAGGGTACTACGGGCTTATAATCATCATATTCGTGTTGCGCGGGAAGTTTCCGATTGTCCAACATCGCTACAAAGCCTTATAGAACGAAAACAAAATTTAACCGATTTTGTCAACCTAAGGGCTTATAATCATCATATTCGTGTTGCGCTGCAAGTGTCCGATTGTGCAACATCGCTACAAAGCCTTATTGAACGAAAAAAAAATTTAAACAATTTTCTCAACCTAAGGGTACTACGGGCTTATAATCATCATATTCGTGTTGTGCGGGAAGTTTCCGATTGTGCAACATCGGTATAAAGCGTTATAGGACGAAAACAAAATTCAGACCGATTTTCTCAACCTAAGGGTACTACGGGCTTATAATCATCATACTCGTGTCGCGCTGCAAGTGTCCGATTGTGCAACATCGCTACAAAGCGTTATTGAACGAAACAAAAATGTAACCAATTTTCTCAACCTAAGGGTACTACGGGCTTATGATCATCATATTCGTGTTGCGCGGGAAGTTTCCGAGTGTGCAACATCGCTACAAAGCCTTATAGAACGAAAAAAAAATTTAACCGATTTTGTCAACCTAAGGGTACTACGGGCTTATAATCATCATATTCGTGTTGCGCTGCAAGTGTCTGATTGTGCAACATCGCTACAAAGCCTTATGGAACGAACAAAAAATGTAACCAATTTTCTCAACCTAAGGGTACGACGGGCTTATAATCATAATATTCGTGTTGCGCGGGAAATTTCCGATTGCGAGCCATCGCTACAAAGCCTTATTGGACGAAAAAAAATTTCGACCGATTTTGTCAATCTAAGGGTACTACGGGCTTATAATCGTCATATTCGTGTTGCGCTGCAAGTGTCCGATTGCACAACATCGCTGCAAAGCCTTATTGAACGAAAACAAAATTTAACCAATTTTATCAACCTAAGGGTAGTACGGGCTTATAATCACCATATTCGTGTTGCGCTGCAAGTGTCCGATTGCGAGACATCGCTACAAAGCCTTATTGGACGAAAAAAAATTTCGACCGATTTTGTCAACCTAACGGTACTACGGGCTTATAATCATCATATTCGTGTTGCGCTGCAAGTGTTCGATTGTGCAACATCGCTACAAAGCCTTATTGAACGAAAAAAAAATGTAACCAATTTTCTCAACCTAAGGGTAGTACGGGCTTATAATCATCATATTCGTGTTGCGCTGCAAGTGTCCGATTGCGCAAAATCGGTACATAGCGTTATTGAACGAAAACAAAATTGAACCTATTTTCTCAACCTAAGGGTACTACGGGCTTATAATCATCATATTCGTGTTGCGCGGGAAGTTTCCGAGTGTGCAACATCGCTACAAAGCCTTATAGAACGAAAACAAAATTTAACCGATTTTGTCAACCTAAGGGTACTACGGGCTTATAATCATCATATTCGTGTTGCGCGGGAAGTTTCCGATTGTCCAACATCGCTACAAAGCCTTATAGAACGAAAACAAAATTTAACCGATTTTGTCAACCTAAGGGCTTATAATCATCATATTCGTGTTGCGCTGCAAGTGTCCGATTGTGCAACATCGCTACAAAGCCTTATTGAACGAAAAAAAAATTTAAACAATTTTCTCAACCTAAGGGTACTACGGGCTTATAATCATCATATTCGTGTTGTGCGGGAAGTTTCCGATTGTGCAACATCGGTATAAAGCGTTATAGGACGAAAACAAAATTCAGACCGATTTTCTCAACCTAAGGGTACTACGGGCTTATAATCATCATACTCGTGTCGCGCTGCAAGTGTCCGATTGTGCAATATCGCTACAAAGCGTTATTGAACGAAACAAAAATGTAACCAATTTTCTCAACCTAAGGGTACTACGGGCTTATGATCATCATATTCGTGTTGCGCGGGAAGTTTCCGAGTGTGCAACATCGCTACAAAGCCTTATAGAACGAAAACAAAATTTAACCGATTTTGTCAACCTAAGGGTACTACGGGCTTATAATCATCATATTCGTGTTGCGCGGGAAGTTTCCGATTGTCCAACATCGCTACAAAGCCTTATAGAACGAAAACAAAATTTAACCGATTTTGTCAACCTAAGGGCTTATAATCATCATATTCGTGTTGCGCTGCAAGTGTCCGATTGTGCAACATCGCTACAAAGCCTTATTGAACGAAAAAAAAATTTAAACAATTTTCTCAACCTAAGGGTACTACGGGCTTATAATCATCATATTCGTGTTGTGCGGGAAGTTTCCGATTGTGCAACATCGGTATAAAGCGTTATAGGACGAAAACAAAATTCAGACCGATTTTCTCAACCTAAGGGTACTACGGGCTTATAATCATCATACTCGTGTCGCGCTGCAAGTGTCCGATTGTGCAACATCGCTACAAAGCGTTATTGAACGAAACAAAAATGTAACCAATTTTCTCAACCTAAGGGTACTACGGGCTTATGATCATCATATTCGTGTTGCGCGGGAAGTTTCCGAGTGTGCAACATCGCTACAAAGCCTTATAGAACGAAAAAAAAATTTAACCGATTTTGTCAACCTAAGGGTACTACGGGCTTATAATCATCATATTCGTGTTGCGCTGCAAGTGTCTGATTGTGCAACATCGCTACAAAGCCTTATGGAACGAACAAAAAATGTAACCAATTTTCTCAACCTAAGGGTACGACGGGCTTATAATCATAATATTCGTGTTGCGCGGGAAATTTCCGATTGCGAGCCATCGCTACAAAGCCTTATTGGACGAAAAAAAATTTCGACCGATTTTGTCAATCTAAGGGTACTACGGGCTTATAATCGTCATATTCGTGTTGCGCTGCAAGTGTCCGATTGCACAACATCGCTGCAAAGCCTTATTGAACGAAAACAAAATTTAACCAATTTTATCAACCTAAGGGTAGTACGGGCTTATAATCACCATATTCGTGTTGCGCTGCAAGTGTCCGATTGCGAGACATCGCTACAAAGCCTTATTGGACGAAAAAAAATTTCGACCGATTTTGTCAACCTAACGGTACTACGGGCTTATAATCATCATATTCGTGTTGCGCTGCAAGTGTTCGATTGTGCAACATCGCTACAAAGCCTTATTGAACGAAAAAAAAATGTAACCAATTTTCTCAACCTAAGGGTAGTACGGGCTTATAATCATCATATTCGTGTTGCGCTGCAAGTGTCCGATTGCGCAAAATCGGTACATAGCGTTATTGAACGAAAACAAAATTGAACCTATTTTCTCAACCTAAGGGTACTACGGGCTTATAATCATCATATTCGTGTTGCGCGGGAAGTTTCCGAGTGTGCAACATCGCTACAAAGCCTTATAGAACGAAAACAAAATTTAACCGATTTTGTCAACCTAAGGGTACTACGGGCTTATAATCATCATATTCGTGTTGCGCGGGAAGTTTCCGATTGTCCAACATCGCTACAAAGCCTTATAGAACGAAAACAAAATTTAACCGATTTTGTCAACCTAAGGGCTTATAATCATCATATTCGTGTTGCGCTGCAAGTGTCCGATTGTGCAACATCGCTACAAAGCCTTATTGAACGAAAAAAAAATTTAAACAATTTTCTCAACCTAAGGGTACTACGGGCTTATAATCATCATATTCGTGTTGTGCGGGAAGTTTCCGATTGTGCAACTTCGGTATAAAGCGTTATAGGACGAAAACAAAATTCAGACCGATTTTCTCAACCTAAGGGTACTACGGGCTTATAATCATCATACTCGTGTCGCGCTGCAAGTGTCCGATTGTGCAACATCGCTACAAAGCGTTATTGAACGAAACAAAAATGTAACCAATTTTCTCAACCTAAGGGTACTACGGGCTTATGATCATCATATTCGTGTTGCGCGGGAAGTTTCCGAGTGTGCAACATCGCTACAAAGCCTTATAGAACGAAAAAAAAATTTAACCGATTTTGTCAACCTAAGGGTACTACGGGCTTATAATCATCATATTCGTGTTGCGCTGCAAGTGTCTGATTGTGCAACATCGCTACAAAGCCTTATGGAACGAACAAAAAATGTAACCAATTTTCTCAACCTAAGGGTACGACGGGCTTATAATCATAATATTCGTGTTGCGCGGGAAATTTCCGATTGCGAGCCATCGCTACAAAGCCTTATTGGACGAAAAAAAATTTCGACCGATTTTGTCAATCTAAGGGTACTACGGGCTTATAATCGTCATATTCGTGTTGCGCTGCAAGTGTCCGATTGCACAACATCGCTGCAAAGCCTTATTGAACGAAAACAAAATTTAACCAATTTTATCAACCTAACGGTACTACGGGCTTATAATCATCATATTCGTGTTGCGCTGCAAGTGTTCGATTGTGCAACATCGCTACAAAGCCTTATTGAACGAAAAAAAAATGTAACCAATTTTCTCAACCTAAGGGTAGTACGGGCTTATAATCATCATATTCGTGTTGCGCTGCAAGTGTCCGATTGCGCAAAATCGGTACATAGCGTTATTGAACGAAAACAAAATTGAACCTATTTTCTCAACCTAAGGGTACTACGGGCTTATAATCATCATATTCGTGTTGCGCGGGAAGTTTCCGAGTGTGCAACATCGCTACAAAGCCTTATAGAACGAAAACAAAATTTAACCGATTTTGTCAACCTAAGGGTACTACGGGCTTATAATCATCATATTCGTGTTGCGCGGGAAGTTTCCGATTGTCCAACATCGCTACAAAGCCTTATAGAACGAAAACAAAATTTAACCGATTTTGTCAACCTAAGGGCTTATAATCATCATATTAGTGTTGCGCTGCAAGTGTCCGATTGTGCAACATCGCTACAAAGCCTTATTGAACGAAAAAAAAATTTAAACAATTTTCTCAACCTAAGGGTACTACGGGCTTATAATCATCATATTCGTGTTGTGCGGGAAGTTTCCGATTGTGCAACATCGGTATAAAGCGTTATAGGACGAAAACAAAATTCAGACCGATTTTCTCAACCTAAGGGCTTATAATCATCATATTCGTGTTGCGCTGCAAGTGTCCGATTGTGCAACATCGCTACAAAGCCTTATTGAACGAAAAAAAAATTTAAACAATTTTCTCAACCTAAGGGTACTACGGGCTTATAATCATCATACTCGTGTCGCGCTGCAAGTGTCCGATTGTGCAACATCGCTACAAAGCGTTATTGAACGAAACAAAAATGTAACCAATTTTCTCAACCTAAGGGTACTACGGGCTTATAATCATCATATTCGTGTTGTGCGGGAAGTTTCCGAGTGTGCAACATCGCTACAAAGCCTTATAGAACGAAAAAAAAATTCGACCGATTTTGTCAACCTAACGGTACTACGGGCTTATAATCATCATATTCGTGTTGCGCGGGAAGTGTCCGATTGTGCAACATCGCTACAAAGCCTTATTGAACGAAAAAAAAATTTAAACAATTTTCTCAACCTAAGGGTACGACGGGCTTATAATCACCATATTCGTGTTGTGCGGGAAGTTTCCTATTGTGCAACATCGCTACAAAGCCATATAGATCGAAACAAAAATTTAACCGATTTTGTCAACCTAAGGGTACTACGGGCTTATGATCATCATATTCGTGCTGCGCGGGAAATTTCCGATTGCGAGCCATCGCTACAAAGCCTTATTGGACAAAAAAAAATTTCGACCCATTTTGTCAACCTAAGGGTACTACGGGCTTATAATCACCATATTCGTGTTGCGCTGCAAGTGTCCGATTGCGAGACATCGCTACAAAGCCTTATTGGACGAAAAAAAATTTCGACCGATTTTGTCAACCTAACGGTACTACGGGCTTATAATCATCATATTCGTGTTGCGCTGCAAGTGTCCGATTGCACAACATCGCTACAAAGCCTTATTGAACGAAAAAAAAATTTAACCAATTTTCTCAACCTAAGGGTGCTACGGGCTTATAATCATTATATTCGTGTTGCGCGGGAAGTTTCCGAGTGTGCAACATCGCTACAAAGCCTTATAGAACGAAAACAAAATTTAACCGATTTTGTCAACCTAAGGGTACTACGGGCTTATAATCATAATATTCGTGTTGCGCGGGAAATTTCCGATTGCGAGCCATCGCTACAAAGCCTTATTGGACGAACAAAAATTTCGACCGATTTTGTCAATCTAAGGGTACTACGGGCTTATAATCATCATATTCGTGTTGCGCTGCAAGTGTCTGATTGTGCAACATCGCTACAAAGCCTTATTGAACGAAAAAAATATGTAACCAATTTTCTCAACCTAAGGGTACTACGGGCTTATAATCATAATATTCGTGTTGCGCGGGAAATTTCCGATTGCGAGCCATCGCTACAAAGCCTTATTGGACGAACAAAAATTTCGACCGATTTCGTCAATCTAAGGGTACTACGGGCTTATAATCATCATATTCGTGTTGCGCGGGAAGTGTCCGATTGTGCAACATCGCTACAAAGCCTTATTGAACGAAAAAAAAATTTAAACAATTTTCTCAACCTAAGGGTACTACGGGCTTATAATCATCATATTCGTGTTGTGCGGGAAGTTTCCGATTGTGCAACATCGGTATAAAGCGTTATAGGACGAAAACAAAATTCAGACCGATTTTCTCAACCTAAGGGTACTACGGGCTTATAATCATCATACTCGTGTCGCGCTGCAAGTGTCCGATTGTGCAACATCGCTACAAAGCGTTATTGAACGAAACAAAAATGTAACCAATTTTCTCAACCTAAGGGTACTACGGGCTTATGATCATCATATTCGTGTTGCGCGGGAAGTTTCCGAGTGTGCAACATCGCTACAAAGCCTTATAGAACGAAAAAAAAATTTAACCGATTTTGTCAACCTAAGGGTACTACGGGCTTATAATCATCATATTCGTGTTGCGCTGCAAGTGTCTGATTGTGCAACATCGCTACAAAGCCTTATGGAACGAACAAAAAATGTAACCAATTTTCTCAACCTAAGGGTACGACGGGCTTATAATCATAATATTCGTGTTGCGCGGGAAATTTCCGATTGCGAGCCATCGCTACAAAGCCTTATTGGACGAAAAAAAAATTCGACCGATTTTGTCAATCTAAGGGTACTACGGGCTTATAATCGTCATATTCGTGTTGCGCTGCAAGTGTCCGATTGCACAACATCGCTGCAAAGCCTTATTGAACGAAAACAAAATTTAACCAATTTTATCAACCTAAGGGTAGTACGGGCTTATAATCACCATATTCGTGTTGCGCTGCAAGTGTCCGATTGCGAGACATCGCTACAAAGCCTTATTGGACGAAAAAAAATTTCGACCGATTTTGTCAACCTAACGGTACTACGGGCTTATAATCATCATATTCGTGTTGCGCTGCAAGTGTTCGATTGTGCAACATCGCTACAAAGCCTTATTGAACGAAAAAAAAATGTAACCAATTTTCTCAACCTAAGGGTAGTACGGGCTTATAATCATCATATTCGTGTTGCGCTGCAAGTGTCCGATTGCGCAAAATCGGTACATAGCGTTATTGAACGAAAACAAAATTGAACCTATTTTCTCAACCTAAGGGTACTACGGGCTTATAATCATCATATTCGTGTTGCGCGGGAAGTTTCCGAGTGTGCAACATCGCTACAAAGCCTTATAGAACGAAAACAAAATTTAACCGATTTTGTCAACCTAAGGGTACTACGGGCTTATAATCATCATATTCGTGTTGCGCGGGAAGTTTCCGATTGTCCAACATCGCTACAAAGCCTTATAGAACGAAAACAAAATTTAACCGATTTTGTCAACCTAAGGGCTTATAATCATCATATTCGTGTTGCGCTGCAAGTGTCCGATTGTGCAACATCGCTACAAAGCCTTATTGAACGAAAAAAAAATTTAAACAATTTTCTCAACCTAAGGGTACTACGGGCTTATAATCATCATATTCGTGTTGTGCGGGAAGTTTCCGATTGTGCAACATCGGTATAAAGCGTTATAGGACGAAAACAAAATTCAGACCGATTTTCTCAACCTAAGGGTACTACGGGCTTATAATCATCATACTCGTGTCGCGCTGCAAGTGTCCGATTGTGCAACATCGCTACAAAGCGTTATTGAACGAAACAAAAATGTAACCAATTTTCTCAACCTAAGGGTACTACGGGCTTATGATCATCATATTCGTGTTGCGCGGGAAGTTTCCGAGTGTGCAACATCGCTACAAAGCCTTATAGAACGAAAAAAAAATTTAACCGATTTTGTCAACCTAAGGGTACTACGGGCTTATAATCATCATATTCGTGTTGCGCTGCAAGTGTCTGATTGTGCAACATCGCTACAAAGCCTTATGGAACGAACAAAAAATGTAACCAGTTTTCTCAACCTAAGGGTACGACGGGCTTATAATCATAATATTCGTGTTGCGCGGGAAATTTCCGATTGCGAGCCATCGCTACAAAGCCTTATTGGACGAAAAAAAATTTCGACCGATTTTGTCAATCTAAGGGTACTACGGGCTTATAATCGTCATATTCGTGTTGCGCTGCAAGTGTCCGATTGCACAACATCGCTGCAAAGCCTTATTGAACGAAAACAAAATTTAACCAATTTTATCAACCTAAGGGTAGTACGGGCTTATAATCACCATATTCGTGTTGCGCTGCAAGTGTCCGATTGCGAGACATCGCTACAAAGCCTTATTGGACGAAAAAAAATTTCGACCGATTTTGTCAACCTAACGGTACTACGGGCTTATAATCATCATATTCGTGTTGCGCTGCAAGTGTTCGATTGTGCAACATCGCTACAAAGCCTTATTGAACGAAAAAAAAATGTAACCAATTTTCTCAACCTAAGGGTAGTACGGGCTTATAATCATCATATTCGTGTTGCGCTGCAAGTGTCCGATTGCGCAAAATCGGTACATAGCGTTATTGAACGAAAACAAAATTGAACCTATTTTCTCAACCTAAGGGTACTACGGGCTTATAATCATCATATTCGTGTTGCGCGGGAAGTTTCCGAGTGTGCAACATCGCTACAAAGCCTTATAGAACGAAAACAAAATTTAACCGATTTTGTCAACCTAAGGGTACTACGGGCTTATAATCATCATATTCGTGTTGCGCTGCAAGTGTCTGATTGTGCAACATCGCTACAAAGCCTTATTGAACGAAAAAATTATGTAACCAATTTTCTCAACCTAAGGGTACTACGGGCTTATAATCATAATATTCGTGTTGCGCGGGAAATTTCCGATTGCGAGCCATCGCTACAACGCCTTATTGGACGAACAAAAATTTCGACCGATTTTGTCAATCTAAGGGTACTACGGGCTTATAATCATCATATTCGTGTTGCGCTGCAAGTGTTCGATTGTGCAACATCGCTACAAAGCCTTATTGAACGAAAAAAAAATGTAACCAACTTTCTCAACCTAAGGGTACTACGGGCTTATGATCATCATATTCGTGTTGCGCGGGAAATTTCCGATTGCGAGCCATCGCTACAAAGCCTTATTGGACAAAACAAAATTTCGACCGATTTTGTCAACCTAAGGGCACTACGGGCTTATAATCATCATATTCGTGTTGCGTTGCAAGTGTCCGATTGCGAGACATCGCTACAAAGCCTTATTGGACGAAAAAAAAATTCGACCGATTTTGTCAACCTAACGGTACTACGGGCTTATAATCATCATATTCGTGTTGCGCGGGAAGTGTCCGATTGTGCAACATCGCTACAAAGCCTTATTGAACGAAAAAAAAATTTAAACAATTTTCTCAACCTAAGGGTACGACGGGCTTATAATCATCATATTCGTGTTGTGCGGGAAGTTTCCTATTGTGCAACATCGCTACAAAGCCATATAGATCGAAACAAAAATTTAACCGATTTTGTCAACCTAAGGGTACTACGGGCTTATGATCATCATATTCGTGCTGCGCGGGAAATTTCCGATTGCGAGCCATCGCTACAAAGCCTTATTGGACAAAAAAAAATTTCGACCCATTTTGTCAACCTAAGGGTACTACGGGCTTATAATCACCATATTCGTGTTGCGCTGCAAGTGTCCGATTGCGAGACATCGCTACAAAGCCTTATTGGACGAAAAAAAATTTCGACCGATTTTGTCAACCTAACGGTACTACGGGCTTATAATCATCATATTCGTGTTGCGCTGCAAGTGTCCGATTGCACAACATCGCTGCAATGCCTTATTGAACGAAAAAAAAATTTAACCAATTTTCTCAACCTAAGGGTGCTACGGGCTTATAATCATTATATTCGTGTTGCGCGGGAAGTTTCCGAGTGTGCAACATCGCTACAAAGCCTTATAGAACGAAAACAAAATTTAACCGATTTTGTCAACCTAAGGGTACTACGGGCTTATAATCATAATATTCGTGTTGCGCGGGAAATTTCCGATTGCGAGCCATCGCTACAAAGCCTTATTGGACGAACAAAAATTTCGACCGATTTTGTCAATCTAAGGGTACTACGGGCTTATAATCATCATATTCGTGTTGCGCTGCAAGTGTCTGATTGTGCAACATCGCTACAAAGCCTTATTGAACGAAAAAAATATGTAACCAATTTTCTCAACCTAAGGGTACTACGGGCTTATAATCATAATATTCGTGTTGCGCGGGAAATTTCCGATTGCGAGCCATCGCTACAAAGCCTTATTGGACGAACAAAAATTTCGACCGATTTCGTCAATCTAAGGGTACTACGGGCTTATAATCATCATATTCGTGTTGCGCTGCAAGTGTTCGATTGTGCAACATCGCTACAAAGCCTTATTGAACGAAAAAAAAATGTAACCAATTTTCTCAACCTAAGGGTACTACGGGCTTATAATCATCATATTCGTGTTGCGCTGCAAGTGGCCGATTGTGCAACATCGCTACGAAGTATTATTGAACGAAACAAAAATGTAACCAATTTTCTCAACCTAAGGGTACTACGGGCTTATAATCATCATATTCGTGTTGCGCTGCAAGTGTCCGATTGCGAGACATCGCTACAAAGCCTTATTGGACGAAAAAAAATTTCGACCGATTTTGTCAACCTAACGGTACTACGGGCTTGTAATTATCATATTCGTGTTGCGCTGCAAGTGTCCGATTGTGCAACATCGCTACGAAGCGTTATTGAACGAAACAAAAATTTAACCAATTTTCTCAACCTAAGGGTACTACGGGCTTATGATCATCATATTCGTGTTGCGCGGGAAATTTCCGATTGTGCAACATCGCTACAAAGCCTTATAGAACGAAAAAAAAATTTAAACAATTTTCTCAACCTAAGGGTACTACGGGCTTATAATCATCATATTCGTGTTGCGCGGGAAGTTTCCGATTGTCCAACATCGCTACAAAGCCTTATAGAACGAAAACAAAATTTAACCGATTTTGTCAACCTAAGGGCTTATAATCATCATATTCGTGTTGCGCTGCAAGTGTCCGATTGTGCAACATCGCTACAAAGCCTTATTGAACGAAAACAAAATTTAAACAATTTTCTCAACCTAAGGGTACTACGGGCTTATAATCATCATATTCGTGTTGTGCGGGAAGTTTCCGATTGTGCAACATCGGTATAAAGCGTTATAGGACGAAAACAAAATTCAGACCGATTTTCTCAACCTAAGGGTACTACGGGCTTATAATCATCATACTCGTGTCGCGCTGCAAGTGTCCGATTGTGCAACATCGCTACAAAGCGTTATTGAACGAAACAAAAATGTAACCAATTTTCTCAACCTAAGGGTACTACGGGCTTATGATCATCATATTCGTGTTGCGCGGGAAATTTCCGATTGCGAGCCATCGCTACAAAGCCTTATTGGACGAAAAAAAATTTCGACCGATTTTGTCAACCTAAGGGTACTACGGGCTTATAATCATCATATTCGTGTTGCGCTGCAAGTGTTCGATTGTGCACGATCGCTACAAAGCCTTATTGAACGAAAAGAAAATGTAACCAATTTTCTCAACCTAAGGGTAGTACGGGCTTATAATCATCATATTCGTGTTGCGCTGCAAGTGTCCGATTGTGCAAAATCGGTACATAGCGTTATTGAACGAAAACAAAATTGAACCTATTTTCTCAACCTAAGGGTACTACGGGCTTATAATCATCATATTCGTGTTGCGCTGCAAGTGTCCGATTGCACAACATCGCTGCAAAGCCTTATTGAACGAAAACAAAATTTAACCAATTTTATCAACCTAAGGGTACTACGGGCTTATAATCATCATATTCGTGTTGCGCGGGAAGTTTCCGAGTGTGCAACATCGCTACAAAGCCTTATAGAACGAAAACAAAATTTAACCGATTTTGTCAACCTAAGGGTACTACGGGCTTATAATCATCATATTCGTGTTGCGCTGCAAGTGTCTGATTGTGCAACATCGCTACAAAGCCTTATTGAACGAAAAAAATATGTAACCAATTTTCTCAACCTAAGGGTACTACGGGCTTATAATCATAATATTCGTGTTGCGCGGGAAATTTCCGATTGCGAGCCATCGCTACAAAGCCTTATTGGACGAACAAAAATTTCGACCGATTTTGTCAATCTAAGGGTACTACGGGCTTATAATCATCATATTCGTGTTGCGCTGCAAGTGTTCGATTGTGCAACATCGCTACAAAGCCTTATTGAACGAAAAAAAAATGTAACCAATTTTCTCAACCTAAGGGTACTACGGGCTTATAATCATCATATTCGTGTTGCGCTGCAAGTGGCCGATTGTGCAAAATCGGTACAAAGCGTTATTGAACGAAAAAAAAATTTAACCTATTTTCTCAACCTAAGGGTACTACGGGCTTATCATCATCATAGTCGTGTTGCGCTGCAAGTGTCCGATTGTGCAACATCGCTACGAAGTATTATTGCACGAAAAAAATATGTAACCAATTTTCTCAACCTAAGGGTACTACGGGCTTATAATCATAATATTCGTGTTGCGCGGGAAATTTGCGATTGTGCAACATCGCTACAAAGCCTTATAGAACGAAAACAAAATTTAACCGATTTTGTCAACCTAAGGGCTTATAATCATCATATTCGTGTTGCGCTGCAAGTGTCCGATTGTGCAACATCGCTACAAAGCCTTATTGAACGAAAAAAAAATTTAAACAATTTTCTCAACCTAAGGGTACTACGGGCTTATAATCATCATATTCGTGTTGTGCGGGAAGTTTCCGATTGTGCAACATCGGTATAAAGCGTTATAGGACGAAAACAAAATTCAGACCGATTTTCTCAACCTAAGGGTACTACGGGCTTATAATCATCATACTCGTGTCGCGCTGCAAGTGTCCGATTGTGCAACATCGCTACAAAGCGTTATTGAACGAAACAAAAATGTAACCAATTTTCTCAACCTAAGGGTACTACGGGCTTATGATCATCATATTCGTGTTGCGCGGGAAGTTTCCGAGTGTGCAACATCGCTACAAAGCCTTATAGAACGAAAAAAAAATTTAACCGATTTTGTCAACCTAAGGGTACTACGGGCTTATAATCATCATATTCGTGTTGCGCTGCAAGTGTCTGATTGTGCAACATCGCTACAAAGCCTTATGGAACGAACAAAAAATGTAACCAATTTTCTCAACCTAAGGGTACGACGGGCTTATAATCATAATATTCGTGTTGCGCGGGAAATTTCCGATTGCGAGCCATCGCTACAAAGCCTTATTGGACGAAAAAAAATTTCGACCGATTTTGTCAATCTAAGGGTACTACGGGCTTATAATCGTCATATTCGTGTTGCGCTGCAAGTGTCCGATTGCACAACATCGCTGCAAAGCCTTATTGAACGAAAGCAAAATTTAACCAATTTTATCAACCTAAGGGTAGTACGGGCTTATAATCATCATGTTCGTGTTGCGCGGGAAGTTTCCGATTGTGCAACATCGCTACAAAGCCTTATAGAACGAAAAAAAATTTCGACCGATTTTGTCAATCTAAGGGTACTACGGGCTTATAATCGTCATATTCGTGTTGCGCTGCAAGTGTCCGATTGCACAACATCGCTGCAAAGCCTTATTGAACGAAAAAAAAATTTAACCAATTTTATCAACCTAAGGCTAGTACGGGCTTATAATCATCATATTCGTGTTGCGCGGGAAGTTTCCGATTGTGCAACATCGCTACAAAGCCTTATAGAACGAAAACAAAATTTAAACAATTTTCTCAACGTAAGGGTACTACGGGCTTATAATCATCATATTCGTGTTGCGCGGGAAGTTTCCGATTGTCCAACATCGCTACAAAGCCTTATAGAACGAAAACAAAATTTAACCGATTTTGTCAACCTAAGGGCTTATAATCATCATATTCGTGTTGCGCTGCAAGTGTCCGATTGTGCAACATCGCTACAAAGCCTTATTGAACGAAAAAAAAATTTAAACAATTTTCTCAACCTAAGGGTACTACGGGCTTATAATCATCATATTCGTGTTGTGCGGGAAGTTTCCGATTGTGCAACATCGGTATAAAGCGTTATAGGACGAAAACAAAATTCAGACCGATTTTCTCAACCTAAGGGCTTATAATCATCATATTCGTGTTGCGCTGCAAGTGTCCGATTGTGCAACATCGCTACAAAGCCTTATTGAACGAAAAAAAAATTTAAACAATTTTCTCAACCTAAGGGTACTACGGGCTTATAATCATCATATTCGTGTTGCGCGGGAAATTTGCGATTGTGCAACATCGCTACAAAGCCTTATTGAACGAAAACAAAATTTAACCAATTTTCTCAACCTAAGGGTACTACGGGCTTATAATCATCATATTCGTGTTGCGCTGCAAGTGTTCGATTGTGCAACATCGCTACAAAGCCTTATTGAACGAAAACAAAATGTAACCAATTTTCTCAACCTAAGGGTAGTACGGGCTTATAATCATCATATTCGTGTTGCGCTGCAAGTGTCCGATTGTGCAAAATCGGTACATAGCGTTATTGAACGAAAACAAAATTTAACCTATTTTCTCAACCTAAGGGTACTACGGACTTATAATCATCATATTCGTGTTGCGCGGGAAGTTTCCGAGTGTGCAACATCGCTACAAAGCCTTATAGAACGAAAACAAAATTTAACCGATTTTGTCAACCTAAGGGTACTACGGGCTTATAATCATCATATTCGTGTTGCGCGGGAAGTTTCCGATTGTGCAACATCGCTACAAAGCCTTATAGAACGAAAAAAAAATTTAACCGATTTTGTCAACCTAAGGGTACTACGGGCTTATAATCATCATATTCGTGTTGCGCGGGAAGTTTCCGATTGTCCAACATCGCTACAAAGCCTTATAGAACGAAAACAAAATTTAACCGATTTTGTCAACCTAAGGGCTTATAATCATCATATTCGTGTTGCGCTGCAAGTGTCCGATTGTGCAACATCGCTACAAAGCCTTATTGAACGAAAAAAAAATTTAAACAATTTTCTCAACCTAAGGGTACTACGGGCTTATAATCATCATATTCGTGTTGTGCGGGAAGTTTCCGATTGTGCAACATCGGTATAAAGCGTTATAGGACGAAAACAAAATTCAGACCGATTTTCTCAACCTAAGGGTACTACGGGCTTATAATCATCATACTCGTGTCGCGCTGCAAGTGTCCGATTGTGCAACATCGCTACAAAGCGTTATTGAACGAAACAAAAATGTAACCAATTTTCTCAACCTAAGGGTACTACGGGCTTATGATCATCATATTCGTGTTGCGCGGGAAGTTTCCGAGTGTGCAACATCGCTACAAAGCCTTATAGAACGAAAAAAAAATTTAACCGATTTTGTCAACCTAAGGGTACTACGGGCTTATAATCATCATATTCGTGTTGCGCTGCAAGTGTCTGATTGTGCAACATCGCTACAAAGCCTTATGGAACGAACAAAAAATGTAACCAATTTTCTCAACCTAAGGGTACGACGGGCTTATAATCATAATATTCGTGTTGCGCGGGAAATTTCCGATTGCGAGCCATCGCTACAAAGCCTTATTGGACGAAAAAAAATTTCGACCGATTTTGTCAATCTAAGGGTACTACGGGCTTATAATCGTCATATTCGTGTTGCGCTGCAAGTGTCCGATTGCACAACATCGCTGCAAAGCCTTATTGAACGAAAACAAAATTTAACCAATTTTATCAACCTAAGGGTAGTACGGGCTTATAATCATCATGTTCGTGTTGCGCGGGAAGTTTCCGATTGTGCAACATCGCTACAAAGCCTTATAGAACGAAAAAAAATTTCGACCGATTTTGTCAATCTAAGGGTACTACGGGCTTATAATCGTCATATTCGTGTTGCGCTGCAAGTGTCCGATTGCACAACATCGCTGCAAAGCCTTATTGAACGAAAAAAAAATTTAACCAATTTTATCAACCTAAGGCTAGTACGGGCTTATAATCATCATATTCGTGTTGCGCGGGAAGTTTCCGATTGTGCAACATCGCTACAAAGCCTTATAGAACGAAAACAAAATTTAAACAATTTTCTCAACCTAAGGGTACTACGGGCTTATAATCATCATATTCGTGTTGCGCGGGAAGTTTCCGATTGTCCAACATCGCTACAAAGCCTTATAGAACGAAAACAAAATTTAACCGATTTTGTCAACCTAAGGGCTTATAATCATCATATTCGTGTTGCGCTGCAAGTGTCCGATTGTGCAACATCGCTACAAAGCCTTATTGAACGAAAAAAAAATTTAAACAATTTTCTCAACCTAAGGGTACTACGGGCTTATAATCATCATATTCGTGTTGTGCGGGAAGTTTCCGATTGTGCAACATCGGTATAAAGCGTTATAGGACGAAAACAAAATTCAGACCGATTTTCTCAACCTAAGGGCTTATAATCATCATATTCGTGTTGCGCTGCAAGTGTCCGATTGTGCAACATCGCTACAAAGCCTTATTGAACGAAAAAAAAATTTAAACAATTTTCTCAACCTAAGGGTACTACGGGCTTATAATCATCATATTCGTGTTGCGCGGGAAATTTGCGATTGTGCAACATCGCTACAAAGCCTTATTGAACGAAAACAAAATTTAACCAATTTTCTCAACCTAAGGGTACTACGGGCTTATAATCATCATATTCGTGTTGCGCTGCAAGTGTTCGATTGTGCAACATCGCTACAAAGCCTTATTGAACGAAAACAAAATGTAACCAATTTTCTCAACCTAAGGGTAGTACGGGCTTATAATCATCATATTCGTGTTGCGCTGCAAGTGTCCGATTGTGCAAAATCGGTACATAGCGTTATTGAACGAAAACAAAATTTAACCTATTTTCTCAACCTAAGGGTACTACGGACTTATAATCATCATATTCGTGTTGCGCGGGAAGTTTCCGAGTGTGCAACATCGCTACAAAGCCTTATAGAACGAAAACAAAATTTAACCGATTTTGTCAACCTAAGGGTACTACGGGCTTATAATCATCATATTCGTGTTGCGCGGGAAGTTTCCGATTGTGCAACATCGCTACAAAGCCTTATAGAACGAAAAAAAAATTTAACCGATTTTGTCAACCTAAGGGTACTACGGGCTTATAATCATCATATTCGTGTTGCGCTGCAAGTGTCCGATTGTGCAACATCGCTACAAAGCCTTATTGAACGAAAAAAAAATTTAAACAATTTTCTCAACCTAAGGGTACTACGGGCTTATAATCATCATATTCGTGTTGTGCGGGAAGTTTCCGATTGTGCAACATCGGTATAAAGCGTTATAGGACGAAAACAAAATTCAGACCGATTTTCTCAACCTAAGGGTACTACGGGCTTATAATCATCATACTCGTGTCGCGCTGCAAGTGTCCGATTGTGCAACATCGCTACAAAGCGTTATTGAACGAAACAAAAATGTAACCAATTTTCTCAACCTAAGGGTACTACGGGCTTATGATCATCATATTCGTGTTGCGCGGGAAGTTTCCGAGTGTGCAACATCGTTACAAAGCCTTATAGAACGAAAAAAAAATTTAACCGATTTTGTCAACCTAAGGGTACTACGGGCTTATAATCATCATATTCGTGTTGCGCTGCAAGTGTCTGATTGTGCAACATCGCTACAAAGCCTTATGGAACGAACAAAAAATGTAACCAATTTTCTCAACCTAAGGGTACGACGGGCTTATAATCATAATATTCGTGTTGCGCGGGAAATTTCCGATTGCGAGCCATCGCTACAAAGCCTTATTGGACGAAAAAAAATTTCGACCGATTTTGTCAATCTAAGGGTACTACGGGCTTATAATCGTCATATTCGTGTTGCGCTGCAAGTGTCCGATTGCACAACATCGCTGCAAAGCCTTATTGAACGAAAACAAAATTTAACCAATTTTATCAACCTAAGGGTAGTACGGGCTTATAATCATCATATTCGTGTTGCGCGGGAAGTTTCCGATTGTGCAACATCGCTACAAAGCCTTATAGAACGAAAAAAAATTTCGACCGATTTTGTTAATCTAAGGGTACTACGGGCTTATAATCGTCATATTCGTGTTGCGCTGCAAGTGTGCGATTGCACAACATCGCTGCAAAGCCTTATTGAACGAAAAAAAAATTTAACCAATTTTATCAACCTAAGGCTAGTACGGGCTTATAATCATCATATTCGTGTTGCGCTGCAAGTGTCCGATTGTGCAACATCGCTACAAAGCCTTATTGAACGAAAAAAAAATTTAAACAATTTTCTCAACCTAAGGGTACTACGGGCTTATAATCATCATATTCGTGTTGTGCGGGAAGTTTCCGATTGTGCAACATCGGTATAAAGCGTTATAGGACGAAAACAAAATTCAGACCGATTTTCTCAACCTAAGGGTACTACGGGCTTATAATCATCATACTCGTGTCGCGCTGCAAGTGTCCGATTGTGCAACATCGCTACAAAGCGTTATTGAACGAAACAAAAATGTAACCAATTTTCTCAACCTAAGGGTACTACGGGCTTATGATCATCATATTCGTGTTGCGCGGGAAGTTTCCGAGTGTGCAACATCGCTACAAAGCCTTATAGAACGAAAAAAAAATTTAACCGATTTTGTCAACCTAAGGGTACTACGGGCTTATAATCATCATATTCGTGTTGCGCTGCAAGTGTCTGATTGTGCAACATCGCTACAAAGCCTTATGGAACGAACAAAAAATGTAACCAATTTTCTCAACCTAAGGGTACGACGGGCTTATAATCATAATATTCGTGTTGCGCGGGAAATTTCCGATTGCGAGCCATCGCTACAAAGCCTTATTGGACGAAAAAAAATTTCGACCGATTTTGTCAATCTAAGGGTACTACGGGCTTATAATCGTCATATTCGTGTTGCGCTGCAAGTGTCCGATTGCACAACATCGCTGCAAAGCCTTATTGAACGAAAAAAAAATTTAACCAATTTTATCAACCTAAGGGTAGTACGGGCTTATAATCATCATATTCGTGTTGCGCGGGAAGTTTCCGATTGTGCAACATCGCCACAAAGCCTTATAGAACGAAAAAAAATTTCGACCGATTTTGTCAATCTAAGGGTACTACGGGCTTATAATCGTCATATTCGTGTTGCGCTGCAAGTGTCCGATTGCACAACATCGCTGCAAAGCCTTATTGAACGAAAAAAAAATTTAACCAATTTTATCAACCTAAGGCTAGTACGGGCTTATAATCATCATATTCGTGTTGCGCGGGAAGTTTCCGATTGTGCAACATCGCTACAAAGCCTTATAGAACGAAAAAAAAATTTAAACAATTTTCTCAACCTAAGGGTACTACGGGCTTATAATCATCATATTCGTGTTGCGCGGGAAGTTTCCGATTGTCCAACATCGCTACAAAGCCTTATAGAACGAAAACAAAATTTAACCGATTTTGTCAACCTAAGGGCTTATAATCATCATATTCGTGTTGCGCTGCAAGTGTCCGATTGTGCAACATCGCTACAAAGCCTTATTGAACGAAAGAAAAATTTAAACAATTTTCTCAACCTAAGGGTACTACGGGCTTATAATCATCATATTCGTGTTGTGCGGGAAGTTTCCGATTGTGCAACATCGGTATAAAGCGTTATAGGACGAAAACAAAATTCAGACCGATTTTCTCAACCTAAGGGTACTACGGGCTTATAATCATCATACTCGTGTCGCGCTGCAAGTGTCCGATTGTGCAACATCGCTACAAAGCGTTATTGAACGAAAAAAAAATTTAACCAATTTTATCAACCTAAGGCTAGTACGGGCTTATAATCATCATATTCGTGTTGCGCGGGAAGTTTCCGATTGTGCAACATCGCTACAAAGCCTTATAGAACGAAAAAAAAATTTAAACAATTTTCTCAACCTAAGGGTACTACGGGCTTATAATCATCATATTCGTGTTGCGCGGGAAGTTTCCGATTGTCCAACATCGCTACAAAGCCTTATAGAACGAAAACAAAATTTAACCGATTTTGTCAACCTAAGGGCTTATAATCATCATATTCGTGTTGCGCTGCAAGTGTCCGATTGTGCAACATCGCTACAAAGCCTTATTGAACGAAAAAAAAATTTAAACAATTTTCTCAACCTAAGGGTACTACGGGCTTATAATCATCATATTCGTGTTGTGCGGGAAGTTTCCGATTGTGCAACATCGGTATAAAGCGTTATAGGACGAAAACAAAATTCAGACCGATTTTCTCAACCTAAGGGTACTACGGGCTTATAATCATCATACTCGTGTCGCGCTGCAAGTGTCCGATTGTGCAACATCGCTACAAAGCGTTATTGAACGAAACAAAAATGTAACCAATTTTCTCAACCTAAGGGTACTACGGGCTTATGATCATCATATTCGTGTTGCGCGGGAAGTTTCCGAGTGTGCAACATCGCTACAAAGCCTTATAGAACGAAAACAAAATTTAACCGATTTTGTCAACCTAAGGGTACTACGGGCTTATAATCATCATATTCGTGTTGCGCGGGAAGTTTCCGATTGTGCAACATCGCTACAAAGCCTTATAGAACGAAAAAAAAATTTAACCGATTTTGTCAACCTAAGGGTACTACGGGCTTATAATCATCATATTCGTGTTGCGCTGCAAGTGTCTGATTGTGCAACATCGCTACAAAGCCTTATGGAACGAACAAAAAATGTAACCAATTTTCTCAACCTAAGGGTACGACGGGCTTATAATCATAATATTCGTGTTGCGCGGGAAATTTCCGATTGCGAGCCATCGCTACAAAGCCTTATTGGACGAAAAAAAATTTCGACCGATTTTGTCAATCTAAGGGTACTACGGGCTTATAATCGTCATATTCGTGTTGCGCTGCAAGTGTCCGATTGCACAACATCGCTGCAAAGCCTTATTGAACGAAAAAAAAATTTAACCAATTTTATCAACCTAAGGGTAGTACGGGCTTATGATCATCATATTCGTGTTGCGCGGGAAGTTTCCGAGTGTGCAACATCGCTACAAAGCCTTATTGAACGAAAACAAAATGTAACCAATTTTCTCAACCTAAGGGTAGTACGGGCTTATAATCATCATATTCGTGTTGCGCTGCAAGTGTCCGATTGTGCAAAATCGGTACATAGCGTTATTGAACGAAAACAAAATTTAACCTATTTTCTCAACCTAAGGGTACTACGGGCTTATAATCATCATATTCGTGTTGCGCGGGAAGTTTCCGAGTGTGCAACATCGCTACAAAGCCTTATAGAACGAAAACAAAATTTAACCGATTTTGTCAACCTAAGGGTACTACGGGCTTATAATCATCATATTCGTGTTGCGCGGGAAGTTTCCGATTGTGCAACATCGCTACAAAGCCTTATAGAACGAAAAAAAAATTTAACCGATTTTGTCAACCTAAGGGTACTACGGGCTTATAATCATCATATTCGTGTTGCGCGGGAAGTTTCCGATTGTCCAACATCGCTACAAAGCCTTATAGAACGAAAACAAAATTTAACCGATTTTGTCAACCTAAGGGCTTATAATCATCATATTCGTGTTGCGCTGCAAGTGTCCGATTGTGCAACATCGCTACAAAGCCTTATTGAACGAAAAAAAATTTAAACAATTTTCTCAACCTAAGGGTACTACGGGCTTATAATCATCATATTCGTGTTGTGCGGGAAGTTTCCGATTGTGCAACATCGGTATAAAGCGTTATAGGACGAAAACAAAATTCAGACCGATTTTCTCAACCTAAGGGTACTACGGGCTTATAATCATCATACTCGTGTCGCGCTGCAAGTGTCCGATTGTGCAACATCGCTACAAAGCGTTATTGAACGAAACAAAAATGTAACCAATTTTCTCAACCTAAGGGTACTACGGGCTTATGATCATCATATTCGTGTTGCGCGGGAAGTTTCCGAGTGTGCAACATCGCTACAAAGCCTTATAGAACGAAAAAAAAATTTAACCGATTTTGTCAACCTAAGGGTACTACGGGCTTATAATCATCATATTCGTGTTGCGCTGCAAGTGTCTGATTGTGCAACATCGCTACAAAGCCTTATGGAACGAACAAAAAATGTAACCAATTTTCTCAACCTAAGGGTACGACGGGCTTATAATCATAATATTCGTGTTGCGCGGGAAATTTCCGATTGCGAGCCATCGCTACAAAGCCTTATTGGACGAAAGAAAATTTCGACCGATTTTGTCAATCTAAGGGTACTACGGGCTTATAATCGTCATATTCGTGTTGCGCTGCAAGTGTCCGATTGCACAACATCGCTGCAAAGCCTTATTGTACGAAAACAAAATTTAACCAATTTTATCAACCTAAGGGTAGTACGGGCTTATAATCATCATATTCGTGTTGCGCGGGAAGTTTCCGATTGTGCAACATCGCTACAAAGCCTTATAGAACGAAACAAAATTTCGACCGATTTTGTCAATCTAAGGGTACTACGGGCTTATAATCGTCATATTCGTGTTGCGCTGCAAGTGTCCGATTGCACAACATCGCTGCAAAGCCTTATTGAACGAAAAAAAAATTTAACCAATTTTATCAACCTAAGGCTAGTACGGGCTTATAATCATCATACTCGTGTCGCGCTGCAAGTGTCCGATTGTGCAACATCGCTACAAAGCGTTATTGAACGAAACAAAAATGTAACCAATTTTCTCAACCTAAGGGTACTACGGGCTTATGATCATCATATTCGTGTTGCGCGGGAAGTTTCCGAGTGTGCAACATCGCTACAAAGCCTTATAGAACGAAAACAAAATTTAACCGATTTTGTCAACCTAAGGGTACTACGGGCTTATAATCATCATATTCGTGTTGCGCGGGAAGTTTCCGATTGTGCAACATCGCTACAAAGCCTTATAGAACGAAAAAAAAATTTAACCGATTTTGTCAACCTAAGGGTACTACGGGCTTATAATCATCATATTCGTGTTGCGCTGCAAGTGTCTGATTGTGCAACATCGCTACAAAGCCTTATGGAACGAACAAAAAATGTAACCAATTTTCTCAACCTAAGGGTACGACGGGCTTATAATCATAATATTCGTGTTGCGCGGGAAATTTCCGATTGCGAGCCATCGCTACAAAGCCTTATTGGACGAAAAAAAATTTCGACCGATTTTGTCAATCTAAGGGTACTACGGGCTTATAATCGTCATATTCGTGTTGCGCTGCAAGTGTCCGATTGCACAACATCGCTGCAAAGCCTTATTGAACGAAAAAAAAATTTAACCAATTTTATCAACCTAAGGGTAGTACGGGCTTATAATCATCATATTCGTGTTGCGCGGGAAGTTTCCGATTGTGCAACATCGCTACAAAGCCTTATAGAACGAAAAAAAATTTCGACCGATTTTGTCAATCTAAGGGTACTACGGGCTTATAATCGTCATATTCGTGTTGCGCTGCAAGTGTCCGATTGCACAACATCGCTGCAAAGCCTTATTGAACGAAAAAAAAATTTAACCAATTTTATCAACCTAAGGCTAGTACGGGCTTATAATCATCATATTCGTGTTGCGCGGGAAGTTTCCGATTGTGCAACATCGCTACAAAGCCTTATAGAACGAAAAAAAAATTTAAACAATTTTCTCAACCTAAGGGTACGACGGGCTTATAATCATAATATTCGTGTTGCGCGGGAAATTTCCGATTGCGAGCCATCGCTACAAAGCCTTATTGGACGAAAAAAAATTTCGACCGATTTTGTCAATCTAAGGGTACTACGGGCTTATAATCGTCATATTCGTGTTGCGCTGCAAGTGTCCGATTGCACAACATCGCTGCAAAGCCTTATTGAACGAAAAACAAATTTAACCAATTTTATCAACCTAAGGGTAGTACGGGCTTATAATCATCATATTCGTGTTGCGCGGGAAGTTTCCGATTGTGCAACATCGCTACAAAGCCTTATAGAACGAAAAAAAATTTCGACCGATTTTGTCAATCTAAGGGTACTACGGGCTTATAATCGTCATATTCGTGTTGCGCTGCAAGTGTCCGATTGCACAACATCGCTGCAAAGCCTTATTGAACGAAAAAAAAATTTAACCAATTTTATCAACCTAAGGCTAGTACGGGCTTATAATCATCATATTCGTGTTGCGCGGGAAGTTTCCGATTGTGCAACATCGCTACAAAGCCTTATAGAACGAAAAAAAAATTTAAACAATTTTCTCAACCTAAGGGTACTACGGGCTTATAATCATCATATTCGTGTTGCGCGGGAAGTTTCCGATTGTCCAACATCGCTACAAAGCCTTATAGAACGAAAACAAAATTTAACCGATTTTGTCAACCTAAGGGCTTATAATCATCATATTCGTGTTGCGCTGCAAGTGTCCGATTGTGCAACATCGCTACAAAGCCTTATTGAACGAAACAAAAATTTAAACAATTTTCTCAACCTAAGGGTACTACGGGCTTATAATCATCATATTCGTGTTGTGCGGGAAGTTTCCGATTGTGCAACATCGGTATAAAGCGTTATAGGACGAAAACAAAATTCAGACCGATTTTCTCAACCTAAGGGTACTACGGGCTTATAATCATCATACTCGTGTCGCGCTGCAAGTGGCCGATTGTGCAAAATCGGTACAAAGCCTTATTGAACGAAAAAAAAATTTAACCAATTTTCTCAACCTAAGGGTACTACGGGCTTATAATCATCATATTCGTGTTGCGCTGCAAGTGTTCGATTGTGCAACATCGCTACAAAGCCTTATTGAACGAAAAAAAAATGTAACCAATTTTCTCAACCTAAGGGTAGTACGGGCTTATAATCATCATATTCGTGTTGCGCTGCAAGTGTCCGATTGTGCAAAATCGGTACATAGCGTTATTGAACGAAAACAAAATTGAACCTATTTTCTCAACCTAAGGGTACTACGGGCTTATAATCATCATATTCGTGTTGCGCGGGAAGTTTCCGAGTGTGCAACATCGCTACAAAGCCTTATAGAACGAAAACAAAATTTAACCGATTTTGTCAACCTAAGGGTACTACGGGCTTATAATCATCATATTCGTGTTGCGCTGCAAGTGTCTGATTGTGCAACATCGCTACAAAGCCTTATTGAACGAAAAAATTATGTAACCAATTTTCTCAACCTAAGGGTACTACGGGCTTATAATCATAATATTCGTGTTGCGCGGGAAATTTCCGATTGCGAGCCATCGCTACAAAGCCTTATTGGACGAACAAAAATTTCGACCGATTTTGTCAATCTAAGGGTACTACGGGCTTATAATCATCATATTCGTGTTGCGCTGCAAGTGTTCGATTGTGCAACATCGCTACAAAGCCTTATTGAACGAAAAAAAAATGTAACCAACTTTCTCAACCTAAGGGTACTACGGGCTTATAATCATCATATTCGTGTTGCGCTGCAAGTGGCCGATTGTGCAAAATCGGTACAAAGCGTTATTGAACGAAACCAAAATGTAACCAATTTTCTCAACCTAAGGGTACTACGGGCTTATGATCATCATATTCGTGTTGCGCGGGAAATTTCCGATTGCGAGCCATCGCTACAAAGCCTTATTGGACAAAAAAAAATTTCGACCGATTTTGTCAACCTAAGGGCACTACGGGCTTATAATCATCATATTCGTGTTGCCTTGCAAGTGTCCGATTGCGAGACATCGCTACAAAGCCTTATTGGACGAAAAAAAAATTCGACCGATTTTGTCAACCTAACGGTACTACGGGCTTATAATCATCATATTCGTGTTGCGCGGGAAGTGTCCGATTGTGCAACATCGCTACAAAGCCTTATTGAACGAAAAAAAAATTTAAACAATTTTCTCAACCTAAGGGTACTACGGGCTTATAATCATCATATTCGTGTTGTGCGGGAAGTTTCCGATTGTGCAACATCGCTACAAAGCCATATAGATCGAAACAAAAATTTAACCGATTTTGTCAACCTAAGGGTACTACGGGCTTATAATCATCATATTCGTGTTGCGCTGCAAGTGTCTGATTGTGCAACATCGCTACAAAGCCTTATGGAACGAACAAAAAATGTAACCAATTTTCTCAACCTAAGGGTACTACGGGCTTATAGTCATCATATTCGTGTTGCGCTGCAAGTGTCCGATTTTGCAACATCAGTACAAAGCGTTATTGAACGAAACAAAAATGTAACCAATTTTCTCATCCTAAGGGTACTACGGGCTTATGATCATCATATTCGTGTTGCGCGGGAAATTTCCGATTGCGAGCCATCGCTACAAAGCCTTATTGGACAAAAAAAAATTTCGACCGATTTTGTCAACCTAAGGGTACTACGGGCTTATAATCACCATATTCGTGTTGCGCTGCAAGTGTCCGATTGCGAGACATCGCTACAAAGCCTTATTGGACGAAAAAAAATTTCGACCGATTTTGTCAACCTAACGGTACTACGGGCTTATAATCATCATATTCGTGTTGCGCTGCAAGTGTTCGATTGTGCAACATCGCTACAAAGCCTTATTGAACGAAAAAAAAATGTAACCAATTTTCTCAACCTAAGGGTAGTACGGGCTTATAATCATCATATTCGTGTTGCGCGGGAAGTTTCCGATTGTGCAACATCGCTACAAAGCCTTATAGAACGAAAAAAAATTTCGACCGATTTTGTCAATCTAAGGGTACTACGGGCTTATAATCGTCATATTCGTGTTGCGCTGCAAGTGTCCGATTGCACAACATCGCTGCAAAGCCTTATTGAACGAAAAAAAAATTTAACCAATTTTATCAACCTAAGGGTAGTACGGGCTTATAATCATCATATTCGTGTTGCGCGGGAAGTTTCCGATTGTGCAACATCGCTACAAAGCCTTATAGAACGAAAAAAAATTTCGACCGATTTTGTCAATCTAAGGGTACTACGGGCTTATAATCGTCATATTCGTGTTGCGCTGCAAGTGTCCGATTGCACAACATCGCTGCAAAGCCTTATTGAACGAAAAAAAAATTTAACCAATTTTATCAACCTAAGGCTAGTACGGGCTTATAATCATCATATTCGTGTTGCGCGGGAAGTTTCCGATTGTGCAACATCGCTACAAAGCCTTATAGAACGAAAAAAAAATTTAAACAATTTTCTCAACCTAAGGGTACGACGGGCTTATAATCATAATATTCGTGTTGCGCGGGAAATTTCCGATTGCGAGCCATCGCTACAAAGCCTTATTGGACGAAAAAAAATTTCGACCGATTTTGTCAATCTAAGGGTACTACGGGCTTATAATCGTCATATTCGTGTTGCGCTGCAAGTGTCCGATTGCACAACATCGCTGCAAAGCCTTATTGAACGAAAAAAAAATTTAACCAATTTTATCAACCTAAGGGTAGTACGGGCTTATAATCATCATATTCGTGTTGCGCGGGAAGTTTCCGATTGTGCAACATCGCTACAAAGCCTTATAGAACGAAAAAAAATTTCGACCGATTTTGTCAATCTAAGGGTACTACGGGCTTATAATCGTCATATTCGTGTTGCGCTGCAAGTGTCCGATTGCACAACATCGCTGCAAAGCCTTATTGAACGAAAAAAAAATTTAACCAATTTTATCAACCTAAGGCTAGTACGGGCTTATAATCATCATATTCGTGTTGCGCGGGAAGTTTCCGATTGTGCAACATCGCTACAAAGCCTTATAGAACGAAAAAAAAATTTAAACAATTTTCTCAACCTAAGGGTACTACGGGCTTATAATCATCATATTCGTGTTGCGCGGGAAGTTTCCGATTGTCCAACATCGCTACAAAGCCTTATAGAACGAAAACAAAATTTAACCGATTTTGTCAACCTAAGGGCTTATAATCATCATATTCGTGTTGCGCTGCAAGTGTCCGATTGTGCAACATCGCTACAAAGCCTTATTGAACGAAACAAAAATTTAAACAATTTTCTCAACCTAAGGGTACTACGGGCTTATAATCATCATATTCGTGTTGTGCGGGAAGTTTCCGATTGTGCAACATCGGTATAAAGCGTTATAGGACGAAAACAAAATTCAGACCGATTTTCTCAACCTAAGGGTACTACGGGCTTATAATCATCATACTCGTGTCGCGCTGCAAGTGGCCGATTGTGCAAAATCGGTACAAAGCCTTATTGAACGAAAAAAAAATTTAACCAATTTTCTCAACCTAAGGGTACTACGGGCTTATAATCATCATATTCGTGTTGCGCTGCAAGTGTTCGATTGTGCAACATCGCTACAAAGCCTTATTGAACGAAAAAAAAATGTAACCAATTTTCTCAACCTAAGGGTAGTACGGGCTTATAATCATCATATTCGTGTTGCGCTGCAAGTGTCCGATTGTGCAAAATCGGTACATAGCGTTATTGAACGAAAACAAAATTGAACCTATTTTCTCAACCTAAGGGTACTACGGGCTTATAATCATCATATTCGTGTTGCGCGGGAAGTTTCCGAGTGTGCAACATCGCTACAAAGCCTTATAGAACGAAAACAAAATTTAACCGATTTTGTCAACCTAAGGGTACTACGGGCTTATAATCATCATATTCGTGTTGCGCTGCAAGTGTCTGATTGTGCAACATCGCTACAAAGCCTTATTGAACGAAAAAATTATGTAACCAATTTTCTCAACCTAAGGGTACTACGGGCTTATAATCATAATATTCGTGTTGCGCGGGAAATTTCCGATTGCGAGCCATCGCTACAAAGCCTTATTGGACGAACAAAAATTTCGACCGATTTTGTCAATCTAAGGGTACTACGGGCTTATAATCATCATATTCGTGTTGCGCTGCAAGTGTTCGATTGTGCAACATCGCTACAAAGCCTTATTGAACGAAAAAAAAATGTAACCAACTTTCTCAACCTAAGGGTACTACGGGCTTATAATCATCATATTCGTGTTGCGCTGCAAGTGGCCGATTGTGCAAAATCGGTACAAAGCGTTATTGAACGAAACCAAAATGTAACCAATTTTCTCAACCTAAGGGTACTACGGGCTTATGATCATCATATTCGTGTTGCGCGGGAAATTTCCGATTGCGAGCCATCGCTACAAAGCCTTATTGGACAAAAAAAAATTTCGACCGATTTTGTCAACCTAAGGGCACTACGGGCTTATAATCATCATATTCGTGTTGCCTTGCAAGTGTCCGATTGCGAGACATCGCTACAAAGCCTTATTGGACGAAAAAAAAATTCGACCGATTTTGTCAACCTAACGGTACTACGGGCTTATAATCATCATATTCGTGTTGCGCGGGAAGTGTCCGATTGTGCAACATCGCTACAAAGCCTTATTGAACGAAAAAAAAATTTAAACAATTTTCTCAACCTAAGGGTACTACGGGCTTATAATCATCATATTCGTGTTGTGCGGGAAGTTTCCGATTGTGCAACATCGCTACAAAGCCATATAGATCGAAACAAAAATTTAACCGATTTTGTCAACCTAAGGGTACTACGGGCTTATAATCATCATATTCGTGTTGCGCTGCAAGTGTCTGATTGTGCAACATCGCTACAAAGCCTTATGGAACGAACAAAAAATGTAACCAATTTTCTCAACCTAAGGGTACTACGGGCTTATAGTCATCATATTCGTGTTGCGCTGCAAGTGTCCGATTTTGCAACATCAGTACAAAGCGTTATTGAACGAAACAAAAATGTAACCAATTTTCTCATCCTAAGGGTACTACGGGCTTATGATCATCATATTCGTGTTGCGCGGGAAATTTCCGATTGCGAGCCATCGCTACAAAGCCTTATTGGACAAAAAAAAATTTCGACCGATTTTGTCAACCTAAGGGTACTACGGGCTTATAATCACCATATTCGTGTTGCGCTGCAAGTGTCCGATTGCGAGACATCGCTACAAAGCCTTATTGGACGAAAAAAAATTTCGACCGATTTTGTCAACCTAACGGTACTACGGGCTTATAATCATCATATTCGTGTTGCGCTGCAAGTGTTCGATTGTGCAACATCGCTACAAAGCCTTATTGAACGAAAAAAAAATGTAACCAATTTTCTCAACCTAAGGGTAGTACGGGCTTATAATCATCATATTCGTGTTGCGCTGCAAGTGTCCGATTGCGCAAAATCGGTACATAGCGTTATTGAACGAAAACAAAATTGAACCTATTTTCTCAACCTAAGGGTACTACGGGCTTATAATCATCATATTCGTGTTGCGCGGGAAGTTTCCGAGTGTGCAACATCGCTACAAAGCCTTATAGAACGAAAACAAAATTTAACCGATTTTGTCAACCTAAGGGTACTACGGGCTTATAATCATCATATTCGTGTTGCGCTGCAAGTGTCTGATTGTGCAACATCGCTACAAAGCCTTATTGAACGAAAAAATTATGTAACCAATTTTCTCAACCTAAGGGTACTACGGGCTTATAATCATAATATTCGTGTTGCGCGGGAAATTTCCGATTGCGAGCCATCGCTACAAAGCCTTATTGGACGAACAAAAATTTCGACCGATTTTGTCAATCTAAGGGTACTACGGGCTTATAATCATCATATTCGTGTTGCGCTGCAAGTGTTCGATTGTGCAACATCGCTACAAAGCCTTATTGAACGAAAAAAAAATGTAACCAACTTTCTCAACCTAAGGGTACTACGGGCTTATAATCATCATATTCGTGTTGCGCTGCAAGTGGCCGATTGTGCAAAATCGGTACAAAGCGTTATTGTACGAAAACAAAATTTAACCTATTTTCTCAACCTAAGGGTACTACGGGCTTATCATCATCATAGTCGTGTTGCGCTGCAAGTGTCCGATTGTGCAACATCGCTACGAAGCGTTATTGAACGAAACCAAAATGTAACCAATTTTCTCAACCTAAGGGTACTACGGGCTTATGATCATCATATTCGTGTTGCGCGGGAAATTTCCGATTGCGAGCCATCGCTACAAAGCCTTATTGGACAAAAAAAAATTTCGACCGATTTTGTCAACCTAAGGGCACTACGGGCTTATAATCATCATATTCGTGTTGCGTTGCAAGTGTCCGATTGCGAGACATCGCTGCAAAGCCTTATTGGACGAAAAAAAAATTCGACCGATTTTGTCAACCTAACGGTACTACGGGCTTATAATCATCATATTCGTGTTGCGCGGGAAGTGTCCGATTGTGCAACATCGCTACAAAGCCTTATTGAACGAAAAAAAAATTTAAACAATTTTCTCAACCTAAGGGTACTACGGGCTTATAATCATCATATTCGTGTTGTGCGGGAAGTTTCCGATTGTGCAACATCGCTACAAAGCCATATAGATCGAAACAAAAATTTAACCGATTTTGTCAACCTAAGGGTACTACGGGCTTATAATCATCATATTCGTGTTGCGCTGCAAGTGTCTGATTGTGCAACATCGCTACAAAGCCTTATGGAACGAACAAAAAATGTAACCAATTTTCTCAACCTAAGGGTACTACGGGCTTATAGTCATCATATTCGTGTTGCGCTGCAAGTGTCCGATTTTGCAACATCAGTACAAAGCGTTATTGAACGAAACAAAAATGTAACCAATTTTCTCAACCTAAGGGTACTACGGGCTTATGATCATCATATTCGTGCTGCGCGGGAAATTTCCGATTGCGAGCCATCGCTACAAAGCCTTATTGGACAAAAAAAAATTTCGACCCATTTTGTCAACCTAAGGGTACTACGGGCTTATAATCACCATATTCGTGTTGCGCTGCAAGTGTCCGATTGCGAGACATCGCTACAAAGCCTTATTGGACGAAAAAAAATTTCGACCGATTTTGTCAACCTAACGGTACTACGGGCTTATAATCATCATATTCGTGTTGCGCTGCAAGTGTCCGATTGCACAACATCGCTGCAATGCCTTATTGAACGAAAAAAAAATTTAACCAATTTTCTCAACCTAAGGGTGCTACGGGCTTATAATCATTATATTCGTGTTGCGCGGGAAGTTTCCGAGTGTGCAACATCGCTACAAAGCCTTATAGAACGAAAACAAAATTTAACCGATTTTGTCAACCTAAGGGTACTACGGGCTTATAATCATAATATTCGTGTTGCGCGGGAAATTTCCGATTGCGAGCCATCGCTACAAAGCCTTATTGGACGAACAAAAATTTCGACCGATTTCGTCAATCTAAGGGTACTACGGGCTTATAATCATCATATTCGTGTTGCGCTGCAAGTGGCCGATTGTGCAACATCGCTACGAAGTATTATTGAACGAAACAAAAATGTAACCAATTTTCTCAACCTAAGGGTACTACGGGCTTATAGTCATCATATTCGTGTTGCGCTGCAAGTGTCCGATTGCGAGACATCGCTACAAAGCCTTATTGGACGAAAAAAAATTTCGACCGATTTTGTCAACCTAACGGTACTACGGGCTTATAATCATCATATTCGTGTTGCGCTGCAAGTGTCCGATTTTGCAACATCAGTACAAAGCGTTATTGAACGAAACAAAAATGTAACCAATTTTCTCAACCTAAGGGTACTACGGGCTTATGATCATCATATTCGTGTTGCGCGGGAAATTTCCGATTGCGAGCCATCGCTATCAAGCCTTATTGGACAAAAAAATATTTCGACCGATTTTGTCAACCTAAGGGTACTACGGGCTTATAATCATCATATTCGTACTGCGCTGCAAGTGTCCGATTGCGAGACATCGCTACAAAGCCTTATTGGACGAAAACAAATTTCGACCGATTTTGTCAACCTAACGGTACTACGGGCTTATAATCATCATATTCGTGTTGCGCTGCAAGTGTCCGATTGCACAACATCGCTGCAAAGCCTTATTGAACGAAAACAAAATTTAACCAATTTTATCAACCTAAGGGTACTACGGGCTTATAATCATCATATTCGTGTTGCGCGGGCAGTTTCCGATTGTGCAACATCGCTACAAAGCCTTATTGAACGAAAAAAAATTTAACCAATTTTCTCAACCTAAGGGTACTACGGGCTTATAATCATCATATTCGTGTTGCGCGGGCCGTTTCCGATTGTGCAACATCGCTACAAAGCCTTATTGAACGAAAAAAAAATTTAAACAATTTTCTCAACCTAAGGGTACTACGGGCTTACAATCATCATATTCGTGTTGCGCGGGAAGTTTCCGATTGTGGAACATCGCTACAAAGCCTTATAGAACGAAAAACAAATTTAACCGATTTTGTCAACCTAAGGGTACTACGGGCTTATAATCATCACATTCGTGTTGCGCTGCAAGTGTCTGATTGTGCAACATCGCTACAAAGCCTTATGGAACGAACAAAAAATGTAAGCAATTTTCTCAACCTAAGGGTACTACGGGCTTATAGTCATCATATTCGTGTTGCGCTGCAAGTGTCCGATTTTGCAACATCAGTACAAAGCGTTATTGAACGAAACAAAAATGTAACCAATTTTCTCAACCTAAGGGTACTACGGGCTTATAATCATCATATTCGTGTTGTGCGGGAAGTTTTCGATTGTGCAACATCGCTACAAAGCCTTATAGAACGAAAAAAAAATTTAACCGATTTTGTCAACCTAAGGGTACTACGGGCTTATAATCATCATATTCGTGTTGCGCTGCAAGTGTCTGATTGTGCAACATCGCTACAAAGCCTTATGGAACGAACAAAACATGTAACCAATTTTCTCAACCTAAGGGCACTACGGGCTTATAGTCATCATATTCGTGTTGCGCTGCAAGTGTCCGATTTTGCAACATCAGTACAAAGCGTTATTGAACGAAACAAAAATGTAACCAATTTTCTCAACCTAAGGGTACTACGGGCTTATGATCATCATATTCGTGTTGCGCGGGAAATTTCCGATTGCGAGCCATCGCTTCAAAGCCTTATTGGACAAAAAAAAATTTCGACCGATTCTGTCAACCTAAGGGTACTACGGGCTTATAATCATCATATTCGTGTTGCGCTGCAAGTGTCCGATTGCGAGACATCGCTACAAAGCCTTATTGGACGAAAAAAAATTTCGACCGATTTTGTCAACCTAACGGTACTACGGGCTTATAATCATCATATTCGTGTTGCGCTGCAAGTGTTCGATTGTGCAACATCGCTACAAAGCCATATTGAACGAAAAAAAAATGTAACCAATTTTCTCAACCTAAGGGTAGTACGGGCTTATAATCATCATATTCGTGTTGCGCTGCAAGTGTCCGATTGTGCAATATCGGTACATAGCGTTATTGAACGAAAACAAAATTTAACCAATTTTATCAACCTAAGGGTAGTACGGGCTTATAATCATCATATTCGTGTTGCGCGGGAAGTTTCCGATTGTGCAACATCGCTACAAAGCGTTATAGAACGAAAAAAAAATTTAACCGATTTTGTCAACCTAAGGGCTTATAATCATCATATTCGTGTTGCGCTGCAAGTGTCCGATTGTGCAACATCGCTACAAAGCCTTATTGAACGAAAAAAAAATTTAAACAATTTTCTCAACCTAAGGGTACTACGGGCTTATAATCATCATATTCGTGTTGTGCGGGAAGTTTCCGATTGTGCAACATCGCTACAAAGCCTTATAGAACGAAAAAAAAATTTAACCGATTTTGTCAACCTAGGGGTACTACGGGCTTATAATCATCATATTCGTGTTGCGCTGCAAGTGTCTGATTGTGCAACATCGCTACAAAGCCTTATTGAACGAAAAAAATATGTAACCAATTTTCTCAACCTAAGGGTACTACGGGCTTATAATCATAATATTCGTGTTGCGCGGGAAATTTCCGATTGTGCAACATCGCTACAAAGCCTTATTGAACGAAAAAAAAATTTAACCAATTTTCTCAACCTAAGGGTACTACGGGCTTATAATCATCATATTCGTGTTGCGCTGCAAGTGTTCGATTGTGCAACATCGCTACAAAGCCATATTGAACGAAAAAAAAATGTAACCAATTTTCTCAACCTAAGGGTAGTACGGGCTTATAATCATCATATTCGTGTTGTGCGGGAAGTTTCCGATTGTGCAACATCGCTACAAAGCCTTATAGAACGAAAAAAAAATTTAACCGATTTTGTCAACCTAAGGGTACTACGGGCTTATAATCATCATATTCGTGTTGCGCTGCAAGTGTCTGATTGTGCAACATCGCTACAAAGCCTTATGGAACGAACAAAAAATGTAACCAATTTTCTCAACCTAAGGGTACTACGGGCTTATAGTCATCATATTCGTGTTGCGCTGCAAGTGTCCGATTTTGCAACATCAGTACAAAGCGTTATTGAACGAAACAAAAATGTAACCAATTTTCTCAACCTAAGGGTACTACGGGCTTATGATCATCATATTCGTGCTGCGCGGGAAATTTCCGATTGCGAGCCATCGCTACAAAGCCTTATTGGACAAAAAAAAATTTCGACCCATTTTGTCAACCTAAGGGTACTACGGGCTTATAATCACCATATTCGTGTTGCGCTGCAAGTGTCCGATTGCGAGACATCGCTACAAAGCCTTATTGGACGAAAAAAAATTTCGACCGATTTTGTCAACCTAACGGTACTACGGGCTTATAATCATCATATTCGTGTTGCGCTGCAAGTGTCCGATTGCACAACATCGCTGCAATGCCTTATTGAACGAAAAAAAAATTTAACCAATTTTCTCAACCTAAGGGTGCTACGGGCTTATAATCATTATATTCGTGTTGCGCGGGAAGTTTCCGAGTGTGCAACATCGCTACAAAGCCTTATAGAACGAAAACAAAATTTAACCGATTTTGTCAACCTAAGGGTACTACGGGCTTATAATCATAATATTCGTGTTGCGCGGGAAATTTCCGATTGCGAGCCATCGCTACAAAGCCTTATTGGACGAACAAAAATTTCGACCGATTTTGTCAATCTAAGGGTACTACGGGCTTATAATCATCATATTCGTGTTGCGCTGCAAGTGTCTGATTGTGCAACATCGCTACAAAGCCTTATTGAACGAAAAAAATATGTAACCAATTTTCTCAACCTAAGGGTACTACGGGCTTATAATCATAATATTCGTGTTGCGCGGGAAATTTCCGATTGCGAGCCATCGCTACAAAGCCTTATTGGACGAACAAAAATTTCGACCGATTTCGTCAATCTAAGGGTACTACGGGCTTATAATCATCATATTCGTGTTGCGCTGCAAGTGGCCGATTGTGCAACATCGCTACGAAGTATTATTGAACGAAACAAAAATGTAACCAATTTTCTCAACCTAAGGGTACTACGGGCTTATAGTCATCATATTCGTGTTGCGCTGCAAGTGTCCGATTGCGAGACATCGCTACAAAGCCTTATTGGACGAAAAAAAATTTCGACCGATTTTGTCAACCTAACGGTACTACGGGCTTATAATCATCATATTCGTGTTGCGCTGCAAGTGTCCGATTTTGCAACATCAGTACAAAGCGTTATTGAACGAAACAAAAATGTAACCAATTTTCTCAACCTAAGGGTACTACGGGCTTATGATCATCATATTCGTGTTGCGCGGGAAATTTCCGATTGCGAGCCATCGCTATCAAGCCTTATTGGACAAAAAAATATTTCGACCGATTTTGTCAACCTAAGGGTACTACGGGCTTATAATCATCATATTCGTGTTGCGCTGCAAGTGTCCGATTGCGAGACATCGCTACAAAGCCTTATTGGACGAAAACAAATTTCGACCGATTTTGTCAACCTAACGGTACTACGGGCTTATAATCATCATATTCGTGTTGCGCTGCAAGTGTCCGATTGCACAACATCGCTGCAAAGCCTTATTGAACGAAAACAAAATTTAACCAATTTTATCAACCTAAGGGTACTACGGGCTTATAATCATCATATTCGTGTTGCGCGGGCAGTTTCCGATTGTGCAACATCGCTACAAAGCCTTATTGAACGAAAAAAAATTTAACCAATTTTCTCAACCTAAGGGTACTACGGGCTTATAATCATCATATTCGTGTTGCGCGGGCCGTTTCCGATTGTGCAACATCGCTACAAAGCCTTATTGAACGAAAAAAAAATTTAACCGATTTTGTCAACCTAAGGGCTTATAATCATCATATTCGTGTTGCGCTGCAAGTGTCCGATTGTGCAACATCGCTACAAAGCCTTATTGAACGAAAAAAAAATTTAAACAATTTTCTCAACCTAAGGGTACTACGGGCTTATAATCATCATATTCGTGTTGTGCGGGAAGTTTCCGATTGTGCAACATCGCTACAAAGCCTTATAGAACGAAAAAAAAATTTAACCGATTTTGTCAACCTAGGGGTACTACGGGCTTATAATCATCATATTCGTGTTGCGCTGCAAGTGTCTGATTGTGCAACATCGCTACAAAGCCTTATTGAACGAAAAAAATATGTAACCAATTTTCTCAACCTAAGGGTACTACGGGCTTATAATCATAATATTCGTGTTGCGCGGGAAATTTCCGATTGTGCAACATCGCTACAAAGCCTTATTGAACGAAAAAAAAATTTAACCAATTTTCTCAACCTAAGGGTACTACGGGCTTATAATCATCATATTCGTGTTGCGCTGCAAGTGTTCGATTGTGCAACATCGCTACAAAGCCATATTGAACGAAAAAAAAATGTAACCAATTTTCTCAACCTAAGGGTAGTACGGGCTTATAATCATCATATTCGTGTTGTGCGGGAAGTTTCCGATTGTGCAACATCGCTACAAAGCCTTATAGAACGAAAAAAAAATTTAACCGATTTTGTCAACCTAAGGGTACTACGGGCTTATAATCATCATATTCGTGTTGCGCTGCAAGTGTCTGATTGTGCAACATCGCTACAAAGCCTTATGGAACGAACAAAAAATGTAACCAATTTTCTCAACCTAAGGGTACTACGGGCTTATAGTCATCATATTCGTGTTGCGCTGCAAGTGTCCGATTTTGCAACATCAGTACAAAGCGTTATTGAACGAAACAAAAATGTAACCAATTTTCTCAACCTAAGGGTACTACGGGCTTATGATCATCATATTCGTGCTGCGCGGGAAATTTCCGATTGCGAGCCATCGCTACAAAGCCTTATTGGACAAAAAAAAATTTCGACCCATTTTGTCAACCTAAGGGTACTACGGGCTTATAATCACCATATTCGTGTTGCGCTGCAAGTGTCCGATTGCGAGACATCGCTACAAAGCCTTATTGGACGAAAAAAAATTTCGACCGATTTTGTCAACCTAACGGTACTACGGGCTTATAATCATCATATTCGTGTTGCGCTGCAAGTGTCCGATTGCACAACATCGCTGCAATGCCTTATTGAACGAAAAAAAAATTTAACCAATTTTCTCAACCTAAGGGTGCTACGGGCTTATAATCATTATATTCGTGTTGCGCGGGAAGTTTCCGAGTGTGCAACATCGCTACAAAGCCTTATAGAACGAAAACAAAATTTAACCGATTTTGTCAACCTAAGGGTACTACGGGCTTATAATCATAATATTCGTGTTGCGCGGGAAATTTCCGATTGCGAGCCATCGCTACAAAGCCTTATTGGACGAACAAAAATTTCGACCGATTTTGTCAATCTAAGGGTACTACGGGCTTATAATCATCATATTCGTGTTGCGCTGCAAGTGTCTGATTGTGCAACATCGCTACAAAGCCTTATTGAACGAAAAAAATATGTAACCAATTTTCTCAACCTAAGGGTACTACGGGCTTATAATCATAATATTCGTGTTGCGCGGGAAATTTCCGATTGCGAGCCATCGCTACAAAGCCTTATTGGACGAACAAAAATTTCGACCGATTTCGTCAATCTAAGGGTACTACGGGCTTATAATCATCATATTCGTGTTGCGCTGCAAGTGGCCGATTGTGCAACATCGCTACGAAGTATTATTGAACGAAACAAAAATGTAACCAATTTTCTCAACCTAAGGGTACTACGGGCTTATAGTCATCATATTCGTGTTGCGCTGCAAGTGTCCGATTGCGAGACATCGCTACAAAGCCTTATTGGACGAAAAAAAATTTCGACCGATTTTGTCAACCTAACGGTACTACGGGCTTATAATCATCATATTCGTGTTGCGCTGCAAGTGTCCGATTTTGCAACATCAGTACAAAGCGTTATTGAACGAAACAAAAATGTAACCAATTTTCTCAACCTAAGGGTACTACGGGCTTATGATCATCATATTCGTGTTGCGCGGGAAATTTCCGATTGCGAGCCATCGCTATCAAGCCTTATTGGACAAAAAAATATTTCGACCGATTTTGTCAACCTAAGGGTACTACGGGCTTATAATCATCATATTCGTGTTGCGCTGCAAGTGTCCGATTGCGAGACATCGCTACAAAGCCTTATTGGACGAAAACAAATTTCGACCGATTTTGTCAACCTAACGGTACTACGGGCTTATAATCATCATATTCGTGTTGCGCTGCAAGTGTCCGATTGCACAACATCGCTGCAAAGCCTTATTGAACGAAAACAAAATTTAACCAATTTTATCAACCTAAGGGTACTACGGGCTTATAATCATCATATTCGTGTTGCGCGGGCAGTTTCCGATTGTGCAACATCGCTACAAAGCCTTATTGAACGAAAAAAAATTTAACCAATTTTCTCAACCTAAGGGTACTACGGGCTTATAATCATCATATTCGTGTTGCGCGGGCCGTTTCCGATTGTGCAACATCGCTACAAAGCCTTATTGAACGAAAAAAAAATTTAAACAATTTTGTCAACCTAAGGGTACTACGGGCTTACAATCATCATATTCGTGTTGCGCGGGAAGTTTCCGATTGTGGAACATCGCTACAAAGCCTTATAGAACGAAAAACAAATTTAACCGATTTTGTCAACCTAAGGGTACTACGGGCTTATAATCATCACATTCGTGTTGCGCTGCAAGTGTCTGATTGTGCAACATCGCTACAAAGCCTTATGGAACGAACAAAAAATGTAAGCAATTTTCTCAACCTAAGGGTACTACGGGCTTATAGTCATAATATTCGTGTTGCGCTGCAAGTGTCCGATTTTGCAACATCAGTACAAAGCGTTATTGAACGAAACAAAAATGTAACCAATTTTCTCAACCTAAGGGTACTACGGGCTTATAATCATCATATTCGTGTTGTGCGGGAAGTTTTCGATTGTGCAACATCGCTACAAAGCCTTATAGAACGAAAAAAAAATTTAACCGATTTTGTCAACCTAAGGGTACTACGGGCTTATAATCATCATATTCGTGTTGCGCTGCAAGTGTCTGATTGTGCAACATCGCTACAAAGCCTTATGGAACGAACAAAACATGTAACCAATTTTCTCAACCTAAGGGCACTACGGGCTTATAGTCATCATATTCGTGTTGCGCTGCAAGTGTCCGATTTTGCAACATGAGTACAAAGCGTTATTGAACGAAACAAAAATGTAACCAATTTTCTCAACCTAAGGGTACTACGGGCTTATGATCATCATATTCGTGTTGCGCGGGAAATTTCCGATTGCGAGCCATCGCTTCAAAGCCTTATTGGACAAAAAAAAATTTCGACCGATTCTGTCAACCTAAGGGTACTACGGGCTTATAATCATCATATTCGTGTTGCGCTGCAAGTGTCCGATTGCGAGACATCGCTACAAAGCCTTATTGGACGAAAAAAAATTTCGACCGATTTTGTCAACCTAACGGTACTACGGGCTTATAATCATCATATTCGTGTTGCGCTGCAAGTGTTCGATTGTGCAACATCGCTACAAAGCCTTATTGAACGAAAACAAAATGTAACCAATTTTCTCAACCTAAGGGTACTACGGGCTTATAATCATCATATTCGTGTTGCGCTGCAAGTGGCCGATTGTGCAAAATCGGTACAAAGTGTTATTGAACGAAACAAAAATGTAACCAATTTTCTCAACCTAAGGGTACTACGGGCTTATGATCATCATATTCGTGTTGCGCGGGAAATTTCCGATTGCGAGCCATCGCTACAAAGCCTTATTGGACAAAAAAAAATTCGACCGATTTTGTCAACCTAAGGGTACTACGGGCTTATAATCATCATATTCGTGTTGCGCTGCAAGTGTCTGATTGTGCAACATCGCTACAAAGCCTTATTGAACGAAAAAAATATGTAACCAATTTTCTCAACCTAAGGGTACTACGGGCTTATAATCATAATATTCGTGTTGCGCGGGAAATTTCCGATTGTGCAACATCGCTACAAAGCCTTATTGAACGAAAAAAAAATTTAACCAATTTTCTCAACCTAAGGGTACTACGGGCTTATAATCATCATATTCGTGTTGCGCTGCAAGTGTTCGATTGTGCAACATCGCTACAAAGCCATATTGAACGAAAAAAAAATGTAACCAATTTTCTCAACCTAAGGGTAGTACGGGCTTATAATCATCATATTCGTGTTGCGCTGCAAGTGTCCGATTGTGCAATATCGGTACATAGCGTTATTGAACGAAAACAAAATTTAACCAATTTTATCAACCTAAGGGTAGTACGGGCTTATAATCATCATATTCGTGTTGCGCGGGAAGTTTCCGATTGTGCAACATCGCTACAAAGCGTTATAGAACGAAAAAAAAATTTAACCGATTTTGTCAACCTAAGGGCTTATAATCATCATATTCGTGTTGCGCTGCAAGTGTCCGATTGTGCAACATCGCTACAAAGCCTTATTGAACGAAAAAAAAATTTAAACAATTTTCTCAACCTAAGGGTACTACGGGCTTATAATCATCATATTCGTGTTGTGCGGGAAGTTTCCGATTGTGCAACATCGCTACAAAGCCTTATAGAACGAAAAAAAAATTTAACCGATTTTGTCAACCTAGGGGTACTACGGGCTTATAATCATCATATTCGTGTTGCGCTGCAAGTGTCTGATTGTGCAACATCGCTACAAAGCCTTATTGAACGAAAAAAATATGTAACCAATTTTCTCAACCTAAGGGTACTACGGGCTTATAATCATAATATTCGTGTTGCGCGGGAAATTTCCGATTGTGCAACATCGCTACAAAGCCTTATTGAACGAAAAAAAAATTTAACCAATTTTCTCAACCTAAGGGTACTACGGGCTTATAATCATCATATTCGTGTTGCGCTGCAAGTGTTCGATTGTGCAACATCGCTACAAAGCCATATTGAACGAAAAAAAAATGTAACCAATTTTCTCAACCTAAGGGTAGTACGGGCTTATAATCATCATATTCGTGTTGTGCGGGAAGTTTCCGATTGTGCAACATCGCTACAAAGCCTTATAGAACGAAAAAAAAATTTAACCGATTTTGTCAACCTAAGGGTACTACGGGCTTATAATCATCATATTCGTGTTGCGCTGCAAGTGTTCGATTGTGCAACATCGCTACAAAGCCTTATTGAACGAAAAAAAATTTCGACCGATTTTGTCAACCTAACGGTACTACGGGCTTATAATCATCATATTCGTGTTGCGCTGCAAGTGTCCGATTGCGAGACATCGCTACAAAGCCTTATTGGACGAAAAAAAATTTCGACCGATTTTGTCAACCTAACGGTACTACGGGCTTATAATCATCATATTCGTGTTGCGCTGCAAGTGTTCGATTGTGCAACATCGCTGCAAAGCCTTATTGAACGAAAACAAAATGTAACCAATTTTCTCAACCTAAGGGTACTACGGGCTTATAATCATCATATTCGTGTTGCGCTGCAAGTGGCCGATTGTGCAAAATCGGTACAAAGTGTTATTGAACGAAACAAAAATGTAACCAATTTTCTCAACCTAAGGGTACTACGGGCTTATGATCATCATATTCGTGTTGCGCGGGAAATTTCCGATTGCGAGCCATCGCTACAAAGCCTTATTGGACAAAAAAAAAATTCGACCGATTTTGTCAACCTAAGGGTACTACGGGCTTATAATCATCATATTCGTGTTGCGCTGCAAGTGTCTGATTATGCAACATCGCTACAAAGCCTTATTGAACGAAAAAAATATGTAACCAATTTTCTCAACCTAAGGGTACTACGGGCTTATAATCATAATATTCGTGTTGCGCGGGAAATTTCCGATTGTGCAACATCGCTACAAAGCCTTATTGAACGAAAAAAAAATTTAACCAATTTTCTCAACCTAAGGGTACTACGGGCTTATGATCATCATATTCGTGTTGCGCTGCAAGTGTTCGATTGTGCAACATCGCTACAAAGCCATATTGAACGAAAAAAAAATGTAACCAATTTTCTTAACCTAAGGGTAGTACGGGCTTATAATCATCATATTCGTGTTGCGCTGCAAGTGTCCGATTGTGCAATATCGGTACATAGCGTTATTGAACGAAAACAAAATTTAACCAATTTTATCAACCTAAGGGTAGTACGGGCTTATAATCATCATATTCGTGTTGCGCGGGAAGTTTCCGATTGTGCAACATCGCTACAAAGCGTTATAGAACGAAAAAAAAATTTAACCGATTTTGTCAACCTAAGGGCTTATAATCATCATATTCGTGTTGCGCTGCAAGTGTCCGATTGTGCAACATCGCTACAAAGCCTTATTGAACGAAAAAAAAATTTAAACAATTTTCTCAACCTAAGGGTACTACGGGCTTATAATCATCGTATTCGTGTTGTGCGGGAAGTTTCCGATTGTGCAACATCGCTACAAAGCCTTATAGAACGAAAAAAAAATTTAACCGATTTTGTCAACCTAAGGGTACTACGGTCTTATAATCATCATATTCGTGTTGCGCTGCAAGTGTCTGATTGTGCAACATCGCTACAAAGCCTTATGGAACGAACAAAAAATGTAACCAATTTTCTCAACCTAAGGGTACTACGGGCTTATAGTCATCATATTCGTGTTGCGCTGCAAGTGTCCGATTTTGCAACATCAGTACAAAGCGTTATTGAACGAAAACAAAATTTAACCTATTTTCTCAACCTAAGGGTACTACGGGCTTATCATCATCATAGTCGTGTTGCGCTGCAAGTGTCCGATTGTGCAACATCGCTACGAAGTGTTATTGAACGAAACAAAAATGTAACCAATTTTCTCAACCTAAGGGTACTACGGGCTTATGATCATCATATTCGTGTTGCGCGGGAAATTTCCGATTGCGAGCCATCGCTACAAAGCCTTATAGTACAAAAAAAAATTTCGACCGATTTTGTCAACCTAAGGGTACTACGGGCTTATAATCATCATATTCGTGTTGCGCTGCAAGTGTCTGATTGTGCAACATCGCTACAAAGCCTTATTGAACGAAAAAAATATGTAACCAATTTTCTCAACCTAAGGGTACTACGGGCTTATAATCATAATATTCGTGTTGCGCGGGAAATTTCCGATTGTGCAACATCGCTACAAAGCCTTATTGAACGAAAAAAAAATTTAACCAATTTTCTCAACCTAAGGGTACTACGGGCTTATAATCATCATATTCGTGTTGCGCTGCAAGTGTTCGATTGTGCAACATCGCTACAAAGCCATATTGAACGAAAAAAAAATGTAACCAATTTTCTCAACCTAAGGGTAGTACGGGCTTATAATCATCATATTCGTGTTGCGCTGCAAGTGTCCGATTGTGCAACATCACTACGAAGCGTTATTGAACGAAACAAAAATGTAACCAATTTTCTCAACCTAAGGGTACTACGGGCTTATGATCATCATATTCGTGTTGCGCGGGAAGTTTACGATTGCGAGCCATCGCTACAAAGCCTTATTGGACAAAAAAAAATTTCGACGGATTTTGTCAATCTAAGGGTACTACGGGCTTATAATCATCATATTCGTGTTGCGCTGCAAGTATCCGATTGCGAGACATCGCTACAAAGCCTTATTGGACGAAAAAAAAATTTAACCAATTTTATCAACCTAAGGGTAGTACGGGCTTATAATCATCATATTCGTGTTGCGCGGGAAGTTTCCGATTGTGCAACATCGCTACAAAGCCTTATAGAACGAAAACAAAATTTAACCGATTTTGTCAACCTAAGGGCTTATAATCATCATATTCGTGTTGCGCTGCAAGTGTTCGATTGTGCAACATCGCTACAAAGCCATATTGAACGAAAAAAAAATGTAACCAATTTTCTCAACCTAAGGGTAGTACGGGCTTATAATCATCATATTCGTGTTGCGCGGGAAGTTTCCGATTGCGCAACATCGCTACAAAGCCTTATAGAACGAAAAAAAAATTTAACCGATTTTGTCAACCTAAGGGCTTATAATCATCATATTCGTGTTGCGCTGCAAGTGTTCGATTGTGCAACATCGCTACAAAGCCATATTGAACGAAAAAAAAATGTAACCAATTTTCTCAACCTAAGGGTAGTACGGGCTTATAATCATCATATTCGTGTTGCGCGGGAAGTTTCCGATTGCGCAACATCGCTACAAAGCCTTATAGAACGAAAAAAAAATTTAACCGATTTTGTCAACCTAAGGGCTTATAATCATCATATTCGTGTTGCGCTGCAAGTGTCCGATTGTGCAACATCGCTACGAAGCGTTATTGAACGAAACAAAAATGTAACCAATTTTCTCAACCTAAGGGTACTACGGGCTTATGATCATCATATTCGTGTTGCGCGGGAAATTTACGATTGCGAGCCATCGCTAAAAAGCCTTATTGGACAAAAAAAAATTTCGACCGATTTTGTCAACCTAACGGTACTACGGGCTTATAATCATCATATTCGTGTTGCGCTGCAAGTGTCCGATTGCACAACATCGCTGCAAAGCCTTATTGAACGAAAAAAAAATTTAACCAATTTTATCAACCTAAGGGTAGTACGGGCTTATAATCATCATATTCGTGTTGCGCTGCAAGTGTCCGATTGCACAACATCGCTGCAAAGCCTTATTGAACGAAAAAAAAATTTAACCAATTTTATCAACCTAAGGGTAGTACGGGCTTATAATCATCATATTCGTGTTGCGCGGGAAGTTTCCGATTGTGCAACATCGCTACAAAGCCTTATAGAACGAAAAAAAAATTTAACCGATTTTGTCAACCTAAGAGCTTATAATCATCATATTCGTGTTGCGCTGCAAGTGTTCGATTGTGCAACATCGCTACAAAGCCATATTGAACGAAAAAAAAATGTAACCAATTTTCTCAACCTAAGGGTAGTACGGGCTTATAATCATCATATTCGTGTTGCGCTGCAAGTGTCCGATTGTGCAATATCGGTACATAGCGTTATTGAACGAAAACAAAATTTAACCAATTTTATCAACCTAAGGGTAGTACGGGCTTATAATCATCATATTCGTGTTGCGCGGGAAGTTTCCGATTGTGCAACATCGCTACAAAGCCTTATAGAACGAAAAAAAAATTTAACCGATTTTGTCAACCTAAGGGCTTATAATCATCTCATTCGTGTTGCGCTGCAAGTGTCCGATTGCGAGACATCGCTACAAAGCCTTATTGGACAAAAAAAAATTTCGACCGATTTTGTCAACCTAACGGTACTACGGGCTTATAATCATCATATTCGTGTTGCGCTGCAAGTGTTCGATTGTGCAACATCGCTACAAAGCCTTATTGAACGAAAACAAAATGTAACCAATTTTCTCAACCTAAGGGTACTACGGGCTTATAATCATCATATTCGTGTTGCGCTGCAAGTGGCCGATTGAGCAAAATCGGTACAAAGCGTTATTGAACGACAAAAAATTTAACCTATTTTCTCAACCGAAGGGTACTACGGGCTTATCATCATCATAGTCGTGTTGCGCTGCAAGTGTCCGATTGTGCAACATCGCTACGAAGTGTTATTGAACGAAACAAAAATGTAACCAATTTTCTCAACCTAAGGGTACTACGGGCTTATGATCATCATATTCGTGTTGCGCGGGAAATTTCCGATTGCGAGCCATCGCTACAAAGCCTTATTGGACAAAAACAAATTTCGACCGATTTTGTCAACCTAAGGGTACTACGGGCTTATAATCATCATATTCGTGTTGCGCGGGAAATTTCCGATTGCGAGCCATCGCTACAAAGCCTTATTGGACGAATAAAAATTTCGACCGATTTTGTCAACCTAACGGTACTACGGGCTTATAATCATCATATTCGTGTTGCGCTGCAAGTGTTCGATTGTGCAACATCGCTACAAAGCCTTATTGAACGAAAACAAAATGTAACCAATTTTCTCAACCTAAGGGTACTACGGGCTTATAATCATCATATTCGTGTTGCGCTGCAAGTGGCCGATTGTGCAAAATCGGTACAAAGCGTTATTGAACGAAAACAAAATTTAACCTATTTTCTCAACCTAAGGGTACTACGGGCTTATCATCATCATAGTCGTGTTGCGCTGCAAGTGTCCGATTGTGCAACATCGCTACGAAGTGTTATTGAACGAAACAAAAATGTAACCAATTTTCTCAACCTAAGGGTACTACGGGCTTATGATCATCATATTCGTGTTGCGCGGGAAATTTCCGATTGCGAGCCATCGCTACAAAGCCTTATTGGACAAAAAAAAATTTCGACCAATTTTGTCAACCTAAGGGTACTACGGGCTTATAATCATCATATTCGTGTTGCGCTGCAAGTGTCTGATTGTGCAACATCGCTACAAAGCCTTATTGAACGAAAAAAATATGTAACCAATTTTCTCAACCTGAGGGTACTACGGGCTTATAATCATAATATTCGTGTTGCGCGGGAAATTTCCGATTGTGCAACATCGCTACAAAGCCTTATTGAACGAAAAAAAAATTTAACCGATATTGTCAACCTAAGGGCTTATAATCATCATATTCGTGTTGCGCTGCAAGTGTCCGATTGTGCAACATCACTACGAAGCGTTATTGAACGAAACAAAAATGTAACCAATTTTCTCAACCTAAGGGTACTACGGGCTTATGATCATCATATTCGTGTTGCGCGGGAAATTTACGATTGCGAGCCATCGCTACAAAGCCTTATTGGACAAAAAAAAATTTCGACCGATTTTGTCAACCTAAGGGTACTACGGGCTTATAATCATCATATTCGTGTTGCGCTGCAAGTGTCCGATTGCGAGACATCGCTACAAAGCCTTATTGGACGAAAAAAAATTTCGACCGATTTTGTCAACCTAACGGTACTACGGGCTTATAATCATCATATTCGTGTTGCGCGGGAAGTTTCCGATTGTGCAACATCGCTACAAAGCCTTATAGAACGAAAAAAAAATTTAACCGATTTTGTCAACCTAAGGGCTTATAATCATCATATTCGTGTTGCGCTGCAAGTGTTCGATTGTGCAACATCGCTACAAAGCCATATTGAACGAAAAAAAAATGTAACCAATTTTCTCAACCTAAGGGTAGTACGGGCTTATAATCATCATATTCGTGTTGCGCTGCAAGTGTCCGATTGTGCAATATCGGTACATAGCGTTATTGAACGAAAACAAAATTTAACCAATTTTATCAACCTAAGGGTAGTACGGGCTTATAATCATCATATTCGTGTTGCGCGGGAAGTTTCCGATTGTGCAACATCGCTACAAAGCCTTATAGAACGAAAAAAAAATTTAACCGATTTTGTCTACCTAAGGGCTTATAATCATCATATTCGTGTTGCGCTGCAAGTGTCTGATTGTGCAACATCGCTACAAAGCCTTATGGAACGAACAAAAAATGTAACCAAATTTCTCAACCTAAGGGTACTACGGGCTTATAGTCATCATATTCGTGTTGCGCTGCAAGTGTCCGATTTTGCAACATCAGTACAAAGCGTTATTGAACGAAACAAAAATGTAACCAATTTTCTCATCCTAAGGGTACTACGGGCTTATGATCATCATATTCGTGTTGCGCGGGAAATTTACGATTGCGAGCCATCGCTACAAAGCCTTATTGGACAAAAAAAAATTTCGACCGATTTTCTCAACCTAAGGGTACTACGGGCTTATCATCATCATAGTCGTGTTGCACTGCAAGTGTCCGATTGTGCAACATCGCTACGAAGCGTTATTGAACGAAACAAAAATGTAACCAATTTTCTCAACCTAAGGGTACTACGGGCTTATGATCATCATATTCGTGTTGCGCGGGAAATTTACGATTGCGAGCCATCGCTACAAAGCCTTATTGGACAAAAAAAAATTTCGACCGATTTTGTCAACCTAACGGTACTACGGGCTTATAATCATCATATTCGTGTTGCGCTGCAAGTGTCCGATTGCGAGACATCGCTACAAAGCCTTATTGGACGAAAACAAATTTCGACCGATTTTGTCAACCTAACGGTACTACGGGCTTATAATCATCATATTCGTGTTGCGCTGCAAGTGTTCGATTGTGCAACATCGCTACAAAGCCTTATTGAACGAAAACAAAATGTAACCAATTTTCTCAACCTAAGGGTACTACGGGCTTATAATCATCATATTCGTGTTGCGCTGCAAGTGGCCGATTGAGCAAAATCGGTACAAAGCGTTATTGAACGACAAAAAATTTAACCTATTTTCTCAACCTAAGGGTACTACGGGCTTATCATCATCATAGTCGTGTTGCGCTGCAAGTGTCCGATTGTGCAACATCGCTACGAAGTGTTATTGAACGAAACAAAAATGTAACCAATTTTCTCAACCTAAGGGTACTACGGGCTTATGATCATCATATTCGTGTTGCGCGGGAAATTTCCGATTGCGAGCCATCGCTACAAAGCCTTATTGGACAAAAACAAATTTCGACCGATTTTGTCAACCTAAGGGTACTACGGGCTTATAATCATCATATTCGTGTTGCGCTGCAAGTGTCTGATTGTGCAACATCGCTACAAAGCCTTATGGAACGAACAAAAAATGTAACCAATTTTCTCAACCTAAGGGTACTACGGGCTTATAGTCATCATATTCGTGTTGCGCTGCAAGTGTCCGATTTTGCAACATCAGTACAAAGCGTTATTGAACGAAACAAAAATGTAACCAATTTTCTCATCCTAAGGGTACTACGGGCTTATGATCATCATATTCGTGTTGCGCGGGAAATTTCCGATTGCGAGCCATCGCTACAAAGCCTTATTGGACGAATAAAAATTTCGACCGATTTTGTCAACCTAACGGTACTACGGGCTTATAATCATCATATTCGTGTTGCGCTGCAAGTGTTCGATTGTGCAACATCGCTACAAAGTCTTATTGAACGAAAACAAAATGTAACCAATTTTCTCAACCTAAGGGTACTACGGGCTTATAATCATCATATTCGTGTTGCGCTGCAAGTGGCCGATTGTGCAAAATCGGTACAAAGCGTTATTGAACGGAAACAAAATTTAACCTATTTTCTCAACCTAAGGGTACTACGGGCTTATCATCATCATAGTCGTGTTGCGCTGCAAGTGTCCGATTGTGCAACATCGCTACGAAGTGTTATTGAACGAAACAAAAATGTAACCAATTTTCTCAACCTAAGGGTACTACGGGCTTATGATCATCATATTCGTGTTGCGCGGGAAATTTCCGATTGCGAGCCATCGCTACAAAGCCTTATTGGACAAAAAAAAATTTCGACCAATTTTGTCAACCTAAGGGTACTACGGGCTTATAATCATCATATTCGTGTTGCGCTGCAAGTGTCTGATTGTGCAACATCGCTACAAAGCCTTATTGAACGAAAAAAATATGTAACCAATTTTCTCAACCTGAGGGTACTACGGGCTTATAATCATAATATTCGTGTTGCGCGGGAAATTTCCGATTGTGCAACATCGCTACAAAGCCTTATTGAACGAAAAAAAAATTTAACCAATTTTCTCAACCTAAGGGTACTACGGGCTTATAATCATCATATTCGTGTTGCGCTGCAAGTGTTCGATTGTGCAACATCGCTACAAAGCCATATTGAACGAAAAAAAAATGTAACCAATTTTCTCAACCTAAGGGTAGTACGGGCTTATAATCATCATATTCGTGTTGCGCTGCAAGTGTCCGATTGTGCAATATCGGTACATAGCGTTATTGAACGAAAACAAAATTTAACCAATTTTATCAACCTAAGGGTAGTACGGGCTTATAATCATCATATTCGTGTTGCGCGGGAAGTTTCCGATTGTGCAACATCGCTACAAAGCCTTAGAGAACGAAAAAAAAATTTAACCGATTTTGTCAACCTAAGGGCTTATAATCATCATATTCGTGTTGCGCTGCAAGTGTCCGATTGTGCAACATCACTACGAAGCGTTATTGAACGAAACAAAAATGTAACCAATTTTCTCAACCTAAGGGTACTACGGGCTTATGATCATCATATTCGTGTTGCGCGGGAAATTTACGATTGCGAGCCATCGCTACAAAGCCTTATTGGACAAAAAAAAATTTCGACCGATTTTGTCAACCTAAGGGTACTACGGGCTTATAATCATCATATTCGTGTTGCGCTGCAAGTGTCCGATTGCGAGACATCGCTACAAAGCCTTATTGGACGAAAACAAATTTCGACCGATTTTGTCAACCTAACGGTACTACGGGCTTATAATCATCATATTCGTGTTGCGCGGGAAGTTTCCGATTGTGCAACATCGCTACAAAGCCTTAAAGAACGAAAAAAAAATTTAACCGATTTTGTCTACCTAAGGGCTTATAATCATCATATTCGTGTTGCGCTGCAAGTGTCCGATTGTGCAACATCGCTACGAAGCGTTATTGAACGAAACAAAAATGTAACCAATTTTCTCAACCTAAGGGTACTACGGGCTTATGATCATCATATTCGTGTTGCGCGGGAAATTTACGATTGCGAGCCATCGCTACAAAGCCTTATTGGACAAAAAAAAATTTCGACCGATTTTGTCAACCTAACGGTACTACGGGCTTATAATCATCATATTCGTGTTGCGCTGCAAGTGTCCGATTGCACAACATCGCTGCAAAGCCTTATTGAACGAAAAAAAAATTTAACCAATTTTATCAACCTAAGGGTAGTACGGGCTTATAATCATCATATTCGTGTTGCGCGGGAAGTTTCCGATTGTGCAACATCGCTACAAAGCCTTATAGAACGAAAAAAAAATTTACCCGATTTTGTCAACCTAAGGGCTTATAATCATCATATTCGTGTTGCGCTGCAAGTGTTCGGATGTGCAACATCGCTACAAAGCCATATTGAACGAAAAAAAAATGTAACCAATTTTCTCAACCTAAGGGTAGTACGGGCTTATAATCATCATATTCGTGTTGCGCTGCAAGTGTCCGATTGTGCAATATCGGTACATAGCGTTATTGAACGAAAACAAAATTTAACCAATTTTATCAACCTAAGGGTAGTACGGGCTTATAATCATCATATTCGTGTTGCGCGGGAAGTTTCCGATTGTGCAACATCGCTACAAAGCCTTATAGAACGAAAAAAAAATTTAACCGATTTTGTCAACCTAAGGGCTTATAATCATCATATTCGTGTTGCGCTGCAAGTGTCCGATTGTGCAACATCGCTACGAAGCGTTATTAAACGAAACAAAAATGTAACCAATTTTCTCAACCTAAGGGTACTACGGGCTTATGATCATCATATTCGTGTTGCGCGGGAAATTTACGATTGCGAGCCATCGCTACAAAGCCTTATTGGACAAAAAAAAATTTCGACCGATTTTGTCAACCTAAGGGTACTACGGGCTTATAATCATCATATTCGTGTTGCGCGGGAAGTTTCCGATTGTGGAACATCGCTACAAAGCCTTATAGAACGAAAAACAAATTTAACCGATTTTGTCAACCTAAGGGTACTACGGGCTTATAATCATCATATTCGTGTTGCGCTGCAAGTGTCCGATTTTGCAACATCAGTACAAAGCGTTATTGAACGAAAATAAAATGTAACCAATTTTCTCAACCTAAGGGTACTACGGGCTTATGATCATCATATTCGTGTTGCGCGGGAAATTTCCGATTGCGAGCCATCGCTACAAAGCCTTATTGGACAAAAAAAAATTTCGACCGATTTTGTCAACCTAAGGGTACTACGGGCTTATAATCATCATATTCGTGTTGCGCTGCAAGTGTCCGATTGCGAGACATCGCTACAAAGCCTTATTGGACGAAACAAAAATGTAACCAATTTTCTCAACCTAAGGGTACTACGGGCTTATGATCATCATATTCGTGTTGCGCGGGAAATTTCCGATTGTGCAACATCGCTACAAAGCCTTATTGAACGAAAAAAAAATTTAACCAATTTTCTCAACCTAAGGGTACTACGGGCTTATAATCATCATATTCGTGTTGCGCGGGAAGTTTCCGAGTGTGCAACATCGCTACAAAGCCTTATAGAACGAAAACAAAATTTAACCGATTTTGTCAGCCTAAGGGTACTACGGGCTTATAATCATCATATTCGTGTTGCGCTGCAAGTGTCTGATTGTGCAACATCGCTACAAAGCCTTATGGAACGAACAAAAAATGTAACCAATTTTCTCAACCTAAGGGTACTACGGGCTTATAGTCATCATATTCGTGTTGCGCTGCAAGTGTCCGATTTTGCAACATCAGTACAAAGCGTTATTGAACGAAACAAAAATGTAACCAATTTTCTCATCCTAAGGGTACTACGGGCTTATGATCATCATATTCGTGTTGCGCGGGAAATCTCCGATTGCGAGCCATCGCTACAAAGCCTTATTGGACAAACAAAAATTTCGACCGATTTTGTCAACCTAAGGGTACTACGGGCTTATAATCATCATATTCGTGTTGCGCTGCAAGTGTCCGATTGCGAGACATCGCTACAAAGCCTTATTGGACGAAAAAAAAATTCGACCGATTTTGTCAACCTAACGGTACTACGGGCTTATAATCATCATATTCGTGTTGCGCTGCAAGTGTCCGATTGCACAACATCGCTGCAAAGCCTTATTGAACGAAAAAAAAATTTAAACAATTTTCTCAACCTAAGGGTACTACGGGCTTATAATCATCATATTCGTGTTGTGCGGGAAGTTTCCGATTGTGCAACATCGCTACAAAGCCTTATTGAACGAAAAAAAAATTTAAACAATTTTGTCAACCTAAGGGTACTACGGGCTTATAATCATCATATTCGTGTTGCGCTGCAAGTGTCTGATTGTGCAACATCGCTACAAAGCCTTATGGAACGAACAAAAAATGTAACCAATTTTCTCAACCTAAGGGTACTACGGGCTTATAGTCATCATATTCGTGTTGCGCTGCAAGTGTCCGATTTTGCAACATCAGTACAAAGCGTTATTGAACGAAACAAAAATGTAACCAATTTTCTCATCCTAAGGGTACTCCGGGCTTATGATCATCATATTCGTGTTGCGCGGGAAATTTCCGATTGCGAGCCATCGCTACAAAGCCTTATTGGACAAAAAAAAATTTCGACCGATTTTGTCAACCTAAGGGTACTACGGGGTTATAATCATCATATTCGTGTTGCGCTGCAAGTGTCCGATTGCGAGACATCGCTACAAAGCCTTATTGGACGAAAAAAAAATTCGACCGATTTTGTCAACCTAACGGTACTACGGGCTTATAATCATCATATTCGTGTTGCGCTGCAAGTGTCCGATTGCACAACATCGCTGCAAAGCCTTATTGAACGAAAAAAAAATTTAAACAATTTTCTCAACCTAAGGGTACTACGGGCTTATAATCATCATATTCGTGTTGTGCGGGAAGTTTCCGATTGTGCAACATCGCTACAAAGCCTTATTGAACGAAAAAAAAATTTAAACAATTTTCTCAACCTAAGGGTACTACGGGCTTATAATCATCATATTCGTGTTGTGCGGGAAGTTTCCGATTGTGCAACATCGCTAGAAAGCCTTATAGAACGAAAAAAAAATTTAACCGATTTTGTCAACCTAAGGGTACTACGGGCTTATAATCATCATATTCGTGTTGCGCTGCAAGTGTCTGATTGTGCAACATCGCTACAAAGCCTTATTGAACGAAAAAAAATTTAACCAATTTTCTCAACCTAAGGGTACTACGGGCTTATAATCATCATATTCGTGTTGCGCGGGAAGTTTCCGATTGTGCAACATCGCTAGAAAGCCTTATAGAACGAAAAAAAAATTTAACCGATTATGTCAACCTAAGGGTACTACGGGCTTATAATCATCATATTCGTGTTGCGCTGCAAGTGTCTGATTGTGCAACATCGCTACAAAGCCTTATTGAACGAAAAAAAATTTAACCAATTTTCTCAACCTAAGGGTACTACGGGCTTATAATCATCATATTCGTGTTGCGCGGGCAGTTTCCGATTGTGCAACATCGCTACAAAGCCTTATAGAACGAAAAAAAAATTTAACCGATTTTGTCAACCTAAGGGCTTATAATCATCATATTCGTGTTGCGCTGCAAGTGTTCGATTGTGCAACATCGCTACAAAGCCATATTGAACGAAAAAAAAATGTAACCAATTTTCTCAACCTAAGGGTAGTACGGGCTTATAATCATCATATTCGTGTTGCGCTGCAAGTGTCCGATTGTGCAATATCGGTACATAGCGTTATTGAACGAAAACAAAATTTAACCAATTTTATCAACCTAAGGGTAGTACGGGCTTATAATCATCATATTCGTGTTGCGCGGGAAGTTTCCGATTGTGCAACATCGCTACAAAGCCATATAGAACGAAAAAAAAATTTAACCGATTTTGTCTACCTAAGGGCTTATAATCATCATATTCGTGTTGCGCTGCAAGTGTCCGATTGTGCAACATCGCTACGAAGCGTTATTGAACGAAACAAAAATGTAACCAATTTTCTCAACCTAAGGGTACTACGGGCTTATGATCATCATATTCGTGTTGCGCGGGAAATTTACGATTGCGAGCCATCGCTACAAAGCCTTATTGGACAAAAAAAAATTTCGACCGATTTTGTCAACCTAACGGTACTACGGGCTTATAATCATCATATTCGTGTTGCGCTGCAAGTGTCCGATTGCACAACATCGCTGCAAAGCCTTATTGAACGAAAAAAAAATTTAACCAATTTTATCAACCTAAGGGTAGTACGGGCTTATAATCATCATATTCGTGTTGCGCGGGAAGTTTCCGATTGTGCAACATCGCTACAAAGCCTTATAGAACGAAAAAAAAATTTACCCGATTTTGTCAACCTAAGGGCTTATAATCATCATATTCGTGTTGCGCTGCAAGTGTTCGATTGTGCAACATCGCTACAAAGCCATATTGAACGAAAAAAAAATGTAACCAATTTTCTCAACCTAAGGGTAGTACGGGCTTATAATCATCATATTCGTGTTGCGCTGCAAGTGTCCGATTGTGCAATATCGGTACATAGCGTTATTGAACGAAAACAAAATTTAACCAATTTTATCAACCTAAGGGTAGTACGGGCTTATAATCATCATATTCGTGTTGCGCGGGAAGTTTCCGATTGTGCAACATCGCTACAAAGCCTTATAGAACGAAAAAAAAATTTAACCGATTTTGTCAACCTAAGGGCTTATAATCATCATATTCGTGTTGCGCTGCAAGTGTCCGATTGTGCAACATCGCTACGAAGCGTTATTAAACGAAACAAAAATGTAACCAATTTTCTCAACCTAAGGGTACTACGGGCTTATGATCATCATATTCGTGTTGCGCGGGAAATTTACGATTGCGAGCCATCGCTACAAAGCCTTATTGGACAAAACAAATTTAACCGATTTTGTCAACCTAAGGGTACTACGGGCTTATAATCATCATATTCGTGTTGCGCTGCAAGTGTCCGATTTTGCAACATCAGTACAAAGCGTTATTGAACGAAAATAAAATGTAACCAATTTTCTCAACCTAAGGGTACTACGGGCTTATGATCATCATATTCGTGTTGCGCGGGAAATTTCCGATTGCGAGCCATCGCTACAAAGCCTTATTGGACAAAAAAAAATTTCGACCGATTTTGTCAACCTAAGGGTACTACGGGCTTATAATCATCATATTCGTGTTGCGCTGCAAGTGTCCGATTGCGAGACATCGCTACAAAGCCTTATTGGACGAAACAAAAATGTAACCAATTTTCTCAACCTAAGGGTACTACGGGCTTATGATCATCATATTCGTGTTGCGCGGGAAATTTCCGATTGTGCAACATCGCTACAAAGCCTTATTGAACGAAAAAAAAATTTAACCAATTTTCTCAACCTAAGGGTACTACGGGCTTATAATCATCATATTCGTGTTGCGCGGGAAGTTTCCGAGTGTGCAACATCGCTACAAAGCCTTATAGAACGAAAACAAAATTTAACCGATTTTGTCAGCCTAAGGGTACTACGGGCTTATAATCATCATATTCGTGTTGCGCTGCAAGTGTCTGATTTTGCAACATCGCTACAAAGCCTTATGGAACGAACAAAAAATGTAACCAATTTTCTCAACCTAAGGGTACTACGGGCTTATAGTCATCATATTCGTGTTGCGCTGCAAGTGTCCGATTTTGCAACATCAGTACAAAGCGTTATTGAACGAAACAAAAATGTAACCAATTTTCTCATCCTAAGGGTACTACGGGCTTATGATCATCATATTCGTGTTGCGCGGGAAATTTCCGATTGCGAGCCATCGCTACAAAGCCTTATTGGACAAAAAAAAATTTCGACCGATTTTGTCAACCTAAGGGTACTACGGGCTTATAATCATCATATTCGTGTTGCGCGGGAAGTTTCCGAGTGTGCAACATCGCTACAAAGCCTTATAGAACGAAAACAAAATTTAACCGATTTTGTCAGCCTAAGGGTACTACGGGCTTATAATCATCATATTCGTGTTGCGCTGCAAGTGTCTGATTGTGCAACATCGCTACAAAGCCTTATTGAACGAAAAAAAAATTTAAACAATTTTCTCAACCTAAGGGTACTACGGGCTTATAATCATCATATTCGTGTTGTGCGGGAAGTTTCCGATTGTGCAACATCGCTACAAAGCCTTATTGAACGAAAAAAAAATTTAAACAATTTTCTCAACCTAAGGGTACTACGGGCTTATAATCATCATATTCGTGTTGTGCGGGAAGTTTCCGATTGTGCAACATCGCTACAAAGCCTTATAGAACGAAAAAAAAATTTAACCGATTTTGTCAACCTAAGGGTACTACGGGCTTATAATCATCATATTCGTGTTGCGCTGCAAGTGTCTGATTGTGCAACATCGCTACAAAGCCTTATTGAACGAAAAAAAATTTAACGAATTTTCTCAACCTAAGGGTACTACGGGCTTATAATCATCATATTCGTGTTGCGCGGGCAGTTTCCGATTGTGCAACATCGCTACAAAGCCTTATTGAACGAAAAAAAATTTAACCAATTTTCTCAACCTAAGGGTACTACGGGCTTATAATCATCATATTCGTGTTGCGCGGGCAGTTTCCGATTGTGCAACATCGCTACAAAGCCTTATTGAACGAAAACAAAATGTAACCAATTTTCTCAACCTAAGGGTACTACGGGCTTATAATCATCATATTCGTGTTGCGCTGCAAGTGTCCGATTGTGCAACATCGCTACAAAGCCTTATTGAACGAAAAAAAAATTTAAACAATTTTCTCAACCTAAGGGTACTACGGGCTTATAATCATCATATTCGTGTTGTGCGGGAAGTTTCCGATTGTGCAACATCGCTACAAAGCCTTATAGAACGAAAAAAAAATTTAACCGATTTTGTCAACCTAAGGGTACTACGGGCTTATAATCATCATATTCGTGTTGCGCTGCAAGTGTCTGATTGTGCAACATCGCTACAAAGCCTTATGGAACGAACAAAAAATGTAACCAATTTTCTCATCCTAAGGGTACTACGGGCTTATAGTCATCATATTCGTGTTGCGCTGCAAGTGTCCGATTTTGCAACATCAGTACAAAGCGTTATTGAACGAAACAAAAATGTAACCAATTTTCTCAACCTAAGGGTACTACGGGCTTATGATCATCATATTCGTGTTGCGCGGGAAATTTCCGATTGCGAGCCATCGTTACAAAGCCTTATTGGACAAAAAAAATTTCGACCGATTTTGTCAACCTAAGGGTACTACGGGCTTATAATCATCATATTCGTGTTGCGCTGCAAGTGTCCGATTGCGAGACATCGCTACAAAGCCTTATTGGACGAAACAAAATTTCGACCGATTTTGTCAACCTAACGGTACTACGGGCTTATAATCATCATATTCGTGTTGCGCTGCAAGTGTCCGATTGCACAACATCGCTGCAAAGCCTTATTGAACGAAAACAAAATGTAACCAATTTTATCAACCTAAGGGTAGTACGGGCTTATAATCATCATATTCGTGTTGCGCGGGAAGTTTCCGATTGTGCAACATCGCTACAAAGCCTTATAGAACGAAAACAAAATTTAACCGATTTTGTCAACCTAAGGGCTTATAATCATCATATTCGTGTTGCGCTGCAAGTGTCCGATTGTGCAACATCGCTACAAAGCCTTATTGAACGAAAAAAAAATTTAAACAATTTTCTCAACCTAAGGGTACTACGGGCTTATAATCATCATATTCGTGTTGCGCGGGAAGTTTCCGATTGTGGAACATCGCTACAAAGCCTTATAGAACGAAAAACAAATTTAACCGATTTTGTCAACCTAAGGGTACTACGGGCTTATAATCATCATATTCGTGTTGCGCTGCAAGTGTCCGATTTTGCAACATCAGTACAAAGCGTTATTGAACGAAAATAAAATGTAACCAATTTTCTCAACCTAAGGGTACTACGGGCTTATGATCATCATATTCGTGTTGCGCGGGAAATTTCCGATTGCGAGCCATCGCTACAAAGCCTTATTGGACAAAAAAAAATTTCGACCGATTTTGTCAACCTAAGGGTACTACGGGCTTATAATCATCATATTCGTGTTGCGCTGCAAGTGTCCGATTGCGAGACATCGCTACAAAGCCTTATTGGACGAAACAAAAATGTAACCAATTTTCTCAACCTAAGGGTACTACGGGCTTATGATCATCATATTCGTGTTGCGCGGGAAATTTCCGATTGTGCAACATCGCTACAAAGCCTTATTGAACGAAAAAAAAATTTAACCAATTTTCTCAACCTAAGGGTACTACGGGCTTATAATCATCATATTCGTGTTGCGCGGGAAGTTTCCGAGTGTGCAACATCGCTACAAAGCCTTATAGAACGAAAACAAAATTTAACCGATTTTGTCAACCTAAGGGTACTACGGGCTTATAATCATCATATTCGTGTTGCGCTGCAAGTGTCTGATTGTGCAACATCGCTACAAAGCCTTATGGAACGAACAAAAAATGTAACAGATTTTCTCAACCTAAGGGTACTACGGGCTTATAGTCATCATATTCGTGTTGCGCTGCAAGTGTCCGATTTTGCAACATCAGTACAAAGCGTTATTGAACGAAACAAAAATGTAACCAATTTTCTCATCCTAAGGGTACTCCGGGCTTATGATCATCATATTCGTGTTGCGCGGGAAATTTCCGATTGCGAGCCATCGCTACAAAGCCTTATTGGACAAAAAAAAATTTCGACCGATTTTGTCAACCTAAGGGTACTACGGGGTTATAATCATCATATTCGTGTTGCGCTGCAAGTGTCCGATTGCGAGACATCGCTACAAAGCCTTATTGGACGAAAAAAAAATTCGACCGATTTTGTCAACCTAACGGTACTACGGGCTTATAATCATCATATTCGTGTTGCGCTGCAAGTGTCCGATTGCACAACATCGCTGCAAAGCCTTATTGAACGAAAAAAAAATTTAAACAATTTTCTCAACCTAAGGGTACTACGGGCTTATAATCATCATATTCGTGTTGTGCGGGAAGTTTCCGATTGTGCAACATCGCTACAAAGCCTTATTGAACGAAAAAAAAATTTAAACAATTTTCTCAACCTAAGGGTACTACGGGCTTATAATCATCATATTCGTGTTGTGCGGGAAGTTTCCGATTGTGCAACATCGCTAGAAAGCCTTATAGAACGAAAAAAAAATTTAACCGATTTTGTCAACCTAAGGGTACTACGGGCTTATAATCATCATATTCGTGTTGCGCTGCAAGTGTCTGATTGTGCAACATCGCTACAAAGCCTTATTGAACGAAAAAAAATTTAACCAATTTTCTCAACCTAAGGGTACTACGGGCTTATAATCATCATATTCGTGTTGCGCGGGAAGTTTCCGATTGTGCAACATCGCTAGAAAGCCTTATAGAACGAAAAAAAAATTTAACCGATTTTGTCAACCTAAGGGTACTACGGGCTTATAATCATCACATTCGTGTTGCGCTGCAAGTGTCTGATTGTGCAACATCGCTACAAAGCCTTATTGAACGAAAAAAAATTTAACCAATTTTCTCAACCTAAGGGTACTACGGGCTTATAATCATCATATTCGTGTTGCGCGGGCAGTTTCCGATTGTGCAACATCGCTACAAAGCCTTATTGAACGAAAACAAAATGTAACCAATTTTCTCAACCTAAGGGTACTACGGGCTTATAATCATCATATTCGTGTTGCGCTGCAAGTGTCCGATTGTGCAACATCGCTACAAAGCCTTATTGCACGAAAAAAAAATTTAAACAATTTTCTCAACCTAAGGGTACTACGGGCTTATAATCATCATATTCGTGTTGTGCGGGAAGTTTCCGATTGTGCAACATCGCTACAAAGCCTTATAGAACGAAAAAAAAATTTAACCGATTTTGTCAACCTAAGGGTACTACGGGCTTATAATCATCATATTCGTGTTGCGCTGCAAGTGTCTGATTGTGCAACATCGCTACAAAGCCTTATGGAACGAACAAAAAATGTAACCAATTTTCTCATCCTAAGGGTACTACGGGCTTATAGTCATCATATTCGTGTTGCGCTGCAAGTGTCCGATTTTGCAACAACAGTACAAAGCGTTATTGAACGAAACAAAAATGTAACCAATTTTCTCAACCTAAGGGTACTACGGGCTTATGATCATCATATTCGTGTTGCGCGGGAAATTTCCGATTGCGAGCCATCGCTACAAAGCCTTATTGGACAAAAAAAAATTTCGACCGATTTTGTCAACCTAAGGGTACTACGGGCTTATAATCATCATATTCGTGTTGCGCTGCAAGTGTCCGATTGCGAGACATCGCTACAAAGCCTTATTGGACGAAAAAAAATTTCGACCGATTTTGTCAACCTAACGGTACTACGGGCTTATAATCATCATATTCGTGTTGCGCTGCAAGTGTCCGATTGCACAACATCGCTGCAAAGCCTTATTGAACGAAAACAAAATTTAACCAATTTTATCAACCTAAGGGTAGTACGGGCTTATAATCATCATATTCGTGTTGCGCGGGAAGTTTCCGATTGTGCAACATCGCTACAAAGCCTTATAGAACGAAAACAAAATTTAACCGATTTTGTCAACCTAAGGGCTTATAATCATCATATTCGTGTTGCGCTGCAAGTGTCCGATTGTGCAACATCGCTACAAAGCCTTATTGAACGAAAAAAAAATTTAAACAATTTTCTCAACCTAAGGGTACTACGGGCTTATAATCATCATATTCGTGTTGCGCGGGAAGTTTCCGATTGTGGAACTTCGCTACAAAGCCTTATAGAACGAAAAACAAATTTAACCGATTTTGTCAACCTAAGGGTACTACGGGCTTATAATCATCATATTCGTGTTGCGCTGCAAGTGTCCGATTTTGCAACATCAGTACAAAGCGTTATTGAACGAAAATAAAATTTAACCGATTTTGTCAACCTAAGGGTACTACGGGCTTATAATCATCATATTCGTGTTGCGCTGCAAGTGTCTGATTGTGCAACATCGCTACAAAGCCTTATGGAACGAACAAAAAATGTAACCAATTTTCTCATCCTAAGGGTACTACGGACTTATAGTCATCATATTCGTGTTGCGCTGCAAGTGTCCGATTTTGCAACATCAGTACAAAGCGTTATTGAACGAAACAAAAATGTAACCAATTTTCTCAACCTAAGGGTACTACGGGCTTATGATCATCATATTCGTGTTGCGCGGGAAATTTCCGATTGCGAGCCATCGCTACAAAGCCTTATTGGACAAAAAAAAATTTCGACCGATTTTGTCAACCTAAGGGTACTACGGGCTTATAATCATCATATTCGTGTTGCGCTGCAAGTGTCCGATTGCGAGACATCGCTACAAAGCCTTATTGGACGAAAAAAAATTTCGACCGATTTTGTCAACCTAACGGTACTACGGGCTTATAATCATCATATTCGTGTTGCGCTGCAAGTGTCCGATTGCACAACATCGCTGCAAAGCCTTATTGAACGAAAACAAAATTTAACCAATTTTATCAACCTAAGGGTAGTACGGGCTTATAATCATCATATTCGTGTTGCGCGGGAAGTTTCCGATTGTGCAACATCGCTACAAAGCCTTATAGAACGAAAACAAAATTTAACCGATTTTGTCAACCTAAGGGCTTATAATCATCATATTCGTGTTGCGCTGCAAGTGTCCGATTGTGCAACATCGCTACAAAGCCTTATTGAACGAAAAAAAAATTTAAACAATTTTCTCAACCTAAGGGTACTACGGGCTTATAATCATCATATTCGTGTTGCGCGGGAAGTTTCCGATTGTGGAACTTCGCTACAAAGCCTTATAGAACGAAAAACAAATTTAACCGATTTTGTCAACCTAAGGGTACTACGGGCTTATAATCATCATATTCGTGTTGCGCTGCAAGTGTCCGATTTTGCAACATCAGTACAAAGCGTTATTGAACGAAAATAAAATTTAACCGATTTTGTCAACCTAAGGGTACTACGGGCTTATAATCATCATATTCATGTTGCGCTGCAAGTGTCTGATTGTGCAACATCGCTACAAAGCCTTATGGAACGAACAAAAAATGTAACCAATTTTCTCATCCTAAGGGTACTACGGGCTTATAGTCATCATATTCGTGTTGCGCTGCAAGTGTCCGATTTTGCAACATCAGTACAAAGCGTTATTGAACGAAACAAAAATGTAACCAATTTTCTCAACCTAAGGGTACTACGGGCTTATGATCATCATATTCGTGTTGCGCGGGAAATTTCCGATTGCGAGCCATCGCTACAAAGCCTTATTGGACAAAAAAAAATTTCGACCGATTTTGTCAACCTAAGGGTACTACGGGCTTATAATCATCATATTCGTGTTGCGCTGCAAGTGTCTGATTGTGCAACATCGCTACAAAGCCTTATTGAACGAAAAAAAATTTAACGAATTTTCTCAACCTAAGGGTACTACGGGCTTATAATCATCATATTCGTGTTGCGCGGGCAGTTTCCGATTGTGCAACATCGCTACAAAGCCTTATTGAACGAAAAAAAATTTAACCAATTTTCTCAACCTAAGGGTACTACGGGCTTATAATCATCATATTCGTGTTGCGCGGGCAGTTTCCGATTGTGCAACATCGCTACAAAGCCTTATTGAACGAAAACAAAATGTAACCAATTTTCTCAACCTAAGGGTACTACGGGCTTATAATCATCATATTCGTGTTGCGCTGCAAGTGTCCGATTGTGCAACATCGCTACAAAGCCTTATTGAACGAAAAAAAAATTTAAACAATTTTCTCAACCTAAGGGTACTACGGGCTTATAATCATCATATTCGTGTTGTGCGGGAAGTTTCCGATTGTGCAACATCGCTACAAAGCCTTATAGAACGAAAAAAAAATTTAACCGATTTTGTCAACCTAAGGGTACTACGGGCTTATAATCATCATATTCGTGTTGCGCTGCAAGTGTCTGATTGTGCAACATCGCTACAAAGCCTTATGGAACGAACAAAAAATGTAACCAATTTTCTCATCCTAAGGGTACTACGGGCTTATAGTCATCATATTCGTGTTGCGCTGCAAGTGTCCGATTTTGCAACATCAGTACAAAGCGTTATTGAACGAAACAAAAATGTAACCAATTTTCTCAACCTAAGGGTACTACGGGCTTATGATCATCATATTCGTGTTGCGCGGGAAATTTCCGATTGCGAGCCATCGCTACAAAGCCTTATTGGACAAAAAAAAATTTCGACCGATTTTGTCAACCTAAGGGTACTACGGGCTTATAATCATCATATTCGTGTTGCGCTGCAAGTGTCCGATTGCGAGACATCGCTACAAAGCCTTATTGGACGAAACAAAAATGTAACCAATTTTCTCAACCTAAGGGTACTACGGGCTTATGATCATCATATTCGTGTTGCGCGGGAAATTTCCGATTGTGCAACATCGCTACAAAGCCTTATTGAACGAAAAAAAAATTTAACCAATTTTCTCAACCTAAGGGTACTACGGGCTTATAATCATCATATTCGTGTTGCGCGGGAAGTTTCCGAGTGTGCAACATCGCTACAAAGCCTTATAGAACGAAAACAAAATTTAACCGATTTTGTCAACCTAAGGGTACTACGGGCTTATAATCATCATATTCGTGTTGCACTGCAAGTGTCTGATTGTGCAACATCGCTACAAAGCCTTATGGAACGAACAAAAAATGTAACCAATTTTCTCAACCTAAGGGTACTACGGGCTTATAGTCATCATATTCGTGTTGCGCTGCAAGTGTCCGATTTTGCAACATCAGTACAAAGCGTTATTGAACGAAACAAAAATGTAACCAATTTTCTCATCCTAAGGGTACTCCGGGCTTATGATCATCATATTCGTGTTGCGCGGGAAATTTCCGATTGCGAGCCATCGCTACAAAGCCTTATTGGACAAAAAAAAATTTCGACCGATTTTGTCAACCTAAGGGTACTACGGGCTTATAATCATCATATTCGTGTTGCGCTGCAAGTGTCCGATTGCGAGACATCGCTACAAAGCCTTATTGGACGAAAAAAAAATTCGACCGATTTTGTCAACCTAACGGTACTACGGGCTTATAATCATCATATTCGTGTTGCGCTGCAAGTGTCCGATTGCACAACATCGCTGCAAAGCCTTATTGAACGAAAAAAAAATTTAAACAATTTTCTCAACCTAAGGGTACTACGGGCTTATAATCATCATATTCGTGTTGCGCTGCAAGTGTCCGATTGTGCAACATCGCTACAAAGCCTTATTGAACGAAAAAAAAATTTAAACAATTTTCTCAACCTAAGGGTACTACGGGCTTATAATCATCATATTCGTGTTGCGCGGGAAGTTTCCGATTGTGGAACTTCGCTACAAAGCCTTATAGAACGAAAAACAAATTTAACCGATTTTGTCAACCTAAGGGTACTACGGGCTTATAATCATCATATTCGTGTTGCGCTACAAGTGTCCGATTTTGCAACATCAGTACAAAGCGTTATTGAACGAAAATAAAATTTAACCGATTTTGTCAACCTAAGGGTACTACGGGCTTATAATCATCATATTCGTGTTGCGCTGCAAGTGTCTGATTGTGCAACATCGCTACAAAGCCTTATGGAACGAACAAAAAATGTAACCAATTTTCTCATCCTAAGGGTACTACGGGCTTATAGTCATCATATTCGTGTTGCGCTGCAAGTGTCCGATTTTGCAACATCAGTACAAAGCGTTATTGAACGAAACAAAAATGTAACCAATTTTCTCAACCTAAGGGTACTACGGGCTTATGATCATCATATTCGTGTTGCGCGGGAAATTTCCGATTGCGAGCCATCGCTACAAAGCCTTATTGGACAAAAAAAAATTTCGACCGATTTTGTCAACCTAAGGGTACTACGGGCTTATAATCATCATATTCGTGTTGCGCTGCAAGTGTCCGATTGCGAGACATCGCTACAAAGCCTTATTGGACGAAAAAAAATTTCGACCGATTTTGTCAACCTAACGGTACTACGGGCTTATAATCATCATATTCGTGTTGCGCTGCAAGTGTCCGATTGCACAACATCGCTGCAAAGCCTTATTGAACGAAAACAAAATTTAACCAATTTTATCAACCTAAGGGTAGTACGGGCTTATAATCATCATATTCGTGTTGCGCGGGAAGTTTCCGATTGTGCAACATCGCTACAAAGCCTTATAGAACGAAAACAAAATTTAACCGATTTTGTCAACCTAAGGGCTTATAATCATCATATTCGTGTTGCGCTGCAAGTGTCCGATTGTGCAACATCGCTACAAAGCCTTATTGAACGAAAAAAAAATTTAAACAATTTTCTCAACCTAAGGGTACTACGGGCTTATGATCATCATATTCGTGTTGCGCGGGAAATTTCCGATTGTGCAACATCGCTACAAAGCCTTATTGAACGAAAAAAAAATTTAACCAATTTTCTCAACCTAAGGGTACTACGGGCTTATAATCATCATATTCGTGTTGCGCGGGCAGTTTCCGATTGTGCAACATCGCTACAAAGCCTTATTGAACGAAAACAAAATGTAACCAATTTTCTCAACCTAAGGGTACTACGGGCTTATAATCATCATATTCGTGTTGCGCTGCAAGTGTCCGATTGTGCAACATCGCTACAAAGTGTTATTGAACGAAACAAAAATGTAACCAATTTTCTCAACCTAAGGGTACTACGGGCTTATAATCATCATATTCGTGTTGCGCGGGAAGTTTCCGAGTGTGCAACATCGCTACAAAGCCTTATAGAACGAAAACAAAATTTAACCGATTTTGTCAACCTAAGGGTACTACGGGCTTATAATCATCATATTCGTGTTGCGCTGCAAGTGTCTGATTGTGCAACATCGCTACAAAGCCTTATGGAACGAACAAAAAATGTAACCAATTTTCTCAACCTAAGGGTACTACGGGCTTATAGTCATCATATTCGTGTTGCGCTGCAAGTGTCCGATTTTGCAACATCAGTACAAAGCGTTATTGAACGAAACAAAAATGTAACCAATTTTCTCATCCTAAGGGTACTCCGGGCTTATGATCATCATATTCGTGTTGCGCGGGAAATTTCCGATTGCGAGCCATCGCTACAAAGCCTTATTGGACAAAAAAAAATTTCGACCGATTTTGTCAACCTAAGGGTACTACGGGCTTATAATCATCATATTCGTGTTGCGCTGCAAGTGTCCGATTGCGAGACATCGCTACAAAGCCTTATTGGACGAAAAAAAAATTCGACCGATTTTGTCAACCTAACGGTACTACGGGCTTATAATCATCATATTCGTGTTGCGCTGCAAGTGTCCGATTGCACAACATCGCTGCAAAGCCTTATTGAACGAAAAAAAAATTTAAACAATTTTCTCAACCTAAGGGTACTACGGGCTTATAATCATCATATTCGTGTTGTGCGGGAAGTTTCCGATTGTGCAACATCGCTACAAAGCCTTATTGAACGAAAAAAAAATTTAAACAATTTTCTCAACCTAAGGGTACTACGGGCTTATAATCATCATATTCGTGTTGTGCGGGAAGTTTCCGATTGTGCAACATCGCTACAAAGCCTTATAGAACGAAAAAAAAATTTAACCGATTTTGTCAACCTAAGGGTACTACGGGCTTATAATCATCATATTCGTGTTGCGCTGCAAGTGTCTGATTGTGCAACATCGCTACAAAGCCTTATTGAACGAAAAAAAATTTAACCAATTTTCTCAACCTAAGGGTACTACGGGCTTATAATCATCATATTCGTGTTGCGCGGGCAGTTTCCGATTGTGCAACATCGCTACAAAGCCTTATTGAACGAAAAAAAATTTAACCAATTTTCTCAACCTAAGGGTACTACGGGCTTATAATCATCATATTCGTGTTGCGCGGGCAGTTTCCGATTGTGCAACATCGCTACAAAGCCTTATTGAACGAAAACAAAATGTAACCAATTTTCTCAACCTAAGGGTACTACGGGCTTATAATCATCATATTCGTGTTGCGCTGCAAGTGTCCGATTGTGCAACATCGCTACAAAGCCTTATTGAACGAAAAAAAAATTTAAACAATTTTCTCAACCTAAGGGTACTACGGGCTTATAATCATCATATTCGTGTTGTGCGGGAAGTTTCCGATTGTGCAACATCGCTACAAAGCCTTATAGAACGAAAAAAAAATTTAACCGATTTTGTCAACCTAAGGGTACTACGGGCTTATAATCATCATATTCGTGTTGCGCTGCAAGTGTCTGATTGTGCAACATCGCTACAAAGCCTTATGGAACGAACAAAAAATGTAACCAATTTTCTCATCCTAAGGGTACTACGGGCTTATAGTCATCATATTCGTGTTGCGCTGCAAGTGTCCGATTTTGCAACATCAGTACAAAGCGTTATTGAACGAAACAAAAATGTAACCAATTTTCTCAACCTAAGGGTACTACGGGCTTATGATCATCATATTCGTGTTGCGCGGGAAATTTCCGATTGCGAGCCATCGCTACAAAGCCTTATTGGACAAAAAAAAATTTCGACCGATTTTGTCAACCTAAGGGTACTACGGGCTTATAATCATCATATTCGTGTTGCGCTGCAAGTGTCCGATTGCGAGACATCGCTACAAAGCCTTATTGGACGAAAAAAAATTTCGACCGATTTTGTCAACCTAACGGTACTACGGGCTTATAATCATCATATTCGTGTTGCGCTGCAAGTGTCCGATTGCACAACATCGCTGCAAAGCCTTATTCAACGAAAACAAAATTTAACCAATTTTATCAACCTAAGGGTAGTACGGGCTTATAATCATCATATTCGTGTTGCGCGGGAAGTTTCCGATTGTGCAACATCGCTACAAAGCCTTATAGAACGAAAACAAAATTTAACCGATTTTGTCAACCTAAGGGCTTATAATCATCATATTCGTGTTGCGCTGCAAGTGTCCGATTGTGCAACATCGCTACAAAGCCTTATTGAACGAAAAAAAAATTTAAACAATTTTCTCAACCTAAGGGTACTACGGGCTTATAATCATCATATTCGTGTTGCGCGGGAAGTTTCCGATTGTGGAACTTCGCTACAAAGCCTTATAGAACGAAAAACAAATTTAACCGATTTTGTCAACCTAAGGGTACTACGGGCTTATAATCATCATATTCGTGTTGCGCTACAAGTGTCCGATTTTGCAACATCAGTACAAAGCGTTATTGAACGAAAATAAAATTTAACCGATTTTGTCAACCTAAGGGTACTACGGGCTTATAATCATCATATTCGTGTTGCGCTGCAAGTGTCTGATTGTGCAACATCGCTACAAAGCCTTATGGAACGAACAAAAAATGTAACCAATTTTCTCATCCTAAGGGTACTACGGGCTTATAGTCATCATATTCGTGTTGCGCTGCAAGTGTCCGATTTTGCAACATCAGTACAAAGCGTTATTGAACGAAACAAAAATGTAACCAATTTTCTCAACCTAAGGGTACTACGGGCTTATGATCATCATATTCGTGTTGCGCGGGAAATTTCCGATTGCGAGCCATCGCTACAAAGCCTTATTGGACAAAAAAAAATTTCGACCGATTTTGTCAACCTAAGGGTACTACGGGCTTATAATCATCATATTCGTGTTGCGCTGCAAGTGTCCGATTGCGAGACATCGCTACAAAGCCTTATTGGACGAAAAAAAATTTCGACCGATTTTGTCAACCTAACGGTACTACGGGCTTATAATCATCATATTCGTGTTGCGCTGCAAGTGTCCGATTGCACAACATCGCTGCAAAGCCTTATTGAACGAAAACAAAATTTAACCAATTTTATCAACCTAAGGGTAGTACGGGCTTATAATCATCATATTCGTGTTGCGCGGGAAGTTTCCGATTGTGCAACATCGCTACAAAGCCTTATAGAACGAAAACAAAATTTAACCGATTTTGTCAACCTAAGGGCTTATAATCATCATATTCGTGTTGCGCTGCAAGTGTCCGATTGTGCAACATCGCTACAAAGCCTTATTGAACGAAAAAAAAATTTAAACAATTTTCTCAACCTAAGGGTACTACGGGCTTATAATCATCATATTCGTGTTGCGCGGGAAGTTTCCGATTGTGGAACTTCGCTACAAAGCCTTATAGAACGAAAAACAAATTTAACCGATTTTGTCAACCTAAGGGTACTACGGGCTTATAATCATCATATTCGTGTTGCGCTGCAAGTGTCCGATTGTGCAACATCGCTACAAAGCCTTATTGAACGAAAAAAAAATTTAAACAATTTTCTCATCCTAAGGGTACTACGGGCTTATAATCATCATATTCGTGTTGCGCGGGAAGTTTCCGATTGTGGAACTTCGCTACAAAGCCTTATAGAACGAAAAACAAATTTAACCGATTTTGTCAACCTAAGGGTACTACGGGCTTATAATCATCATATTCGTGTTGCGCTGCAAGTGTCCGATTTTGCAACATCAGTACAAAGCGTTATTGAACGAAAATAAAATTTAACCGATTTTGTCAACCTAAGGGTACTACGGGCTTATAATCATCATATTCGTGTTGCGCTGCAAGTGTCTGATTGTGCAACATCGCTACAAAGCCTTATGGAACGAACAAAAAATGTAACCAATTTTCTCATCCTAAGGGTACTACGGGCTTATAGTCATCATATTCGTGTTGCGCTGCAAGTGTCCGATTTTGCAACATCAGTACAAAGCGTTATTGAACGAAACAAAAATGTAACCAATTTTCTCAACCTAAGGGTACTACGGGCTTATGATCATCATATTCGTGTTGCGCGGGAAATTTCCGATTGCGAGCCATCGCTACAAAGCCTTATTGGACAAAAAAAAATTTCGACCGATTTTGTCAACCTAAGGGTACTACGGGCTTATAATCATCATATTCGTGTTGCGCTGCAAGTGTCCGATTGCGAGACATCGCTACAAAGCCTTATTGGACGAAAAAAAATTTCGACCGATTTTGTCAACCTAACGGTACTACGGGCTTATAATCATCATATTCGTGTTGCGCTGCAAGTGTCCGATTGCACAACATCGCTGCAAAGCCTTATTGAACGAAAACAAAATTTAACCAATTTTATCAACCTAAGGGTAGTACGGGCTTATAATCATCATATTCGTGTTGCGCGGGAAGTTTCCGATTGTGCAACATCGCTACAAAGCCTTATAGAACGAAAACAAAATTTAACCGATTTTGTCAACCTAAGGGCTTATAATCATCATATTCGTGTTGCGCTGCAAGTGTCCGATTGTGCAACATCGCTACAAAGCCTTATTGAACGAAAAAAAAATTTAAACAATTTTCTCAACCTAAGGGTACTACGGGCTTATAATCATCATATTCGTGTTGCGCGGGAAGTTTCCGATTGTGGAACTTCGCTACAAAGCCTTATAGAACGAAAAACAAATTTAACCGATTTTGTCAACCTAAGGGTACTACGGGCTTATAATCATCATATTCGTGTTGCGCTGCAAGTGTCCGATTTTGCAACATCAGTACAAAGCGTTATTGAACGAAAATAAAATTTAACCGATTTTGTCAACCTAAGGGTACTACGGGCTTATAATCATCATATTCGTGTTGCGCTGCAAGTGTCTGATTGTGCAACATCGCTACAAAGCCTTATGGAACGAACAAAAAATGTAACCAATTTTCTCATCCTAAGGGTACTACGGGCTTATAGTCATCATATTCGTGTTGCGCTGCAAGTGTCCGATTTTGCAACATCAGTACAAAGCGTTATTGAACGAAACAAAAATGTAACCAATTTTCTCAACCTAAGGGTACTACGGGCTTATGATCATCATATTCGTGTTGCGCGGGAAATTTCCGATTGCGAGCCATCGCTACAAAGCCTTATTGGACAAAAAAAAATTTCGACCGATTTTGTCAACCTAAGGGTACTACGGGCTTATAATCATCATATTCGTGTTGCGCTGCAAGTGTCCGATTGCGAGACATCGCTACAAAGCCTTATTGGACGAAAAAAAATTTCGACCGATTTTGTCAACCTAACGGTACTACGGGCTTATAATCATCATATTCGTGTTGCGCTGCAAGTGTCCGATTGCACAACATCGCTGCAAAGCCTTATTGAACGAAAACAAAATTTAACCAATTTTATCAACCTAAGGGTAGTACGGGCTTATAATCATCATATTCGTGTTGCGCGGGAAGTTTCCGATTGTGCAACATCGCTACAAAGCCTTATAGAACGAAAACAAAATTTAACCGATTTTGTCAACCTAAGGGCTTATAATCATCATATTCGTGTTGCGCTGCAAGTGTCCGATTGTGCAACATCGCTACAAAGCCTTATTGAACGAACAAAAAATTTAAACAATTTTCTCAACCTAAGGGTACTACGGGCTTATAATCATCATATTCGTGTTGCGCGGGAAGTTTCCGATTGTGGAACTTCGCTACAAAGCCTTATAGAACGAAAAACAAATTTAACCGATTTTGTCAACCTAAGGGTACTACGGGCTTATAATCATCATATTCGTGTTGCGCTGCAAGTGTCCGATTTTGCAACATCAGTACAAAGCGTTATTGAACGAAAATAAAATGTAACCAATTTTCTCAACCTAAGGGTACTACGGGCTTATGATCATCATATTCGTGTTGCGCGGGAAATTTCCGATTGCGAGCCATCGCTACAAAGCCTTATTGGACAAAAAAAAATTTCGACCGATTTTGTCAACCTAAGGGTACTACGGGCTTATAATCATCATATTCGTGTTGCGCTGCAAGTGTCCGATTGCGAGACATCGCTACAAAGCCTTATTGGACGAAACAAAAATGTAACCAATTTTCTCAACCTAAGGGTACTACGGGCTTATGATCATCATATTCGTGTTGCGCGGGAAATTTCCGATTGTGCAACATCGCTACAAAGCCTTATTGAACGAAAAACAAATTTAACCAATTTTCTCAACCTAAGGGTACTACGGGCTTATAATCATCATATTCGTGTTGCGCTGCAAGTGTCTGATTGTGCAACATCGCTACAAAGCCTTATGGAACGAACAAAAAATGTAACCAATTTTCTCAACCTAAGGGTACTACGGGCTTATAGTCATCATATTCGTGTTGCGCTGCAAGTGTCCGATTTTGCAACATCAGTACAAAGCGTTATTGAACGAAACAAAAATGTAACCAATTTTCTCATCCTAAGGGTACTACGGGCTTATGATCATCATATTCGTGTTGCGCGGGAAATTTCCGATTGCGAGCCATCGCTACAAAGCCTTATTGGACAAAAAAAAATTTCGACCGATTTTGTCAACCTAAGGGTACTACGGGCTTATAATCATCATATTCGTGTTGCGCTGCAAGTGTCCGATTGCGAGACATCGCTACAAAGCCTTATTGGACGAAAACAAAATTCGACCGATTATGTCAACCTAACGGTACTACGGGCTTATAATCATCATATTCGTGTTGCGCTGCAAGTGTCCGATTGCACAACATCGCTGCAAAGCCTTATTGAACGAAAAAAAATTTAAACAATTTTCTCAACCTAAGGGTACTACGGGCTTATAATCATCATATTCGTGTTGCGCTGCAAGTGTCTGATTGTGCAACATCGCTACAAAGCCTTATAGAACGAAAAACAAATTTAACCGATTTTGTCAACCTAAGGGTACTACGGGCTTATAATCATCATATTCGTGTTGCGCTGCAAGTGTCCGATTGTGCAACATCGCTACAAAGCCTTATTGAACGAAAAAAAAATTTAAACAATTTTCTCATCCTAAGGGTACTACGGGCTTATAATCATCATATTCGTGTTGCGCGGGAAGTTTCCGATTGTGGAACTCCGCTACAAAGCCTTATAGAACGAAAAACAAATTTAACCGATTTTGTCAACCTAAGGGTACTACGGGCTTATAATCATCATATTCGTGTTGCGCTGCAAGTGTCCGATTTTGCAACATCAGTACAAAGCGTTATTGAACGAAAATAAAATTTAACCGATTTTGTCAACCTAAGGGTACTACGGGCTTATAATCATCATATTCGTGTTGCGCTGCAAGTGTCTGATTGTGCAACATCGCTACAAAGCCTTATGGAACGAACAAAAAATGTAACCAATTTTCTCATCCTAAGGGTACTACGGGCTTATAGTCATCATATTCGTGTTGCGCTGCAAGTGTCCGATTTTGCAACATCAGTACAAAGCGTTATTGAACGAAACAAAAATGTAACCAATTTTCTCAACCTAAGGGTACTACGGGCTTATGATCATCATATTCGTGTTGCGCGGGAAATTTCCGATTGCGAGCCATCGCTACAAAGCCTTATTGGACAAAAAAAAATTTCGACCGATTTTGTCAACCTAAGGGTACTACGGGCTTATAATCATCATATTCGTGTTGCGCTGCAAGTGTCCGATTGCGAGACATCGCTACAAAGCCTTATTGGACGAAAAAAAATTTCGACCGATTTTGTCAACCTAACGGTACTACGGGCTTATAATCATCATATTCGTGTTGCGCTGCAAGTGTCCGATTGCACAACATCGCTGCAAAGCCTTATTGAACGAAAACAAAATTTAACCAATTTTATCAACCTAAGGGTAGTACGGGCTTATAATCATCATATTCGTGTTGCGCGGGAAGTTTCCGATTGTGCAACATCGCTACAAAGCCTTATAGAACGAAAACAAAATTTAACCGATTTTGTCAACCTAAGGGCTTATAATCATCATATTCGTGTTGCGCTGCAAGTGTCCGATTGTGCAACATCGCTACAAAGCCTTATTGAACGAAAAAAAAATTTAAACAATTTTCTCAACCTAAGGGTACTACGGGCTTATAATCATCATATTCGTGTTGCGCGGGAAGTTTCCGATTGTGGAACTTCGCTACAAAGCCTTATAGAACGAAAAACAAATTTAACCGATTTTGTCAACCTAAGGGTACTACGGGCTTATAATCATCATATTCGTGTTGCGCTGCAAGTGTCCGATTTTGCAACATCAGTACAAAGCGTTATTGAACGAAAATAAAATTTAACCGATTTTGTCAACCTAAGGGTACTACGGGCTTATAATCATCATATTCGTGTTGCGCTGCAAGTGTCTGATTGTGCAACATCGCTACAAAGCCTTATGGAACGAACAAAAAATGTAACCAATTTTCTCATCCTAAGGGTACTACGGGCTTATAGTCATCATATTCGTGTTGCGCTGCAAGTGTCCGATTTTGCAACATCAGTACAAAGCGTTATTGAACGAAACAAAAATGTAACCAATTTTCTCAACCTAAGGGTACTACGGGCTTATGATCATCATATTCGTGTTGCGCGGGAAATTTCCGATTGCGAGCCATCGCTACAAAGCCTTATTGGACAAAAAAAAATTTCGACCGATTTTGTCAACCTAAGGGTACTACGGGCTTATAATCATCATATTCGTGTTGCGCTGCAAGTGTCCGATTGCGAGACATCGCTACAAAGCCTTATTGGACGAAAAAAAATTTCGACCGATTTTGTCAACCTAACGGTACTACGGGCTTATAATCATCATATTCGTGTTGCGCTGCAAGTGTCCGATTGCACAACATCGCTGCAAAGCCTTATTGAACGAAAACAAAATTTAACCAATTTTATCAACCTAAGGGTAGTACGGGCTTATAATCATCATATTCGTGTTGCGCGGGAAGTTTCCGATTGTGCAACATCGCTACAAAGCCTTATAGAACGAAAACAAAATTTAACCGATTTTGTCAACCTAAGGGCTTATAATCATCATATTCGTGTTGCGCTGCAAGTGTCCGATTGTGCAACATCGCTACAAAGCCTTATTGAACGAAAAAAAAATTTAAACAATTTTCTCAACCTAAGGGTACTACGGGCTTATAATCATCATATTCGTGTTGCGCGGGAAGTTTCCGATTGTGGAACTTCGCTACAAAGCCTTATAGAACGAAAAACAAATTTAACCGATTTTGTCAACCTAAGGGTACTACGGGCTTATAATCATCATATTCGTGTTGCGCTGCAAGTGTCCGATTTTGCAACATCAGTACAAAGCGTTATTGAACGAAAATAAAATGTAACCAATTTTCTCAACCTAAGGGTACTACGGGCTTATGATCATCATATTCGTGTTGCGCGGGAAATTTCCGATTGCGAGCCATCGCTACAAAGCCTTATTGGACAAAAAAAAATTTCGACCGATTTTGTCAACCTAAGGGTACTACGGGCTTATAATCATCATATTCGTGTTGCGCTGCAAGTGTCCGATTGCGAGACATCGCTACAAAGCCTTATTGGACGAAACAAAAATGTAACCAATTTTCTCAACCTAAGGGTACTACGGGCTTATGATCATCATATTCGTGTTGCGCGGGAAATTTCCGATTGTGCAACATCGCTACAAAGCCTTATTGAACGAAAAACAAATTTAACCAATTTTCTCAACCTAAGGGTACTACGGGCTTATAATCATCATATTCGTGTTGCGCTGCAAGTGTCTGATTGTGCAACATCGCTACAAAGCCTTATGGAACGAACAAAAAATGTAACCAATTTTCTCAACCTAAGGGTACTACGGGCTTATAGTCATCATATTCGTGTTGCGCTGCAAGTGTCCGATTTTGCAACATCAGTACAAAGCGTTATTGAACGAAACAAAAATGTAACCAATTTTCTCATCCTAAGGGTACTACGGGCTTATGATCATCATATTCGTGTTGCGCGGGAAATTTCCGATTGCGAGCCATCGCTACAAAGCCTTATTGGACAAAAAAAAATTTCGACCGATTTTGTCAACCTAAGGGTACTACGGGCTTATAATCATCATATTCGTGTTGCGCTGCAAGTGTCCGATTGCGAGACATCGCTACAAAGCCTTATTGGACGAAAACAAAATTCGACCGATTATGTCAACCTAACGGTACTACGGGCTTATAATCATCATATTCGTGTTGCGCTGCAAGTGTCCGATTGCACAACATCGCTGCAAAGCCTTATTGAACGAAAAAAAAATTTAAACAATTTTCTCAACCTAAGGGTACTACGGGCTTATAATCATCATATTCGTGTTGCGCTGCAAGTGTCTGATTGTGCAACATCGCTACAAAGCCTTATTGAACGAAAAAAAATTTAACCAATTTTCTCAACCTAAGGGTACTACGGGCTTATAATCATCATATTCGTGTTGCGCGGGCAGTTTCCGATTGTGCAACATCGCTACAAAGCCTTATTGAACGAAAAAAAATTTCGACCGATTTTGTCAACCTAACGGTACTACGGGCTTATAATCATCATATTCGTGTTGCGCTGCAAGTGTCCGATTGCACAACATCGCTGCAAAGCCTTATTGAACGAAAACAAAATTTAACCAATTTTATCAACCTAAGGGTAGTACGGGCTTATAGTCATCATATTCGTGTAGCGCTGCAAGTGTCCGATTTTGCAACATCAGTACAAAGCGTTATTGAACGAAACAAAAATGTAACCAATTTTCTCAACCTAAGGGTACTACGGGCTTATGATCATCATATTCGTGTTGCGCGGGAAATTTCCGATTGCGAGCCATCGCTACAAAGCCTTATTGGACAAAAAAAAATTTCGACCGATTTTGTCAACCTAACGGTACTACGGGCTTATAATCATCATATTCGTGTTGCGCTGCAAGTGTCCGATTGCACAACATCGCTGCAAAGCCTTATTGAACGAAAACAAAATTTAACCAATTTTATCAACCTAAGGGTAGTACGGGCTTATAATCATCATATTCGTGTTGCGCGGGAAGTTTCCGATTGTGCAACATCGCTACAAAGCCTTATAGAACGAAAACAAAATTTAACCGATTTTGTCAACCTAAGGGCTTATAATCATCATATTCGTGTTGCGCTGCAAGTGTCCGATTGTGCAACATCGCTACAAAGCCTTATTGGACGAAACAAAAATGTAACCAATTTTCTCAACCTAAGGGTACTACGGGCTTATGATCATCATATTCGTGTTGCGCGGGAAATTTCCGATTGTGCAACATCGCTACAAAGCCTTATTGAACGAAAAAAATATGTAACCAATTTTCTCAACCTAAGGGTACTACGGGCTTATAATCATAATATTCGTGTTGCGCGGGAAATTTCCGATTGCGAGCCATCGCTACAAAGCCTTATTGGACGAACAAAAATTTCGACCGATTTTGTCAATCTAAGGGTACTACGGGCTTATAATCATCATATTCGTGTTGCACTGCAAGTGTTCGATTGAGCAACATCGCTACAAAGCCTTATTGAACGAAAACAAAATGTAACCAATTTTCTCAACCTAAGGGTACTACGGGCTTATAATCATCATATTCGTGTTGCGCTGCAAGTGGCCGATTGTGCAAAATCGGTACAAAGCGTTATTGAACGAAAAAAAAATTTAACCTATTTTCTCAACCTAAGGGTACTACGGGCTTATCATCATCATAGTCGTGTTGCGCTGCAAGTGTCCGATTGTGCAACATCGCTACGAAGTGTTATTGAACGAAACAAAAATGTAACCAATTTTCTCAACCTAAGGGTACTACGGGCTTACGATCATCATATTCGTGTTGCGCGGGAAATTTCCGATTGCGAGCCATCGCTACAAAGCCTTATTGAACGAAAACAAAATTTAACCGATTTTGTCAACCTAAGGGTACTACGGGCTTATAATCATCATATTCGTGTTGCGCTGCAAGTGTCTGATTGTGCAACATCGCTACAAAGCCTTATGGAACGAAAAAAAATTTCGACCGATTTTGTCAACCTAACGGTACTACGGGCTTATAATCATCATATTCGTGTTGCGCGGGAAGTTTCCGAGTGTGCAACATCGCTACAAAGCCTTATAGAACGAAAACAAAATTTAACCGATTTTGTCAACCTAAGGGTACTACGGGCTTATAATCATCATATTCGTGTTGCGCTGCAAGTCTCTGATTGTGCAACATCGCTACAAAGCCTTATTGAACGAAAAAAATATGTAACCAATTTTCTCAACCTAAGGGTACTACGGGCTTATAATCATAATATTCGTGTTGCGCGGGAAATTTCCGATTGCGAGCCATCGCTACAAAGCCTTATTGGACGAACAAAAATTTCGACCGATTTTGTCAATCTAAGGGTACTACGGGCTTATAATCATCATATTCGTGTTGCGCTGCAAGTGTTCGATTGTGCAACATCGCTACAAAGCCTTATTGAACGAAAACAAAATGTAACCAATTTTCTCAACCTAAGGGTACTACGGGCTTATAATCATCATATTCGTGTTGCGCTGCAAGTGGCCGATTGTGCAAAATCGGTACAAAGCGTTATTGAACGAAAAAAAAATTTAACCTATTTTCTCAACCTAAGGGTACTACGGGCTTATCATCATCATAGTCGTGTTGCGCTGCAAGTGTCCGATTGTGCAACATCGCTACGAAGTGTTATTGAACGAAACAAAAATGTAACCAATTTTCTCAACCTAAGGGTACTACGGGCTTATGATCATCATATTCGTGTTGCGCGGGAAATTTCCGATTGCGAGCCATCGCTACAAAGCCTTATTGGACAAAAAAAAATTTCGACCGATTTTGTCAACCTAAGGGTACTACGGGCTTATAATCATCATATTCGTGTTGCGCTGCAAGTGTCTGATTGTGCAACATCGCTACAAAGCCTTATTGAACGAAAAAAATATGTAACCAATTTTCTCAACCTAAGGGTACTACGGGCTTATAATCATAATATTCGTGTTGCGCGGGAAATTTCCGATTGTGCAACATCGCTACAAAGCCTTATTGAACGAAAAAAAAATTTAACCAATTTTCTCAACCTAAGGGTACTACGGGCTTATAATCATCATATTCGTGTTGCGCTGCAAGTGTTCGATTGTGCAACATCGCTACAAAGCCATATTGAACGAAAAAAAAATGTAACCAATTTTCTCAACCTAAGGGTAGTACGGGCTTATAATCATCATATTCGTGTTGCGCTGCAAGTGTCCGATTGTGCAATATCAGTACAAAGCGTTATTGAACGAAACAAAAATGTAACCAATTTTCTCAACCTAAGGGTACTACGGGCTTATGATCATCATATTCGTGTTGCGCGGGAAATTTCCGATTGCGAGCCATCGCTACAAAGCCTTATTGGACAAAAAAAAATTTCGACCGATTTTGTCAACCTAAGGGTACTACGGGCTTATAATCATCATATTCGTGTTGCGCTGCAAGTGTCCGATTGCGAGACATCGCTACAAAGCCTTATTGGACGAAAAAAAATTTCGACCGATTTTGTCAACCTAACGGTACTACGGGCTTATAATCATCATATTCGTGTTGCGCTGCAAGTGTCCGATTGCACAACATCGCTGCAAAGCCTTATTGAACGAAAACAAAATTTAACCAATTTTATCAACCTAAGGGTACTACGGGCTTATAATCATCATATTTGTGTTGCGCGGGCAGTTTCCGATTGTGCAACATCGCTACAAAGCCTTATTGAACGAAAAAAAAATTTAACCAATTTTCTCAACCTAAGGGTACTACGGGCTTATAATCATCATATTCGTGTTGCGCGGGAAGTTTCCGAGTGTGCAACATCGCTACAAAGCCTTATAGAACGAAAACAAAATTTAACCGATTTTGTCAACCTAAGGGTACTACGGGCTTATAATCATCATATTCGTGTTGCGCTGCAAGTCTCTGATTGTGCAACATCGCTACAAAGCCTTATTGAACGAAAAAAATATGTAACCAATTTTCTCAACCTAAGGGTACTACGGGCTTATAATCATAATATTCGTGTTGCGCGGGAAATTTCCGATTGCGAGCCATCGCTACAAAGCCTTATTGGACGAACAAAAATTTCGACCGATTTTGTCAATCTAAGGGTACTACGGGCTTATAATCATCATATTCGTGTTGCGCTGCAAGTGTTCGATTGTGCAACATCGCTACAAAGCCTTATTGAACGAAAACAAAATGTAACCAATTTTCTCAACCTAAGGGTACTACGGGCCTATAATCATCATATTCGTGTTGCGCTGCAAGTGGCCGATTGTGCAAAATCGGTACAAAGCGTTATTGAACGAAAAAAAAATTTAACCTATTTTCTCAACCTAAGGGTACTACGGGCTTATCATCATCATAGTCGTGTTGCGCTGCAAGTGTCCGATTGTGCAACATCGCTACGAAGTGTTATTGAACGAAACAAAAATGTAACCAATTTTCTCAACCTAAGGGTACTACGGGCTTATGATCATCATATTCGTGTTGCGCGGGAAATTTCCGATTGCGAGCCATCGCTACAAAGCCTTATTGGACAAAAAAAAATTTCGACCGATTTTGTCAACCTAAGGGTACTACGGGCTTATAATCATCATATTCGTGTTGCGCTGCAAGTGTCTGATTGTGCAACATCGCTACAAAGCCTTATTGAACGAAAAAAATATGTAACCAATTTTCTCAACCTAAGGGTACTACGGGCTTATAATCATAATATTCGTGTTGCGCGGGAAATTTCCGATTGTGCAACATCGCTACAAAGCCTTATTGAACGAAAAAAAAATTTAACCAATTTTCTCAACCTAAGGGTACTACGGGCTTATAATCATCATATTCGTGTTGCGCTGCAAGTGTTCGATTGTGCAACATCGCTACAAAGCCATATTGAACGAAAAAAAAATGTAACCAATTTTCTCAACCTAAGGGTAGTACGGGCTTATAATCATAATATTCGTGTTGCGCTGCAAGTGTCCGATTTTGCAACATCAGTACAAAGCGTTATTGAACGAAACAAAAATGTAACCAATTTTCTCAACCTAAGGGTACTACGGGCTTATGATCATCATATTCGTGTTGCGCGGGAAATTTCCGATTGCGAGCCATCGCTACAAAGCCTTATTGGACAAAAAAAAATTTCGACCGATTTTGTCAACATAAGGGTACTACGGGCTTATAATCATCATATTCGTGTCGCGCTGCAAGTGTCCGATTGTGCATCATCGCTACAAAGCCTTATTGGACAAAAAAAAATTTCGACCGATTTTGTCAACCTAACGGTACTACGGGCTTATAATCATCATATTCGTGTTGCGCTGCAAGTGTCTGATTGTGCAACATCGCTACAAAGCCTTATTGAACGAAAAAAATATGTAACCAATTTTCTCAACCTAAGGGTACTACGGGCTTATAATCATAATATTCGTGTTGCGCGGGAAATTTCCGATTGTGCAACATCGCTACAAAGCCTTATTGAACGAAAAAAAAATTTAACCAATTTTCTCAACCTAAGGGTAGTACGGGCTTATAATCATCATATTCGTGTTGCGCGGGAAGTTTCCGAGTGTGCAACATCGCTACAAAGCCTTATAGAACGAAAACAAAATTTAACCGATTTTGTCAACCTAAGGGTACTACGGGCTTATAATCATCATATTCGTGTTGCGCTGCAAGTCTCTGATTGTGCAACATCGCTACAAAGCCTTATTGAACGAAAAAAATATGTAACCAATTTTCTCAACCTAAGGGTACTACGGGCTTATAATCATAATATTCGTGTTGCGCGGGAAATTTCCGATTGCGAGCCATCGCTACAAAGCCTTATTGGACGAACAAAAATTTCGACCGATTTTGTCAATCTAAGGGTACTACGGGCTTATAATCATCATATTCGTGTTGCGCTGCAAGTGTTCGATTGTGCAACATCGCTACAAAGCCTTATTGAACGAAAACAAAATGTAACCAATTTTCTCAACCTAAGGGTACTACGGGCTTATAATCATCATATTCGTGTTGCGCTGCAAGTGGCCGATTGTGCAAAATCGGTACAAAGCGTTATTGAACGAAAAAAAAATTTAACCTATTTTCTCAACCTAAGGGTACTACGGGCTTATCATCATCATAGTCGTGTTGCGCTGCAAGTGTCCGATTGTGCAACATCGCTACGAAGTGTTATTGAACGAAACAAAAATGTAACCAATTTTCTCAACCTAAGGGTACTACGGGCTTATGATCATCATATTCGTGTTGCGCGGGAAATTTCCGATTGCGAGCCATCGCTACAAAGCCTTATTGGACAAAAAAAAATTTCGACCGATTTTGTCAACCTAAGGGTACTACGGGCTTATAATCATCATATTCGTGTTGCGCTGCAAGTGTCTGATTGTGCAACATCGCTACAAAGCCTTATTGAACGAAAAAAATATGTAACCAATTTTCTCAACCTAAGGGTACTACGGGCTTATAATCATAATATTCGTGTTGCGCGGGAAATTTCCGATTGTGCAACATCGCTACAAAGCCTTATTGAACGAAAAAAAAATTTAACCAATTTTCTCAACCTAAGGGTACTACGGGCTTATAATCATCATATTCGTGTTGCGCTGCAAGTGTTCGATTGTGCAACATCGCTACAAAGCCATATTGAACGAAAAAAAAATGTAACCAATTTTCTCAACCTAAGGGTAGTACGGGCTTATAATCATCATATTCGTGTTGCGCGGGAAGTTTCCGAGTGTGCAACATCGCTACAAAGCCTTATAGAACGAAAACAAAATTTAACCGATTTTGTCAACCTAAGGGTACTACGGGCTTATAATCATCATATTCGTGTTGCGCTGCAAGTCTCTGATTGTGCAACATCGCTACAAAGCCTTATTGAACGAAAAAAATATGTAACCAATTTTCTCAACCTAAGGGTACTACGGGCTTATAATCATAATATTCGTGTTGCGCGGGAAATTTCCGATTGCGAGCCATCGCTACAAAGCCTTATTGGACGAACAAAAATTTCGACCGATTTTGTCAATCTAAGGGTACTACGGGCTTATAATCATCATATTCGTGTTGCGCTGCAAGTGTTCGATTGTGCAACATCGCTACAAAGCCTTATTGAACGAAAACAAAATGTAACCAATTTTCTCAACCTAAGGGTACTACGGGCTTATAATCATCATATTCGTGTTGCGCTGCAAGTGGCCGATTGTGCAAAATCGGTACAAAGCGTTATTGAACGAAAAAAAAATTTAACCTATTTTCTCAACCTAAGGGTACTACGGGCTTATCATCATCATAGTCGTGTTGCGCTGCAAGTGTCCGATTGTGCAACATCGCTACGAAGTGTTATTGAACGAAACAAAAATGTAACCAATTTTCTCAACCTAAGGGTACTACGGGCTTATGATCATCATATTCGTGTTGCGCGGGAAATTTCCGATTGCGAGCCATCGCTACAAAGCCTTATTGGACAAAAAAAATTTCGACCGATTTTGTCAACCTAAGGGTACTACGGGCTTATAATCATCATATTCGTGTTGCGCTGCAAGTGTCTGATTGTGCAACATCGCTACAAAGCCTTATTGAACGAAAAAAATATGTAACCAATTTTCTCAACCTAAGGGTACTACGGGCTTATAATCATAATATTCGTGTTGCGCGGGAAATTTCCGATTGTGCAACATCGCTACAAAGCCTTATTGAACGAAAAAAAAATTTAACCAATTTTCTCAACCTAAGGGTACTACGGGCTTATAATCATCATATTCGTGTTGCGCTGCAAGTGTTCGATTGTGCAACATCGCTACAAAGCCATATTGAACGAAAAAAAAATGTAACCAATTTTCTCAACCTAAGGGTAGTACGGGCTTATAATCATCATATTCGTGTTGCGCTGCAAGTGTCCGATTGTGCAATATCAGTACAAAGCGTTATTGAACGAAACAAAAATGTAACCAATTTTCTCAACCTAAGGGTACTACGGGCTTATGATCATCATATTCGTGTTGCGCGGGAAATTTCCGATTGCGAGCCATCGCTACAAAGCCTTATTGGACAAAAAAAAATTTCGACCGATTTTGTCAACCTAAGGGTACTACGGGCTTATAATCATCATATTCGTGTTGCGCTGCAAGTGTCCGATTGCAAGACATCGCTACAAAGCCTTATTGGACGAAAAAAAATTTCGACCGATTTTGTCAACCTAACGGTACTACGGGCTTATAATCATCATATTCGTGTTGCGCTGCAAGTGTCCGATTGCACAACATCGCTGCAAAGCCTTATTGAACGAAAACAAAATTTAACCAATTTTATCAACCTAAGGGTACTACGGGCTTATAATCATCATATTTGTGTTGCGCGGGCAGTTTCCGATTGTGCAACATCGCTACAAAGCCTTATTGAACGAAAAAAAAATTTAACCAATTTTCTCAACCTAAGGGTACTACGGGCTTATAATCATCATATTCGTGTTGCGCGGGAAGTTTCCGAGTGTGCAACATCGCTACAAAGCCTTATAGAACGAAAACAAAATTTAACCGATTTTGTCAACCTAAGGGTACTACGGGCTTATAATCATCATATTCGTGTTGCGCTGCAAGTGTTCGATTGTGCAACATCGCTACAAAGCCATATTGAACGAAAAAAAAATGTAACCAATTTTCTCAACCTAAGGGTAGTACGGGCTTATAATCATCATATTCGTGTTGCGCTGCAAGTGTCCGATTGTGCAATATCAGTACAAAGCGTTATTGAACGAAACAAAAATGTAACCAATTTTCTCAACCTAAGGGTACTACGGGCTTATGATCATCATATTCGTGTTGCGCGGGAAATTTCCGATTGCGAGCCATCGCTACAAAGCCTTATTGGACAAAAAAAAATTTCGACCGATTTTGTCAACCTAAGGGTACTACGGGCTTATAATCATCATATTCGTGTTGCGCTGCAAGTGTCCGATTGCGAGACATCGCTACAAAGCCTTATTGGACGAAAAAAAATTTCGACCGATTTTGTCAACCTAACGGTACTACGGGCTTATAATCATCATATTCGTGTTGCGCTGCAAGTGTCCGATTGCACAACATCGCTGCAAAGCCTTATTGAACGAAAACAAAATTTAACCAATTTTATCAACCTAAGGGTACTACGGGCTTATAATCATCATATTTGTGTTGCGCGGGCAGTTTCCGATTGTGCAACATCGCTACAAAGCCTTATTGAACGAAAAAAAAATTTAACCAATTTTCTCAACCTAAGGGTACTACGGGCTTATAATCATCATATTCGTGTTGCGCGGGAAGTTTCCGAGTGTGCAACATCGCTACAAAGCCTTATAGAACGAAAACAAAATTTAACCGATTTTGTCAACCTAAGGGTACTACGGGCTTATAATCATCATATTCGTGTTGCGCTGCAAGTCTCTGATTGTGCAACATCGCTACAAAGCCTTATTGAACGAAAAAAATATGTAACCAATTTTCTCAACCTAAGGGTACTACGGGCTTATAATCATAATATTCGTGTTGCGCGGGAAATTTCCGATTGCGAGCCATCGCTACAAAGCCTTATTGGACGAACAAAAATTTCGACCGATTTTGTCAATCTAAGGGTACTACGGGCTTATAATCATCATATTCGTGTTGCGCTGCAAGTGTTCGATTGTGCAACATCGCTACAAAGCCTTATTGAACGAAAACAAAATGTAACCAATTTTCTCAACCTAAGGGTACTACGGGCCTATAATCATCATATTCGTGTTGCGCTGCAAGTGGCCGATTGTGCAAAATCGGTACAAAGCGTTATTGAACGAAAAAAAAATTTAACCTATTTTCTCAACCTAAGGGTACTACGGGCTTATCATCATCATAGTCGTGTTGCGCTGCAAGTGTCCGATTGTGCAACATCGCTACGAAGTGTTATTGAACGAAACAAAAATGTAACCAATTTTCTCAACCTAAGGGTACTACGGGCTTATGATCATCATATTCGTGTTGCGCGGGAAATTTCCGATTGCGAGCCATCGCTACAAAGCCTTATTGGACAAAAAAAAATTTCGACCGATTTTGTCAACCTAAGGGTACTACGGGCTTATAATCATCATATTCGTGTTGCGCTGCAAGTGTCTGATTGTGCAACATCGCTACAAAGCCTTATTGAACGAAAAAAATATGTAACCAATTTTCTCAACCTAAGGGTACTACGGGCTTATAATCATAATATTCGTGTTGCGCGGGAAATTTCCGATTGTGCAACATCGCTACAAAGCCTTATTGAACGAAAAAAAAATTTAACCAATTTTCTCAACCTAAGGGTACTACGGGCTTATAATCATCATATTCGTGTTGCGCTGCAAGTGTTCGATTGTGCAACATCGCTACAAAGCCATATTGAACGAAAAAAAAATGTAACCAATTTTCTCAACCTAAGGGTAGTACGGGCTTATAATCATAATATTCGTGTTGCGCTGCAAGTGTCCGATTTTGCAACATCAGTACAAAGCGTTATTGAACGAAACAAAAATGTAACCAATTTTCTCAACCTAAGGGTACTACGGGCTTATGATCATCATATTCGTGTTGCGCGGGAAATTTCCGATTGCGAGCCATCGCTACAAAGCCTTATTGGACAAAAAAAAATTTCGACCGATTTTGTCAACATAAGGGTACTACGGGCTTATAATCATCATATTCGTGTCGCGCTGCAAGTGTCCGATTGTGCATCATCGCTACAAAGCCTTATTGGACAAAAAAAAATTTCGACCGATTTTGTCAACCTAACGGTACTACGGGCTTATAATCATCATATTCGTGTTGCGCTGCAAGTGTCTGATTGTGCAACATCGCTACAAAGCCTTATTGAACGAAAAAAATATGTAACCAATTTTCTCAACCTAAGGGTACTACGGGCTTATAATCATAATATTCGTGTTGCGCGGGAAATTTCCGATTGTGCAACATCGCTACAAAGCCTTATTGAACGAAAAAAAAATTTAACCAATTTTCTCAACCTAAGGGTAGTACGGGCTTATAATCATCATATTCGTGTTGCGCGGGAAGTTTCCGAGTGTGCAACATCGCTACAAAGCCTTATAGAACGAAAACAAAATTTAACCGATTTTGTCAACCTAAGGGTACTACGGGCTTATAATCATCATATTCGTGTTGCGCTGCAAGTCTCTGATTGTGCAACATCGCTACAAAGCCTTATTGAACGAAAAAAATATGTAACCAATTTTCTCAACCTAAGGGTACTACGGGCTTATAATCATAATATTCGTGTTGCGCGGGAAATTTCCGATTGCGAGCCATCGCTACAAAGCCTTATTGGACGAACAAAAATTTCGACCGATTTTGTCAATCTAAGGGTACTACGGGCTTATAATCATCATATTCGTGTTGCGCTGCAAGTGTTCGATTGTGCAACATCGCTACAAAGCCTTATTGAACGAAAACAAAATGTAACCAATTTTCTCAACCTAAGGGTACTACGGGCTTATAATCATCATATTCGTGTTGCGCTGCAAGTGGCCGATTGTGCAAAATCGGTACAAAGCGTTATTGAACGAAAAAAAAATTTAACCTATTTTCTCAACCTAAGGGTACTACGGGCTTATCATCATCATAGTCGTGTTGCGCTGCAAGTGTCCGATTGTGCAACATCGCTACGAAGTGTTATTGAACGAAACAAAAATGTAACCAATTTTCTCAACCTAAGGGTACTACGGGCTTATGATCATCATATTCGTGTTGCGCGGGAAATTTCCGATTGCGAGCCATCGCTACAAAGCCTTATTGGACAAAAAAAAATTTCGACCGATTTTGTCAACCTAAGGGTACTACGGGCTTATAATCATCATATTCGTGTTGCGCTGCAAGTGTCTGATTGTGCAACATCGCTACAAAGCCTTATTGAACGAAAAAAATATGTAACCAATTTTCTCAACCTAAGGGTACTACGGGCTTATAATCATAATATTCGTGTTGCGCGGGAAATTTCCGATTGTGCAACATCGCTACAAAGCCTTATTGAACGAAAAAAAAATTTAACCAATTTTCTCAACCTAAGGGTACTACGGGCTTATAATCATCATATTCGTGTTGCGCTGCAAGTGTTCGATTGTGCAACATCGCTACAAAGCCATATTGAACGAAAAAAAAATGTAACCAATTTTCTCAACCTAAGGGTAGTACGGGCTTATAATCATCATATTCGTGTTGCGCGGGAAGTTTCCGAGTGTGCAACATCGCTACAAAGCCTTATAGAACGAAAACAAAATTTAACCGATTTTGTCAACCTAAGGGTACTACGGGCTTATAATCATCATATTCGTGTTGCGCTGCAAGTCTCTGATTGTGCAACATCGCTACAAAGCCTTATTGAACGAAAAAAATATGTAACCAATTTTCTCAACCTAAGGGTACTACGGGCTTATAATCATAATATTCGTGTTGCGCGGGAAATTTCCGATTGCGAGCCATCGCTACAAAGCCTTATTGGACGAACAAAAATTTCGACCGATTTTGTCAATCTAAGGGTACTACGGGCTTATAATCATCATATTCGTGTTGCGCTGCAAGTGTTCGATTGTGCAACATCGCTACAAAGCCTTATTGAACGAAAACAAAATGTAACCAATTTTCTCAACCTAAGGGTACTACGGGCTTATAATCATCATATTCGTGTTGCGCTGCAAGTGGCCGATTGTGCAAAATCGGTACAAAGCGTTATTGAACGAAAAAAAAATTTAACCTATTTTCTCAACCTAAGGGTACTACGGGCTTATCATCATCATAGTCGTGTTGCGCTGCAAGTGTCCGATTGTGCAACATCGCTACGAAGTGTTATTGAACGAAACAAAAATGTAACCAATTTTCTCAACCTAAGGGTACTACGGGCTTATGATCATCATATTCGTGTTGCGCGGGAAATTTCCGATTGCGAGCCATCGCTACAAAGCCTTATTGGACAAAAAAAATTTCGACCGATTTTGTCAACCTAAGGGTACTACGGGCTTATAATCATCATATTCGTGTTGCGCTGCAAGTGTCTGATTGTGCAACATCGCTACAAAGCCTTATTGAACGAAAAAAATATGTAACCAATTTTCTCAACCTAAGGGTACTACGGGCTTATAATCATAATATTCGTGTTGCGCGGGAAATTTCCGATTGTGCAACATCGCTACAAAGCCTTATTGAACGAAAAAAAAATTTAACCAATTTTCTCAACCTAAGGGTACTACGGGCTTATAATCATCATATTCGTGTTGCGCTGCAAGTGTTCGATTGTGCAACATCGCTACAAAGCCATATTGAACGAAAAAAAAATGTAACCAATTTTCTCAACCTAAGGGTAGTACGGGCTTATAATCATCATATTCGTGTTGCGCTGCAAGTGTCCGATTGTGCAATATCAGTACAAAGCGTTATTGAACGAAACAAAAATGTAACCAATTTTCTCAACCTAAGGGTACTACGGGCTTATGATCATCATATTCGTGTTGCGCTGCAAGTGTCCGATTGCACAACATCGCTGCAAAGCCTTATTGAACGAAAACAAAATTTAACCAATTTTATCAACCTAAGGGTACTACGGGCTTATAATCATCATATTTGTGTTGCGCGGGCAGTTTCCGATTGTGCAACATCGCTACAAAGCCTTATTGAACGAAAAAAAAATTTAACCAATTTTCTCAACCTAAGGGTACTACGGGCTTATAATCATCATATTCGTGTTGCGCGGGAAGTTTCCGAGTGTGCAACATCGCTACAAAGCCTTATAGAACGAAAACAAAATTTAACCGATTTTGTCAACCTAAGGGTACTACGGGCTTATAATCATCATATTCGTGTTGCGCTGCAAGTGTCTGATTGTGCAACATCGCTACAAAGCCTTATGGAACGAACAAAAAATGTAACCAATTTTCTCATCCTAAGGGTACTACGGGCTTATAGTCATCATATTCGTGTTGCGCTGCAAGTGTCCGATTTTGCAACATCAGTACAAAGCGTTATTGAACGAAACAATAATGTAACCAATTTTCTCAACCTAAGGGTACTACGGGCTTATGATCATCATATTCGTGTTGCGCGGGAAATTTCCGATTGCGAGCCATCGCTACAAAGCCTTATTGGACAAAAAAAAATTTCGACCGATTTTGTCAACCTAAGGGTACTACGGGCTTATAATCATCATATTCGTGTTGCGCTGCAAGTGTCCGATTGCGAGACATCGCTACAAAGCCTTATTGGACGAAAAAAAATTTCGACCGATTTTGTCAACCTAACGGTACTACGGGCTTATAATCATCATATTCGTGTTGCGCTGCAAGTGTCCGATTGCACAACATCGCTGCAAAGCCTTATTGAACGAAAACAAAATTTAACCAATTTTATCAACCTAAGGGTAGTACGGGCTTATAATCATCATATTCGTGTTGCGCGGGAAGTTTCCGATTGTGCAACATCGCTACAAAGCCTTATAGAACGAAAACAAAATTTAACCGATTTTGTCAACCTAAGGGCTTATAATCATCATATTCGTGTTGCGCTGCAAGTGTCCGATTGTGCAACATCGCTACAAAGCCTTATTGAACGAAAAAAAAATTTAAACAATTTTCTCAACCTAAGGGTACTACGGGCTTATAATCATCATATTCGTGTTGCGCGGGAAGTTTCCGATTGTGGAACTTCGCTACAAAGCCTTATAGAACGAAAAACAAATTTAACCGATTTTGTCAACCTAAGGGTACTACGGGCTTATAATCATCATATTCGTGTTGCGCTGCAAGTGTCCGATTGTGCAACATCGCTACAAAGCCTTATTGAACGAAAAAAAAATTTAAACAATTTTCTCATCCTAAGGGTACTACGGGCTTATAATCATCATATTCGTGTTGCGCGGGAAGTTTCCGATTGTGGAACTTCGCTACAAAGCCTTATAGAACGAAAAACAAATTTAACCGATTTTGTCAACCTAAGGGTACTACGGGCTTATAATCATCATATTCGTGTTGCGCTGCAAGTGTCCGATTTTGCAACATCAGTACAAAGCGTTATTGAACGAAAATAAAATTTAACCGATTTTGTCAACCTAAGGGTACTACGGGCTTATAATCATCATATTCGTGTTGCGCTGCAAGTGTCTGATTGTGCAACATCGCTACAAAGCCTTATGGAACGAACAAAAAATGTAACCAATTTTCTCATCCTAAGGGTACTACGGGCTTATAGTCATCATATTCGTGTTGCGCTGCAAGTGTCCGATTTTGCAACATCAGTACAAAGCGTTATTGAACGAAACAAAAATGTAACCAATTTTCTCAACCTAAGGGTACTACGGGCTTATGATCATCATATTCGTGTTGCGCGGGAAATTTCCGATTGCGAGCCATCGCTACAAAGCCTTATTGGACAAAAAAAAATTTCGACCGATTTTGTCAACCTAAGGGTACTACGGGCTTATAATCATCATATTCGTGTTGCGCTGCAAGTGTCCGATTGCGAGACATCGCTACAAAGCCTTATTGGACGAAAAAAAATTTCGACCGATTTTGTCAACCTAACGGTACTACGGGCTTATAATCATCATATTCGTGTTGCGCTGCAAGTGTCCGATTGCACAACATCGCTGCAAAGCCTTATTGAACGAAAAGAAAATTTAACCAATTTTATCAACCTAAGGGTAGTACGGGCTTATAATCATCATATTCGTGTTGCGCTGCAAGTTTCCGATTGTGCAACATCGCTACAAAGCCTTATAGAACGAAAACAAAATTTAACCGATTTTGTCAACCTAAGGGCTTATAATCATCATATTCGTGTTGCGCTGCAAGTGTCCGATTGTGCAACATCGCTACAAAGCCTTATTGAACGAAAAAAAAATTTAAACAATTTTCTCAACCTAAGGGTACTACGGGCTTATAATCATCATATTCGTGTTGCGCGGGAAGTTTCCGATTGTGGAACTTCGCTACAAAGCCTTATAGAACGAAAAACAAATTTAACCGATTTTGTCAACCTAAGGGTACTACGGGCTTATAATCATCATATTCGTGTTGCGCTGCAAGTGTCCGATTTTGCAACATCAGTACAAAGCGTTATTGAACGAAAATAAAATTTAACCGATTTTGTCAACCTAAGGGTACTACGGGCTTATAATCATCATATTCGTGTTGCGCTGCAAGTGTCTGATTGTGCAACATCGCTACAAAGCCTTATGGAACGAACAAAAAATGTAACCAATTTTCTCATCCTAAGGGTACTACGGGCTTATAGTCATCATATTCGTGTTGCGCTGCAAGTGTCCGATTTTGCAACATCAGTACAAAGCGTTATTGAACGAAACAAAAATGTAACCAATTTTCTCAACCTAAGGGTACTACGGGCTTATGATCATCATATTCGTGTTGCGCGGGAAATTTCCGATTGCGAGCCATCGCTACAAAGCCTTATTGGACAAAAAAAAATTTCGACCGATTTTGTCAACCTAAGGGTACTACGGGCTTATAATCATCATATTCGTGTTGCGCTGCAAGTGTCCGATTGCGAGACATCGCTACAAAGCCTTATTGGACGAAAAAAAATTTCGACCGATTTTGTCAACCTAACGGTACTACGGGCTTATAATCATCATATTCGTGTTGCGCTGCAAGTGTCCGATTGCACAACATCGCTGCAAAGCCTTATTGAACGAAAACAAAATTTAACCAATTTTATCAACCTAAGGGTAGTACGGGCTTATAATCATCATATTCGTGTTGCGCGGGAAGTTTCCGATTGTGCAACATCGCTACAAAGCCTTATAGAACGAAAACAAAATTTAACCGATTTTGTCAACCTAAGGGCTTATAATCATCATATTCGTGTTGCGCTGCAAGTGTCCGATTGTGCAACATCGCTACAAAGCGTTATTGAACGAAACAAAAATGTAACCAATTTTCTCAACCTAAGGGTACTACGGGCTTATGATCATCATATTCGTGTTGCGCGGGAAATTTCCGATTGCGAGCCATCGCTACAAAGCCTTATTGGACAAAAAAAAATTTCGACCGATTTTGTCAACCTAAGGGTACTACGGGCTTATAATCATCATATTCGTGTTGCGCTGCAAGTGTCCGATTGCGAGACATCGCTACAAAGCCTTATTGGACGAAAAAAAATTTCGACCGATTTTGTCAACCTAACGGTACTACGGGCTTATAATCATCATATTCGTGTTGCGCTGCAAGTGTCCGATTGCACAACATCGCTGCAAAGCCTTATTGAACGAAAACAAAATTTAACCAATTTTATCAACCTAAGGGTAGTACGGGCTTATAATCATCATATTCGTGTTGCGCGGGAAGTTTCCGATTGTGCAACATCGCTACAAAGCCTTATAGAACGAAAACAAAATTTAACCGATTTTGTCAACCTAAGGGCTTATAATCATCATATTCGTGTTGCGCTGCAAGTGTCCGATTGTGCAACATCGCTACAAAGCCTTATTGAACGAAAAAAAAATTTAAACAATTTTCTCAACCTAAGGGTACTACGGGCTTATAATCATCATATTCGTGTTGCGCGGGAAGTTTCCGATTGTGGAACTTCGCTACAAAGCCTTATAGAACGAAAAACAAATTTAACCGATTTTGTCAACCTAAGGGTACTACGGGCTTATAATCATCATATTCGTGTTGCGCTGCAAGTGTCCGATTTTGCAACATCAGTACAAAGCGTTATTGAACGAAAATAAAATTTAACCGATTTTGTCAACCTAAGGGTACTACGGGCTTATAATCATCATATTCGTGTTGCGCTGCAAGTGTCTGATTGTGCAACATCGCTACAAAGCCTTATGGAACGAACAAAAAATGTAACCAATTTTCTCATCCTAAGGGTACTACGGGCTTATAGTCATCATATTCGTGTTGCGCTGCAAGTGTCCGATTTTGCAACATCAGTACAAAGCGTTATTGAACGAAACAAAAATGTAACCAATTTTCTCAACCTAAGGGTACTACGGGCTTATGATCATCATATTCGTGTTGCGCGGGAAATTTCCGATTGCGAGCCATCGCTACAAAGCCTTATTGGACAAAAAAAAATTTCGACCGATTTTGTCAACCTAACGGTACTACGGGCTTATAATCATCATATTCGTGTTGCGCTGCAAGTGTCCGATTGCACAACATCGCTGCAAAGCCTTATTGAACGAAAACAAAATTTAACCAATTTTATCAACCTAAGGGTAGTACGGGCTTATAATCATCATATTCGTGTTGCGCGGGAAGTTTCCGATTGTGCAACATCGCTACAAAGCCTTATAGAACGAAAACAAAATTTAACCGATTTTGTCAACCTAAGGGCTTATAATCATCATATTCGTGTTGCGCTGCAAGTGTCCGATTGTGCAACATCGCTACAAAGCCTTATTGGACGAAACAAAAATGTAACCAATTTTCTCAACCTAAGGGTACTACGGGCTTATGATCATCATATTCGTGTTGCGCGGGAAATTTCCGATTGTGCAACATCGCTACAAAGCCTTATTGAACGAAAAAAAAATTTAACCAATTTTCTCAGGCTAAGGGTAGTACCGGCTTATAATCATCATATTCGTGTTGCGCTGCAAGTGTCCGATTGTGCAATATCGCTACAAAGCCTTATAGAACGAAAACAAAATTTCACCGATTTTGTCAACCTAAGGGTACTACGGGCTTATAATCATCATATTCGTGTTGCGCTGCAAGTGTTCGATTGTGCAACATCGCTACAAAGCCATATTGAACGAAAAAAAAATGTAACCAATTTTCTCAACCTAAGGGTAGTACGGGCTTATAATCATAATATTCGTGTTGCGCTGCAAGTGTCCGATTTTGCAACATCAGTACAAAGCGTTATTGAACGAAACAAAAATGTAACCAATTTTCTCAACCTAAGGGTACTACGGGCTTATAATCATCATATTCGTGTTGCGCTGCAAGTGTCTGATTGTGCAACATCGCTACAAAGCCTTATTGAACGAAAAAAATATGTAACCAATTTTCTCAACCTAAGGGTACTACGGGCTTATAATCATAATATTCGTGTTGCGCGGGAAATTTCCGATTGCGAGCCATCGCTACAAAGCCTTATTGGACGAACAAAAATTTCGACCGATTTTGTCAATCTAAGGGTACTACGGGCTTATAATCATCATATTCGTGTTGCACTGCAAGTGTTCGATTGAGCAACATCGCTACAAAGCCTTATTGAACGAAAACAAAATGTAACCAATTTTCTCAACCTAAGGGTACTACGGGCTTATAATCATCATATTCGTGTTGCGCTGCAAGTGGCCGATTGTGCAAAATCGGTACAAAGCGTTATTGAACGAAAAAAAAATTTAACCTATTTTCTCAACCTAAGGGTACTACGGGCTTATCATCATCATAGTCGTGTTGCGCTGCAAGTGTCCGATTGTGCAACATCGCTACGAAGTGTTATTGAACGAAACAAAAATGTAACCAATTTTCTCAACCTAAGGGTACTACGGGCTTACGATCATCATATTCGTGTTGCGCGGGAAATTTCCGATTGCGAGCCATCGCTACAAAGCCTTATTGAACGAAAACAAAATTTAACCGATTTTGTCAACCTAAGGGTACTACGGGCTTATAATCATCATATTCGTGTTGCGCTGCAAGTGTCTGATTGTGCAACATCGCTACAAAGCCTTATGGAACGAAAAAAAATTTCGACCGATTTTGTCAACCTAACGGTACTACGGGCTTATAATCATCATATTCGTGTTGCGCGGGAAGTTTCCGAGTGTGCAACATCGCTACAAAGCCTTATAGAACGAAAACAAAATTTAACCGATTTTGTCAACCTAAGGGTACTACGGGCTTATAATCATCATATTCGTGTTGCGCTGCAAGTCTCTGATTGTGCAACATCGCTACAAAGCCTTATTGAACGAAAAAAATATGTAACCAATTTTCTCAACCTAAGGGTACTACGGGCTTATAATCATAATATTCGTGTTGCGCGGGAAATTTCCGATTGCGAGCCATCGCTACAAAGCCTTATTGGACGAACAAAAATTTCGACCGATTTTGTCAATCTAAGGGTACTACGGGCTTATAATCATCATATTCGTGTTGCGCTGCAAGTGTTCGATTGTGCAACATCGCTACAAAGCCTTATTGAACGAAAACAAAATGTAACCAATTTTCTCAACCTAAGGGTACTACGGGCTTATAATCATCATATTCGTGTTGCGCTGCAAGTGGCCGATTGTGCAACATCGCTACAAAGCCTTATTGAACGAAAAAAAAATTTAACCAATTTTCTCAACCTAAGGGTACTACGGGCTTATAATCATCATATTCGTGTTGCGCTGCAAGTGTTCGATTGTGCAACATCGCTACAAAGCCATATTGAACGAAAAAAAAATGTAACCAATTTTCTCAACCTAAGGGTAGTACGGGCTTATAATCATCATATTCGTGTTGCGCTGCAAGTGTCCGATTGTGCAATATCAGTACAAAGCGTTATTGAACGAAACAAAAATGTAACCAATTTTCTCAACCTAAGGGTACTACGGGCTTATGATCATCATATTCGTGTTGCGCGGGAAATTTCCGATTGCGAGCCATCGCTACAAAGCCTTATTGGACAAAAAAAAATTTCGACCGATTTTGTCAACCTAAGGGTACTACGGGCTTATAATCATCATATTCGTGTTGCGCTGCAAGTGTCCGATTGCGAGACATCGCTACAAAGCCTTATTGGACGAAAAAAAATTTCGACCGATTTTGTCAACCTAACGGTACTACGGGCTTATAATCATCATATTCGTGTTGCGCTGCAAGTGTCCGATTGCACAACATCGCTGCAAAGCCTTATTGAACGAAAACAAAATTTAACCAATTTTATCAACCTAAGGGTACTACGGGCTTATAATCATCATATTTGTGTTGCGCGGGCAGTTTCCGATTGTGCAACATCGCTACAAAGCCTTATTGAACGAAAAAAAAATTTAACCAATTTTCTCAACCTAAGGGTACTACGGGCTTATAATCATCATATTCGTGTTGCGCGGGAAGTTTCCGAGTGTGCAACATCGCTACAAAGCCTTATAGAACGAAAACAAAATTTAACCGATTTTGTCAACCTAAGGGTACTACGGGCTTATAATCATCATATTCGTGTTGCGCTGCAAGTCTCTGATTGTGCAACATCGCTACAAAGCCTTATTGAACGAAAAAAATATGTAACCAATTTTCTCAACCTAAGGGTACTACGGGCTTATAATCATAATATTCGTGTTGCGCGGGAAATTTCCGATTGCGAGCCATCGCTACAAAGCCTTATTGGACGAACAAAAATTTCGACCGATTTTGTCAATCTAAGGGTACTACGGGCTTATAATCATCATATTCGTGTTGCGCTGCAAGTGTTCGATTGTGCAACATCGCTACAAAGCCTTATTGAACGAAAACAAAATGTAACCAATTTTCTCAACCTAAGGGTACTACGGGCCTATAATCATCATATTCGTGTTGCGCTGCAAGTGGCCGATTGTGCAAAATCGGTACAAAGCGTTATTGAACGAAAAAAAAATTTAACCTATTTTCTCAACCTAAGGGTACTACGGGCTTATCATCATCATAGTCGTGTTGCGCTGCAAGTGTCCGATTGTGCAACATCGCTACGAAGTGTTATTGAACGAAACAAAAATGTAACCAATTTTCTCAACCTAAGGGTACTACGGGCTTATGATCATCATATTCGTGTTGCGCGGGAAATTTCCGATTGCGAGCCATCGCTACAAAGCCTTATTGGACAAAAAAAAATTTCGACCGATTTTGTCAACCTAAGGGTACTACGGGCTTATAATCATCATATTCGTGTTGCGCTGCAAGTGTCTGATTGTGCAACATCGCTACAAAGCCTTATTGAACGAAAAAAATATGTAACCAATTTTCTCAACCTAAGGGTACTACGGGCTTATAATCATAATATTCGTGTTGCGCGGGAAATTTCCGATTGTGCAACATCGCTACAAAGCCTTATTGAACGAAAAAAAAATTTAACCAATTTTCTCAACCTAAGGGTACTACGGGCTTATAATCATCATATTCGTGTTGCGCTGCAAGTGTTCGATTGTGCAACATCGCTACAAAGCCATATTGAACGAAAAAAAAATGTAACCAATTTTCTCAACCTAAGGGTAGTACGGGCTTATAATCATAATATTCGTGTTGCGCTGCAAGTGTCCGATTTTGCAACATCAGTACAAAGCGTTATTGAACGAAACAAAAATGTAACCAATTTTCTCAACCTAAGGGTACTACGGGCTTATGATCATCATATTCGTGTTGCGCGGGAAATTTCCGATTGCGAGCCATCGCTACAAAGCCTTATTGGACAAAAAAAAATTTCGACCGATTTTGTCAACATAAGGGTACTACGGGCTTATAATCATCATATTCGTGTCGCGCTGCAAGTGTCCGATTGTGCATCATCGCTACAAAGCCTTATTGGACAAAAAAAAATTTCGACCGATTTTGTCAACCTAACGGTACTACGGGCTTATAATCATCATATTCGTGTTGCGCTGCAAGTGTCTGATTGTGCAACATCGCTACAAAGCCTTATTGAACGAAAAAAATATGTAACCAATTTTCTCAACCTAAGGGTACTACGGGCTTATAATCATAATATTCGTGTTGCGCGGGAAATTTCCGATTGTGCAACATCGCTACAAAGCCTTATTGAACGAAAAAAAAATTTAACCAATTTTCTCAACCTAAGGGTAGTACGGGCTTATAATCATCATATTCGTGTTGCGCGGGAAGTTTCCGAGTGTGCAACATCGCTACAAAGCCTTATAGAACGAAAACAAAATTTAACCGATTTTGTCAACCTAAGGGTACTACGGGCTTATAATCATCATATTCGTGTTGCGCTGCAAGTCTCTGATTGTGCAACATCGCTACAAAGCCTTATTGAACGAAAAAAATATGTAACCAATTTTCTCAACCTAAGGGTACTACGGGCTTATAATCATAATATTCGTGTTGCGCGGGAAATTTCCGATTGCGAGCCATCGCTACAAAGCCTTATTGGACGAACAAAAATTTCGACCGATTTTGTCAATCTAAGGGTACTACGGGCTTATAATCATCATATTCGTGTTGCGCTGCAAGTGTTCGATTGTGCAACATCGCTACAAAGCCTTATTGAACGAAAACAAAATGTAACCAATTTTCTCAACCTAAGGGTACTACGGGCTTATAATCATCATATTCGTGTTGCGCTGCAAGTGGCCGATTGTGCAAAATCGGTACAAAGCGTTATTGAACGAAAAAAAAATTTAACCTATTTTCTCAACCTAAGGGTACTACGGGCTTAGCATCATCATAGTCGTGTTGCGCTGCAAGTGTCCGATTGTGCAACATCGCTACGAAGTGTTATTGAACGAAACAAAAATGTAACCAATTTTCTCAACCTAAGGGTACTACGGGCTTATGATCATCATATTCGTGTTGCGCGGGAAATTTCCGATTGCGAGCCATCGCTACAAAGCCTTATTGGACAAAAAAAAATTTCGACCGATTTTGTCAACCTAAGGGTACTACGGGCTTATAATCATCATATTCGTGTTGCGCTGCAAGTGTCTGATTGTGCAACATCGCTACAAAGCCTTATTGAACGAAAAAAATATGTAACCAATTTTCTCAACCTAAGGGTACTACGGGCTTATAATCATAATATTCGTGTTGCGCGGGAAATTTCCGATTGTGCAACATCGCTACAAAGCCTTATTGAACGAAAAAAAAATTTAACCAATTTTCTCAACCTAAGGGTACTACGGGCTTATAATCATCATATTCGTGTTGCGCTGCAAGTGTTCGATTGTGCAACATCGCTACAAAGCCATATTGAACGAAAAAAAAATGTAACCAATTTTCTCAACCTAAGGGTAGTACGGGCTTATAATCATCATATTCGTGTTGCGCGGGAAGTTTCCGAGTGTGCAACATCGCTACAAAGCCTTATAGAACGAAAACAAAATTTAACCGATTTTGTCAACCTGAGGGTACTACGGGCTTATAATCATCATATTCGTGTTGCGCTGCAAGTCTCTGATTGTGCAACATCGCTACAAAGCCTTATTGAACGAAAAAAATATGTAACCAATTTTCTCAACCTAAGGGTACTACGGGCTTATAATCATAATATTCGTGTTGCGCGGGAAATTTCCGATTGCGAGCCATCGCTACAAAGCCTTATTGGACGAACAAAAATTTCGACCGATTTTGTCAATCTAAGGGTACTACGGGCTTATAATCATCATATTCGTGTTGCGCTGCAAGTGTTCGATTGTGCAACATCGCTACAAAGCCTTATTGAACGAAAACAAAATGTAACCAATTTTCTCAACCTAAGGGTACTACGGGCTTATAATCATCATATTCGTGTTGCGCTGCAAGTGGCCGATTGTGCAAAATCGGTACAAAGCGTTATTGAACGAAAAAAAAATTTAACCTATTTTCTCAACCTAAGGGTACTACGGGCTTATCATCATCATAGTCGTGTTGCGCTGCAAGTGTCCGATTGTGCAACATCGCTACGAAGTGTTATTGAACGAAACAAAAATGTAACCAATTTTCTCAACCTAAGGGTACTACGGGCTTATGATCATCATATTCGTGTTGCGCGGGAAATTTCCGATTGCGAGCCATCGCTACAAAGCCTTATTGGACAAAAAAAATTTCGACCGATTTTGTCAACCTAAGGGTACTACGGGCTTATAATCATCATATTCGTGTTGCGCTGCAAGTGTCTGATTGTGCAACATCGCTACAAAGCCTTATTGAACGAAAAAAATATGTAACCAATTTTCTCAACCTAAGGGTACTACGGGCTTATAATCATAATATTCGTGTTGCGCGGGAAATTTCCGATTGTGCAACATCGCTACAAAGCCTTATTGAACGAAAAAAAAATTTAACCAATTTTCTCAACCTAAGGGTACTACGGGCTTATAATCATCATATTCGTGTTGCGCTGCAAGTGTTCGATTGTGCAACATCGCTACAAAGCCATATTGAACGAAAAAAAAATGTAACCAATTTTCTCAACCTAAGGGTAGTACGGGCTTATAATCATCATATTCGTGTTGCGCTGCAAGTGTCCGATTGTGCAATATCAGTACAAAGCGTTATTGAACGAAACAAAAATGTAACCAATTTTCTCAACCTAAGGGTACTACGGGCTTATGATCATCATATTCGTGTTGCGCGGGAAATTTCCGATTGCGAGCCATCGCTACAAAGCCTTATTGGACAAAAAAAAATTTCGACCGATTTTGTCAACCTAAGGGTACTACGGGCTTATAATCATCATATTCGTGTTGCGCTGCAAGTGTCCGATTGCAAGACATCGCTACAAAGCCTTATTGGACGAAAAAAAATTTCGACCGATTTTGTCAACCTAACGGTACTACGGGCTTATAATCATCATATTCGTGTTGCGCTGCAAGTGTCCGATTGCACAACATCGCTGCAAAGCCTTATTGAACGAAAACAAAATTTAACCAATTTTATCAACCTAAGGGTACTACGGGCTTATAATCATCATATTTGTGTTGCGCGGGCAGTTTCCGATTGTGCAACATCGCTACAAAGCCTTATTGAACGAAAAAAAAATTTAACCAATTTTCTCAACCTAAGGGTACTACGGGCTTATAATCATCATATTCGTGTTGCGCGGGAAGTTTCCGAGTGTGCAACATCGCTACAAAGCCTTATAGAACGAAAACAAAATTTAACCGATTTTGTCAACCTAAGGGTACTACGGGCTTATAATCATCATATTCGTGTTGCGCTGCAAGTCTCTGATTGTGCAACATCGCTACAAAGCCTTATTGAACGAAAAAAATATGTAACCAATTTTCTCAACCTAAGGGTACTACGGGCTTATAATCATAATATTCGTGTTGCGCGGGAAATTTCCGATTGCGAGCCATCGCTACAAAGCCTTATTGGACGAACAAAAATTTCGACCGATTTTGTCAATCTAAGGGTACTACGGGCTTATAATCATCATATTCGTGTTGCGCTGCAAGTGTTCGATTGTGCAACATCGCTACAAAGCCTTATTGAACGAAAACAAAATGTAACCAATTTTCTCAACCTAAGGGTACTACGGGCTTATAATCATCATATTCGTGTTGCGCTGCAAGTGGCCGATTGTGCAAAATCGGTACAAAGCGTTATTGAACGAAAAAAAAATTTAACCAATTTTCTCAACCTAAGGGTACTACGGGCTTATAATCATCATATTCGTGTTGCGCGGGAAGTTTCCGAGTGTGCAACATCGCTACAAAGCCTTATAGAACGAAAACAAAATTTAACCGATTTTGTCAACCTAAGGGTACTACGGGCTTATAATCATCATATTCGTGTTGCGCTGCAAGTCTCTGATTGTGCAACATCGCTACAAAGCCTTATTGAACGAAAAAAATATGTAACCAATTTTCTCAACCTAAGGGTACTACGGGCTTATAATCATAATATTCGTGTTGCGCGGGAAATTTCCGATTGCGAGCCATCGCTACAAAGCCTTATTGGACGAACAAAAATTTCGACCGATTTTGTCAATCTAAGGGTACTACGGGCTTATAATCATCATATTCGTGTTGCGCTGCAAGTGTTCGATTGTGCAACATCGCTACAAAGCCTTATTGAACGAAAACAAAATGTAACCAATTTTCTCAACCTAAGGGTACTACGGGCTTATAATCATCATATTCGTGTTGCGCTGCAAGTGTCCGATTGCACAACATCGCTGCAAAGCCTTATTGAACGAAAACAAAATTTAACCAATTTTATCAACCTAAGGGTACTACGGGCTTATAATCATCATATTTGTGTTGCGCGGGCAGTTTCCGATTGTGCAACATCGCTACAAAGCCTTATTGAACGAAAAAAAAATTTAACCAATTTTCTCAACCTAAGGGTACTACGGGCTTATAATCATCATATTCGTGTTGCGCGGGAAGTTTCCGAGTGTGCAACATCGCTACAAAGCCTTATAGAACGAAAACAAAATTTAACCGATTTTGTCAACCTAAGGGTACTACGGGCTTATAATCATCATATTCGTGTTGCGCTGCAAGTCTCTGATTGTGCAACATCGCTACAAAGCCTTATTGAACGAAAAAAATATGTAACCAATTTTCTCAACCTAAGGGTACTACGGGCTTATAATCATAATATTCGTGTTGCGCGGGAAATTTCCGATTGCGAGCCATCGCTACAAAGCCTTATTGGACGAACAAAAATTTCGACCGATTTTGTCAATCTAAGGGTACTACGGGCTTATAATCATCATATTCGTGTTGCGCTGCAAGTGTTCGATTGTGCAACATCGCTACAAAGCCTTATTGAACGAAAACAAAATGTAACCAATTTTCTCAACCTAAGGGTACTACGGGCTTATAATCATCATATTCGTGTTGCGCTGCAAGTGGCCGATTGTGCAAAATCGGTACAAAGCGTTATTGAACGAAAAAAAAATTTAACCAATTTTCTCAACCTAAGGGTACTACGGGCTTATAATCATCATATTCGTGTTGCGCGGGAAGTTTCCGAGTGTGCAACATCGCTACAAAGCCTTATAGAACGAAAACAAAATTTAACCGATTTTGTCAACCTAAGGGTACTACGGGCTTATAATCATCATATTCGTGTTGCGCTGCAAGTCTCTGATTGTGCAACATCGCTACAAAGCCTTATTGAACGAAAAAAATATGTAACCAATTTTCTCAACCTAAGGGTACTACGGGCTTATAATCATAATATTCGTGTTGCGCGGGAAATTTCCGATTGCGAGCCATCGCTACAAAGCCTTATTGGACGAACAAAAATTTCGACCGATTTTGTCAATCTAAGGGTACTACGGGCTTATAATCATCATATTCGTGTTGCGCTGCAAGTGTTCGATTGTGCAACATCGCTACAAAGCCTTATTGAACGAAAACAAAATGTAACCAATTTTCTCAACCTAAGGGTACTACGGGCTTATAATCATCATATTCGTGTTGCGCTGCAAGTGGCCGATTGTGCAAAATCGGTACAAAGCGTTATTGAACGAAAAAAAAATTTAACCTATTTTCTCAACCTAAGGGTACTACGGGCTTATCATCATCATAGTCGTGTTGCGCTGCAAGTGTCCGATTGTGCAACATCGCTACGAAGTGTTATTGAACGAAACAAAAATGTAACCAATTTTCTCAACCTAAGGGTACTACGGGCTTACGATCATCATATTCGTGTTGCGCGGGAAATTTCCGATTGCGAGCCATCGCTACAAAGCCTTATTGGACAAAAAAAAATTTCGACCGATTTTGTCAACCTAAGGGTACTACGGGCTTATAATCATCATATTCGTGTTGCGCTGCAAGTGTCTGATTGTGCAACATCGCTACAAAGCCTTATTGAACGAAAAAAATATGTAACCAATTTTCTCAACCTAAGGGTACTACGGGCTTATAATCATAATATTCGTGTTGCGCGGGAAATTTCCGATTGTGCAACATCGCTACAAAGCCTTATTGAACGAAAACAAAATTTAACCGATTTTGTCAACCTAAGGGTACTACGGGCTTATAATCATCATATTCGTGTTGCGCTGCAAGTGTTCGATTGTGCAACATCGCTACAAAGCCATATTGAACGAAAAAAAAATGTAACCAATTTTCTCAACCTAAGGGTACTACGGGCTTATAATCATAATATTCGTGTTGCGCGGGAAATTTCCGATTGCGAGCCATCGCTACAAAGCCTTATTGGACGAACAAAAATTTCGACCGATTTTGTCAATCTAAGGGTACTACGGGCTTATAATCATCATATTCGTGTTGCGCTGCAAGTGTTCGATTGTGCAACATCGCTACAAAGCCTTATTGAACGAAAACAAAATGTAACCAATTTTCTCAACCTAAGGGTACTACGGGCTTATAATCATCATATTCGTGTTGCGCTGCAAGTGTCCGATTGCACAACATCGCTGCAAAGCCTTATTGAACGAAAACAAAATTTAACCAATTTTATCAACCTAAGGGTACTACGGGCTTATAATCATCATATTTGTGTTGCGCGGGCAGTTTCCGATTGTGCAACATCGCTACAAAGCCTTATTGAACGAAAAAAAAATTTAACCAATTTTCTCAACCTAAGGGTACTACGGGCTTATAATCATCATATTCGTGTTGCGCGGGAAGTTTCCGAGTGTGCAACATCGCTACAAAGCCTTATAGAACGAAAACAAAATTTAACCGATTTTGTCAACCTAAGGGTACTACGGGCTTATAATCATCATATTCGTGTTGCGCTGCAAGTCTCTGATTGTGCAACATCGCTACAAAGCCTTATTGAACGAAAAAAATATGTAACCAATTTTCTCAACCTAAGGGTACTACGGGCTTATAATCATAATATTCGTGTTGCGCGGGAAATTTCCGATTGCGAGCCATCGCTACAAAGCCTTATTGGACGAACAAAAATTTCGACCGATTTTGTCAATCTAAGGGTACTACGGGCTTATAATCATCATATTCGTGTTGCGCTGCAAGTGTTCGATTGTGCAACATCGCTACAAAGCCTTATTGAACGAAAACAAAATGTAACCAATTTTCTCAACCTAAGGGTACTACGGGCTTATAATCATCATATTCGTGTTGCGCTGCAAGTGGCCGATTGTGCAAAATCGGTACAAAGCGTTATTGAACGAAAAAAAAATTTAACCAATTTTCTCAACCTAAGGGTACTACGGGCTTATAATCATCATATTCGTGTTGCGCGGGAAGTTTCCGAGTGTGCAACATCGCTACAAAGCCTTATAGAACGAAAACAAAATTTAACCGATTTTGTCAACCTAAGGGTACTACGGGCTTATAATCATCATATTCGTGTTGCGCTGCAAGTCTCTGATTGTGCAACATCGCTACAAAGCCTTATTGAACGAAAAAAATATGTAACCAATTTTCTCAACCTAAGGGTACTACGGGCTTATAATCATAATATTCGTGTTGCGCGGGAAATTTCCGATTGCGAGCCATCGCTACAAAGCCTTATTGGACGAACAAAAATTTCGACCGATTTTGTCAATCTAAGGGTACTACGGGCTTATAATCATCATATTCGTGTTGCGCTGCAAGTGTTCGATTGTGCAACATCGCTACAAAGCCTTATTGAACGAAAACAAAATGTAACCAATTTTCTCAACCTAAGGGTACTACGGGCTTATAATCATCATATTCGTGTTGCGCTGCAAGTGGCCGATTGTGCAAAATCGGTACAAAGCGTTATTGAACGAAAAAAAAATTTAACCTATTTTCTCAACCTAAGGGTACTACGGGCTTATCATCATCATAGTCGTGTTGCGCTGCAAGTGTCCGATTGTGCAACATCGCTACGAAGTGTTATTGAACGAAACAAAAATGTAACCAATTTTCTCAACCTAAGGGTACTACGGGCTTACGATCATCATATTCGTGTTGCGCGGGAAATTTCCGATTGCGAGCCATCGCTACAAAGCCTTATTGGACAAAAAAAAATTTCGACCGATTTTGTCAACCTAAGGGTACTACGGGCTTATAATCATCATATTCGTGTTGCGCTGCAAGTGTCTGATTGTGCAACATCGCTACAAAGCCTTATTGAACGAAAAAAATATGTAACCAATTTTCTCAACCTAAGGGTACTACGGGCTTATAATCATAATATTCGTGTTGCGCGGGAAATTTCCGATTGTGCAACATCGCTACAAAGCCTTATTGAACGAAAACAAAATTTAACCGATTTTGTCAACCTAAGGGTACTACGGGCTTATAATCATCATATTCGTGTTGCGCTGCAAGTGTTCGATTGTGCAACATCGCTACAAAGCCATATTGAACGAAAAAAAATGTAACCAATTTTCTCAACCTAAGGGTAGTACGGGCTTATAATCATAATATTCGTGTTGCGCTGCAAGTGTCCGATTTTGCAACATCAGTACAAAGCGTTATTGAACGAAACAAAAATGTAACCAATTTTCCCAACCTAAGGGTACTACGGGCTTATGATCATCATATTCGTGTTGCGCGGGAAATTTCCGATTGCGAGCCATCGCTACAAAGCCTTATTGGACAAAAAAAAATTTCGACCGATTTTGTCAACATAAGGGTACTACGGGCTTATAATCATCATATTCGTGTCGCGCTGCAAGTGTCCGATTGTGCATCATCGCTACAAAGCCTTATTGGGCAAAAAAAAATTTCGACCGATTTTGTCAACCTAACGGTACTACGGGCTTATAATCATCATATTCGTGTTGCGCTGCAAGTGTCTGATTGTGCAACATCGCTACAAAGCCTTATTGAACGAAAAAAATATGTAACCAATTTTCTCAACCTAAGGGTACTACGGGCTTATAATCATAATATTCGTGTTGCGCGGGAAATTTCCGATTGTGCAACATCGCTACAAAGCCTTATTGAACGAAAAAAAAATTTAACCAATTTTCTCAACCTAAGGGTAGTACGGGCTTATAATCATCATATTCGTGTTGCGCTGCAAGTGTCCGATTGTGCAATATCGGTACATAGCGTTATTGAACGAAAACAAAATTTAACCTATTTTCTCAACCTAAGGGTACTGCGGGCTTATAATCATCATATTCGTGTTGCGCGGGAAGTTTCCGAGTGTGCATCATCGCTACAAAGCCTTATAGAACGAAAACAAAATTTAACCGATTTTGTCAACCTAAGGGTACTACGGGCTTATAATCATCATATTCGTGTTGCGCTGCAAGTCTCTGATTGTGCAACATCGCTACAAAGCCTTATTGAACGAAAAAAATATGTAACCAATTTTCTCAACCTAAGGGTACTACGGGCTTATAATCATAATATTCGTGTTGCGCGGGAAATTTCCGATTGCGAGCCATCGCTACAAAGCCTTATTGGACGAACAAAAATTTCGACCGATTTTGTCAATCTAAGGGTACTACGGGCTTATAATCATCATATTCGTGTTGCGCTGCAAGTGTTCGATTGTGCAACATCGCTACAAAGCCTTATTGAACGAAAACAAAATGTAACCAATTTTCTCAACCTAAGGGTACTACGGGCTTATAATCATCATATTCGTGTTGCGCTGCAAGTGGCCGATTGTGCAAAATCGGTACAAAGCGTTATTGAACGAAAAAAAAATTTAACCTATTTTCTCAACCTAAGGGTACTACGGGCTTACGATCATCATATTCGTGTTGCGCGGGAAATTTCCGATTGCGAGCCATCGCTACAAAGCCTTATTGGACAAAAAAAAATTTCGACCGATTTTGTCAACCTAAGGGTACTACGGGCTTATAATCATCATATTCGTGTTGCGCTGCAAGTGTCTGATTGTGCAACATCGCTACAAAGCCTTATTGAACGAAAAAAATATGTAACCAATTCTCTCAACCTAAGGGTACTACGGGCTTATAATCATAATATTCGTGTTGCGCGGGAAATTTCCGATTGTGCAACATCGCTACAAAGCCTTATTGAACGAAAACAAAATTTAACCGATTTTGTCAACCTAAGGGTACTACGGGCTTATAATCATCATATTCGTGTTGCGCTGCAAGTGTTCGATTGTGCAACATCGCTACAAAGCCATATTGAACGAAAAAAAAATGTAACCAATTTTCTCAACCTAAGGGTAGTACGGGCTTATAATCATAATATTCGTGTTGCGCTGCAAGTGTCCGATTTTGCAACATCAGTACAAAGCGTTATTGAACGAAACAAAAATGTAACCAATTTTCTCAACCTAAGGGTACTACGGGCTTATAATCATAATATTCGTGTTGCGCGGGAAATTTCCGATTGTGCAACATCGCTACAAAGCCTTATTGAACGAAAAAAAAATTTAACCAATTTTCTCAACCTAAGGGTAGTACGGGCTTATAATCATCATATTCGTGTTGCGCTGCAAGTGTCCGATTGTGCAATATCGGTACATAGCGTTATTGAACGAAAACAAAATTTAACCTATTTTCTCAACCTAAGGGTACTGCGGGCTTATAATCATCATATTCGTGTTGCGCGGGAAGTTTCCGAGTGTGCAACATCGCTACAAAGCCTTATAGAACGAAAACAAAATTTAACCGATTTTGTCAACCTAAGGGTACTACGGGCTTATAATCATCATATTCGTGTTGCGCTGCAAGTCTCTGATTGTGCAACATCGCTACAAAGCCTTATTGAACGAAAAAAATATGTAACCAATTTTCTCAACCTAAGGGTACTACGGGCTTATAATCATAATATTCGTGTTGCGCGGGAAATTTCCGATTGCGAGCCATCGCTACAAAGCCTTATTGGACGAACAAAAATTTCGACCGATTTTGTTAATCTAAGGGTACTACGGGCTTATAATCATCATATTCGTGTTGCGCTGCAAGTGTTCGATTGTGCAACATCGCTACAAAGCCTTATTGAACGAAAACAAAATGTAACCAATTTTCTCAACCTAAGGGTACTACGGGCTTATAATCATCATATTCGTGTTGCGCTGCAAGTGGCCGATTGTGCAAAATCGGTACAAAGCGTTATTGAACGAAAAAAAAATTTAACCTATTTTCTCAACCTAAGGGTACTACGGGCTTATCATCATCATAGTCGTGTTGCGCTGCAAGTGTCCGATTGTGCAACATCGCTACGAAGTGTTATTGAACGAAACAAAAATGTAACCAATTTTCTCAACCTAAGGGTACTACGGGCTTATGATCATCATATTCGTGTTGCGCGGGAAATTTCCGATTGCGAGCCATCGCTACAAAGCCTTATTGGACAAAAAAAAATTTCGACCGATTTTGTCAACCTAAGGGTACTACGGGCTTATAATCATCATATTCGTGTTGCGCTGCAAGTGTCTGATTGTGCAACATCGCTACAAAGCCTTATTGAACGAAAAAAATATGTAACCAATTTTCTCAACCTAAGGGTACTACGGGCTTATAATCATAATATTCGTGTTGCGCGGGAAATTTCCGATTGTGCAACATCGCTACAAAGCCTTATTGAACGAAAAAAAAATTTAACCAATTTTCTCAACCTAAGGGTACTACGGGCTTATAATCATCATATTCGTGTTGCGCTGCAAGTGTTCGATTGTGCAACATCGCTACAAAGCCATATTGAACGAAAAAAAAATGTAACCAATTTTCTCAACCTAAGGGTAGTACGGGCTTATAATCATAATATTCGTGTTGCGCTGCAAGTGTCCGATTTTGCAACATCAGTACAAAGCGTTATTGAACGAAACAAAAATGTAACCAATTTTCTCAACCTAAGGGTACTACGGGCTTATGATCATCATATTCGTGTTGCGCGGGAAATTTCCGATTGCGAGCCATCGCTACAAAGCCTTATTGGACAAAAAAAAATTTCGACCGATTTTGTCAACATAAGGGTACTACGGGCTTATAATCATCATATTCGTGTCGCGCTGCAAGTGTCCGATTGTGCATCATCGCTACAAAGCCTTATTGGACAAAAAAAAATTTCGACCGATTTTGTCAACCTAACGGTACTACGGGCTTATAATCATCATATTCGTGTTGCGCTGCAAGTGTCCGATTGTGCAATATCGGTACATAGCGTTATTGAACGAAAACAAAATTTAACCTATTTTCTCAACCTAAGGGTACTACGGGCTTATAATCATCATATTCGTGTTGCGCGGGAAGTTTCCGAGTGTGCAACATCGCTACAAAGCCTTATAGAACGAAAACAAAATTTAACCAATTTTCTCAACCTAAGGGTACTACGGGCTTATAATCATCATATTCGTGTTGCGCTGCAAGTGGCCGATTGTGCAAAATCGGTACAAAGCGTTATTGAACGAAAAAAAAATTTAACCTATTTTCTCAACCTAAGGGTACTACGGGCTTATCATCATCATAGTCGTGTTGCGCTGCAAGTGTCCGATTGTGCAACATCGCTACGAAGTGTTATTGAACGAAACAAAAATGTAACCAATTTTCTCAACCTAAGGGTACTACGGGCTTACGATCATCATATTCGTGTTGCGCGGGAAATTTCCGATTGCGAGCCATCGCTACAAAGCCTTATTGGACAAAAAAAAATTTCGACCGATTTTGTCAACCTAAGGGTACTACGGGCTTATAATCATCATATTCGTGTTGCGCTGCAAGTGTCTGATTGTGCAACATCGCTACAAAGCCTTATTGAACGAAAAAAATATGTAACCAATTTTCTCAACCTAAGGGTACTACGGGCTTATAATCATAATATTCGTGTTGCGCGGGAAATTTCCGATTGTGCAACATCGCTACAAAGCCTTATTGAACGAAAACAAAATTTAACCGATTTTGTCAACCTAAGGGTACTACGGGCTTATAATCATCATATTCGTGTTGCGCTGCAAGTGTCTGATTGTGCAACATCGCTACAAAGCCTTATCGAACGAACAAAAAATGTAAGCAATTTTCTCAACCTAAGGGTACTACGGGCTTATAGTCATCATATTCGTGTTGCGCTGCAAGTGTCCGATTTTGCAACATCAGTACAAAGCGTTATTGAACGAAACAAAAATGTAACCAATTTTCTCAACCTAAGGGTACTACGGGCTTATGATCATCATATTCGTGTTGCGCGGGAAATTTCCGATTGCGAGCCATCGCTACAAAGCCTTATTGGACAAAAAAAAATTTCGACCGATTTTGTCAACATAAGGGTACTACGGGCTTATAATCATCATATTCGTGTCGCGCTGCAAGTGTCGGATTGTACATCATCGCTACAAAGCCTTATTGGACAAAAAAAAATTTCGACCGATTTTGTCAACCTAACGGTACTACGGGCTTATAATCATCATATTCGTGTTGCGCTGCAAGTGTCCGATTGCACAACATCGCTACAAAGCCTTATTGGACGAAAAAAAATGTCGACCGATTTTGTCAACCTAAGGGTACTACGGGCTTATAATCATCATATTCGTGTTGCGCTGCAAGTGTCTGATTGTGCAACATCGCTACAAAGCCTTATTGAACGAAAAAAATATGTAACCAATTTTCTCAACCTAAGGGTACTACGGGCTTATAATCATAATATTCGTGTTGCGCGGGAAATTTCCGATTGTGCAACATCGCTACAAAGCCTTATTGAACGAAAACAAAATTTAACCGATTTTGTCAACCTAAGGGTACTACGGGCTTATAATCATCATATTCGTGTTGCGCTGCAAGTGTCTGATTGTGCAACATAGCTACAAAGCCTTATCGAACGAACAAAAAATGTAAGCAATTTTCTCAACCTAAGGGTACTACGGGCTTATAGTCATCATATTCGTGTTGCGCTGCAAGTGTCCGATTTTGCAACATCAGTACAAAGCGTTATTGAACGAAACAAAAATGTAACCAATTTTCTCAACCTAAGGGTACTACGGGCTTATGATCATCATATTCGTGTTGCGCGGGAAATTTCCGATTGCGAGCCATCGCTACAAAGCCTTATTGGACAAAAAAAAATTTCGACCGATTTTGTCAACATAAGGGTACTACGGGCTTATAATCATCATATTCGTGTCGCGCTACAAGTGTCGGATTGTACATCATCGCTACAAAGCCTTATTGGACAAAAAAAAATTTCGACCGATTTTGTCAACCTAACGGTACTACGGGCTTATAATCATCATATTCGTGTTGCGCTGCAAGTGTCCGATTGCACAACATCGCTACAAAGCCTTATTGGACGAAAAAAAATTTCGACCGATTTTGTCAACCTAACGGTACTACGGGCTTATAATCATCATATTCGTGTTGCGCTGCAAGTGTCTGATTGTGCAACATCGCTACAAAGCCTTATTGAACGAAAAAAATATGTAACCAATTTTCTCAACCTAAGGGTACTACGGGCTTATAATCATAATATTCGTGTTGCGCGGGAAATTTCCGATTGTGCAACATCGCTACAAAGCCTTATTGAACGAAAAAAAAATTTAACCAATTTTCTCAACCTAAGGGTAGTACGGGCTTATAATCATCATATTCGTGTTGCGCTGCAAGTGTCCGATTATGCAATATCGGTACATAGCGTTATTGAACGAAAACAAAATTTAACCTATTTTCTCAACCTAAGGGTACTACGGGCTTATAATCATCATATTCGTGTTGCGCGGGAAGTTTCCGAGTGTGCAACATCGCTACAAAGCCTTATAGAACGAAAACAAAATTTAACCGATTTTGTCAACCTAAGGGTACTACGGGCTTATAATCATAATATTCGTGTTGCGCGGGAAATTTCCGATTGTGCAACATCGCTACAAAGCCTTATTGAACGAAAAAAAAATTTAACCAATTTTCTCAACCTAAGGGTAGTACGGGCTTATAATCATCATATTCGTGTTGCGCTGCAAGTGTCCGATTATGCAATATCGGTACATAGCGTTATTGAACGAAAACAAAATTTAACCTATTTTCTCAACCTACGGGTACTACGGGCTTATAATCATAATATTCGTGTTGCGCGGGAAATTTCCGATTGCGAGCCATCGCTACAAAGCCTTATTGGACGAACAAAAATTTCGACCGATTTTGTCAATCTAAGGGTACTACGGGCTTATAATCATCATATTCGTGTTGCGCTGCAAGTGTTCGATTGTGCAACATCGCTACAAAGCCTTATTGAACGAAAACAAAATGTAACCAATTTTCTCAACCTAAGGGTACTACGGGCTTATAATCATCATATTCGTGTTGCGCTGCAAGTGTCCGATTGTGCAATATCGGTACATAGCGTTATTGAACGAAAACAAAATTTAACCTATTTTCTCAACCTAAGGGTACTACGGGCTTATAATCATCATATTCGTGTTGCGCGGGAAGTTTCCGAGTGTGCAACATCGCTACAAAGCCTTATAGAACGAAAACAAAATTTAACCGATTTTGTCAACCTAAGGGTTCTACGGGCTTATAATCATCATATTCGTGTTGCGCTGCAAGTGTCTGATTGTGCAACATCGCTACAAAGCCTTATTGAACGAAAAAAATATGTAACCAATTTTCTCAACCTAAGGGTACTACGGGCTTATAATCATAATATTCGTGTTGCGCGGGAAATTTCCGATTGCGAGCTATCGCTACAAAGCCTTATTGGACGAACAAAAATTTCGACCGATTTTGTCAATCTAAGGGTACTACGGGCTTATAATCATCATATTCGTGTTGCACTGCAAGTGTTCGATTGTGCAACATCGCTACAAAGCCTTATTGAACGAAAACAAAATGTAACCAATTTTCTCAACCTAAGGGTACTACGGGCTTATAATCATCATATTCGTGTTGCGCTGGAAGTGGCCGATTGTGCAAAATCGGTACAAAGCGTTATTGAACGAAAAAAAAATTTAACCTATTTTCTCAACCTAAGGGTACTACGGGCTTATCATCATCATAGTCGTGTTGTGCTGCAAGTGTCCGATTGTGCAACATCGCTACGAAGTGTTATTGAACGAAACAAAAATGTACCCAATTTTCTCAACCTAAGGGTACTACGGGCTTACGATCATCATATTCGTGTTGCGCGGGAAATTTCCGATTGCGAGCCATCGCTACAAAGCCTTATTGGACAAAAAAAAATTTCGACCGATTTTGTCAACCTAAGGGTACTACGGGCTTATAATCATCATATTCGTGTTGCGCTGCAAGTGTCTGATTGTGCAACATCGCTACAAAGCCTTATTGAACGAAAAAAATATGTAACCAATTTTCTCAACCTAAGGGTACTACGGGCTTATAATCATAATATTCGTGTTGCGCGGGAAATTTCCGATTGTGCAACATCGCTACAAAGCCTTATTGAACGAAAAAAAAATTTAACCAATTTTCTCAACCTAAGGGTACTACGGGCTTATAATCATCATATTCGTGTTGCGCTGCAAGTGTTCGATTGTGCAACATCGCTACAAAGCCTTATTGAACGAAAAAAAAATGTAACCAATTTTCTCAACCTAAGGGTAGTACGGGCTTATAATCATCATATTCGTGTTGCGCTGCAAGTGTCCGATTGTGCAATATCGGTACATAGCGTTATTGAACGAAAACAAAATTTAACCTATTTTCTCCACCTAAGGGTACTACGGGCTTATAATCATCATATTCGTGTTGCGCGGGAAGTTTCCGAGTGTGCAACATCGCTACAAAGCCTTATAGAACGAAAACAAAATTTAACCGATTTTGTCAACCTAAGGGTAGTACGGGCTTATAATCATCATATTCGTGTTGCGCTGCAAGTGTCTGATTGTGCAACATCGCTACAAAGCCTTATTGAACGAAAAAAATATGTAACCAATTTTCTCAACCTAAGGGTACTACGGGCTTATAATCATCATATTCGTGTTGCGCGGGAAATTTCCGATTGTGCAACATCGCTACAAAGCCTTATTGAACGAAAAAAAAATTTAACCAATTTTCTCAACCTAAGGGTACTACGGGCTTATAATCATCATATTCGTGTTTCGCTGCAAGTGTTCGATTGTGCAACATCGCTACAAAGCCATATTGAACGAAAAAAAAATGTAACCAATTTTCTCAACCTAAGGGTAGTACGGGCTAATAATCATCATATTCGTGTTGCGCTGCAAGTTTCCGATTGTGCAATATCGGTACATAGCGTTATTGAACGAAAACAAAATTTAACCAATTTTATCAACCTAAGGGTAGTACGGGCTTATAATCATCATATTCGTGTTGCGCGGGAAGTTTCCGATTGTGCAACATCGCTACAAAGCCTTATTGAACGAAAAAAATATGTACCCAATTTTCTCAACCTAAGGGTACTACGGGCTTATAATCATAATATTCGTGTTGCGCTGCAAGTGTTCGATTGTGCAACATCGCTGCAAAGCCTTATTGATCGAAAAAAAAATGTAACCAATTTTCTCAACCTAAGGGTACTACGGGCTTATAATCATCATATTCGTGTTGCGCTGCAAGTGGCCGATTGTGCAAAATCGGTACAAAGCGTTATTGAACGAAAAAAAAATTTAACCTATTTTCTCAACCTAAGGGTACTACGGGCTTATGATCATCATATTCGTGTTGCGCGGGAAATTTCCGATTGCGAGCCATCGCTACAAAGCCTTATTGGACAAAAAAAAATTTCGACCGATTTTGTCAACCTAAGGGTACTACGGGCTTATAATCATCATATTCGTGTTGCGCTGCAAGTGTCTGATTGTGCAACATCGCTACAAAGCCTTATTGAACGAAAAAAAGATGTAACCAATTTTCTCAACCTAAGGGTACTACGGGCTTATAATCATAATATTCGTGTTGCGCGGGAAATTTCCGATTGTGCAACATCGCTACAAAGCCTTATTGAACGAAAACAAAATTTAACCGATTTTGTCAACCTAAGGGTACTACGGGCTTATAATCATCATATTCGTGTTGCGCTGCAAGTGTTCGATTGTGCAACATCGCTGCAAAGCCTTATTGATCGAAAAAAAAATGTAACCAATTTTCTCAACCTAAGGGTACTACGGGCTTATAATCATCATATTCGTGTTGCGCTGCAAGTGGCCGATTGTGCAAAATCGGTACAAAGCGTTATTGAACGAAAAAAAAATTTAACCTATTTTCTCAACCTAAGGGTACTACGGGCTTATGATCATCATATTCGTGTTGCGCGGGAAATTTCCGATTGCGAGCCATCGCTACAAAGCCTTATTGGACAAAAAAAAATTTCGACCGATTTTGTCAACCTAAGGGTTCTACGGGCTTATAATCATCATATTCGTGTTGCGCTGCAAGTGTCTGATTGTGCAACATCGCTACAAAGCCTTATTGAACGAAAAAAATATGTAACCAATTTTCTCAACCTAAGGGTACTACGGGCTTATAATCATAATATTCGTGTTGCGCGGGAAATTTCCGATTGCGAGCTATCGCTACAAAGCCTTATTGGACGAACAAAAATTTCGACCGATTTTGTCAATCTAAGGGTACTACGGGCTTATAATCATCATATTCGTGTTGCACTGCAAGTGTTCGATTGTGCAACATCGCTACAAAGCCTTATTGAACGAAAACAAAATGTAACCAATTTTCTCAACCTAAGGGTACTACGGGCTTATAATCATCATATTCGTGTTGCGCTGCAAGTGGCCGATTGTGCAAAATCGGTACAAAGCGTTATTGAACGAAAAAAAAATTTAACCTATTTTCTCAACCTAAGGGTACTACGGGCTTATCATCATCATAGTCGTGTTGTGCTGCAAGTGTCCGATTGTGCAACATCGCTACGAAGTGTTATTGAACGAAACAAAAATGTACCCAATTTTCTCAACCTAAGGGTACTACGGGCTTACGATCATCATATTCGTGTTGCGCGGGAAATTTCCGATTGCGAGCCATCGCTACAAAGCCTTATTGGACAAAAAAAAATTTCGACCGATTTTGTCAACCTAAGGGTACTACGGGCTTATAATCATCATATTCGTGTTGCGCTGCAAGTGTCTGATTGTGCAACATCGCTACAAAGCCTTATTGAACGAAAAAAATATGTAACCAATTTTCTCAACCTAAGGGTACTACGGGCTTATAATCATAATATTCGTGTTGCGCGGGAAATTTCCGATTGTGCAACATCGCTACAAAGCCTTATTGAACGAAAAAAAAATTTAACCAATTTTCTCAACCTAAGGGTACTACGGGCTTATAATCATCATATTCGTGTTGCGCTGCAAGTGTTCGATTGTGCAACATCGCTACAAAGCCTTATTGAACGAAAAAAAAATGTAACCAATTTTCTCAACCTAAGGGTAGTACGGGCTTATAATCATCATATTCGTGTTGCGCTGCAAGTGTCCGATTGTGCAATATCGGTACATAGCGTTATTGAACGAAAACAAAATTTAACCTATTTTCTCCACCTAAGGGTACTACGGGCTTATAATCATCATATTCGTGTTGCGCGGGAAGTTTCCGAGTGTGCAACATCGCTACAAAGCCTTATAGAACGAAAACAAAATTTAACCGATTTTGTCAACCTAAGGGTAGTACGGGCTTATAATCATCATATTCGTGTTGCGCTGCAAGTGTCTGATTGTGCAACATCGCTACAAAGCCTTATTGAACGAAAAAAATATGTAACCAATTTTCTCAACCTAAGGGTACTACGGGCTTATAATCATCATATTCGTGTTGCGCTGCAAGTGGCCGATTGTGCAAAATCGGTACAAAGCGTTATTGTACGAAAAAAAAATTTAACCTGTTTTCTCAACCTAAGGGTACTACGGGCTTATCATCATCATAGTCGTGTTGCGCTGCAAGTGTCCGATTGTGCAACATCGCTACGAAGCGTTATTGAACGAAACAAAAATGTAACCAATTTTCTCAACCTAAGGGTACTACGGGCTTATGATCATCCTATTCGTGTTGCGCGGGAAATTTCCGATTGCGAGCCATCGCTACAAAGCCTTATTGGACAAAAAAAAATTTCGACCGATTTTGTCAACCTAAGGGTACTACGGGCTTATAATCATCATATTCGTGTTGCGCTGCAAGTGTCTGATTGTGCAACATCGCTACAAAGCCTTATTGAACGAAAAAAATATGTAACCAATTTTCTCAACCTAAGGGTACTACGGGCTTATAATCATAATATTCGTGTTGCGCGGGAAATTTCCGATTGTGCAACATCGCTACAAAGCCTTATTGAACGAAAAAAAAATTTAACCAATTTTCTCAACCTAAGGGTACTACGGGCTTATAATCATCATATTCGTGTTGCGCTGCAAGTGTTCGATTGTGCAACATCGCTACAAAGCCATATTGAACGAAAAAAAAATGTAACCAATTTTCTCAACCTAAGGGTAGTACGGGCTAATAATCATCATATTCGTGTTGCGCTGCAAGTGTCCGATTGTGCAATATCGGTACATAGCGTTATTGAACGAAAACAAAATTTAACCAATTTTATCAACCTAAGGGTAGTACGGGCTTATAATCATCATATTCGTGTTGCGCGGGAAGTTTCCGATTGTGCAACATCGCTACAAAGCCTTATTGAACGAAAAAAATATGTACCCAATTTTCTCAACCTAAGGGTACTACGGGCTTATAATCATAATATTCGTGTTGCGCTGCAAGTGTTCGATTGTGCAACATCGCTGCAAAGCCTTATTGATCGAAAAAAAAATGTAACCAATTTTCTCAACCTAAGGGTACTACGGGCTTATAATCATCATATTCGTGTTGCGCTGCAAGTGGCCGATTGTGCAAAATCGGTACAAAGCGTTATTGAACGAAAAAAAAATTTAACCTATTTTCTCAACCTAAGGGTACTACGGGCTTATGATCATCATATTCGTGTTGCGCGGGAAATTTCCGATTGCGAGCCATCGCTACAAAGCCTTATTGGACAAAAAAAAATTTCGACCGATTTTGTCAACCTAAGGGTACTACGGGCTTATAATCATCATATTCGTGTTGCGCTGCAAGTGTCTGATTGTGCAACATCGCTACAAAGCCTTATTGAACGAAAAAAAGATGTAACCAATTTTCTCAACCTAAGGGTACTACGGGCTTATAATCATAATATTCGTGTTGCGCGGGAAATTTCCGATTGTGCAACATCGCTACAAAGCCTTATTGAACGAAAACAAAATTTAACCGATTTTGTCAACCTAAGGGTACTACGGGCTTATAATCATCATATTCGTGTTGCGCTGCAAGTGTTCGATTGTGCAACATCGCTGCAAAGCCTTATTGATCGAAAAAAAAATGTAACCAATTTTCTCAACCTAAGGGTACTACGGGCTTATAATCATCATATTCGTGTTGCGCTGCAAGTGGCCGATTGTGCAAAATCGGTACAAAGCGTTATTGAACGAAAAAAAAATTTAACCTATTTTCTCAACCTAAGGGTACTACGGGCTTATGATCATCATATTCGTGTTGCGCGGGAAATTTCCGATTGCGAGCCATCGCTACAAAGCCTTATTGGACAAAAAAAAATTTCGACCGATTTTGTCAACCTAAGGGTACTACGGGCTTATAATCATCATATTCGTGTTGCGCTGCAAGTGTCTGATTGTGCAACATCGCTACAAAGCCTTATTGAACGAAAAAAATATGTAACCAATTTTCTCAACCTAAGGGTACTACGGGCTTATAATCATCATATTCGTGTTGCGCTGCAAGTGTCCGATTGTGCAATATCGGTACATAGCGTTATTGAACGAAAACAAAATTTAACCTATTTTCTCAACCTAAGGGTACTACGGGCTTATAATCATCATATTCGTGTTGCGCGGGAAGTTTCCGAGTGTGCAACATCGCTACAAAGCCTTATAGAACGAAAACAAAATTTAACCGATTTTGTCAACCTAAGGGTTCTACGGGCTTATAATCATCATATTCGTGTTGCGCTGCATGTGTCTGATTGTGCAACATCGCTACAAAGCCTTATTGAACGAAAAAAATATGTAACCAATTTTCTCAACCTAAGGGTACTACGGGCTTATAATCATAATATTCGTGTTGCGCGGGAAATTTCCGATTGCGAGCCATCGCTACAAAGCCTTATTGTACGAACAAAAATTTCGACCGATTTTGTCAATCTAAGGGTACTACGGGCTTATAATCATCATATTCGTGTTGCACTGCAAGTGTTCGATTGTGCAACATCGCTACAAAGCCTTATTGAACGAAAACAAAATGTAACCAATTTTCTCAACCTAAGGGTACTACGGGCTTATAATCATCATATTCGTGTTGCGCTGCAAGTGGCCGATTGTGCAAAATCGGTACAAAGCGTTATTGAACGAAAAAAAAATTTAACCTATTTTCTCAACCTAAGGGTACTACGGGCTTATCATCATCATAGTCGTGTTGCGCTGCAAGTGTCCGATTGTGCAACATCGCTACGAAGTGTTATTGAACGAAACAAAAATGTAACCAATTTTCTCAACCTAAGGGTACTACGGGCTTACGATCATCATATTCGTGTTGCGCGGGAAATTTCCGATTGCGAGCCATCGCTACAAAGCCTTATTGGACAAAAAAAAATTTCGACCGATTTTGTCAACCTAAGGGTACTACGGGCTTATAATCATCATATTCGTGTTGCGCTGCAAGTGTCTGATTGTGCAACATCGCTACAAAGCCTTATTGAACGAAAAAAAGATGTAACCAATTTTCTCAACCTAAGGGTACTACGGGCTTATAATCATAATATTCGTGTTGCGCGGGAAATTTCCGATTGTGCAACATCGCTACAAAGCCTTATTGAACGAAAACAAAATTTAACCGATTTTGTCAACCTAAGGGTACTACGGGCTTATAATCATCATATTCGTGTTGCGCTGCAAGTGTTCGATTGTGCAACATCGCTGCAAAGCCTTATTGATCGAAAAAAAAATGTAACCAATTTTCTCAACCTAAGGGTACTACGGGCTTATAATCATCATATTCGTGTTGCGCTGCAAGTGGCCGATTGTGCAAAATCGGTACAAAGCGTTATTGAACGAAAAAAAAATTTAACCTATTTTCTCAACCTAAGGGTACTACGGGCTTATAATCATCATATTCGTGTTGCGCTGCAAGTGTTCGATTGTGCAACATCGCTACAAAGCCATATTGAACGAAAAAAAAATGTAACCAATTTTCTCAACCTAAGGGTAGTACGGGCTTATAATCATCATATTCGTGTTGCGCTGCAAGTGTCCGATTGTGCAATATCGGTACATAGCGTTATTGAACGAAAACAAAATTTAACCAATTTTATCAACCTAAGGGTAGTACGGGCTTATAATCATCATATTCGTGTTGCGCGGGAAGTTTCCGATTGTGCAACATCGCTACAAAGCCTTATAGAACGAAAAAAAAATTTAACCGATTTTGTCAACCTAAGGGTACTACGGGCTTATAATCATCATATTCGTGTTGCGCTGCAAGTGTCTGATTGTGCAACATCGCTACAAAGCCTTATTGAACGAAAAAAATATGTACCCAATTTTCTCAACCTAAGGGTACTACGGGCTTATAATCATAATATTCGTGTTGCGCGGGAAATTTCCGATTGCGAGCCATCGCTACAAAGCCTTATTGGACGAACAAAAATTTCGACCGATTTTGTCAATCTAAGGGTACTACGGGCTTATAATCATCATATTCGTGTTGCACTGCAAGTGTTCGATTGTGCAACATCGCTACAAAGCCTTATTGAACGAAAACAAAATGTAACCAATTTTCTCAACCTAAGGGTACTACGGGCTTATAATCATCATATTCGTGTTGCGCTGCAAGTGGCCGATTGTGCAAAATCGGTACAAAGCGTTATTGAACGAAAAAAAAATTTAACCTATTTTCTCAACCTAAGGGTACTACGGGCTTATCATCATCATAGTCGTGTTGCGCTGCAAGTGTCCGATTGTGCAACATCGCTACGAAGTGTTATTGAACGAAACAAAAATGTAACCAATTTTCTCAACCTAAGGGTACTACGGGCTTACGATCATCATGTTCGTGTTGCGCGGGAAATTTCCGATTGCGAGCCATCGCTACAAAGCCTTATTGGACAAAAAAAAATTTCGACCGATTTTGTCAACCTAAGGGTACTACGGGCTTATAATCATCATATTCGTGTTGCGCTGCAAGTGTCTGATTGTGCAACATCGCTACAAAGCCTTATTGAACGAAAAAAATATGTAACCAATTTTCTCAACCTAAGGGTACTACGGGCTTATAATCATCATATTCGTGTTGCGCTGCAAGTGTCCGATTGTGCAATATCGGTACATAGCGTTATTGAACGAAAACAAAATTTAACCTATTTTCTCAACCTAAGGGTACTACGGGCTTATAATCATCATATTCGTGTTGCGCGGGAAGTTTCCGAGTGTGCAACATCGCTACAAAGCCTTATAGAACGAAAACAAAATTTAACCGATTTTGTCAACCTAAGGGTTCTACGGGCTTATAATCATCATATTCGTGTTGCGCTGCATGTGTCTGATTGTGCAACATCGCTACAAAGCCTTATTGAACGAAAAAAATATGTAACCAATTTTCTCAACCTAAGGGTACTACGGGCTTATAATCATAATATTCGTGTTGCGCGGGAAATTTCCGATTGCGAGCCATCGCTACAAAGCCTTATTGTACGAACAAAAATTTCGACCGATTTTGTCAATCTAAGGGTACTACGGGCTTATAATCATCATATTCGTGTTGCACTGCAAGTGTTCGATTGTGCAACATCGCTACAAAGCCTTATTGAACGAAAACAAAATGTAACCAATTTTCTCAACCTAAGGGTACTACGGGCTTATAATCATCATATTCGTGTTGCGCTGCAAGTGGCCGATTGTGCAAAATCGGTACAAAGCGTTATTGAACGAAAAAAAAATTTAACCTATTTTCTCAACCTAAGGGTACTACGGGCTTATCATCATCATAGTCGTGTTGCGCTGCAAGTGTCCGATTGTGCAACATCGCTACGAAGTGTTATTGAACGAAACAAAAATGTAACCAATTTTCTCAACCTAAGGGTACTACGGGCTTACGATCATCATATTCGTGTTGCGCGGGAAATTTCCGATTGCGAGCCATCGCTACAAAGCCTTATTGGACAAAAAAAAATTTCGACCGATTTTGTCAACCTAAGGGTACTACGGGCTTATAATCATCATATTCGTGTTGCGCTGCAAGTGTCTGATTGTGCAACATCGCTACAAAGCCTTATTGAACGAAAAAAAGATGTAACCAATTTTCTCAACCTAAGGGTACTACGGGCTTATAATCATAATATTCGTGTTGCGCGGGAAATTTCCGATTGTGCAACATCGCTACAAAGCCTTATTGAACGAAAACAAAATTTAACCGATTTTGTCAACCTAAGGGTACTACGGGCTTATAATCATCATATTCGTGTTGCGCTGCAAGTGTTCGATTGTGCAACATCGCTGCAAAGCCTTATTGATCGAAAAAAAAATGTAACCAATTTTCTCAACCTAAGGGTACTACGGGCTTATAATCATCATATTCGTGTTGCGCTGCAAGTGGCCGATTGTGCAAAATCGGTACAAAGCGTTATTGAACGAAAAAAAAATTTAACCTATTTTCTCAACCTAAGGGTACTACGGGCTTATAATCATCATATTCGTGTTGCGCTGCAAGTGTTCGATTGTGCAACATCGCTACAAAGCCATATTGAACGAAAAAAAAATGTAACCAATTTTCTCAACCTAAGGGTAGTACGGGCTTATAATCATCATATTCGTGTTGCGCTGCAAGTGTCCGATTGTGCAATATCGGTACATAGCGTTATTGAACGAAAACAAAATTTAACCAATTTTATCAACCTAAGGGTAGTACGGGCTTATAATCATCATATTCGTGTTGCGCGGGAAGTTTCCGATTGTGCAACATCGCTACAAAGCCTTATAGAACGAAAAAAAAATTTAACCGATTTTGTCAACCTAAGGGTACTACGGGCTTATAATCATCATATTCGTGTTGCGCTGCAAGTGTCTGATTGTGCAACATCGCTACAAAGCCTTATTGAACGAAAAAAATATGTACCCAATTTTCTCAACCTAAGGGTACTACGGGCTTATAATCATAATATTCGTGTTGCGCGGGAAATTTCCGATTGCGAGCCATCGCTACAAAGCCTTATTGGACGAACAAAAATTTCGACCGATTTTGTCAATCTAAGGGTACTACGGGCTTATAATCATCATATTCGTGTTGCACTGCAAGTGTTCGATTGTGCAACATCACTACAAAGCCTTATTGAACGAAAACAAAATGTAACCAATTTTCTCAACCTAAGGGTACTACGGGCTTATAATCATCATATTCGTGTTGCGCTGCAAGTGGCCGATTGTGCAAAATCGGTACAAAGCGTTATTGAACGAAAAAAAAATTTAACCTATTTTCTCAACCTAAGGGTACTACGGGCTTATCATCATCATAGTCGTGTTGCGCTGCAAGTGTCCGATTGTGCAACATCGCTACGAAGTGTTATTGAACGAAACAAAAATGTAACCAATTTTCTCAACCTAAGGGTACTACGGGCTTACGATCATCATGTTCGTGTTGCGCGGGAAATTTCCGATTGCGAGCCATCGCTACAAAGCCTTATTGGACAAAAAAAAATTTCGACCGATTTTGTCAACCTAAGGGTACTACGGGCTTATAATCATCATATTCGTGTTGCGCTGCAAGTGTCTGATTGTGCAACATCGCTACAAAGCCTTATTGAACGAAAAAAAGATGTAACCAATTTTCTCAACCTAAGGGTACTACGGGCTTATAATCATAATATTCGTGTTGCGCGGGAAATTTCCGATTGTGCAACATCGCTACAAAGCCTTATTGAACGAAAACAAAATTTAACCGATTTTGTCAACCTAAGGGTACTACGGGCTTATAATCATCATATTCGTGTTGCGCTGCAAGTGTTCGATTGTGCAACATCGCTGCAAAGCCTTATTGATCGAAAAAAAAATGTAACCAATTTTCTCAACCTAAGGGTACTACGGGCTTATAATCATCATATTCGTGTTGCGCTGCAAGTGGCCGATTGTGCAAAATCGGTACAAAGCGTTATTGAACGAAAAAAAAATTTAACCTATTTTCTCAACCTAAGGGTACTACGGGCTTATGATCATCATATTCGTGTTGCGCGGGAAATTTCCGATTGCGAGCCATCGCTACAAAGCCTTATTGGACAAAAAAAAATTTCGACCGATTTTGTCAACCTAAGGGTACTACGGGCTTATAATCATCATATTCGTGTTGCGCTGCAAGTGTCTGATTGTGCAACATCGCTACAAAGCCTTATTGAACGAAAAAAAGATGTAACCAATTTTCTCAACCTAAGGGTACTACGGGCTTATAATCATAATATTCGTGTTGCGCGGGAAATTTCCGATTGTGCAACATCGCTACAAAGCCTTATTGAACGAAAACAAAATTTAACCGATTTTGTCAACCTAAGGGTACTACGGGCTTATAATCATCATATTCGTGTTGCGCTGCAAGTGTTCGATTGTGCAACATCGCTGCAAAGCCTTATTGATCGAAAAAAAAATGTAACCAATTTTCTCAACCTAAGGGTACTACGGGCTTATAATCATCATATTCGTGTTGCGCTGCAAGTGGCCGATTGTGCAAAATCGGTACAAAGCGTTATTGAACGAAAAAAAAATTTAACCTATTTTCTCAACCTAAGGGTACTACGGGCTTATGATCATCATATTCGTGTTGCGCGGGAAATTTCCGATTGCGAGCCATCGCTACAAAGCCTTATTGGACAAAAAAAAATTTCGACCGATTTTGTCAACCTAAGGGTACTACGGGCTTATAATCATCATATTCGTGTTGCGCTGCAAGTGTCTGATTGTGCAACATCGCTACAAAGCCTTATTGAACGAAAAAAATATGTAACCAATTTTCTCAACCTAAGGGTACTACGGGCTTATAATCATCATATTCGTGTTGCGCTGCAAGTGTCCGATTGTGCAATATCGGTACATAGCGTTATTGAACGAAAACAAAATTTAACCTATTTTCTCAACCTAAGGGTACTACGGGCTTATAATCATCATATTCGTGTTGCGCGGGAAGTTTCCGAGTGTGCAACATCGCTACAAAGCCTTATAGAACGAAAACAAAATTTAACCGATTTTGTCAACCTAAGGGTTCTACGGGCTTATAATCATCATATTCGTGTTGCGCTGCAAGTGTCTGATTGTGCAACATCGCTACAAAGCCTTATTGAACGAAAAAAATATGTAACCAATTTTCTCAACCTAAGGGTACTACGGGCTTATAATCATAATATTCGTGTTGCGCGGGAAATTTCCGATTGCGAGCCATCGCTACAAAGCCTTATTGGACGAACAAAAATTTCGACCGATTTTGTCAATCTAAGGGTACTACGGGCTTATAATCATCATATTCGTGTTGCACTGCAAGTGTTCGATTGTGCAACATCGCTACAAAGCCTTATTGAACGAAAACAAAATGTAACCAATTTTCTCAACCTAAGGGTACTACGGGCTTATAATCATCATATTCGTGTTGCGCTGCAAGTGGCCGATTGTGCAAAATCGGTACAAAGCGTTATTGAACGAAAAAAAAATTTAACCTATTTTCTCAACCTAAGGGTACTACGGGCTTATCATCATCATAGTCGTGTTGCGCTGCAAGTGTCCGATTGTGCAACATCGCTACGAAGTGTTATTGAACGAAACAAAAATGTAACCAATTTTCTCAACCTAAGGGTACTACGGGCTTACGATCATCATGTTCGTGTTGCGCGGGAAATTTCCGATTGCGAGCCATCGCTACAAAGCCTTATTGGACAAAAAAAAATTTCGACCGATTTTGTCAACCTAAGGGTACTACGGGCTTATAATCATCATATTCGTGTTGCGCTGCAAGTGTCTGATTGTGCAACATCGCTACAAAGCCTTATTGAACGAAAAAAATATGTAACCAATTTTCTCAACCTAAGGGTACTACGGGCTTATAATCATAATATTCGTGTTGCGCGGGAAATTTCCGATTGCGAGCCATCGCTACAAAGCCTTATTGGACAAAAAAAAAATTCGACCGATTTTGTCAATCTAAGGGTACTACGGGCTTATAATCATCATATTCGTGTTGCGCTGCAAGTGTTCGATTGTGCAACATCGCTACAAAGCCTTATTGAACGAAAACAAAATGTAACCAATTTTCTCAACCTAAGGGTACTACGGGCTTATAATCATAATATTCGTGTTGCGCGGGAAATTTCCGATTGTGCAACATCGCTACAAAGCCTTATTGAACGAAAAAAAAATTTAACCAATTTTCTCAACCTAAGGGTACTACGGGCTTATAATCATCATATTCGTGTTGCGCTGCAAGTGTTCGATTGTGCAACATCGCTGCAAAGCCTTATTGATCGAAAAAAAAATGTAACCAATTTTCTCAACCTAAGGGTACTACGGGCTTATAATCATCATATTCGTGTTGCGCTGCAAGTGGCCGATTGTGCAAAATCGGTACAAAGCGTTATTGAACGAAAAAAAAATTTAACCTATTTTCTCAACCTAAGGGTACTACGGGCTTATGATCATCATATTCGTGTTGCGCGGGAAATTTCCGATTGCGAGCCATCGCTACAAAGCCTTATTGGACAAAAAAAAATTTCGACCGATTTTGTCAACCTAAGGGTACTACGGGCTTATAATCATCATATTCGTGTTGCGCTGCAAGTGTCTGATTGTGCAACATCGCTACAAAGCCTTATTGAACGAAAAAAATATGTAACCAATTTTCTCAACCTAAGGGTACTACGGGCTTATAATCATAATATTCGTGTTGCGCGGGAAATTTCCGATTGCGAGCCATCGCTACAAAGCCTTATTGGACGAACAAAAATTTCGACCGATTTTGTCAATCTAAGGGTACTACGGGCTTATAATCATCATATTCGTGTTCCGCTGCAAGTGTTCGATTGTGCAACATCGCTACAAAGCCTTATTGAACGAAAACAAAATGTAACCAATTTTCTCAACCTAAGGGTAGTACGGGCTTATAATCATCATATTCGTGTTGCGCTGCAAGTGTCCGATTGTGCAATATCGGTACATAGCGTTATTGAACGAAAACAAAATTTAACCTATTTTCTCAACCTAAGGGTACTACGGGCTTATAATCATCATATTCGTGTTGCGCGGGAAGTTTCCGAGTGTGCAACATCGCTACAAAGCCTTATAGAACGAAAACAAAATTTAACCGATTTTGTCAACCTAAGGGTACTACGGGCTTATAATCATCATATTCGTGTTGCGCTGCAAGTGTCTGATTGTGCAACATCGCTACAAAGCCTTATTGAACGAAAAAAATATGTAACCAATTTTCTCAACCTAAGGGTACTACGGGCTTATAATCATAATATTCGTGTTGCGCGGGAAATTTCCGATTGCGAGCCATCGCTACAAAGCCTTATTGGACGAACAAAAATTTCGACCGATTTTGTCAATCTAAGGGTACTACGGGCTTATAATCATCATATTCGTGTTGCACTGCAAGTGTTCGATTGTGCAACATCGCTACAAAGCCTTATTGAACGAAAACAAAATGTAACCAATTTTCTCAACCTAAGGGTACTACGGGCTTATAATCATCATATTCGTGTTGCGCTGCAAGTGGCCGATTGTGCAAAATCGGTACAAAGCGTTATTGAACGAAAAAAAAATTTAACCTATTTTCTCAGCCTAAGGGTACTACGGGCTTATCATCATCATAGTCGTGTTGTGCTGCAAGTGTCCGATTGTGCAACATCGCTACGAAGTGTTATTGAACGAAACAAAAATGTAACCAATTTTCTCAACCTAAGGGTACTACGGGCTTACGATCATCATATTCGTGTTGCGCGGGAAATTTCCGATTGCGAGCCATCGCTACAAAGCCTTATTGGACGAAAAAAAGTTTCGACCGATTTTGTCAATCTAAGGGTACTACGGGCTTATAATCATCATATTCGTGTTGCGCTACAAGTGTTCGATTGTGCAACATCGCTACAAAGCCTTATTGAACGAAAAAAAAATGTAACCAATTTTCTCAACCTAAGGATACTACGGGCTTATAATCATCATATTCGTGTTGCGCTGCAAGTGGCCGATTGTGCAAAATCGGTACAAAGCGTTATTGTACGAAAAAAAAATTTAACCTATTTTCTCAACCTAAGGGTACTACGGGCTTATCATCATCATAGTCGTGTTGCGCTGCAAGTGTCCGATTGCGAGACATCGCTACAAAGCCTTATTGGACGAAAAAAAATTTCGACCGATTTTGTCAACCTAACGGTACTACGGGCTTATAATCATCATATTCGTGTTGCGCTGCAAGTGCTCGATTGTGCAACATCGCTACAAAGCCTTATTGCACGAAAACAAAATGTAACCAATTTTCTCAACCTAAGGGTACTACGGGCTTATAATCATCATATTCGTGTTGCGCTGCAAGTGTTCGATTGTGCAACATCGCTACAAAGCCTTATTGGACAAAAACAAATTTCGACCGATTTTGTCAACCTAAGGGTACTACGGGCTTATAATCATCATATTCGTGTTGCGCTGCAAGTGTCTGATTGTGCAACATCGCTACAAAGCCTTATTGAACGAAAAAAATATGTAACCAATTTTCTCAACCTAAGGGTACTACGGGCTTATAATCATAATATTCGTGTTGCGCGGGAAATTTCCGATTGTGCAACATCGCTACAAAGCCTTATTGAACGAAAAAAAAATTTAACCAATTTTCTCAACCTAAGGGTACTACGGGCTTATAATCATCATATTCGTGTTGCGCTGCAAGTGTTCGATTGTGCAACATCGCTACAAAGCCATATTGAACGAAAAAAAAATGTAACCAATTTTCTCAACCTAAGGGTAGTACGGGCTTATAATCATCATATTCGTGTTGCGCTGCAAGTGTCCGATTGTGCAATATCGGTACATAGCGTTATTGAACGAAAACAAAATTTAACCAATTTTATCAACCTAAGGGTAGTACGGGCTTATAATCATCATATTCGTGTTGCGCGGGAAGTTTCCGATTGTGCAACAGCGCTACAAAGCCTTATAGAACGAAAAAAAAATTTAACCGATTTTGTCAACCTAAGGGCTTATAATCATCATATTCGTGTTGCGCTGCAAGTGTCCGATTGTGCAACATCGCTACGAAGCGTTATTGAACGGAACAAAAATGTAACCAATTTTCTCAACCTAAGGGTACTACGGGCTTATGATCATCATATTCGTGTTGCGCGGGAAATTTCCGATTGCGAGCCATCGCTACAAAGCGTTATTGGACAAAAAAAAATTTCGACCGATTTTGTCAACCTAAGGGTACTACGGGCTTATAATCATCATATTCGTGTTGCGCTGCAAGTGTCCGATTGCGAGACATCGCTACAAAGCCTTATTGGACGAATAAAAATTTCGACCGATTTTGTCAACCTAACGGTACTACGGGCTTATAATCATCATATTCGTGTTGCGCGGGAAGTTTCCGATTGTGCAACATCGCTACAAAGCCTTATAGAACGAAAAAAAAATTTAACCGATTTTGTCAACCTAAGGGCTTATAATCATCATATTCGTGTTGCGCTGCAAGTGTCCGATTGTGCAACATCGCTACAAAGCCTTATTGAACGAAAAAAAATTTAAACAATTTTATCAACCTAAGGGTAGTACGGGCTTATAATCATCATATTCGTGTTGCGCGGGAAGTTTCCGATTGTGCAACATCGCTACAAAGCCTTATTGAACGAAAACAAAATGTAACCAATTTTCTCAACCTAAGGGTACTACGGGCTTATAATCATCATATTCGTGTTGCGCTGCAAGTGGCCGATTGTGCAAAATCGGTACAAAGCGTTATTGAACGAAAAAAAAATTTAACCTATTTTCTCAGCCTAAGGGTACTACGGGCTTATCATCATCATAGTCGTGTTGTGCTGCAAGTGTCCGATTGTGCAACATCGCTACGAAGTGTTATTGAACGAAACAAAAATGTAACCAATTTTCTCAACCTAAGGGTACTACGGGCTTACGATCATCATATTCGTGTTGCGCGGGAAATTTCCGATTGCGAGCCATCGCTACAAAGCCTTATTGGACGAAAAAAAGTTTCGACCGATTTTGTCAATCTAAGGGTACTACGGGCTTATAATCATCATATTCGTGTTGCGCTACAAGTGTTCGATTGTGCAACATCGCTACAAAGCCTTATTGAACGAAAAAAAAATGTAACCAATTTTCTCAACCTAAGGATACTACGGGCTTATAATCATCATATTCGTGTTGCGCTGCAAGTGGCCGATTGTGCAAAATCGGTACAAAGCGTTATTGTACGAAAAAAAAATTTAACCTATTTTCTCAACCTAAGGGTACTACGGGCTTATCATCATCATAGTCGTGTTGCGCTGCAAGTGTCCGATTGCGAGACATCGCTACAAAGCCTTATTGGACGAAAAAAAATTTCGACCGATTTTGTCAACCTAACGGTACTACGGGCTTATAATCATCATATTCGTGTTGCGCTGCAAGTGCTCGATTGTGCAACATCGCTACAAAGCCTTATTGCACGAAAACAAAATGTAACCAATTTTCTCAACCTAAGGGTACTACGGGCTTATAATCATCATATTCGTGTTGCGCTGCAAGTGTTCGATTGTGCAACATCGCTACAAAGCCTTATTGGACAAAAACAAATTTCGACCGATTTTGTCAACCTAAGGGTACTACGGGCTTATAATCATCATATTCGTGTTGCGCTGCAAGTGTCTGATTGTGCAACATCGCTACAAAGCCTTATTGAACGAAAAAAATATGTAACCAATTTTCTCAACCTAAGGGTACTACGGGCTTATAATCATAATATTCGTGTTGCGCGGGAAATTTCCGATTGTGCAACATCGCTACAAAGCCTTATTGAACGAAAAAAAAATTTAACCAATTTTCTCAACCTAAGGGTACTACGGGCTTATAATCATCATATTCGTGTTGCGCTGCAAGTGTTCGATTGTGCAACATCGCTACAAAGCCATATTGAACGAAAAAAAAATGTAACCAATTTTCTCAACCTAAGGGTAGTACGGGCTTATAATCATCATATTCGTGTTGCGCTGCAAGTGTCCGATTGTGCAATATCGGTACATAGCGTTATTGAACGAAAACAAAATTTAACCAATTTTATCAACCTAAGGGTAGTACGGGCTTATAATCATCATATTCGTGTTGCGCGGGAAGTTTCCGATTGTGCAACAGCGCTACAAAGCCTTATAGAACGAAAAAAAAATTTAACCGATTTTGTCAACCTAAGGGCTTATAATCATCATATTCGTGTTGCGCTGCAAGTGTCCGATTGTGCAACATCGCTACGAAGCGTTATTGAACGGAACAAAAATGTAACCAATTTTCTCAACCTAAGGGTACTACGGGCTTATGATCATCATATTCGTGTTGCGCGGGAAATTTCCGATTGCGAGCCATCGCTACAAAGCGTTATTGGACAAAAAAAAATTTCGACCGATTTTGTCAACCTAAGGGTACTACGGGCTTATAATCATCATATTCGTGTTGCGCTGCAAGTGTCCGATTGCGAGACATCGCTACAAAGCCTTATTGGACGAATAAAAATTTCGACCGATTTTGTCAACCTAACGGTACTACGGGCTTATAATCATCATATTCGTGTTGCGCGGGAAGTTTCCGATTGTGCAACATCGCTACAAAGCCTTATAGAACGAAAAAAAAATTTAACCGATTTTGTCAACCTAAGGGCTTATAATCATCATATTCGTGTTGCGCTGCAAGTGTCCGATTGTGCAACATCGCTACAAAGCCTTATTGAACGAAAAAAAATTTAAACAATTTTATCAACCTAAGGGTAGTACGGGCTTATAATCATCATATTCGTGTTGCGCGGGAAGTTTCCGATTGTGCAACATCGCTACAAAGCCTTATAGAACGAAAAAAAAATTTAACCGATTTTGTCAACCTAAGGGCTTATAATCATCATATTCGTGTTGCGCTGCAAGTGTCCGATTGTGCAACATCGCTACAAAGCCTTATTGAACGAAACAAAATTTAAACAATTTTCTCAACCTAAGGGTACTACGGGCTTATAATCATCATATTCGTGTTGTGCGGGAAGTTTCCGATTGTGCAACATCGCTACAAAGCCTTATAGAACGAAAAAAAAATTTAACCGATTTTGTCAACCTAAGGGTACTAGGGGCTTATAATCATCATATTCGTGTTGCGCTGCAAGTGTCTGATTGTGCAACATCGCTACAAAGCCTTATGGAACGAACAAAAAATGTAACCAATTTTCTCAACCTAAGGGTACTACGGGCTTATAGTCATCATATTCGTGTTGCGCTGCAAGTGTCCGATTTTGCAACATCAGTACAAAGCATTATTGAACGAAACAAAAATGTAACCAATTTTGTCAACCTAAGGGTACTACGGGCTTATGATCATCATATTCGTGTTGCGCGGGAAATTTCCGATTGCGAGCCATCGCTACAAAGCCTTATTGGACAAAAAAAAATTTCGACCAATTTTCTCAACCTAAGGGTAGTACGGGCTTATAATCATCATATTCGTGTTGCGCTGCAAGTGTTCGATTGTGCAACATCGCTACAAAGCCTTATTGCACGAAAACAAAATGTAACCAATTTTCTCAACCTAAGGGTACTACGGGCTTATAATCATCATATTCGTGTTGCGCTGCAAGTGTTCGATTGTGCAACATCGCTACAAAGCCTTATTGCACGAAAACAAAATGTAACCAATTTTCTCAACCTAAGGGTACTACGGGCTTATAATCATCATATTCGTGTTGCGCTGCAAGTGTTCGATTGTGCAACATCGCTACAAAGCCTTATTGCACGAAAACAAAATGTAACCAATTTTCTCAACCTAAGGGTACTACGGGCTTATGATCATCATATTCGTGTTGCGCGGGAAATTTCCGATTGCGAGCCATCGCTACAAAGCCTTATTGGACAAAAACAAATTTCGACCGATTTTGTCAACCTAAGGGTACTACGGGCTTATAATCATCATATTCGTGTTGCGCTGCAAGTGTCTGATTGTGCAACATCGCTACAAAGCCTTATTGAACGAAAAAAATATGTAACCAATTTTCTCAACCTAAGGGTACTACGGGCTTATAATCATAATATTCGTGTTGCGCGGGAAATTTCCGATTATGCAACATCGCTACAAAGCCTTATTGAACGAAAAAAAAATTTCGACCGATTTTGTCAACCTAAGGGTACTACGGGCTTATAATCATCATATTCGTGTTGCGCTGCAAGTGTCCGATTGCGAGACATCGCTACAAAGCCTTATTGGACGAATAAAAATTTCGACCGATTTTGTCAACCTAACGGTACTACGGGCTTATAATCATCATATTCGTGTTGCGCGGGAAGTTTCCGATTGTGCAACATCGCTACAAAGCCTTATAGAACGAAACAAAAATTTAACCGATTTTGTCAACCTAAGGGCTTATAATCATCATATTCGTGTTGCGCTGCAAGTGTCCGATTGTGCAACATCGCTACAAAGCCTTATTGAACGAAAAAAAATTTAAACAATTTTATCAACCTAAGGGTAGTACGGGCTTATAATCATCATATTCGTGTTGCGCGGGAAGTTTCCGATTGTGCAACATCGCTACAAAGCCTTATAGAACGAAAAAAAAATTTAACCGATTTTGTCAACTTAAGGGCTTATAATCATCATATTCGTGTTGCGCTGCAAGTGTCCGATTGTGCAACATCGCTACAAAGCCTTATTGAACGAAAAAAAATTTAAACAATTTTCTCAACCTAAGGGTACTACGGGCTTATAATCATCATATTCGTGTTGTGCGGGAAGTTTCCGATTGTGCAACATCGCTACAAAGCCTTATAGAACGAAAAAAAAATTTAACCGATTTTGTCAACCTAAGGGTACTACGGGCTTATAATCATCATATTCGTGTTGCGCTGCAAGTGTCTGATTGTGCAACATCGCTACAAAGCCTTATGGAACGAACAAAAAATGTAACCAATTTTCTCAACCTAAGGGTACTACGGGCTTATAGTCATCATATTCGTGTTGCGCTGCAAGTGTCCGATTTTGCAACATCAGTACAAAGCATTATTGAACGAAACAAAAATGTAACCAATTTTGTCAACCTAAGGGTACTACGGGCTTATAATCATCATATTCGTGTTGCGCTGCAAGTGTTCGATTGTGCAACATCGCTACAAAGCCTTATTGCATGAAAACAAAATGTAACCAATTTTCTCAACCTAAGGGTACTACGGGCTTATAATCATCATATTCGTGTTGCGCTGCAAGTGTTCGATTGTGCAACATCGCTACAAAGCCTTATTGCACGAAAACAAAATGTAACCAATTTTCTCAACCTAAGGGTACTACGGGCTTATGATCATCATATTCGTGTTGCGCGGGAAATTTCCGATTGCGAGCCATCGCTACAAAGCCTTATTGGACAAAAACAAATTTCGACCGATTTTGTCAACCTAAGGGTACTACGGGCTTATAATCATCATATTCGTGTTGCGCTGCAAGTGTCTGATTGTGCAACATCGCTACAAAGCCTTATTGAACGAAAAAAATATTTAACCAATTTTCTCAACCTAAGGGTACTACGGGCTTATAATCATAATATTCGTGTTGCGCGGGAAATTTCCGATTGTGCAACATCGCTACAAAGCCTTATTGAACGAAAACAAAATTTAACCAATTTTCTCAACCTAAGGGTACTACGGGCTTATAATCATCATATTCGTGTTGCGCTGCAAGTGTTCGATTGTGCAACATCGCTACAAAGCCATATTGAACGAAAAAAAAATGTAACCAATTTTCTCAACCTAAGGGTAGTACGGGCTTATAATCATCATATTCGTGTTGCGCTGCAAGTGTCCGATTGTGCAATATCGGTACATAGCGTTATTGAACGAAAACAAAATTTAACCAATTTTATCAACCTAAGGGTAGTACGGGCTTATAATCATCATATTCGTGTTGCGCGGGAAGTTTCCGATTGTGCAACATCGCTACAAAGCCTTATAGAACGAAAAAAAAATTTAACCGATTTTGTCAACCTAAGGGCTTATAATCATCATATTCGTGTTGCGCTGCAAGTGTCCGATTGTGCAACATCGCTACGAAGCGTTATTGAACGGAACAAAAATGTAACCAATTTTCTCAACCTAAGGGTACGACGGGCTTATAATCATAATATTCGTGTTGCGCGGGAAATTTCCGATTGCGAGCCATCGCTACAAAGCCTTATTGGACGAAAAAGATTTCGACCGATTTTGTCAATCTAAGGGTACTACGGGCTTATAATCATCATATTCGTGTTGCGCTGCAAGTGTCCGATTGCGAGACATCGCTACAAAGCCTTATTGGACGAAAAAAAATTTCGACCGATTTTGTCAACCTAACGGTACTACGGGCTTATAATCATCATATTCGTGTTGCGCGGGAAGTTTCCGATTGTGCAACATCGCTACAAAGCCTTATAGAACGAAAAAAAAATTTAACCGATTTTGTCAACCTAAGGGCTTATAATCATCATATTCGTGTTGCGCTGCAAGTGTCCGATTGTGCAACATCGCTACAAAGCCTTATTGAACGAAAAAAAATTTAAACAATTTTCTCAACCTAAGGGTACTACGGGCTTATAATCATCATATTCGTGTTGCGCTGCAAGTGTCCGATTGCGAGACATCGCTACAAAGCCTTATTGGACGAAAAAAAATTTCGACCGATTTTGTCAACCTAACGGTACTACGGGCTTATAATCATCATATTCGTGTTGCGCGGGCAGTTTCCGATTGTGCAACATCGCTACAAAGCCTTATTGAACGAAAAAAAATTTAACCAATTTTCTCAACCTAAGGGCTTATAATCATCATATTCGTGTTGCGCTGCAAGTGTCCGATTGTGCAACATCGCTACAAAGCCTTATTGAACGAAAACAAAATTTAAACAATTTTCTCAACCTAAGGGTACTACGGGCTTATAATCATCATATTCGTGTTGTGCGGGAAGTTTCCGATTGTGCAACATCGCTACAAAGCCTTATAGAACGAAAAAAAAATTTAACCGATTTTGTCAACCTAAGGGTACTACGGGCTTATAATCATCATATTCGTGTTGCGCTGCAAGTGTCTGATTGTGCAACATCGCTACAAAGCCTTATTGAACGAAAACAAAATTTAACCAATTTTCTCAACCTAAGGGTACTACGGGCTTATAATCATCACATTCGTGTTGTGCGGGAAGTTTCCGATTGTGCAACATCGCTACAAAGCCTTATTGAACGAAAAAAAAATTTAAACAATTTTCTCAACCTAAGGGTACTACGGGCTTATAATCATCATATTCGTGTTGCGCGGGCAGTTTCCGATTGTGCAACATCGCTACAAAGCCTTATTGAACGAAAAAAAATTTAACCAATTTTCTCAACCTAAGGGTACTACGGGCTTATAATCATCATATTCGTGTTGCGCGGGCAGTTTCCGATTGTGCAACATCGCTACAAAGCCTTATTGAACGAAAACAAAATGTAACCAATTTTCTCAACCTAAGTGTACTACGGGCTTATAATCATCATATTCGTGTTGCGCTGCAAGTGTCTGATTGTGCAACATCGCTACAAAGCCTTATGGAACGAACAAAAAATGTAAGCAATTTTCTCAACCTAAGGGTACTACGGGCTTATAGTCATCATATTCGTGTTGCGCTGCAAGTGTCCGGTTTTGCAACATCAGTACAAAGCGTTATTGAACGAAACAAAAATGTAACCAATTTTCTCAACCTAAGGGTACTACGGGCTTATGATCATCATATTCGTGTTGCGCGGGAAATTTCCGATTGCGAGCCATCGCTACAAAGCCTTATTGGACAAAAAAAAATTTCGACCGATTTTGTCAACCTAAGGGTACTACGGGCTTATAATCATCATATTCGTGTTGCGCTGCAAGTGTCCGATTGCGAGACATCGCTACAAAGCCTTATTGGACGAAAACAAATTTCGACCGATTTTGTCAACCTAACGGTACTACGGGCTTATAATCATCATATTCGTGTTGCGCTGCAAGTGTCCGATTGCACAACATCGCTGCAAAGCCTTATTGAACGAAAACAAAATTTAACCAATTTTATCAACCTAAGGGTACTACGGGCTTATAATCATCATATTTGTGTTGCGCGGGCAGTTTCCGATTGTGCAACATCGCTACAAAGCCTTATTGAACGAAAAAAAAATTTAACCAATTTTCTCAACCTAAGGGTACTACGGGCTTATAATCATCATATTCGTGTTGCGCGGGAAGTTTCCGAGTGTGCAACATCGCTACAAAGCCTTATAGAACGAAAACAAAATTTAACCGATTTTGTCAACCTAAGGGTACTACGGGCTTATAATCATCATATTCGTGTTGCGCTGCAAGTGTCTGATTGTGCAACATCGCTACAAAGCCTTATTGAACGAAAAAAATATGTACCCAATTTTCTCAACCTAAGGGTACTACGGGCTTATAATCATAATATTCGTGTTGCGCGGGAAATTTCCGATTGCGAGCCATCGCTACAAAGCCTTATTGGACGAACAAAAATTTCGACCGATTTTGTCAATCTAAGGGTACTACGGGCTTATCATCATCATAGTCGTGTTGCGCTGCAAGTGTCCGATTGTGCAACATCGCTACGAAGTGTTATTGAACGAAACAAAAATGTAACCAATTTTCTCAACCTAAGGGTACTACGGGCTTACGATCATCATATTCGTGTTGCGCGGGAAATTTCCGATTGCGAGCCATCGCTACAAAGCCTTATTGGACAAAAAAAAATTTCGACCGATTTTGTCAACCTAAGGGTACTACGGGCTTATAATCATCATATTCGTGTTGCGCTGCAAGTGTCTGATTGTGCAACATCGCTACAAAGCCTTATTGAACGAAAAAAATATGTAACCAATTTTCTCAACCTAAGGGTACTACGGGCTTATAATCATAATATTCGTGTTGCGCGGGAAATTTCCGATTGTGCAACATCGCTACAAAGCCTTATTGAACGAAAACAAAATTTAACCGATTTTGTCAACCTAAGGGTACTACGGGCTTATAATCATCATATTCGTGTTGCGCTGCAAGTGTCTGATTGTGCAACATCGCTACAAAGCCTTATGGAACGAACAAAAAATGTAAGCAATTTTCTCAACCTAAGGGTACTACGGGCTTATAGTCATCATATTCGTGTTGCGCTGCAAGTGTCCGATTTTGCAACATCAGTACAAAGCGTTATTGAACGAAACAAAAATGTAACCAATTTTCTCAACCTAAGGGTACTACGGGCTTATGATCATCATATTCGTGTTGCGCGGGAAATTTCCGATTGCGAGCCATCGCTACAAAGCCTTATTGGACAAAAACAAATTTCGACCGATTTTGTCAACATAAGGGTACTACGGGCTTATAATCATCATATTCGTGTCGCGCTGCAAGTGTCCGATTGTGCATCATCGCTACAAAGCCTTATTGGACAAAAAAAAATTTCGACCGATTTTGTCAACCTAACGGTACTACGGGCTTATAATCATCATATTCGTGTTGCGCTGCAAGTGTCCGATTGCACAACATCGCTACAAAGCCTTATTGGACGAAAAAAAATTTCGACCGATTTTGTCAACCTAACGGTACTACGGGCTTATAATCATCATATTCGTGTTGCACTGCAAGTGTCTGATTGTGCAACATCGCTACAAAGCCTTATTGAACGAAAAAAATATGTAACCAATTTTCTCAACCTAAGGGTACTACGGGCTTATAATCATAATATTCGTGTTGCGCGGGAAATTTCCGATTGTGCAACATCGCTACAAAGCCTTATTGAACGAAAACAAAATTTAACCGATTTTGTCAACCTAAGGGTACTACGGGCTTATAATCATCATATTCGTGTTGCGCTGCAAGTGTCTGATTGTGCAACATCGCTACAAAGCCTTATGGAACGAACAAAAAATGTAAGCAATTTTCTCAACCTAAGGGTACTACGGGCTTATAGTCATCATATTCGTGTTGCGCTGCAAGTGTCCGATTTTGCAACATCAGTACAAAGCGTTATTGAACGAAACAAAAATGTAACCAATTTTCTCAACCTAAGGGTACTACGGGCTTATGATCATCATATTCGTGTTGCGCGGGAAATTTCCGATTGCGAGCCATCGCTACAAAGCCTTATTGGACAAAAAAAAATTTCGACCGATTTTGTCAACATAAGGGTACTACGGGCTTATAATCATCATATTCGTGTCGCGCTGCAAGTGTCCGATTGTGCATCATCGCTACAAAGCCTTATTGGACAAAAAAAAATTTCGACCGATTTTGTCAACCTAACGGTACTACGGGCTTATAATCATCATATTCGTGTTGCGCTGCAAGTGTCTGATTGTGCAACATCGCTACAAAGCCTTATTGAACGAAAAAAATATGTAACCAATTTTCTCAACCTAAGGGTACTACGGGCTTATAATCATAATATTCGTGTTGCGCGGGAAATTTCCGATTGTGCAACATCGCTACAAAGCCTTATTGAACGAAAAAAAAATTTAACCAATTTTCTCAACCTAAGGGTAGTACGGGCTTATAATCATCATATTCGTGTTGCGCTGCAAGTGTCCGATTGTGCAATATCGGTACATAGCGTTATTGAACGAAAACAAAATTTAACCTATTTTCTCCACCTAAGGGTACTACGGGCTTATAATCATCATATTCGTGTTGCGCGGGAAGTTTCCGAGTGTGCAACATCGCTACAAAGCCTTATAGAACGAAAACAAAATTTAACCGATTTTGTCAACCTAAGGGTACTACGGGCTTATAATCATCATATTCGTGTTGCGCTGCAAGTGTCTGATTGTGCAACATCGCTACAAAGCCTTATTGAACGAAAAAAATATGTAACCAATTTTCTCAACCTAAGGGTACTACGGGCTTATAATCATAATATTCGTGTTGCGCGGGAAATTTCCGATTGCGAGCCATCGCTACAAAGCCTTATTGGACGAACAAAAATTTCGACCGATTTTGTCAATCTAAGGGTACTACGGGCTTATAATCATCATATTCGTGTTGCGCTGCAAGTGTTCGATTGTGCAACATCGCTACAAAGCCTTATTGAACGAAAACAAAATGTAACCAATTTTCTCAACCTAAGGGTACTACGGGCTTAGAATCATCATATTCGTGTTGCGCTGCAAGTGGCCGATTGTGCAAAATCGGTACAAAGCGTTATTGAACGAAAAAAAAATTTAACCTATTTTCTCAACCTAAGGGTACTACGGGCTTATCATCATCATAGTCGTGTTGCGCTGCAAGTGTCCGATTGTGCAACATCGCTACGAAGTGTTATTGAACGAAACAAAAATGTAACCCATTTTCTCAACCTAAGGGTACTACGGGCTTATGATCATCATATTCGTGTTGCGCGGGAAATTTCCGATTGCGAGCCATCGCTACAAAGCCTTATTGGACAAAAAAAAAAGTCGACCGATTTTGTCAACCTAAGGGTACTACGGGCTTATAATCATCATATTCGTGTTGCGCTGCAAGTGTCTGATTGTGCAACATCGCTACAAAGCCTTATTGAACGAAAAAAATATGTAACCAATTTTCTCAACCTAAGGGTACTACGGGCTTATAATCATAATATTCGTGTTGCGCGGGAAATTTCCGATTGTGCAAGATCGCTACAAAGCCTTATTGAACGAAAAAAAAATTTAACCAATTTTCTCAACCTAAGGGTACTACGGGCTTATAATCATCATATTCGTGTTGCGCTGCAAGTGTTCGATTGTGCAACATCGCTGCAAAGCCTTATTGATCGAAAAAAAAATGTAACCAATTTTCTCAACCTAAGGGTACTACGGGCTTATAATCATCATATTCGTGTTGCGCTGCAAGTGTCTGATTGTGCAACATCGCTACAAAGCCTTATTGAACGAAAAAAATATGTAACCAATTTTCTCAACCTAAGGGTACTACGGGCTTATAATCATAATATTCGTGTTGCGCGGGAAATTTCCGATTGTGCAACATCGCTACAAAGCCTTATTGAACGAAAAAAAAATTTAACCAATTTTCTCAACCTAAGGGTAGTACGGGCTTATAATCATCATATTCGTGTTGCGCTGCAAGTGTCCGATTGTGCAATATCGGTACATAGCGTTATTGAACGAAAACAAAATTTAACCTATTTTCTCCACCTAAGGGTACTACGGGCTTATAATCATCATATTCGTGTTGCGCGGGAAGTTTCCGAGTGTGCAACATCGCTACAAAGCCTTATTGAACGAAAAAAATATGTAACCAATTTTCTCAACCTAAGGGTACTACGGGCTTATAATCATAATATTCGTGTTGCGCGGGAAATTTCCGATTGTGCAACATCGCTACAAAGCCTTATTGAACGAAAACAAAATTTAACCGATTTTGTCAACCTAAGGGTACTACGGGCTTATAATCATCATATTCGTGTTGCGCTGCAAGTGTCTGATTGTGCAACATCGCTACAAAGCCTTATGGAACGAACAAAAAATGTAAGCAATTTTCTCAACCTAAGGGTACTACGGGCTTATAATCATCATATTCGTGTCGCGCTGCAAGTGTCCGATTGTGCATCATCGCTACAAAGCCTTATTGGACAAAAAAAAATTTCGACCGATTTTGTCAACCTAACGGTACTACGGGCTTATAATCATCATATTCGTGTTGCGCTGCAAGTGTCCGATTGCACAACATCGCTACAAAGCCTTATTCGACGAAAAAAAATTTCGACCGATTTTGTCAACCTAACGGTACTACGGGCTTATAATCATCATATTCGTGTTGCGCTGCAAGTGTCTGATTGTGCAACATCGCTACAAAGCCTTATTGAACGAAAAAAATATGTAACCAATTTTCTCAACCTAAGGGTACTACGGGCTTATAATCATAATATTCGTGTTGCGCGGGAAATTTCCGATTGTGCAACATCGCTACAAAGCCTTATTGAACGAAAAAAAAATTTAACCAATTTTCTCAACCTAAGGGTAGTACGGGCTTATAATCATCATATTCGTGTTGCGCTGCAAGTGTCCGATTGTGCAATATCGGTACATAGCGTTATTGAACGAAAACAAAATTTAACCTATTTTCTCCACCTAAGGGTACTACGGGCTTATAATCATCATATTCGTGTTGCGCGGGAAGTTTCCGAGTGTGCAACATCGCTACAAAGCCTTATAGAACGAAAACAAAATTTAACCGATTTTGTCAACCTAAGGGTACTACGGGCTTATAATCATCATATTCGTGTTGCGCTGCAAGTGTCTGATTGTGCAACATCGCTACAAAGCCTTATTGAACGAAAAAAATATGTAACCAATTTTCTCAACCTAAGGGTACTACGGGCTTATAATCATAATATTCGTGTTGCGCGGGAAATTTCCGATTGCGAGCCATCGCTACAAAGCCTTATTGGACGAACAAAAATTTCGACCGATTTTGTCAATCTAAGGGTACTACGGGCTTATAATCATCATATTCGTGTTGCGCTGCAAGTGTTCGATTGTGCAACATCGCTGCAAAGCCTTATTGATCGAAAAAAAAATGTAACCAATTTTCTCAACCTAAGGGTACTACGGGCTTATAATCATCATATTCGTGTTGCGCTGCAAGTGTCTGATTGTGCAACATCGCTACAAAGCCTTATTGAACGAAAAAAATATGTAACCAATTTTCTCAACCTAAGGGTACTACGGGCTTATAATCATAATATTCGTGTTGCGCGGGAAATTTCCGATTGTGCAACATCGCTACAAAGCCTTATTGAACGAAAAAAAAATTTAACCAATTTTCTCAACCTAAGGGTACTACGGGCTTATAATCATCATATTCGTGTTGCGCTGCAAGTGTTCGATTGTGCAACATCGCTGCAAAGCCTTATTGATCGAAAAAAAATGTAACCAATTTTCTCAACCTAAGGGTACTACGGGCTTATAATCATCATATTCGTGTTGCGCTGCAAGTGTCTGATTGTGCAACATCGCTACAAAGCCTTATTGAACGAAAAAAATATGTAACCAATTTTCTCAACCTAAGGGTACTACGGGCTTATAATCATAATATTCGTGTTGCGCGGGAAATTTCCGATTGTGCAACATCGCTACAAAGCCTTATTGAACGAAAAAAAAATTTAACCAATTTTCTCAACCTAAGGGTAGTACGGGCTTATAATCATCATATTCGTGTTGCGCTGCAAGTGTCCGATTGTGCAATATCGGTACATAGCGTTATTGAACGAAAACAAAATTTAACCTATTTTCTCCACCTAAGGGTACTACGGGCTTATAATCATCATATTCGTGTTGCGCGGGAAGTTTCCGAGTGTGCAACATCGCTACAAAGCCTTATAGAACGAAAACAAAATTTAACCGATTTTGTCAACCTAAGGGTACTACGGGCTTATAATCATCATATTCGTGTTGCGCTGCAAGTGTCTGATTGTGCAACATCGCTACAAAGCCTTATGGAACGAACAAAAAATGTAACCAATTTTCTCAACCTAAGGGTACTACGGGCTTATGATCATCATATTCGTGTTGCGCGGGAAATTTCCGATTGCGAGCCATCGCTACAAAGCCTTATTGGACAAAAAAAAATTTCGACCGATTTTGTCAACATAAGGGTACTACGGGCTTATAATCATCATATTCGTGTCGCGCTGCAAGTGTCCGATTGTGCATCATCGCTACAAAGCCTTATTGGACAAAAAAAAATTTCGACCGATTTTGTCAACCTAACGGTACTACGGGCTTATAATCATCATATTCGTGTTGCGCTGCAAGTGTCCGATTGCACAACATCGCCACAAAGCCTTATTCGACGAAAAAAAATTTCGACCGATTTTGTCAACCTAACGGTACTACGGGCTTATAATCATCATATTCGTGTTGCGCTGCAAGTGTCTGATTGTGCAACATCGCTACAAAGCCTTATTGAACGAAACAAATATGTAACCAATTTTCTCAACCTAAGGGTACTACGGGCTTATAATCATAATATTCGTGTTGCGCGGGAAATTTCCGATTGTGCAACATCGCTACAAAGCCTTATTGAACGAAAAAAAAATTTAACCAATTTTCTCAACCTAAGGGTAGTACGGGCTTATAATCATCATATTCGTGTTGCGCTGCAAGTGTCCGATTGTGCAATATCGGTACATAGCGTTATTGAACGAAAACAAAATTTAACCTATTTTCTCCACCTAAGGGTACTACGGGCTTATAATCATCATATTCGTGTTGCGCGGGAAGTTTCCGAGTGTGCAACATCGCTACAAAGCCTTATAGAACGAAAACAAAATTTAACCGATTTTGTCAACCTAAGGGTACTACGGGCTTATAATCATCATATTCGTGTTGCGCTGCAAGTGTCTGATTGTGCAACATCGCTACAAAGCCTTATTGAACGAAAAAAATATGTAACCAATTTTCTCAACCTAAGGGTACTACGGGCTTATAATCATAATATTCGTGTTGCGCGGGAAATTTCCGATTGCGAGCCATCGCTACAAAGCCTTATTGGACGAACAAAAATTTCGACCGATTTTGTCAATCTAAGGGTACTACGGGCTTATAATCATCATATTCGTGTTGCGCTGCAAGTGTTCGATTGTGCAACATCGCTACAAAGCCTTATTGAACGAAAACAAAATGTAACCAATTTTCTCAACCTAAGGGTACTACGGGCTTAGAATCATCATATTCGTGTTGCGCTGCAAGTGGCCGATTGTGCAAAATCGGTACAAAGCGTTATTGAACGAAACAAAAATTTAACCTATTTTCTCAACCTAAGGGTACTACGGGCTTATCATCATCATAGTCGTGTTGCGCTGCAAGTGTCCGATTGTGCAACATCGCTACGAAGTGTTATTGAACGAAACAAAAATGTAACCCATTTTCTCAACCTAAGGGTACTACGGGCTTATGATCATCATATTCGTGTTGCGCGGGAAATTTCCGATTGCGAGCCATCGCTACAAAGCCTTATTGGACAAAAAAAAAATTCGACCGATTTTGTCAACCTAAGGGTACTACGGGCTTATAATCATCATATTCGTGTTGCGCTGCAAGTGTCTGATTGTGCAACATCGCTACAAAGCCTTATTGAACGAAAAAAATATGTAACCAATTTTCTCAACCTAAGGGTACTACGGGCTTATAATCATAATATTCGTGTTGCGCGGGAAATTTCCGATTGTGCAACATCGCTACAAAGCCTTATTGAACGAAAAAAAAATTTAACCAATTTTCTCAACCTAAGGGTACTACGGGCTTATAATCATCATATTCGTGTTGCGCTGCAAGTGTTCGATTGTGCAACATCGCTGCAAAGCCTTATTGATCGAAAAAAAAATGTAACCAATTTTCTCAACCTAAGGGTACTACGGGCTTATAATCATCATATTCGTGTTGCGCTGCAAGTGTCTGATTGTGCAACATCGCTACAAAGCCTTATTGAACGAAAAAAAATATGTAACCAATTTTCTCAACCTAAGGGTACTACGGGCTTATAATCATAATATTCGTGTTGCGCGGGAAATTTCCGATTGTGCAACATCGCTACAAAGCCTTATTGAACGAAAAAAAAATTTAACCAATTTTCTCAACCTAAGGGTAGTACGGGCTTATAATCATCATATTCGTGTTGCGCTGCAAGTGTCCGATTGTGCAATATCGGTACATAGCGTTATTGAACGAAAACAAAATTTAACCTATTTTCTCCACCTAAGGGTACTACGGGCTTATAATCATCATATTCGTGTTGCGCGGGAAGTTTCCGAGTGTGCAACATCGCTACAAAGCCTTATAGAACGAAAACAAAATTTAACCGATTTTGTCAACCTAAGGGTACTACGGGCTTATAATCATCATATTCGTGTTGCGCTGCAAGTGTCTGATTGTGCAACATCGCTACAAAGCCTTATTGAACGAAAAAAATATGTAACCAATTTTCTCAACCTAAGGGTACTACGGGCTTATAATCATAATATTCGTGTTGCGCGGGAAATTTCCGATTGCGAGCCATCGCTACAAAGCCTTATTGGACGAACAAAAATTTCGACCGATTTTGTCAATCTAAGGGTACTACGGGCTTATAATCATCATATTCGTGTTGCGCTGCAAGTGTTCGATTGTGCAACATCGCTACAAAGCCTTATTGAACGAAAACAAAATGTAACCAATTTTCTCAACCTAAGGGTACTACGGGCTTAGAATCATCATATTCGTGTTGCGCTGCAAGTGGCCGATTGTGCAAAATCGGTACAAAGCGTTATTGAACGAAAAAAAAATTTAACCTATTTTCTCAACCTAAGGGTACTGCGGGCTTATCATCATCATAGTCGTGTTGCGCTGCAAGTGTCCGATTGTGCAACATCGCTACGAAGTGTTATTGAACGAAACAAAAATGTAACCCATTTTCTCAACCTAAGGGTACTACGGGCTTATAATCATCATATTCGTGTTGCGCTGCAAGTGTCTGATTGTGCAACATCGCTACAAAGCCTTATTGAACGAAAAAAATATGTAACCAATTTTCTCAACCTAAGGGTACTACGGGCTTATAATCATAATATTCGTGTTGCGCGGGAAATTTCCGATTGTGCAACATCGCTACAAAGCCTTATTGAACGAAAAAAAAATTTAACCAATTTTCTCAACCTAAGGGTACTACGGGCTTATAATCATCATATTCGTGTTGCGCTGCAAGTGTTCGATTGTGCAACATCGCTGCAAAGCCTTATTGATCGAAAAAAAAATGTAACCAATTTTCTCAACCTAAGGGTACTACGGGCTTATAATCATCATATTCGTGTTGCGCTGCAAGTGGCCGATTGTGCAAAATCGGTACAAAGCGTTATTGAACGAAAAAAAAATTTAACCTATTTTCTCAACCTAAGGGTACTACGGGCTTATGATCATCATATTCGTGTTGCGCGGGAAATTTCCGATTGCGAGCCATCGCTACAAAGCCTTATTGGACAAAAAAAAATTTCGACCGATTTTGTCAACCTAAGGGTACTACGGGCTTATAATCATCATATTCGTGTTGCGCTGCAAGTGTCCGATTGCGAGACATCGCTACAAAGCCTTATTGGACGAAAAAAAATTTCGACCGATTTTGTCAACCTAACGGTACTACGGGCTTATAATCATCATATTCGTGTTGCGCGGGAAGTTTCCGATTGTGCAACATCGCTACAAAGCCTTATAGAACGAAAAAAAAATTTAACCGATTTTGTCAACCTAAGGGCTTATAATCATCATATTCGTGTTGCGCTGCAAGTGTCCGATTGTGCAACATCGCTACAAAGCCTTATTGAACGAAAAAAAATTTAAACAATTTTATCAACCTAAGGGTAGTACGGGCTTATAATCATCATATTCGTGTTGCGCGGGAAGTTTCCGATTGTGCAACATCGCTACAAAGCCTTATAGAACGAAAAAAAAATTTAACCGATTTTGTCAACCTAAGGGCTTATAATCATCATATTCGTGTTGCGCTGCAAGTGTCCGATTGTGCAACATCGCTACAAAGCCTTATTGAACGAAAAAAAATTTAAACAATTTTCTCAACCTAAGGGTACTACGGGCTTATAATCATCATATTCGTGTTGCGCTGCAAGTGTCCGATTGTGCAACATCGCTACAAAGCCTTATTGAACGAAAAAAAAATTTAAACAATTTTCTCAACCTAAGGGTACTACGGGCTTATAATCATCATATTCGTGTTGTGCGGGAAGTTTCCGATTGTGCAACATCGCTACAAAGCCTTATTGAACGAAAACAAAATTTAACCGATTTTGTCAACCTAAGGGTACTACGGGCTTATAATCATCATATTCGTGTTGCGCTGCAAGTGTCTGATTGTGCAACATCGCTACAAAGCCTTATGGAACGAACAAAAAATGTAAGCAATTTTCTCAACCTAAGGGTACTACGGGCTTATAGTCATCATATTCGTGTTGCGCTGCAAGTGTCCGGTTTTGCAACATCAGTACAAAGCGTTATTGAACGAAACAAAAATGTAACCAATTTTCTCAACCTAAGGGTACTACGGGCTTATGATCATCATATTCGTGTTGCGCGGGAAATTTCCGATTGCGAGCCATCGCTACAAAGCCTTATTGGACAAAAAAAAATTTCGACCGATTTTGTCAACCTAAGGGTACTACGGGCTTATAATCATCATATTCGTGTTGCGCTGCAAGTGTCCGATTGCGAGACATCGCTACAAAGCCTTATTGGACGAAAAAAAATTTCGACCGATTTTGTCAACCTAACGGTACTACGGGCTTATAATCATCATATTCGTGTTGCGCTGCAAGTGTCCGATTGCACAACATCGCTGCAAAGCCTTATTGAACGAAAACAAAATTTAACCAATTTTCTCAACCTAAGGGTACTACGGGCTTATAATCATCATATTCGTGTTGCGCGGGAAGTTTCCGAGTGTGCAACATCGCTACAAAGCCTTATAGAACGAAAACAAAATTTAACCGATTTTGTCAACCTAAGGGTACTACGGGCTTATAATCATCATATTCGTGTTGCGCTGCAAGTCTCTGATTGTGCAACATCGCTACAAAGCCTTATTGAACGAAAAAAATATGTAACCAATTTTCTCAACCTAAGGGTACTACGGGCTTATAATCATAATATTCGTGTTGCGCGGGAAATTTCCGATTGCGAGCCATCGCTACAAAGCCTTATTGGACGAACAAAAATTTCGACCGATTTTGTCAACCTAACGGTACTACGGGCTTATAATCATCATATTCGTGTTGCGCTGCAAGTGTCCGATTGCACAACATCGCTGCAAAGCCTTATTGAACGAAAACAAAATTTAACCAATTTTATCAACCTAAGGGTACTACGGGCTTATAATCATCATATTTGTGTTGCGCGGGCAGTTTCCGATTGTGCAACATCGCTACAAAGCCTTATTGAACGAAAAAAAAATTTAACCAATTTTCTCAACCTAAGGGTACTACGGGCTTATAATCATCATATTCGTGTTGCGCGGGAAGTTTCCGAGTGTGCAACATCGCTACAAAGCCTTATAGAACGAAAACAAAATTTAACCGATTTTGTCAACCTAAGGGTACTACGGGCTTATAATCATCATATTCGTGTTGCGCTGCAAGTGTCTGATTGTGCAACATCGCTACAAAGCCTTATTGAACGAAAAAAATATGTAACCAATTTTCTCAACCTAAGGGTACTACGGGCTTATAATCATAATATTCGTGTTGCGCGGGAAATTTCCGATTGCGAGCCATCGCTACAAAGCCTTATTGGACGAACAAAAATTTCGACCGATTTTGTCAATCTAAGGGTACTACGGGCTTATAATCATCATATTCGTGTTGCGCTGCAAGTGTTCGATTGTGCAACATCGCTACAAAGCCTTATTGAACGAAAACAAAATGTAACCAATTTTCTCAACCTAAGGGTACTACGGGCTTAGAATCATCATATTCGTGTTGCGCTGCAAGTGGCCGATTGTGCAAAATCGGTACAAAGCGTTATTGAACGAAACAAAAATTTAACCTATTTTCTCAACCTAAGGGTACTACGGGCTTATCATCATCATAGTCGTGTTGCGCTGCAAGTGTCCGATTGTGCAACATCGCTACGAAGTGTTATTGAACGAAACAAAAATGTAACCCATTTTCTCAACCTAAGGGTACTACGGGCTTATGATCATCATATTCGTGTTGCGCGGGAAATTTCCGATTGCGAGCCATCGCTACAAAGCCTTATTGGACAAAAAAAAAATTCGACCGATTTTGTCAACCTAAGGGTACTACGGGCTTATAATCATCATATTCGTGTTGCGCTGCAAGTGTCTGATTGTGCAACATCGCTACAAAGCCTTATTGAACGAAAAAAATATGTAACCAATTTTCTCAACCTAAGGGTACTACGGGCTTATAATCATAATATTCGTGTTGCGCGGGAAATTTCCGATTGTGCAACATCGCTACAAAGCCTTATTGAACGAAAAAAAAATTTAACCAATTTTCTCAACCTAAGGGTACTACGGGCTTATAATCATCATATTCGTGTTGCGCTGCAAGTGTTCGATTGTGCAACATCGCTGCAAAGCCTTATTGATCGAAAAAAAAATGTAACCAATTTTCTCAACCTAAGGGTACTACGGGCTTATAATCATCATATTCGTGTTGCGCTGCAAGTGTCTGATTGTGGAACATCGCTACAAAGCCTTATTGAACGAAAAAAAATATGTAACCAATTTTCTCAACCTAAGGGTACTACGGGCTTATAATCATAATATTCGTGTTGCGCGGGAAATTTCCGATTGTGCAACATCGCTACAAAGCCTTATTGAACGAAAAAAAAATTTAACCAATTTTCTCAACCTAAGGGTAGTACGGGCTTATAATCATCATATTCGTGTTGCGCTGCAAGTGTCCGATTGTGCAATATCGGTACATAGCGTTATTGAACGAAAACAAAATTTAACCTATTTTCTCCACCTAAGGGTACTACGGGCTTATAATCATCATATTCGTGTTGCGCGGGAAGTTTCCGAGTGTGCAACATCGCTACAAAGCCTTATAGAACGAAAACAAAATTTAACCGATTTTGTCAACCTAAGGGTACTACGGGCTTATAATCATCATATTCGTGTTGCGCTGCAAGTGTCTGATTGTGCAACATCGCTACAAAGCCTTATTGAACGAAAAAAATATGTAACCAATTTTCTCAACCTAAGGGTACTACGGGCTTATAATCATAATATTCGTGTTGCGCGGGAAATTTCCGATTGCGAGCCATCGCTACAAAGCCTTATTGGACGAACAAAAATTTCGACCGATTTTGTCAATCTAAGGGTACTACGGGCTTATAATCATCATATTCGTGTTGCGCTGCAAGTGTTCGATTGTGCAACATCGCTACAAAGCCTTATTGAACGAAAACAAAATGTAACCAATTTTCTCAACCTAAGGGTACTACGGGCTTAGAATCATCATATTCGTGTTGCGCTGCAAGTGGCCGATTGTGCAAAATCGGTACAAAGCGTTATTGAACGAAAAAAAAATTTAACCTATTTTCTCAACCTAAGGGTACTGCGGGCTTATCATCATCATAGTCGTGTTGCGCTGCAAGTGTCCGATTGTGCAACATCGCTACGAAGTGTTATTGAACGAAACAAAAATGTAACCCATTTTCTCAACCTAAGGGTACTACGGGCTTATAATCATCATATTCGTGTTGCGCTGCAAGTGTCTGATTGTGCAACATCGCTACAAAGCCTTATTGAACGAAAAAAATATGTAACCAATTTTCTCAACCTAAGGGTACTACGGGCTTATAATCATAATATTCGTGTTGCGCGGGAAATTTCCGATTGTGCAACATCGCTACAAAGCCTTATTGAACGAAAAAAAAATTTAACCAATTTTCTCAACCTAAGGGTACTACGGGCTTATAATCATCATATTCGTGTTGCGCTGCAAGTGTTCGATTGTGCAACATCGCTGCAAAGCCTTATTGATCGAAAAAAAAATGTAACCAATTTTCTCAACCTAAGGGTACTACGGGCTTATAATCATCATATTCGTGTTGCGCTGCAAGTGGCCGATTGTGCAAAATCGGTACAAAGCGTTATTGAACGAAAAAAAAATTTAACCTATTTTCTCAACCTAAGGGTACTACGGGCTTATGATCATCATATTCGTGTTGCGCGGGAAATTTCCGATTGCGAGCCATCGCTACAAAGCCTTATTGGACAAAAAAAAATTTCGACCGATTTTGTCAACCTAAGGGTACTACGGGCTTATAATCATCATATTCGTGTTGCGCTGCAAGTGTCCGATTGCGAGACATCGCTACAAAGCCTTATTGGACGAAAAAAAATTTCGACCGATTTTGTCAACCTAACGGTACTACGGGCTTATAATCATCATATTCGTGTTGCGCGGGAAGTTTCCGATTGTGCAACATCGCTACAAAGCCTTATAGAACGAAAAAAAAATTTAACCGATTTTGTCAACCTAAGGGCTTATAATCATCATATTCGTGTTGCGCTGCAAGTGTCCGATTGTGCAACATCGCTACAAAGCCTTATTGAACGAAAAAAAATTTAAACAATTTTATCAACCTAAGGGTAGTACGGGCTTATAATCATCATATTCGTGTTGCGCGGGAAGTTTCCGATTGTGCAACATCGCTACAAAGCCTTATAGAACGAAAAAAAAATTTAACCGATTTTGTCAACCTAAGGGCTTATAATCATCATATTCGTGTTGCGCTGCAAGTGTCCGATTGTGCAACATCGCTACAAAGCCTTATTGAACGAAAAAAAATTTAAACAATTTTCTCAACGTAAGGGTACTACGGGCTTATAATCATCATATTCGTGTTGCGCTGCAAGTGTCCGATTGTGCAACATCGCTACAAAGCCTTATTGAACGAAAAAAAAATTTAAACAATTTTCTCAACCTAAGGGTACTACGGGCTTATAATCATCATATTCGTGTTGTGCGGGAAGTTTCCGATTGTGCAACATCGCTACAAAGCCTTATTGAACGAAAACAAAATTTAACCGATTTTGTCAACCTAAGGGTACTACGGGCTTATAATCATCATATTCGTGTTGCGCTGCAAGTGTCTGATTGTGCAACATCGCTACAAAGCCTTATGGAACGAACAAAAAATGTAAGCAATTTTCTCAACCTAAGGGTACTACGGGCTTATAGTCATCATATTCGTGTTGCGCTGCAAGTGTCCGGTTTTGCAACATCAGTACAAAGCGTTATTGAACGAAACAAAAATGTAACCAATTTTCTCAACCTAAGGGTACTACGGGCTTATGATCATCATATTCGTGTTGCGCGGGAAATTTCCGATTGCGAGCCATCGCTACAAAGCCTTATTGGACAAAAAAAAATTTCGACCGATTTTGTCAACCTAAGGGTACTACGGGCTTATAATCATCATATTCGTGTTGCGCTGCAAGTGTCCGATTGCGAGACATCGCTACAAAGCCTTATTGGACGAAAAAAAATTTCGACCGATTTTGTCAACCTAACGGTACTACGGGCTTATAATCATCATATTCGTGTTGCGCTGCAAGTGTCCGATTGCACAACATCGCTGCAAAGCCTTATTGAACGAAAACAAAATTTAACCAATTTTCTCAACCTAAGGGTACTACGGGCTTATAATCATCATATTCGTGTTGCGCGGGAAGTTTCCGAGTGTGCAACATCGCTACAAAGCCTTATAGAACGAAAACAAAATTTAACCGATTTTGTCAACCTAAGGGTACTACGGGCTTATAATCATCATATTCGTGTTGCGCTGCAAGTCTCTGATTGTGCAACATCGCTACAAAGCCTTATTGAACGAAAAAAATATGTAACCAATTTTCTCAACCTAAGGGTACTACGGGCTTATAATCATAATATTCGTGTTGCGCGGGAAATTTCCGATTGCGAGCCATCGCTACAAAGCCTTATTGGACGAACAAAAATTTCGACCGATTTTGTCAACCTAACGGTACTACGGGCTTATAATCATCATATTCGTGTTGCGCTGCAAGTGTCCGATTGCACAACATCGCTGCAAAGCCTTATTGAACGAAAACAAAATTTAACCAATTTTATCAACCTAAGGGTACTACGGGCTTATAATCATCATATTTGTGTTGCGCGGGCAGTTTCCGATTGTGCAACATCGCTACAAAGCCTTATTGAACGAAAAAAAAATTTAACCAATTTTCTCAACCTAAGGGTACTACGGGCTTATAATCATCATATTCGTGTTGCGCGGGAAGTTTCCGAGTGTGCAACATCGCTACAAAGCCTTATAGAACGAAAACAAAATTTAACCGATTTTGTCAACCTAAGGGTACTACGGGCTTATAATCATCATATTCGTGTTGCGCTGCAAGTGTCTGATTGTGCAACATCGCTACAAAGTCTTATTGAACGAAAAAAATATGTACCCAATTTTCTCAACCTAAGGGTACTACGGGCTTATAATCATAATATTCGTGTTGCGCGGGAAATTTCCGATTGCGAGCCATCGCTACAAAGCCTTATTGGACGAACAAAAATTTCGACCGATTTTGTCAATCTAAGGGTACTACGGGCTTATAATCATCATATTCGTGTTGCACTGCAAGTGTTCGATTGTGCAACATCGCTACAAAGCCTTATTGAACGAAAACAAAATGTAACCAATTTTCTCAACCTAAGGGTACTACGGGCTTATAATCATCATATTCGTGTTGCGCTGCAAGTGGCCGATTGTGCAAAATCGGTACAAAGCGTTATTGAACGAAACAAAAATTTAACCTATTTTCTCAACCTAAGGGTACTACGGGCTTATCATCATCATAGTCGTGTTGCGCTGCAAGTGTCCGATTGTGCAACATCGCTACGAAGTGTTATTGAACGAAACAAAAATGTAACCAATTTTCTCAACCTAAGGGTACTACGGGCTTACGATCATCATATTCGTGTTGCGCGGGAAATTTCCGATTGCGAGCCATCGCTACAAAGCCTTATTGGACAAAAAAAAATTTCGACCGATTTTGTCAACCTAAGGGTACTACGGGCTTATAATCATCATATTCGTGTTGCGCTGCAAGTGTCTGATTGTGCAACATCGCTACAAAGCCTTATTGAACGAAAAAAATATGTAACCAATTTTCTCAACCTAAGGGTACTACGGGCTTATAATCATAATATTCGTGTTGCGCGGGAAATTTCCGATTGTGCAACATCGCTACAAAGCCTTATTGAACGAAAACAAAATTTAACCGATTTTGTCAACCTAAGGGTACTACGGGCTTATAATCATCATATTCGTGTTGCGCTGCAAGTGTCTGATTGTGCAACATCGCTACAAAGCCTTATGGAACGAACAAAAAATGTAAGCAATTTTCTCAACCTAAGGGTACTACGGGCTTATAGTCATCATATTCGTGTTGCGCTGCAAGTGTCCGATTTTGCAACATCAGTACAAAGCGTTATTGAACGAAACAAAAATGTAACCAATTTTCTCAACCTAAGGGTACTACGGGCTTATGATCATCATATTCGTGTTGCGCGGGAAATTTCCGATTGCGAGCCATCGCTACAAAGCCTTATTGGACAAAAAAAATTTCGACCGATTTTGTCAACATAAGGGTACTACGGGCTTATAATCATCATATTCGTGTCGCGCTGCAAGTGTCCGATTGTGCATCATCGCTACAAAGCCTTATTGGACAAAAAAAAATTTCGACCGATTTTGTCAACCTAACGGTACTACGGGCTTATAATCATCATATTCGTGTTGCGCTGCAAGTGTCTGATTGTGCAACATCGCTACAAAGCCTTATTGAACGAAAAAAATATGTAACCAATTTTCTCAACCTAAGGGTACTACGGGCTTATAATCATAATATTCGTGTTGCGCGGGAAATTTCCGATTGTGCAACATCGCTACAAAGCCTTATTGAACGAAAAAAAAATTTAACCAATTTTCTCAACCTAAGGGTAGTACGGGCTTATAATCATCATATTCGTGTTGCGCTGCAAGTGTCCGATTGTGCAATATCGGTACATAGCGTTATTGAACGAAAACAAAATTTAACCTATTTTCTCCACCTAAGGGTACTACGGGCTTATAATCATCATATTCGTGTTGCGCGGGAAGTTTCCGAGTGTGCAACATCGCTACAAAGCCTTATAGAACGAAAACAAAATTTAACCGATTTTGTCAACCTAAGGGTACTACGGGCTTATAATCATCATATTCGTGTTGCGCTGCAAGTGTCTGATTGTGCAACATCGCTACAAAGCCTTATTGAACGAAAAAAATATGTAACCAATTTTCTCAACCTAAGGGTACTACGGGCTTATAATCATAATATTCGTGTTGCGCGGGAAATTTCCGATTGCGAGCCATCGCTACAAAGCCTTATTGGACGAACAAAAATTTCGACCGATTTTGTCAATCTAAGGGTACTACGGGCTTATAATCATCATATTCGTGTTGCGCTGCAAGTGTTCGATTGTGCAACATCGCTACAAAGCCTTATTGAACGAAAACAAAATGTAACCAATTTTCTCAACCTAAGGGTACTACGGGCTTAGAATCATCATATTCGTGTTGCGCTGCAAGTGGCCGATTGTGCAAAATCGGTACAAAGCGTTATTGAACGAAAAAAAAATTTAACCTATTTTCTCAACCTAAGGGTACTACGGGCTTATCATCATCATAGTCGTGTTGCGCTGCAAGTGTCCGATTGTGCAACATCGCTACGAAGTGTTATTGAACGAAACAAAAATGTAACCCATTTTCTCAACCTAAGGGTACTACGGGCTTATAATCATAATATTCGTGTTGCGCGGGAAATTTCCGATTGTGCAACATCGCTACAAAGCCTTATTGAACGAAAAAAAAATTTAACCAATTTTCTCAACCTAAGGGTACTACGGGCTTATAATCATCATATTCGTGTTGCGCTGCAAGTGTTCGATTGTGCAACATCGCTGCAAAGCCTTATTGATCGAAAAAAAAATGTAACCAATTTTCTCAACCTAAGGGTACTACGGGCTTATAATCATCATATTCGTGTTGCGCTGCAAGTGTCTGATTGTGCAACATCGCTACAAAGCCTTATTGAACGAAAAAAATATGTAACCAATTTTCTCAACCTAAGGGTACTACGGGCTTATAATCATAATATTCGTGTTGCGCGGGAAATTTCCGATTGTGCAACATCGCTACAAAGCCTTATTGAACGAAAAAAAAATTTAACCAATTTTCTCAACCTAAGGGTAGTACGGGCTTATAATCATCATATTCGTGTTGCGCTGCAAGTGTCCGATTGTGCAATATCGGTACATAGCGTTATTGAACGAAAACAAAATTTAACCTATTTTCTCCACCTAAGGGTACTACGGGCTTATAATCATCATATTCGTGTTGCGCGGGAAGTTTCCGAGTGTGCAACATCGCTACAAAGCCTTATAGAACGAAAACAAAATTTAACCGATTTTGTCAACCTAAGGGTACTACGGGCTTATAATCATCATATTCGTGTTGCGCTGCAAGTGTCTGATTGTGCAACATCGCTACAAAGCCTTATGGAACGAACAAAAAATGTAAGCAATTTTCTCAACCTAAGGGTACTACGGGCTTATAATCATCATATTCGTGTTGCGCTGCAAGTGTCTGATTGTGCAACATCGCTACAAAGCCTTATGGAACGAACAAAAAATGTAAGCAATTTTCTCAACCTAAGGGTACTACGGGCTTATAATCATCATATTCGTGTTGCACTGCAAGTGTCTGATTGTGCAACATCGCTACAAAGCCTTATTGAACGAAAAAAATATGTAACCAATTTTCTCAACCTAAGGGTACTACGGGCTTATAATCATAATATTCGTGTTGCGCGGGAAATTTCCGATTGTGCAACATCGCTACAAAGCCTTATTGAACGAAAACAAAATTTAACCGATTTTGTCAACCTAAGGGTACTACGGGCTTATAATCATCATATTCGTGTTGCGCTGCAAGTGTCTGATTGTGCAACATCGCTACAAAGCCTTATGGAACGAACAAAAAATGTAAGCAATTTTCTCAACCTAAGGGTACTACGGGCTTATAATCATCATATTCGTGTCGCGCTGCAAGTGTCCGATTGTGCATCATCGCTACAAAGCCTTATTGGACAAAAAAAAATTTCGACCGATTTTGTCAACCTAACGGTACTACGGGCTTATAATCATCATATTCGTGTTGCGCTGCAAGTGTCCGATTGCACAACATCGCTACAAAGCCTTATTCGACGAAAAAAAATTTCGACCGATTTTGTCAACCTAACGGTACTACGGGCTTATAATCATCATATTCGTGTTGCGCTGCAAGTGTCTGATTGTGCAACATCGCTACAAAGCCTTATTGAACGAAAAAAATATGTAACCAATTTTCTCAACCTAAGGGTACTACGGGCTTATAATCATAATATTCGTGTTGCGCGGGAAATTTCCGATTGTGCAACATCGCTACAAAGCCTTATTGAACGAAAAAAAAATTTAACCAATTTTCTCAACCTAAGGGTAGTACGGGCTTATAATCATCATATTCGTGTTGCGCTGCAAGTGTCCGATTGTGCAATATCGGTACATAGCGTTATTGAACGAAAACAAAATTTAACCTATTTTCTCCACCTAAGGGTACTACGGGCTTATAATCATCATATTCGTGTTGCGCGGGAAGTTTCCGAGTGTGCAACATCGCTACAAAGCCTTATAGAACGAAAACAAAATTTAACCGATTTTGTCAACCTAAGGGTACTACGGGCTTATAATCATCATATTCGTGTTGCGCTGCAAGTGTCTGATTGTGCAACATCGCTACAAAGCCTTATTGAACGAAAAAAATATGTAACCAATTTTCTCAACCTAAGGGTACTACGGGCTTATAATCATAATATTCGTGTTGCGCGGGAAATTTCCGATTGCGAGCCATCGCTACAAAGCCTTATTGGACGAACAAAAATTTCGACCGATTTTGTCAATCTAAGGGTACTACGGGCTTATAATCATCATATTCGTGTTGCGCTGCAAGTGTTCGATTGTGCAACATCGCTGCAAAGCCTTATTGATCGAAAAAAAAATGTAACCAATTTTCTCAACCTAAGGGTACTACGGGCTTATAATCATCATATTCGTGTTGCGCTGCAAGTGTCTGATTGTGCAACATCGCTACAAAGCCTTATTGAACGAAAAAAATATGTAACCAATTTTCTCAACCTAAGGGTACTACGGGCTTATAATCATAATATTCGTGTTGCGCGGGAAATTTCCGATTGTGCAACATCGCTACAAAGCCTTATTGAACGAAAAAAAAATTTAACCAATTTTCTCAACCTAAGGGTACTACGGGCTTATAATCATCATATTCGTGTTGCGCTGCAAGTGTTCGATTGTGCAACATCGCTGCAAAGCCTTATTGATAGAAAAAAAAATGTAACCAATTTTCTCAACCTAAGGGTACTACGGGCTTATAATCATCATATTCGTGTTGCGCTGCAAGTGTCTGATTGTGCAACATCGCTACAAAGCCTTATTGAACGAAAAAAATATGTAACCAATTTTCTCAACCTAAGGGTACTACGGGCTTATAATCATAATATTCGTGTTGCGCGGGAAATTTCCGATTGTGCAACATCGCTACAAAGCCTTATTGAACGAAAAAAAAATTTAACCAATTTTCTCAACCTAAGGGTAGTACGGGCTTATAATCATCATATTCGTGTTGCGCTGCAAGTGTCCGATTGTGCAATATCGGTACATAGCGTTATTGAACGAAAACAAAATTTAACCTATTTTCTCCACCTAAGGGTACTACGGGCTTATAATCATCATATTCGTGTTGCGCGGGAAGTTTCCGAGTGTGCAACATCGCTACAAAGCCTTATAGAACGAAAACAAAATTTAACCGATTTTGTCAACCTAAGGGTACTACGGGCTTATAATCATCATATTCGTGTTGCGCTGCAAGTGTCTGATTGTGCAACATCGCTACAAAGCCTTATGGAACGAACAAAAAATGTAAGCAATTTTCTCAACCTAAGGGTACTACGGGCTTATAATCATCATATTCGTGTTGCGCTGCAAGTGTCTGATTGTGCAACATCGCTACAAAGCCTTATGGAACGAACAAAAAATGTAAGCAATTTTCTCAACCTAAGGGTACTACGGGCTTATAATCATCATATTCGTGTTGCACTGCAAGTGTCTGATTGTGCAACATCGCTACAAAGCCTTATTGAACGAAAAAAATATGTAACCAATTTTCTCAACCTAAGGGTACTACGGGCTTATAATCATAATATTCGTGTTGCGCGGGAAATTTCCGATTGTGCAACATCGCTACAAAGCCTTATTGAACGAAAACAAAATTTAACCGATTTTGTCAACCTAAGGGTACTACGGGCTTTTAATCATCATATTCGTGTTGCGCTGCAAGTGTCTGATTGTGCAACATCGCTACAAAGCCTTATGGAACGAACAAAAAATGTAAGCAATTTTCTCAACCTAAGGGTACTACGGGCTTATAGTCATCATATTCGTGTTGCGCTGCAAGTGTCCGATTTTGCAACATCAGTACAAAGCGTTATTGAACGAAACAAAAATGTAACCAATTTTCTCAACCTAAGGGTACTACGGGCTTATGATCATCATATTCGTGTTGCGCGGGAAATTTCCGATTGCGAGCCATCGCTACAAAGCCTTATTGGACAAAAAAAAATTTCGACCGATTTTGTCAACATAAGGGTACTACGGGCTTATAATCATCATATTCGTGTCGCGCTGCAAGTGTCCGATTGTGCATCATCGCTACAAAGCCTTATTGGACAAAAAAAAATTTCGACCGATTTTGTCAACCTAACGGTACTACGGGCTTATAATCATCATATTCGTGTTGCGCTGCAAGTGTCCGATTGCACAACATCGCTACAAAGCCTTATTCGACGAAAAAAAATTTCGACCGATTTTGTCAACCTAACGGTACTACGGGCTTATAATCATCATATTCGTGTTGCGCTGCAAGTGTCTGATTGTGCAACATCGCTACAAAGCCTTATTGAACGAAAAAAATATGTAACCAATTTTCTCAACCTAAGGGTACTACGGGCTTATAATCATAATATTCGTGTTGCGCGGGAAATTTCCGATTGTGCAACATCGCTACAAAGCCTTATTGAACGAAAAAAAAATTTAACCAATTTTCTCAACCTAAGGGTAGTACGGGCTTATAATCATCATATTTGTGTTGCGCTGCAAGTGTCCGATTGTGCAATATCGGTACATAGCGTTATTGAACGAAAACAAAATTTAACCTATTTTCTCCACCTAAGGGTACTACGGGCTTATAATCATCATATTCGTGTTGCGCGGGAAGTTTCCGAGTGTGCAACATCGCTACAAAGCCTTATAGAACGAAAACAAAATTTAACCGATTTTGTCAACCTAAGGGTACTACGGGCTTATAATCATCATATTCGTGTTGCGCTGCAAGTGTCTGATTGTGCAACATCGCTACAAAGCCTTATTGAACGAAAAAAATATGTAACCAATTTTCTCAACCTAAGGGTACTACGGGCTTATAATCATAATATTCGTGTTGCGCGGGAAATTTCCGATTGCGAGCCATCGCTACAAAGCCTTATTGGACGAACAAAAATTTCGACCGATTTTGTCAATCTAAGGGTACTACGGGCTTATAATCATCATATTCGTGTTGCGCTGCAAGTGTTCGATTGTGCAACATCGCTACAAAGCCTTATTGAACGAAAACAAAATGTAACCAATTTTCTCAACCTAAGGGTACTACGGGCTTAGAATCATCATATTCGTGTTGCGCTGCAAGTGGCCGATTGTGCAAAATCGGTACAAAGCGTTATTGAACGAAAAAAAAATTTAACCTATTTTCTCAACCTAAGGGTACTACGGGCTTATCATCATCATAGTCGTGTTGCGCTGCAAGTGTCCGATTGTGCAACATCGCTACGAAGTGTTATTGAACGAAACAAAAATGTAACCCATTTTCTCAACCTAAGGGTACTACGGGCTTATGATCATCATATTCGTGTTGCGCGGGAAATTTCCGATTGCGAGCCATCGCTACAAAGCCTTATTGGACAAAAAAAAAATTCGACCGATTTTGTCAACCTAAGGGTACTACGGGCTTATAATCATCATATTCGTGTTGCGCTGCAAGTGTCTGATTGTGCAACATCGCTACAAAGCCTTATTGAACGAAAAAAATATGTAACCAATTTTCTCAACCTAAGGGTACTACGGGCTTATAATCATAATATTCGTGTTGCGCGGGAAATTTCCGATTGTGCAACACCGCTACAAAGCCTTATTGAACGAAAAAAAAATTTAACCAATTTTCTCAACCTAAGGGTACTACGGGCTTATAATCATCATATTCGTGTTGCGCTGCAAGTGTTCGATTGTGCAACATCGCTGCAAAGCCTTATTGATCGAAAAAAAAATGTAACCAATTTTCTCAACCTAAGGGTACTACGGGCTTATAATCATCATATTCGTGTTGCGCTGCAAGTGTCTGATTGTGCAACATCGCTACAAAGCCTTATTGAACGAAAAAAAATATGTAACCAATTTTCTCAACCTAAGGGTACTACGGGCTTATAATCATAATATTCGTGTTGCGCGGGAAATTTCCGATTGTGCAACATCGCTACAAAGCCTTATTGAACGAAAAAAAAATTTAACCAATTTTCTCAACCTAAGGGTAGTACGGGCTTATAATCATCATATTCGTGTTGCGCTGCAAGTGTCCGATTGTGCAATATCGGTACATAGCGTTATTGAACGAAAACAAAATTTAACCTATTTTCTCCACCTAAGGGTACTACGGGCTTATAATCATCATATTCGTGTTGCGCGGGAAGTTTCCGAGTGTGCAACATCGCTACAAAGCCTTATAGAACGAAAACAAAATTTAACCGATTTTGTCAACCTAAGGGTACTACGGGCTTATAATCATCATATTCGTGTTGCGCTGCAAGTGTCTGATTGTGCAACATCGCTACAAAGCCTTATTGAACGAAAAAAATATGTAACCAATTTTCTCAACCTAAGGGTACTACGGGCTTATAATCATAATATTCGTGTTGCGCGGGAAATTTCCGATTGCGAGCCATCGCTACAAAGCCTTATTGGACGAACAAAAATTTCGACCGATTTTGTCAATCTAAGGGTACTACGGGCTTAGAATCATCATATTCGTGTTGCGCTGCAAGTGGCCGATTGTGCAAAATCGGTACAAAGCGTTATTGAACGAAAAAAAAATTTAACCTATTTTCTCAACCTAAGGGTACTGCGGGCTTATCATCATCATAGTCGTGTTGCGCTGCAAGTGTCCGATTGTGCAACATCGCTACGAAGTGTTATTGAACGAAACAAAAATGTAACCCATTTTCTCAACCTAAGGGTACTACGGGCTTATAATCATCATATTCGTGTTGCGCTGCAAGTGTCTGATTGTGCAACATCGCTACAAAGCCTTATTGAACGAAAAAAATATGTAACCAATTTTCTCAACCTAAGGGTACTACGGGCTTATAATCATAATATTCGTGTTGCGCGGGAAATTTCCGATTGTGCAACATCGCTACAAAGCCTTATTGAACGAAAAAAAAATTTAACCAATTTTCTCAACCTAAGGGTACTACGGGCTTATAATCATCATATTCGTGTTGCGCTGCAAGTGTTCGATTGTGCAACATCGCTGCAAAGCCTTATTGATCGAAAAAAAAATGTAACCAATTTTCTCAACCTAAGGGTACTACGGGCTTATAATCATCATATTCGTGTTGCGCTGCAAGTGGCCGATTGTGCAAAATCGGTACAAAGCGTTATTGAACGAAAAAAAAATTTAACCTATTTTCTCAACCTAAGGGTACTACGGGCTTATGATCATCATATTCGTGTTGCGCGGGAAATTTCCGATTGCGAGCCATCGCTACAAAGCCTTATTGGACAAAAAAAAATTTCGACCGATTTTGTCAACCTAAGGGTACTACGGGCTTATAATCATCATATTCGTGTTGCGCTGCAAGTGTCCGATTGCGAGACATCGCTACAAAGCCTTATTGGACGAAAAAAAATTTCGACCGATTTTGTCAACCTAACGGTACTACGGGCTTATAATCATCATATTCGTGTTGCGCGGGAAGTTTCCGATTGTGCAACATCGCTACAAAGCCTTATAGAACGAAAAAAAAATTTAACCGATTTTGTCAACCTAAGGGCTTATAATCATCATATTCGTGTTGCGCTGCAAGTGTCCGATTGTGCAACATCGCTACAAAGCCTTATTGAACGAAACAAAATTTAAACAATTTTATCAACCTAAGGGTAGTACGGGCTTATAATCATCATATTCGTGTTGCGCGGGAAGTTTCCGATTGTGCAACATCGCTACAAAGCCTTATAGAACGAAAAAAAAATTTAACCGATTTTGTCAACCTAAGGGCTTATAATCATCATATTCGTGTTGCGCTGCAAGTGTCCGATTGTGCAACATCGCTACAAAGCCTTATTGAACGAAAAAAAATTTAAACAATTTTCTCAACCTAAGGGTACTACGGGCTTATCATCATCATAGTCGTGTTGCGCTGCAAGTGTCCGATTGTGCAACATCGCTACGAAGTGTTATTGAACGAAACAAAAATGTAACCCATTTTCTCAACCTAAGGGTACTACGGGCTTATGATCATCATATTCGTGTTGCGCGGGAAATTTCCGATTGCGAGCCATCGCTACAAAGCCTTATTGGACAAAAAAAAAATTCGACCGATTTTGTCAACCTAAGGGTACTACGGGCTTATAATCATCATATTCGTGTTGCGCTGCAAGTGTCTGATTGTGCAACATCGCTACAAAGCCTTATTGAACGAAAAAAATATGTAACCAATTTTCTCAACCTAAGGGTACTACGGGCTTATAATCATAATATTCGTGTTGCGCGGGAAATTTCCGATTGTGCAACATCGCTACAAAGCCTTATTGAACGAAAAAAAAATTTAACCAATTTTCTCAACCTAAGGGTACTACGGGCTTATAATCATCATATTCGTGTTGCGCTGCAAGTGTTCGATTGTGCAACATCGCTGCAAAGCCTTATTGATCGAAAAAAAAATGTAACCAATTTTCTCAACCTAAGGGTACTACGGGCTTATAATCATCATATTCGTGTTGCGCTGCAAGTGTCTGATTGTGCAACATCGCTACAAAGCCTTATTGAACGAAAAAAAATATGTAACCAATTTTCTCAACCTAAGGGTACTACGGGCTTATAATCATAATATTCGTGTTGCGCGGGAAATTTCCGATTGTGCAACATCGCTACAAAGCCTTATTGAACGAAAAAAAAATTTAACCAATTTTCTCAACCTAAGGGTAGTACGGGCTTATAATCATCATATTCGTGTTGCGCTGCAAGTGTCCGATTGTGCAATATCGGTACATAGCGTTATTGAACGAAAACAAAATTTAACCTATTTTCTCCACCTAAGGGTACTACGGGCTTATAATCATCATATTCGTGTTGCGCGGGAAGTTTCCGAGTGTGCAACATCGCTACAAAGCCTTATAGAACGAAAACAAAATTTAACCGATTTTGTCAACCTAAGGGTACTACGGGCTTATAATCATCATATTCGTGTTGCGCTGCAAGTGTCTGATTGTGCAACATCGCTACAAAGCCTTATTGAACGAAAAAAATATGTAACCAATTTTCTCAACCTAAGGGTACTACGGGCTTATAATCATAATATTCGTGTTGCGCGGGAAATTTCCGATTGCGAGCCATCGCTACAAAGCCTTATTGGACGAACAAAAATTTCGACCGATTTTGTCAATCTAAGGGTACTACGGGCTTATAATCATCATATTCGTGTTGCGCTGCAAGTGTTCGATTGTGCAACATCGCTACAAAGCCTTATTGAACGAAAACAAAATGTAACCAATTTTCTCAACCTAAGGGTACTACGGGCTTAGAATCATCATATTCGTGTTGCGCTGCAAGTGGCCGATTGTGCAAAATCGGTACAAAGCGTTATTGAACGAAAAAAAAATTTAACCTATTTTCTCAACCTAAGGGTACTGCGGGCTTATCATCATCATAGTCGTGTTGCGCTGCAAGTGTCCGATTGTGCAACATCGCTACGAAGTGTTATTGAACGAAACAAAAATGTAACCCATTTTCTCAACCTAAGGGTACTACGGGCTTATAATCATCATATTCGTGTTGCGCTGCAAGTGTCTGATTGTGCAACATCGCTACAAAGCCTTATTGAACGAAAAAAATATGTAACCAATTTTCTCAACCTAAGGGTACTACGGGCTTATAATCATAATATTCGTGTTGCGCGGGAAATTTCCGATTGTGCAACATCGCTACAAAGCCTTATTGAACGAAAAAAAAATTTAACCAATTTTCTCAACCTAAGGGTACTACGGGCTTATAATCATCATATTCGTGTTGCGCTGCAAGTGTTCGATTGTGCAACATCGCTGCAAAGCCTTATTGATCGAAAAAAAAATGTAACCAATTTTCTCAACCTAAGGGTACTACGGGCTTATAATCATCATATTCGTGTTGCGCTGCAAGTGGCCGATTGTGCAAAATCGGTACAAAGCGTTATTGAACGAAAAAAAAATTTAACCTATTTTCTCAACCTAAGGGTACTACGGGCTTATGATCATCATATTCGTGTTGCGCGGGAAATTTCCGATTGCGAGCCATCGCTACAAAGCCTTATTGGACAAAAAAAAATTTCGACCGATTTTGTCAACCTAAGGGTACTACGGGCTTATAATCATCATATTCGTGTTGCGCTGCAAGTGTCCGATTGCGAGACATCGCTACAAAGCCTTATTGGACGAAAAAAAATTTCGACCGATTTTGTCAACCTAACGGTACTACGGGCTTATAATCATCATATTCGTGTTGCGCGGGAAGTTTCCGATTGTGCAACATCGCTACAAAGCCTTATAGAACGAAAAAAAAATTTAACCGATTTTGTCAACCTAAGGGCTTATAATCATCATATTCGTGTTGCGCTGCAAGTGTCCGATTGTGCAACATCGCTACAAAGCCTTATTGAACGAAAAAAAATTTAAACAATTTTATCAACCTAAGGGTAGTACGGGCTTATAATCATCATATTCGTGTTGCGCGGGAAGTTTCCGATTGTGCAACATCGCTACAAAGCCTTATAGAACGAAAAAAAAATTTAACCGATTTTGTCAACCTAAGGGCTTATAATCATCATATTCGTGTTGCGCTGCAAGTGTCCGATTGTGCAACATCGCTACAAAGCCTTATTGAACGAAAAAAAATTTAAACAATTTTCTCAACCTAAGGGTACTACGGGCTTATAATCATCATATTCGTGTTGCGCTGCAAGTGTCCGATTGTGCAACATCGCTACAAAGCCTTATTGAACGAAAAAAAAATTTAAACAATTTTCTCAACCTAAGGGTACTACGGGCTTATAATCATCATATTCGTGTTGTGCGGGAAGTTTCCGATTGTGCAACATCGCTACAAAGCCTTATTGAACGAAAACAAAATTTAACCGATTTTGTCAACCTAAGGGTACTACGGGCTTATAATCATCATATTCGTGTTGCGCTGCAAGTGTCTGATTGTGCAACATCGCTACAAAGCCTTATGGAACGAACAAAAAATGTAAGCAATTTTCTCAACCTAAGGGTACTACGGGCTTATAGTCATCATATTCGTGTTGCGCTGCAAGTGTCCGGTTTTGCAACATCAGTACAAAGCGTTATTGAACGAAACAAAAATGTAACCAATTTTCTCAACCTAAGGGTACTACGGGCTTATGATCATCATATTCGTGTTGCGCGGGAAATTTCCGATTGCGAGCCATCGCTACAAAGCCTTATTGGACAAAAAAAAATTTCGACCGATTTTGTCAACCTAAGGGTACTACGGGCTTATAATCATCATATTCGTGTTGCGCTGCAAGTGTCCGATTGCGAGACATCGCTACAAAGCCTTATTGGACGAAAAAAAATTTCGACCGATTTTGTCAACCTAACGGTACTACGGGCTTATAATCATCATATTCGTGTTGCGCTGCAAGTGTCCGATTGCACAACATCGCTGCAAAGCCTTATTGAACGAAAACAAAATTTAACCAATTTTATCAACCTAAGGGTACTACGGGCTTATAATCATCATATTTGTGTTGCGCGGGCAGTTTCCGATTGTGCAACATCGCTACAAAGCCTTATTGAACGAAAAAAAAATTTAACCAATTTTCTCAACCTAAGGGTACTACGGGCTTATAATCATCATATTCGTGTTGCGCGGGAAGTTTCCGAGTGTGCAACATCGCTACAAAGCCTTATAGAACGAAAACAAAATTTAACCGATTTTGTCAACCTAAGGGTACTACGGGCTTATAATCATCATATTCGTGTTGCGCTGCAAGTCTCTGATTGTGCAACATCGCTACAAAGCCTTATTGAACGAAAAAAATATGTAACCAATTTTCTCAACCTAAGGGTACTACGGGCTTATAATCATAATATTCGTGTTGCGCGGGAAATTTCCGATTGCGAGCCATCGCTACAAAGCCTTATTGGACGAACAAAAATTTCGACCGATTTTGTCAACCTAACGGTACTACGGGCTTATAATCATCATATTCGTGTTGCGCTGCAAGTGTCCGATTGCACAACATCGCTGCAAAGCCTTATTGAACGAAAACAAAATTTAACCAATTTTATCAACCTAAGGGTACTACGGGCTTATAATCATCATATTTGTGTTGCGCGGGCAGTTTCCGATTGTGCAACACCGCTACAAAGCCTTATTGAACGAAAAAAAAATTTAACCAATTTTCTCAACCTAAGGGTACTACGGGCTTATAATCATCATATTCGTGTTGCGCTGCAAGTGTTCGATTGTGCAACATCGCTGCAAAGCCTTATTGATCGAAAAAAAAATGTAACCAATTTTCTCAACCTAAGGGTACTACGGGCTTATAATCATCATATTCGTGTTGCGCTGCAAGTGTCTGATTGTGCAACATCGCTACAAAGCCTTATTGAACGAAAAAAAATATGTAACCAATTTTCTCAACCTAAGGGTACTACGGGCTTATAATCATAATATTCGTGTTGCGCGGGAAATTTCCGATTGTGCAACATCGCTACAAAGCCTTATTGAACGAAAAAAAAATTTAACCAATTTTCTCAACCTAAGGGTAGTACGGGCTTATAATCATCATATTCGTGTTGCGCTGCAAGTGTCCGATTGTGCAATATCGGTACATAGCGTTATTGAACGAAAACAAAATTTAACCTATTTTCTCCACCTAAGGGTACTACGGGCTTATAATCATCATATTCGTGTTGCGCGGGAAGTTTCCGAGTGTGCAACATCGCTACAAAGCCTTATAGAACGAAAACAAAATTTAACCGATTTTGTCAACCTAAGGGTACTACGGGCTTATAATCATCATATTCGTGTTGCGCTGCAAGTGTCTGATTGTGCAACATCGCTACAAAGCCTTATTGAACGAAAAAAATATGTAACCAATTTTCTCAACCTAAGGGTACTACGGGCTTATAATCATAATATTCGTGTTGCGCGGGAAATTTCCGATTGCGAGCCATCGCTACAAAGCCTTATTGGACGAACAAAAATTTCGACCGATTTTGTCAATCTAAGGGTACTACGGGCTTAGAATCATCATATTCGTGTTGCGCTGCAAGTGGCCGATTGTGCAAAATCGGTACAAAGCGTTATTGAACGAAAAAAAAATTTAACCTATTTTCTCAACCTAAGGGTACTGCGGGCTTATCATCATCATAGTCGTGTTGCGCTGCAAGTGTCCGATTGTGCAACATCGCTACGAAGTGTTATTGAACGAAACAAAAATGTAACCCATTTTCTCAACCTAAGGGTACTACGGGCTTATAATCATCATATTCGTGTTGCGCTGCAAGTGTCTGATTGTGCAACATCGCTACAAAGCCTTATTGAACGAAAAAAATATGTAACCAATTTTCTCAACCTAAGGGTACTACGGGCTTATAATCATAATATTCGTGTTGCGCGGGAAATTTCCGATTGTGCAACATCGCTACAAAGCCTTATTGAACGAAAAAAAAATTTAACCAATTTTCTCAACCTAAGGGTACTACGGGCTTATAATCATCATATTCGTGTTGCGCTGCAAGTGTTCGATTGTGCAACATCGCTGCAAAGCCTTATTGATCGAAAAAAAAATGTAACCAATTTTCTCAACCTAAGGGTACTACGGGCTTATAATCATCATATTCGTGTTGCGCTGCAAGTGGCCGATTGTGCAAAATCGGTACAAAGCGTTATTGAACGAAAAAAAAATTTAACCTATTTTCTCAACCTAAGGGTACTACGGGCTTATGATCATCATATTCGTGTTGCGCGGGAAATTTCCGATTGCGAGCCATCGCTACAAAGCCTTATTGGACAAAAAAAAATTTCGACCGATTTTGTCAACCTAAGGGTACTACGGGCTTATAATCATCATATTCGTGTTGCGCTGCAAGTGTCCGATTGCGAGACATCGCTACAAAGCCTTATTGGACGAAAAAAAATTTCGACCGATTTTGTCAACCTAACGGTACTACGGGCTTATAATCATCATATTCGTGTTGCGCGGGAAGTTTCCGATTGTGCAACATCGCTACAAAGCCTTATAGAACGAAAAAAAAATTTAACCGATTTTGTCAACCTAAGGGCTTATAATCATCATATTCGTGTTGCGCTGCAAGTGTCCGATTGTGCAACATCGCTACAAAGCCTTATTGAACGAAACAAAATTTAAACAATTTTATCAACCTAAGGGTAGTACGGGCTTATAATCATCATATTCGTGTTGCGCGGGAAGTTTCCGATTGTGCAACATCGCTACAAAGCCTTATAGAACGAAAAAAAAATTTAACCGATTTTGTCAACCTAAGGGCTTATAATCATCATATTCGTGTTGCGCTGCAAGTGTCCGATTGTGCAACATCGCTACAAAGCCTTATTGAACGAAAAAAAATTTAAACAATTTTCTCAACCTAAGGGTACTACGGGCTTATCATCATCATAGTCGTGTTGCGCTGCAAGTGTCCGATTGTGCAACATCGCTACGAAGTGTTATTGAACGAAACAAAAATGTAACCCATTTTCTCAACCTAAGGGTACTACGGGCTTATGATCATCATATTCGTGTTGCGCGGGAAATTTCCGATTGCGAGCCATCGCTACAAAGCCTTATTGGACAAAAAAAAAATTCGACCGATTTTGTCAACCTAAGGGTACTACGGGCTTATAATCATCATATTCGTGTTGCGCTGCAAGTGTCTGATTGTGCAACATCGCTACAAAGCCTTATTGAACGAAAAAAATATGTAACCAATTTTCTCAACCTAAGGGTACTACGGGCTTATAATCATAATATTCGTGTTGCGCGGGAAATTTCCGATTGTGCAACATCGCTACAAAGCCTTATTGAACGAAAAAAAAATTTAACCAATTTTCTCAACCTAAGGGTACTACGGGCTTATAATCATCATATTCGTGTTGCGCTGCAAGTGTTCGATTGTGCAACATCGCTGCAAAGCCTTATTGATCGAAAAAAAAATGTAACCAATTTTCTCAACCTAAGGGTACTACGGGCTTATAATCATCATATTCGTGTTGCGCTGCAAGTGTCTGATTGTGCAACATCGCTACAAAGCCTTATTGAACGAAAAAAAATATGTAACCAATTTTCTCAACCTAAGGGTACTACGGGCTTATAATCATAATATTCGTGTTGCGCGGGAAATTTCCGATTGTGCAACATCGCTACAAAGCCTTATTGAACGAAAAAAAAATTTAACCAATTTTCTCAACCTAAGGGTAGTACGGGCTTATAATCATCATATTCGTGTTGCGCTGCAAGTGTCCGATTGTGCAATATCGGTACATAGCGTTATTGAACGAAAACAAAATTTAACCTATTTTCTCCACCTAAGGGTACTACGGGCTTATAATCATCATATTCGTGTTGCGCGGGAAGTTTCCGAGTGTGCAACATCGCTACAAAGCCTTATAGAACGAAAACAAAATTTAACCGATTTTGTCAACCTAAGGGTACTACGGGCTTATAATCATCATATTCGTGTTGCGCTGCAAGTGTCTGATTGTGCAACATCGCTACAAAGCCTTATTGAACGAAAAAAATATGTAACCAATTTTCTCAACCTAAGGGTACTACGGGCTTATAATCATAATATTCGTGTTGCGCGGGAAATTTCCGATTGCGAGCCATCGCTACAAAGCCTTATTGGACGAACAAAAATTTCGACCGATTTTGTCAATCTAAGGGTACTACGGGCTTATAATCATCATATTCGTGTTGCGCTGCAAGTGTTCGATTGTGCAACATCGCTACAAAGCCTTATTGAACGAAAACAAAATGTAACCAATTTTCTCAACCTAAGGGTACTACGGGCTTAGAATCATCATATTCGTGTTGCGCTGCAAGTGGCCGATTGTGCAAAATCGGTACAAAGCGTTATTGAACGAAAAAAAAATTTAACCTATTTTCTCAACCTAAGGGTACTGCGGGCTTATCATCATCATAGTCGTGTTGCGCTGCAAGTGTCCGATTGTGCAACATCGCTACGAAGTGTTATTGAACGAAACAAAAATGTAACCCATTTTCTCAACCTAAGGGTACTACGGGCTTATAATCATCATATTCGTGTTGCGCTGCAAGTGTCTGATTGTGCAACATCGCTACAAAGCCTTATTGAACGAAAAAAATATGTAACCAATTTTCTCAACCTAAGGGTACTACGGGCTTATAATCATAATATTCGTGTTGCGCGGGAAATTTCCGATTGTGCAACATCGCTACAAAGCCTTATTGAACGAAAAAAAAATTTAACCAATTTTCTCAACCTAAGGGTACTACGGGCTTATAATCATCATATTCGTGTTGCGCTGCAAGTGTTCGATTGTGCAACATCGCTGCAAAGCCTTATTGATCGAAAAAAAAATGTAACCAATTTTCTCAACCTAAGGGTACTACGGGCTTATAATCATCATATTCGTGTTGCGCTGCAAGTGGCCGATTGTGCAAAATCGGTACAAAGCGTTATTGAACGAAAAAAAAATTTAACCTATTTTCTCAACCTAAGGGTACTACGGGCTTATGATCATCATATTCGTGTTGCGCGGGAAATTTCCGATTGCGAGCCATCGCTACAAAGCCTTATTGGACAAAAAAAAATTTCGACCGATTTTGTCAACCTAAGGGTACTACGGGCTTATAATCATCATATTCGTGTTGCGCTGCAAGTGTCCGATTGCGAGACATCGCTACAAAGCCTTATTGGACGAAAAAAAATTTCGACCGATTTTGTCAACCTAACGGTACTACGGGCTTATAATCATCATATTCGTGTTGCGCGGGAAGTTTCCGATTGTGCAACATCGCTACAAAGCCTTATAGAACGAAAAAAAAATTTAACCGATTTTGTCAACCTAAGGGCTTATAATCATCATATTCGTGTTGCGCTGCAAGTGTCCGATTGTGCAACATCGCTACAAAGCCTTATTGAACGAAAAAAAATTTAAACAATTTTATCAACCTAAGGGTAGTACGGGCTTATAATCATCATATTCGTGTTGCGCGGGAAGTTTCCGATTGTGCAACATCGCTACAAAGCCTTATAGAACGAAAAAAAAATTTAACCGATTTTGTCAACCTAAGGGCTTATAATCATCATATTCGTGTTGCGCTGCAAGTGTCCGATTGTGCAACATCGCTACAAAGCCTTATTGAACGAAAAAAAATTTAAACAATTTTCTCAACCTAAGGGTACTACGGGCTTATAATCATCATATTCGTGTTGCGCTGCAAGTGTCCGATTGTGCAACATCGCTACAAAGCCTTATTGAACGAAAAAAAAATTTAAACAATTTTCTCAACCTAAGGGTACTACGGGCTTATAATCATCATATTCGTGTTGTGCGGGAAGTTTCCGATTGTGCAACATCGCTACAAAGCCTTATTGAACGAAAACAAAATTTAACCGATTTTGTCAACCTAAGGGTACTACGGGCTTATAATCATCATATTCGTGTTGCGCTGCAAGTGTCTGATTGTGCAACATCGCTACAAAGCCTTATGGAACGAACAAAAAATGTAAGCAATTTTCTCAACCTAAGGGTACTACGGGCTTATAGTCATCATATTCGTGTTGCGCTGCAAGTGTCCGGTTTTGCAACATCAGTACAAAGCGTTATTGAACGAAACAAAAATGTAACCAATTTTCTCAACCTAAGGGTACTACGGGCTTATGATCATCATATTCGTGTTGCGCGGGAAATTTCCGATTGCGAGCCATCGCTACAAAGCCTTATTGGACAAAAAAAAATTTCGACCGATTTTGTCAACCTAAGGGTACTACGGGCTTATAATCATCATATTCGTGTTGCGCTGCAAGTGTCCGATTGCGAGACATCGCTACAAAGCCTTATTGGACGAAAAAAAATTTCGACCGATTTTGTCAACCTAACGGTACTACGGGCTTATAATCATCATATTCGTGTTGCGCTGCAAGTGTCCGATTGCACAACATCGCTGCAAAGCCTTATTGAACGAAAACAAAATTTAACCAATTTTATCAACCTAAGGGTACTACGGGCTTATAATCATCATATTTGTGTTGCGCGGGCAGTTTCCGATTGTGCAACATCGCTACAAAGCCTTATTGAACGAAAAAAAAATTTAACCAATTTTCTCAACCTAAGGGTACTACGGGCTTATAATCATCATATTCGTGTTGCGCGGGAAGTTTCCGAGTGTGCAACATCGCTACAAAGCCTTATAGAACGAAAACAAAATTTAACCGATTTTGTCAACCTAAGGGTACTACGGGCTTATAATCATCATATTCGTGTTGCGCTGCAAGTCTCTGATTGTGCAACATCGCTACAAAGCCTTATTGAACGAAAAAAATATGTAACCAATTTTCTCAACCTAAGGGTACTACGGGCTTATAATCATAATATTCGTGTTGCGCGGGAAATTTCCGATTGCGAGCCATCGCTACAAAGCCTTATTGGACGAACAAAAATTTCGACCGATTTTGTCAACCTAACGGTACTACGGGCTTATAATCATCATATTCGTGTTGCGCTGCAAGTGTCCGATTGCACAACATCGCTGCAAAGCCTTATTGAACGAAAACAAAATTTAACCAATTTTATCAACCTAAGGGTACTACGGGCTTATAATCATCATATTTGTGTTGCGCGGGCAGTTTCCGATTGTGCAACATCGCTACAAAGCCTTATTGAACGAAAAAAAAATTTAACCAATTTTCTCAACCTAAGGGTACTACGGGCTTATAATCATCATATTCGTGTTGCGCGGGAAGTTTCCGAGTGTGCAACATCGCTACAAAGCCTTATAGAACGAAAACAAAATTTAACCGATTTTGTCAACCTAAGGGTACTACGGGCTTATAATCATCATATTCGTGTTGCGCTGCAAGTGTCTGATTGTGCAACATCGCTACAAAGTCTTATTGAACGAAAAAAATATGTACCCAATTTTCTCAACCTAAGGGTACTACGGGCTTATAATCATAATATTCGTGTTGCGCGGGAAATTTCCGATTGCGAGCCATCGCTACAAAGCCTTATTGGACGAACAAAAATTTCGACCGATTTTGTCAATCTAAGGGTACTACGGGCTTATAATCATCATATTCGTGTTGCACTGCAAGTGTTCGATTGTGCAACATCGCTACAAAGCCTTATTGAACGAAAACAAAATGTAACCAATTTTCTCAACCTAAGGGTACTACGGGCTTATAATCATCATATTCGTGTTGCGCTGCAAGTGGCCGATTGTGCAAAATCGGTACAAAGCGTTATTGAACGAAAAAAAAATTTAACCTATTTTCTCAACCTAAGGGTACTACGGGCTTATCATCATCATAGTCGTGTTGCGCTGCAAGTGTCCGATTGTGCAACATCGCTACGAAGTGTTATTGAACGAAACAAAAATGTAACCAATTTTCTCAACCTAAGGGTACTACGGGCTTACGATCATCATATTCGTGTTGCGCGGGAAATTTCCGATTGCGAGCCATCGCTACAAAGCCTTATTGGACAAAAAAAAATTTCGACCGATTTTGTCAACCTAAGGGTACTACGGGCTTATAATCATCATATTCGTGTTGCGCTGCAAGTGTCTGATTGTGCAACATCGCTACAAAGCCTTATTGAACGAAAAAAATATGTAACCAATTTTCTCAACCTAAGGGTACTACGGGCTTATAATCATAATATTCGTGTTGCGCGGGAAATTTCCGATTGTGCAACATCGCTACAAAGCCTTATTGAACGAAAACAAAATTTAACCGATTTTGTCAACCTAAGGGTACTACGGGCTTATAATCATCATATTCGTGTTGCGCTGCAAGTGTCTGATTGTGCAACATCGCTACAAAGCCTTATGGAACGAACAAAAAATGTAAGCAATTTTCTCAACCTAAGGGTACTACGGGCTTATAATCATAATATTCGTGTTGCGCGGGAAATTTCCGATTGTGCAACATCGCTACAAAGCCTTATTGAACGAAAACAAAATTTAACCGATTTTGTCAACCTAAGGGTACTACGGGCTTATAATCATCATATTCGTGTTGCGCTGCAAGTGTCTGATTGTGCAACATCGCTACAAAGCCTTATGGAACGAACAAAAAATGTAAGCAATTTTCTCAACCTAAGGGTACTACGGGCTTATAGTCATCATATTCGTGTTGCGCTGCAAGTGTCCGATTTTGCAACATCAGTACAAAGCGTTATTGAACGAAACAAAAATGTAACCAATTTTCTCAACCTAAGGGTACTACGGGCTTATGATCATCATATTCGTGTTGCGCGGGAAATTTCCGATTGCGAGCCATCGCTACAAAGCCTTATTGGACAAAAAAAAATTTCGACCGATTTTGTCAACATAAGGGTACTACGGGCTTATAATCATCATATTCGTGTCGCGCTGCAAGTGTCCGATTGTGCATCATCGCTACAAAGCCTTATTGGACAAAAAAAAATTTCGACCGATTTTGTCAACCTAACGGTACTACGGGCTTATAATCATCATATTCGTGTTGCGCTGCAAGTGTCCGATTGCACAACATCGCTACAAAGCCTTATTGGACGAAAAAAAATTTCGACCGATTTTGTCAACCTAACGGTACTACGGGCTTATAATCATCATATTCGTGTTGCGCTGCAAGTGTCTGATTGTGCAACATCGCTACAAAGCCTTATTGAACGAAAAAAATATGTAACCAATTTTCTCAACCTAAGGGTACTACGGGCTTATAATCATAATATTCGTGTTGCGCGGGAAATTTCCGATTGTGCAACATCGCTACAAAGCCTTATTGAACGAAAAAAAAATTTAACCAATTTTCTCAACCTAAGGGTAGTACGGGCTTATAATCATCATATTCGTGTTGCGCTGCAAGTGTCCGATTGTGCAATATCGGTACATAGCGTTATTGAACGAAAACAAAATTTAACCTATTTTCTCCACCTAAGGGTACTACGGGCTTATAATCATCATATTCGTGTTGCGCGGGAAGTTTCCGAGTGTGCAACATCGCTACAAAGCCTTATAGAACGAAAACAAAATTTAACCGATTTTGTCAACCTAAGGGTACTACGGGCTTATAATCATCATATTCGTGTTGCGCTGCAAGTGTCTGATTGTGCAACATCGCTACAAAGCCTTATTGAACGAAAAAAATATGTAACCAATTTTCTCAACCTAAGGGTACTACGGGCTTATAATCATAATATTCGTGTTGCGCGGGAAATTTCCGATTGCGAGCCATCGCTACAAAGCCTTATTGGACGAACAAAAATTTCGACCGATTTTGTCAATCTAAGGGTACTACGGGCTTATAATCATCATATTCGTGTTGCGCTGCAAGTGTTCGATTGTGCAACATCGCTACAAAGCCTTATTGAACGAAAACAAAATGTAACCAATTTTCTCAACCTAAGGGTACTACGGGCTTAGAATCATCATATTCGTGTTGCGCTGCAAGTGGCCGATTGTGCAAAATCGGTACAAAGCGTTATTGAACGAAAAAAAAATTTAACCTATTTTCTCAACCTAAGGGTACTACGGGCTTATCATCATCATAGTCGTGTTGCGCTGCAAGTGTCCGATTGTGCAACATCGCTACGAAGTGTTATTGAACGAAACAAAAATGTAACCCATTTTCTCAACCTAAGGGTACTACGGGCTTATGATCATCATATTCGTGTTGCGCGGGAAATTTCCGATTGCGAGCCATCGCTACAAAGCCTTATTGGACAAAAAAAAATTCGACCGATTTTGTCAACCTAAGGGTACTACGGGCTTATAATCATCATATTCGTGTTGCGCTGCAAGTGTCCGATTGCGAGACATCGCTACAAAGCCTTATTGGACGAAAACAAATTTCGACCGATTTTGTCAACCTAACGGTACTACGGGCTTATAATCATCATATTCGTGTTGTGCGGGAAGTTTCCGATTGTGCAACATCGCTACAAAGCCTTATAGAACGAAAAAAAAATTTAACCGATTTTGTCAACCTAAGGGTACTACGGGCTTATAATCATCATATTCGTGTTGCGCTGCAAGTGTCCGATTGCGAGACATCGCTACAAAGCCTTATTGGACGAAAAAAAATTTCGACCGATTTTGTCAACCTAACGGTACTACGGGCTTATAATCATCATATTCGTGTTGCGCTGCAAGTGTCCGATTGCACAACATCGCTGCAAAGCCTTATTGAACGAAAAAAAAATTTAACCAATTTTATCAACCTAAGGGTACTACGGGCTTATAATCATCATATTCGTGTTGCGCGGGCAGTTTCCGATTGTGCAACATCGCTACAAAGCCTTATTGAACGAAAAAAAAATTTAACCAATTTTCTCAACCTAAGGGTACTACGGGCTTATAATCATCATATTCGTGTTGCGCGGGAAATTTCCGATTCCGCAAAATCGTTGCAAAGCCTCATTGGACGAAAATAAATTTCGACCTATTTTCTCAACCTAAGGATACTACGGGCTTATAATCATCATATTCGTGTTGCACGGAAAATTTCCGACTGCGCAATATCGCTACAAAGTCATATTGGACGAAACAAAAATTTCGACCGATTTTCTCATTCTAAGGATACTACGGGATTATAATCATGATATTCGTGTTGCGCTACACATTTCCGATTGTGCATCATCGCTACAAAACGTTATTGGACGAAAACAAAATTTCGACCGATTTTCTCAACCTGAGGGTACTACGGACTATAGGGTACTACGGGGTATAAGTCGGCTGCGTAAAGTTGGCCGACCGACTTTGACTTTTTCAACTTTTTTTTTTACGAATCGTTTGATCGTCGTTTGATACCGTTTGATCGTTAATAGTTTTTTCACAAAATCGAAAAAAAAATTGACCGTAAAGTTGGCCGACCGACTTTAACTTTTTTAACTTTTTTTTTACGAATCGTTAGGCCGTCGTTTGGTGACGTTTGATCGTTAAAAAGAATCGTTTGATCGTTGAAAGTTTGTTCACAAAATCCAATTTACTTTCGCCAAGTCTGGTCTAGTGACTTTTTACTGGTGAACGTTGGTACATCCAGTTGTTAAATTTTTCGACTTTTTCAACTTTTTTCTTTTGATATCATTTGATCGTCGTTTGATACTAACCAATCCCAAGTTTCATCATTTGATCGTTGATAGTTGCTTGGGAAAACGCTATTTACTTACTTCCAGTGACCTGAAGTTGGAAATTCGAAATCGAGCGTAAAGGTAGCTGGCAATTTCTTGAGGCAGCTACGAATCAGCTGATTCAGTACTGTTACGTCCCAGTATGGTCGACGCACATCTCCAGTCGATAAATTAGATTATCATCTTGCCTACCTCCGAAACAATGCAGCCTGCCGGTAAAATTCAAACACTATGTATACCTTTTATTCTTATTACCATCTTACTATTTCATTTATTAAGTTATATCTAAGACACAACAATTATTCTTGCCTCGGTTACAAAACTACGACTTCCCAAAACATTCCTTGGATTATTTTCCAAACATCCGAAAGACGGAACTCGGTCTGCTTATGTAAACAGTCACACAATGTAATTAAACACGTTCCAGACCTTCCCAAATATTCTTCCAAAGAACAAACATCCTTCACATATCCTTCCAAGAATAAACCCTTAACAAAGAGCGATAGTATTTATTCTTAAAAGTAGGGCATAAGTACCCATATTTCATTTTAAGAAACATCTGGTGCGATATCGTCAGTCGAAACTTAGACATAAAACAAACTCTGTAAAATTCTCCGAACGATAAATATTAAAACAACATTTTCTTTCTGACGAACGCCACCCACGAAGGGGTGATCTCAAGCCACCCCCGTGTGACTGAGACACCCCCTCCGCAAAAGACCGAACGGTCTCGTTAGAAATCGGACCAATCGAGTAAACCCAATTTTGTAACTCCTCCCAAACCGAGGCGAAATGGATAACCTTTTTAGAGAAATAGAGCAGAATATCTTGAACTTCGAACTGAATAGTATCTTAAGGGAGCAATATCCCAGACTCTCTATAAATCTTTGTGTTGTAACTTTTCTGAGTTATAATAAAGTAATAGTATAATATTGAGTGATCGTTAACTGTTGGTGTTCAACCGAATATATTTCCCGAGAACCCAATCTGACTTTTCATCAATTCAGGATCCGGGAAGGAACAAACCAAAGGAAACGTCTTCGAAGAGGAATCAACCTCGACGATTAATCAAAATCGTTGAATTAATATATTGGAGCACAAGTAAGTCTCAGGCGAGAACCTCACGTCACTCCGAATAGCGCTGCTCAAATCAAATATCGCGCGCACATCGAATTCTCGACGTGAGCACAAACTCTCCCCTCGTTGGGACGTAACAGTACAACGCACAGCTAGTAATTCTCCGCGTATTCGATGGATTTCGAAGCATTCAAAGTTTTTTAGTACTGCAAAAACATTTGATAGAGTAAGAAGAAATAAATTTATTGAATCATTCATTGAGTACATTGATTAATTAAATATGCCAGTGCCTTCCGGATTGTGTGGTCACCAGCAAGACGTCGAGAAAACAAGTCTTTCGGGATAATTCGCTAACACAAGTGTGATGATTTCCAAAATAAGTGTACAAAGAAAATAAATCCATTACATACACGTTATAAAAGACTTCTTTATCAAAGAAAAAAAACCTGTCTAATACTAAATTTTCAGGGAAGGTAAGTTGAAAATTGAAATACATTAAACAATTTATTTTTTCTTGACTCGTAGTACACCAAATATTATCGCAGATTCGTGGCAACCTGTGGAAAAAAAAGAACATTAGTTATATTAATTTAAATTATGAAAGACATATCTATCTAAAGAACACAAAAAGTCAAACGAACCTGCCAGTTTGCCTAAGCTGTAATATGTAGAAAGCTATCGTACGATAATCCTCGACGACGTCAAGCTCGTGCGAAGTCCATATCGCACGACGAGAAAGTTGCCTCGAGAAATGTGTATCTCCTATCCGATAGTCCTTGTTCGCCCATCGATTACTATGGATGTTTCTAATCTTCCGATGTACATTTTCGATAACCTGTCGATAAAAAATAGGACATTAATATTTAGTTGATAACATTATGGGAAATGAGAGATGTAAGCTACATACCTTTTCCACAGCTTGCTCATGATGCGTGGCATGTAGAAAATTAGCCGCAGGATAATCTTGGATGAGTGTTATTATGCATCGCTCGTATGCAGATCTTGGTACAGAGCATCCAAACTCCAGCGAGATTAAGACAGGTTCACGCTCGAAGGCACCACGCTGACCTGATGAAAATTCAATTATTACAGCGAGCGGCAGTACGTTCTTGATCACATGAGAACTTCCGCTCCCTGAGAACTCCGATCGTCTGAATAAAGTTGGAACAATTTTTCGCTTGTTGACATTCGAGCCGATGCATTCGTCATCTGAAATTCACATTTCCATGCACCATGGCAAACCGAGATGATCCTGAGCGTGCCAGACTTTTTGGTACAGGTGGCAAACTCCTGGAAGCACTCAAGAGATTGACAAAAGGTCTGAAGAAATTTAGATGTCCTGAATCCATTGATCTCATGCTGGACAGTAGAGAAGTGCTTCAGCTGCTAGATTATCTCTGAGCAAACTGTGAGCAGACTTTACAAAAATTAGTCTTAATCAACACAACGAGATACTACTGCCTATATAATTGGTGTGCCAATCGATGCGACTGGATTGTCATCGTAGATGATTCGTGACAAAATATCAACGGCTATGATAATCCAAATAGTCACAACGGCAAAGTCGTTGCGATGCTTCTATGTGCGACGAAAGGTAGGCCTAAAACGAAAAATATCAATGCATGAAAATCAATAGCTGTTCCTACGAAAGTACCGAAAGAGAAGTTACGAGAATATTAGACTATCGATGGCACGTGCTGTCTGAAAAAGAATTCAAGAATCGAGCAGTCAACTTGCACATCTAATTCAAATAGGTCGGTACTTTGGGCAACCAAAAATTTCTTCATAACAATCTTCCATATTCGTTATTATATATATTTGTATTTATGCACATAAGTTAAACATGTGTAATACATTCTGTGGTAACTGTCGTAACTAAGTCGTAATAACGCCGATAGTTTTGCCTCCTTTTACAGCAATTTTGCAAATTTGCAAGTGTTTTATTGATACCCTCAAAATAAATATCGCAATTTGAAAGAATCAAACAGTTTTGTCTAAAGCAGGCTTTTTCTGCCATTATATAACAAATGTATTGTCGAGTCATATTAAATTTCAACAATTTATAACGTGGACAACAAAAAGTGATGCAAACGGTAATAACATTTGTACCAAGTACATCGCAAGTACATCGTTTAATATTCGGAGTAGTCCCTCATCATTTCTCGTCGAATGTCAAATTGAATAGTATACAATCAGCTATACATGTACAAACGTTTAATTTTCAACCTTATGAATGTGTCCATATGTACGGACAGTCCCGTATAATCGTCGTGTACAAATTTCCATGACCAACAATGCTCTATTTCGGCATCTTTCCGAAAGGACAATTAACGGTCCAGAAATTCATAAACTATACAAGAAATTGCATTTCCAAGCGCGTGTATACTCTGATGGGATTTAGAAATTTTGAAGCAAAATTGGGGTTTCATTGCAGCAAGCTTGTTACGATAAATAAAATATAACAATAATTTAGGCACGTGTAATATATATATATGTATAAATGTCCAGAACGAAGAACGAAAGATTCCCAATGGTGATGGTGGTGGCGAAGATCCAAATGCGGGTGCAAATAATTACTGGGATATAGCAGCTGAACGCTTGTCACGATGCTTGTTCCGCTGTATGGTGCGTGCTTTGAACGCGGCTGCGGTCATCAGTTCCTGGAAATTAAATCGAACCTTGATTCCTATAAAACTCGTACCAATTAGGATTCGTTATAACACGACATAGAACATTGTGAGAAAACAGTCAATGATAAATTCGTGATAGATTGTATAACATTCCATATTATTCAATTATGCTATTTCTCCGGTCAAAAAATATGAAATTCAATAATGATGTTTAATTTTCGACGAGCTTCACCCATGAACTATTTTTAAATGTACAGCAAATATTTCGACATTAATATAAAAAAGTATATAATAGAATATGTCTATAATGAAATTTGTGAATATACACACTGTAAAAATAAAGTTTTACGAATATTATCTGGAGAATTAAATCAGGAAGACATACCCGCTCGTGCTTGCTTGCCTTTTGCGACGATGGCACAGGGAGAGCCTTGTTTCCCAGTTGAAAAATTTCGCGAAGAAACAAGTTTTCAGCGAGATGGATATTTATACCAGGTCCGAGAAGCCGACAACCATGCATAGTACCGCGTACATGCGCACCATCCTTCCAAATATAGTCTCTTGACCGAATCTGATATTGGTCTCCGGAATGATATCCTCCTGTATTAGCCACATACATAGATGGTTATTAACACTGCCCTCCCCTGTCTAGCGGTATTTCCATGCTGTTTTACCTCGATGTACCACAAGATATCACGGAAGCTAGCACGTTGCTGTTTGCGACCTTTCTTAGCCTTGTACTTGTTCGAGTCCGTCGCTAATTCTTTAAGTACGTCGACGAGCTCGAGTGCCCAGTCTTGCTCATAATCTTCGGCGAAATTACGATCTAGCTCAAAAATCACAGCAAGATCCTCGTCTGCTGATAAACGCACATCAAGGTGGGGAGCTTCCAAAAGTCCTCGGAGTCGTCCCAGAAAACTGAAATATTATGCTATGTATTATGAGAAAAAACAGAATTGCGTCGAAATGCGAAAACCACTGACGATTTTTATAAACGAAACAACAACTTTTATGGTCTTCTACACGATTCGGATATCAAGATATACGAACCGCATGTAATTGCTGGTCTTGCTGCTTGCTAACATATTACAAATATCCGAACAGCTCATCAATGCCAGTAAGAGGGTCCAAGAGGAGAGAGCAGCTGCATGAAGCGCTGCCAAATCGGCAGATATAGCCGCAACTGCACCATTTCCCTTGAGATGCGAACCGCCAAAAATTGTCGATAACAACTGTACGATGACGACAGTATCACCGGCATCGTTACCAGAAAAGAATTGATTCATACTAAAAGTCGACGACGCCAACCCCGTGCGCAGTCGATATCGCACGAGAAGCCGCGATGATCCGACAAGCTGTCAAAGAGAAGTATACCATTAACATTTAGTTAGCTAAATCATACAAATATATGTGAACTAGGGAGGTACGTATCTTTTTCGCAGCTTGCCCATAATGTAGTGATGCATTTTTCAATGGTGGAAATTTGTGATAACCTGTCGGACGAAAATAGTGCATTAATATTTAGTTAACAAATGATGAAGAAATATGTGGAACAGTGAGTACGTATCTTTTTCGCAGCTTGCCCATGATGTAGTGATGTAGCCCATGATGATGCATTTTTCAATGGTGGAAATTTGTGATAACCTGTCGAACGAAAATAGCGCAGTAATATTTTGGTAGCAAAATAATGAAAAAGTATGTGAAATAGTGAGTACGTATCTTTTTCACAGGTTTTCCACGTTGTTGTACGCAGAGTAACGTCGGCGACGTCAACCCTGTATTGGACCAATACGACGCAATTCGAAAATTACTTAGAAAAATTGACGAAAAATTGAACTCTTCAATACTGGCGTACATATACGACCAAGTGCGGTTCAATTTCCGTTTCCTCGGAGCTATTTTTGATTTTCGAATCGAGGTCATCGGAAAAATGGGCCAAATCGGACTTTTTTTTAATTGTTCTTTTTAATCGCACTTTTGATAAAAAAAAGATCGAAACAAATTTTCAAACCGTATTTCTACAAGATTTTCAAGTTTGAAATATAAATTGTTCATTTACAAAAAAACACGTACTGATCGATTTTCTTGAAATTTTTTTGTAAAACATTGTCATATATACCGTAACTTGTAAGACTAAGTGAATAATAGGATAACGATGGGATCTATTTTTTCGATTTTTCCATTTCCATATTATAGTCATCCGCGTTGAAAATAAATATTAATCTTTTTTTCAGGCTCACCGGCATTGTTATTTATGAAATAAGATATATCTATTTTATATTAATTATTTTAATATTTATTTTCAACGCGAATGACTATAATATGGAAATGGAAAAATCGAAAAAAATAGATCCCATCGTTATCCTATTATCTACTTAGGCTTACAAGTTGCGGTATAAATGACAGTCTTTTACCAAAAAATTTCAAGAAAATCGATCAGTGAGTGTTTTTTTTAAATCAACGATTTATATTTACAACTTGGAAATCTTACAGAAATACGGTTTGAAAATTTGTTTCGATATTTTTTTATCAAAAGTGCGATTAAAAAGAAAATTTTTAAAAAACGTTCTATTTGGCCCATTTTTCGTAAAGTTATGGACGTTTAAAAAAAAATTAACGTAATGTTGAAAAATCGATATCATGAAAACGGTTCGATAACAAAAATTGAAAATCATCATGGAGATCTCTTTCAATCAATACTAGAACATAAAAAACTTTAACAAAATAGGAGATGAAAAAGCTAAATGGTGTCCGATTTGGCGTGCAACCCCCCATAAATATGCATAATGATAAACGTATATTACGACACGTATGACATTAACAATTTTAACAAACATATCAACTAACCTGTAATCGTTGGAGCCCTCATTCTCAGTTTCGAGACTCATTATGTGAGGAAATGCTTTTAGCCGGCATTTGAGACAAGGCGCCGCGAGCACCTGGCCTCGTACTCCCAATTCAATGAAGAGGTGATCTCCCACGATCTTCGATTGTTCGTACTTGCCGGGGCAACCATTCCGACACGTGATATTAAACGTACGAGCTCGGAAACTTAGCGCCTTCTTCAAAGAACCAAATCCCTCCTTGGCGATGATAGCGTTATTCACCGTGATGACCGGATAAGGCGTCTCGTGATTCCCGCAATGTGTGCAGTTCTTGACTCTACGGTATGTAGGGGCCGACTGCATGAACTTTCCGACGATATCGGGGATGCCATCTGCTGCGTCAACGTTAGACGAAATACAGCGTCTTTTCGTAACTACCATCGGATGTACAGGGTATTTGGCTTTCAGGAGCAGACCTCGATCTTTGTAGATCGACGTCGCGAAGCCTGTTTCGATCGACCTTGATACGAATTGAAGAAGCTCGTTTTCTGATGACTTCGACCGAGAGAAATACACTGGATCGTCGAGAGATGCGATCATGATGACATGAAATAACGAGTCAAAGCCGCATGTATTTCGAAAGAAATACGCTTGATTTTCCATTTGGATCGATTTCTTGAAACAGTTACCGTTCAACAATATGGACGGTTTGGTTTTTTGGCGAATCTTCTGGCCAACGTTTCTATTTATGTGTTTGATTTCGGGAAACGAGCCGAAAAATTTCGATTTTTTTCTCGGATTGTACTTCGAGATATGAGTCGCGGGTAGTTGTTCTTCACGATACTTCGATTGCGAAATTTCACTACCTACACTCAATTCCGTCGAATTGAATGCAGGTACTGGAATTTCGGTCATTTCACCATGAAATAACTTAGAGTCGTTTCCCGAATGTTCGGCGGGGTCTTCCTTGTCGGATCGATCCAAAATTGCATAGCTTACGTTTGTGTTTATATCGTTATTGCCATCCACATCTTCGTCCGATGTGTGAAGGAATTCGTGCTCCGTGGCTTGTCCTCGCCAATTCTCTATTGCCGTTGAATCCGAATCTTCGGCGCTTGCTTTATTCGCATCGGTGATAGGCGCTACCTGAAGTATATTTCCTCTTTCGAGGCTTCGATTCCGATCTACTGGAATTTCTTTCACCATATCTTTCGCGGCCTGTCCTCGCCAATTCTCAAGTTGTAAAAAATCCGAGTCTTGGAAGGAATCTTTCATCTCGTCTATGGCGGATACATTGAAGCTACAGGTTTCTTCAGCGAAAGGAGGTTCCGCCTTCTCACTTTGCTGGCGTCTGTTATGCTTAGCAATGTTTGACGAGAAAAGATGCGCTCCTCCCAAGATATCTCGGCAATGCAAGATGAGAAACGCATCGACACGATTCAACTTATTGCGGAGAACCCGGTTCTTCAAATCGTTGAAGTATCCTTCAACGTGGCTCGAACTCGCATGTTGAATACGCTGTGGACTTGTAACAGCGGTCCACAACGGAAATTCCTTTCCCATCTTCATTATCGATGCAATGAAATCTGGGGCGAAGAATGCGTTGATTTCCGTGCCTCGATGCCGAGTACCACTCGCAATCGAAACTAGGTTGTTTATCCACTCCTGTATGTCCTTTTGTGGCATCTCGTCATATTCATCGAACGCGTCCTGGAGCTCTTCGACATCGCTTAAAAGAACAAACGCATTGTCCTTCTCTGGTAATTTCGCGCAATTCGCGGATCCCGCAATAAGGGATTCCAGCCTCCTTCTGGCTGCAGTCGTTGATCTCGCGAACGGTGTATCTATTTCCGAGTCAGCGTATTTTTGACTTGCTACAGTACAAGTCAATACGAAAAGCATTTCAAATGCGTCGACATTGGTGGACTCTACCATCAACGCTACACACCTCACAAAGAAGTGTTTCACTTCCGTATGCGCGAGGTTGGTCAAACATTTCCATTTTGAAACAAAATGGATTATGTGCGCTACGTCCACACGAATGCGTGTCGTAATCGGAAGTGGAACATTATTTCTGAGGGACGTGAAACAATCGTTCACGTATTTCTTTAGAGTAATGTTATTCATCGCCAAGCATAATCCCCCGAGAAGAGCTTTGGAATAATCACAAACCACTTCTCGAGGCTTGGGTCCACCTTCCCTCAGCCACGTTTTGGTCCAATACTCTATAAATTCGGTGGTGTGCTGTGCCGACAACATCTGGTATATCGGCAAAGTACACTTGTCAAAATTTATAACCATCGAGTAGAGGAAAACATGGCCGGATGTCGTGCTGTTGGGGCATTTAACCTTTCGCACAAGGCTGCCTGTAGCATCAACAGCTATGGTTGCTTCACCCTTGCTTATTCGGAAAAATGCTTTATAAGCGTGAAGTTGACTCGGCGCGCTGTAAATTACCGAGAACGGCATCGAACTGACTTCTTTGACGAAGCCGGAAAATTCGGCTCTCGCCGAAATGTCCTCGACAGCCCTAATCAAATCCCGCGATGAATGGGGATGAATGCCAATATCGTTGCCGATGCGTTCTTTTTTCGCTTCGCGAAGAACTCCAGGCCCGTATATGTAAGGCGGTTCTTCATCGCCCAGCTCCATGTGCTCCCGCGCCTTGCGTTTGCGCCAGTTCGAACACCCTTCCCCAATTATCTCCCGCTGCACAACTCGTCGAAGCGCTCCGTTCAATGGGCGCTTGACTTGATCGTGATTTTCCTTGCGGGAATCACGAGTCTTCACGCGTAGCGTGCATCCTTTGTCATCACGGGGTTCATTTTCGATGATCCCAAGGAACGTGTTGCTACACGATTCCAATTTGCATCTACCTGTAATTCTGCAAAAGTACCTCGAAGTACCTGTTTCAACACCGACATCCGCGCGCTTGAATATAAAAGCGCAAGGGATTTTGGTCTGCTTTGCGAAAGCGTAGGCTATGATGTTCGCCCATCGTCCTGCGCGCAAAGTTCTTCGCGGTACTGCCTGGTTCAGTCCATCGTCGAATTGTTGGCTCTTAGTGGAATCCGCATCTAATAATTTAAAACCAATACATGATGAGTAAAAAGAAGCAAATAAAATACGGCAAAATAGCAATATAATAGTCGGAATTTATATACACTACTTAAAAATTTAACTCATTAACGACCAAGATTGTTGATTTTGTGACATGTTTTTGAATCTAAACTTTATGTATGTAACAAAGTAAGAGATGGATAAAAGGTAAGGTTTTTTTTTGTTTTCGGGTATGCTGAAACAGAATCCCCGCTCAAAGTTGATAAATTTCGACGAGAAAATTTAATATTGTGGTTTTTAAACAAAAAAATGGTAAAAAATTCATTGTTTTCAATATTTATAATTTTTTTAATGCATAAAACGCGCAAAAGTCTGGAATATTTCAAATTGCTGAGAAATTTGATAGTTATCATTTAAACTTATGATAAGCTTTAAATGATAAGATAAACAAGAATTAATAATGAAAAACGGTCTCAGAAAAATTTTCCATTCTAGGCGCCATATTGGAAGAAAATGTCAGTTACGTGTAAATACAAAAATTTTCTATTAAACTTCAATCATTTAATGCACGGATAGTTTAAAAAAATCCAGATTTTTGCGCGTTTTATGCCTGAATAAGAATCATAAATATAGGAACAAAACGATTTTTTGTCATTTTTTTTATAAAAACGATAATATTTAATTTGGTCGTCCAAATTTATGAATTTTGAGCCCGGATTTTGGTTCAACATCCCCGAAAAGATAAAAAAAATCTTTACCATTTATCCATTTATTACTTTGCTACATACATACAGTTTAGATTCAAAAACGTGTTACAAAATCAACAATCTTGGTCGTTAATGGGTTCAATTTTTAAGCAGTGTATATAGATTCCTTATATAATATTGCTATTTTATCGTATTTTATTTGCTTCTTTTTACTCATCATGTTCTGTCGAAAATTGCGTCGAGTCGTTTTTTTCGAAAAAAACGATTCAGACCCGAGGAAAATACAAAGTTTCGTCCAGTTTCAATGATGTTGAGAAAAAAGCGATTTTTTAAAAATTATTAATGTCGTAATTTCACATAATTCCCACTCGAAGCTACTCTTGTACGCAATGATATTTTGAATCGCGCGCCACTCGCCCTAGAAGCGACGTTGCCACGTCATTTTGGTGAAAGTTACAATCACGATCATGATTTATTATGAATCGGACGATCATGTTCAAACTTCGCGTGAATAATTGTTAATATTTTATTAGTTATTCCTCAATTTTTTATGAATTGTTCAATGATATTTTAGACGCAATGATTTTTGTACGGAACTTGCCTGGGTTGCGCTATGCTTACATGCTATTAACAACAAATTGAATCTCTGAAAGTAATCAGGTGATCTTTTCCAAATTTTTAGGGGAGATACTGAATAATTGAATCTCTATGTGAACAAATTTTCATTGCAATGTCATTGATTTAAACTTCCTATAGAAACTTAAAAGTGTGATAACTATTAATAAGAAAGAAATTGATTTATATAAAGGAACAGAAGCCTTCAATTTCTGTTTACAATTTTATATTGTTATTCAAATATTATCGGTAGATTTAAGTTTAAACTCATTGATGTCAATATTAATGCCATTGATTTATCTTATAAGTAACGATTACTTTTAAGATAGAGATTAGTTAATGATTCTTATTCCATATAAGTTTAAGTAGAGGTGCTATTCTTTCAATACCTTAATTAAGAAAAACAATTTACATAAATAAAGCATTTTTTCTCCATTATTGTGTTTCATTTTCGCAATATTTTTTATGTTTATGTAGAATAATGACACTTCTTGCTAGAAATGCCTCCTTTTTTAATAAATGATTTAAAATAAACAGTTTATGTAAATACCTTTAAATTAATATATATCACTTATATGTTAATATCAAACTAAACAAAAATGAACTTTAATAGAATGAAAAACTTTAAATGCATGTATTAAGGTCGATACTGCAATAGTCAAATGTATATACAGTCATTTTCGACTTACGTAGTATTTAAAATAGGCAACGTCGCGATAGAGTGAGAGAGACAGAGATGGTCTGTTTTCGTCTGTTTCACTCGAGAGGTGCGTAAAAACTTAAAACTGATGGGTGACGGGCGCAGCTAATGAAAATTGAATAATGACACCATGCATAAAAAAAGAAAAAATCTACCACTGGAAGGGCAAAAGAGTGACAGAAAAAATGTACTGTGAAACGTTGCAACAGATGGAAGTGGCAAAAAAGTCGAAAAGCACGAACGGCAAATTCGTATCGTCACCCAACCTCAAAAGTGAAAGTACTAGTGATAGGATCGAGGGTCGTCGAATCGTTGAACGTTTTTTTATATAAAATGCAGAAAATGTAAGAAAAGGTGCCATGAATAGTGGTATGGGAAATATCCATTTGAACAAGCTACTCGCAGCAATGAATATTTCTGTAATCAACCCGCATACCTATCAAACTCATGAAAATGAAGTGATTGCGGGTTTCGAAAACTCAGCTCAAGAAAGCTGTTTAGCTGCTGCTTAAGAAGAAAGACGATTAACGATTCAAAAAGTTGACGAGTTAAAAATTTTGTTGCAAGTAGGAGGGTAATATCAACGTTACGTATTTCATGAATAGAATCAAGAGACGCGGCAGTGTCTTGACGTCAAGTTATTAAAAGATAAAATTCAAGTGAATTTTGTCAAGACACAACGTACTATATGATATAAAATATATGAACCATTCCACTAAATATCAAGTCCGGCATCAATTCAACATTTTTTTTTTTTTTTCTTCTATACGTAAGTTGAATAAAATACATAAGTCGAATAGAATAAACAAGTCGAATAGAATACATAAGTCGATAAGAAGTCGAAAGAACAAACAAACAAAAAATTGAATTTTTTGAAGCCGGATTTGCGTATGATATTTGGTTGAATGGCCCATAAACATATACTCGAGTTTTTGCACGTTTCTAATAATATATTCTATTAGATTAAAAAATGCTAATTATGAAACATTTTTTGTCATTTTTATCTTTTAGGATGAAATTGTACATAATAAATTTTTCAACTTTTCTCGATTGAAATTGTATAAAACTTTTACAAGTTATTTTTACGAGTTTTTACTAGTTACTTTTATATACATCTTTGTTTATTTTTATCTTGAAAGTAAGCATGATTATCAATATTTTTAGCATTGACAGGAAATATCATTCCATGTAAAGAAATAAATGAACAAATGAAATCTTTCACGACTATTCTCTATATCCTATTTCAGATCTCCCAATCACCAAACAAATTTTCTATTTCCTTCTTCGAGTGCAGAGTATACTAGATGACAAGATAGTGCGTATAGCAGGCGTCTTTCGACATGGGCTGGTTCACAAGAGGCACCGGAAGAACGTACGATAATCTGTCTGGAACAGCTGCTTTAAGGGGTCACGTACAGTTAGGACTTCGAAAAAAGGGGTTTTTTGCGAATTTTTTTTGGGGACACATTTCAATAATTAATCGTAAATCTTTTTCCATACAAAAGACATATATTTTAAGTAAATAATACAATTTTTTCATTGCAAAATATGCAGAAATTTTTCCATAACCGCACGTAACGTAGGGGTCCCAAAAAAAAGGCCCTCCGCGGTGATCAGTGCAGCTCGTCACCGGATCGTCCGAAATCAAAATAAAAGTAGGGATCATTAGTTAATGACACAATGCTCCGGTTGATCGAAGGATTTGAAAATTTTATGATTTTTCACAAAATGGTGGATGTTGGAAGTCAAAGTTGTGTTTTCGACCCAAATTTTGCTCACATTTTCAGCTATAAAAAAAAAAAAATAATCGCATAGAAAAATCCTTCGTTCATCCGGATGACAATTATGTCTAGAAAAAGTGAGCAAAATTTCAAGTCGATCGGTAAAGCCGTTTCCGAGGTACAGTGATCACCGTGTTCGAAAACATAGTTTCGAGAAAAACGCATTCAAAGTTTTCAGTACGATTTACATGCAGAAGAAAAATTTCCGTTCAAAGTTACATATCTCCATACCCAACAGTCGGATTCGTCTAAAATTTTCACAGAATACTTTTCAAATGTGCTACTTTTAGAAAATGTAAAAAAAATCGATTTTTTGAAAATTCTAACTGTACGTGACCCCTTAATAGGATGCTTTACGAAAAAAGTAATTGCCTATGTAACATTGAATCACAAATGTGCCAAATGCGATCGAGGTCACTCGCCTAACGATCACAAAAATATATTCTTTTTGAATAATGTCACTTTTCGACGATATACCGCGATGAGACATTTTCACCCCCTTGGTACATGTAGTGTTAATAGCAGCATGCCGATGATGATGAAGAGAGGTGCGAAACAATTGAAATGAATAGAAAGAATTTTGAGAAGAAGATATTGAAGCAACGACTTGGAAAATTTGGCAGGCATGGTGCGCTGATGAACAAAACAAGGTTAATTATGAATGAACCACGACTTGAAAGACTCGGATACAGAATCATCGACATAACCCACATGTCTCGTCAGATGTATGCAAAGATAAATAAAAACTCGACGATATTAAGTCTAAAACAAAATCAAGAATAGGCTCAATATTGTATATGAGGTGGGAAAAGTATGATGTGACTCGTCAAGCCAACTCGCGATTAAAAAACAAAGTTTGATTAACAACATTCATGATATTGATTCGCAAGAGAATCTTAAATTCAAATTAAAACAAAAAAAAAAAAGTAAGAAGCAAATCTACGTACCGTCTGGTTTCATTTCGTTCCATTGCTATCGTGTAAGGACCACGTTGAACCACCGCCCATCCCAGGGCACATGGTCGCTGGTCCAAGTATCAACACTGCTTCCCTCCGTCGATGAAATCGAGGCTGCTAGGTTGTCCACTATGACAATCCCCATTGCCTCTCGTGCCTTGGTAAAAATTAGTCGCCTGTTCTGATACACATTCGTGTATACCGTTCGAGCGTTCCACTTCCTATCCAGATCCTCGCTGATCTCCTCCCAGATAGGACTGCTGAACGCTGGAAGGTCGGCATTCCGAAAGTGCACAGAAAACTTTTTCAAAGCTGCTACCGCTTCTTCCGCACTAACCACCGATAGACGTGGCATATTGGTTTGATCCTGGAAATACAATAGAACATATATTAGCAATCATACATTATGTCGTTAAAATAAACATTTTAATTATGACAGAGCAAGAATTTGAACAAACACTAGTGACACTTTTCGGGCAAAGATTCTACCAAATAAAATGTTAAACAAAATTTATTTCACTTAATTTCTTGAAACCTCGATAAAGTTCCATATCACTTGATATAAAAGTTTACCTTTATGTATAAATGCAGCCACAAGGATCACTTTTTCAAAAACGCGCGAAAAGATGCACGTGGCTTCCAACGTCGCAAATGGAAAATAAGTTGCCCAGGATATTGCGATTTACAAAAATTAACGAAAATAAAAACAAAATTCTCCGATAACAACAACAAATAGCGATAACAATATCAAAATAGACAAAAAGAATAGTTAAGATATGGAAACAAATCCCGTATTAAATGACGACGAAGCCACGCGGTCGAGAAATCAGTTGAAAACACCTGGGGCTTTAATCAAGCTCTCAAGCTTCAGAAGAAAGCTTGCGAAATACACAAACGAGGTCTCGCGGCAAAGACGTGTTACGAATTTTAATTGTGATGCGAATGAATTTTAATAAATTTTAACGCGTAAACACAAGTAACGAAAAAACGCGCGCGAATAGATATCTAGAGACGCCAGTAGACAATGTTCATAGATTGTGTGTCGATCATAATCAAAGACGAAACGCTCGACACACTCAACGCGGTAACAAGGTGATATGATAATATTCTTCCTAGAAGCATTATCTAGGGAGATTCTTATCATATCGCCGAAAGTATTAGCGAAAATTGCTGAAATTATAAAAAAAATCATCATACCTATATTTCGTCTATAAAGCCGAAATTATAGAAAGACATCGTACCTAAATTGAATCTTCCTTTCAATAGACCGTTGATCGTTGATCGTAAGTAAAGTGGACCCCTGCATATTTCTGATATGAAAATGATTGAAATACCGGAAAGACGGTGCCGTCGCATGTGGTGATCTAAATTTCTCCGAAATGTTTCATTTTTTGGACAAAGAAAGAACAGTGAATTAGATCGTATATGTGCTTGCAACCGTGTTGAGACATGAGCATGGAAATATCTTCCTCTCGTAGCAGCACGATCGGCCAATTCAACCGGGTTTCCAATCTAATATTGCAATATATTTTTGTTTACGATATAAAATCATTTAACTACTCATTCCGTTTCAAAACTAAGTGCAATCTCCATAATAACATGTAAATGTGTAACGTTCGATGGTTGAAGCTTATAAACCATTTTTGGTGCTGTCTGTTATTATTCACATATAAAACTTTCTCAAAATCTATATGTGTATCTATATGTATAATGTTAAATATGTGAAGTGAATCTCTATGCATGATTAGATATAAGAAGTTCGAAAGGAACAACAGATGTGAGAATTGCCAAAGTTGCATTTTATTTTCAAGTGTTTTCTCTGAAGCTTTGATATGTGGCAAAGGAAAACAAATTATCAAGGGCTTACCATGTTGAGCCATATTAAGAGACCATCGTTGTTTGGAAGAATGGACAAACTTAAAATGAGCAATGTCCTAGTGCTGAACGAGAACTTTGCTGCGTCATTCATTATGTACTCCGGCACCTCCCTTTGTGTTCTACTAAATACCAACCTCCAGTTTGCTGAACGAATATGCACATAATGATTGTATTAAAACCAGAATCTGCCTCACCAATCAACCGCATTCTTGACAACTCGAGTGTAAATGTATTAAACTAATACGTAATTTCAAAGGAACAGCATGGCGTTGTAAGTAAATCAAATTTTTACTTGACGTTTTAACACTGCCAAATATAATCTTATCATATCATCACAATAGCAACAGAATTGTTATATGCTATGCTCTGTATTATTAAAAGTGCAATTTAATCATGTACTATATTCTGTGTTGTTTCTAGCAAGTCATGTCCATGGAACAGCATGCTTATATATTCCGCAGAATCAACATTTCATAATCAATCTGTTGGCAATATTGAAACATGTGATGAAGATTGTTCATTACCTGAAGAACATTCCATTCTCAAAGTTTTGAAGAAGTCTTCGGATGCCTATGCTGGCCTTGAGCAGGACGGATATGTCTTTGGCACAGCTGTCCCATGATACAGAACTCGTTATCCATGACAGAGGCTGTTTCTATCTTTCTCTACCTTGGATACATCGCATTTCTGAAGATCTACCGAAGAAGGTATCGTTTCAAATTTATGAACTATGTGTGAACAAAAAAACGATCAGTTGCCTTCTCAAGTCCATTTTTAAGCAGACTCACCAGTAAGTAAATCAGTCCTTGTTCACTTTTGAATCGCAAACTGCTGTCCATGAGGAGGTAAAGAGTGAACACCTGCTACCTAAGAGAGTTCCACTGGGTGTTGTATTGCAACGAATTATGATGCGAATGTGTTCAAAACATTGCATTTCCTATTATCAAAGAAGGTAAAATTGTGTAATATAACAGACAACTCAAAGTAAGAAAAAGAAAAAAAATGTACAATGGGACATCATGCATATTTACTTTGGTTTTACAGTAAGAATGAGTCGACAGTGGACACATTGCAGCACCCAATGGCAAAACAATAGACCATCATGAGGAGTTTGTAGTTCTCATCGTTGTCAGCGTTCTGTCTGGCTGCTCCATTAGGCCGAACGGTTTTCATGGTCATGTGGTTAGATGTAAAATGAAATGAAGCCATCTTCACCGGTAATCTCATAACTTTGATCGTTCACAGTTTGCCAGTCCCTCTCTGTGTCTTGCACGCCTAAGCCCTGGGCACTTTGTTAGATACTCCAATCAATTGGAAAAAATAACCTTTGCTTTCTCCAAAATAGTACAGTCGACTCTTTCTTTTAATGCAGAATTATCATAATACGTGACTAATACATACTTTACTTTTTTTAAACTGACTGTTTCACAGAAAATACAAATCACTTTTTGCAAATATCTGTCAAATTTGACTCAGCCTGCTGTATGCAACACTCCAACATGATGTGAAACAAGTTCTATGTATCGCATCACTTTAAGGTTATTAGAGAGACGCACATATGTGCAGTAATTAAATGATATATTCACAAACTATCCATTTATTTTTCAATTTAGCGATACAAAATATTTTATATAGACTATCGTAACTATTAGTAATGGAGAATTTACTTAACAAACTTCCATAGGAATTTACTCCAAAATTGTGTGCTCAATTAAATTATCCCTCGACGTTGGCAATGTATACATTATATGCCAGTAGCCATCATATAAATCTATTAATAATGTAAACCTTAAATGCGTTCGTAATAAACGTAATAATAATGTTCAAAAACCAACACTCCAGTTATATTCTTTCAATTGCTCCAAAAATTTGTCACCAAGTCACTTCCGCAAGCGTGATCACGTAATTAAGCACCTGCCGCTACCTTTCACCGAACTATTAATTTTGTGCGACGCGATTCAATGTATGTGCGAAGAGACCAGTAGCGCCACACTCGACGAATCCCAACAATTTTAGCTGGCACTGCTACATTATATTTACATGGCTGATGATGTTTTAGATGCACATTAATGTTCACGTGATTGAAAAATCCATGTTATATAAAGTGCTTAGATTTATAAGATTCTATTTTTGACCGTCGCAGCATTTATTATGAATAATGAGACACTATATTTGAAAAAATAGAGTAACTAGGAACAACTTCAGCCCTAATTGCTGAATTGCACCGAAGGTGGCGCTACTTATCTTTCAGCACGTACCGAATCGCATCGCATGGAATAAATTGTTCAGTGAAGAGTAGGGCACATACGAACCCCGCGAAAACTTGGTTGTCAAATCCCCGACTTGCTTCAACATTTTTTATTAACAACAATTCAATACAAAGTGACATTATTCAAAAAGAATATATTTTTGTGATCGTTAGGCGAGTGACCTCGATCGCATTTGGCACATTTGTGATTCAATGTTACATAGGCAATTACTTTTTTCGTAAAGCATCCTATTAAGGGGTCACGTACAGTTAGAATTTTCAAAAAATCGATTTTTTTTACATTTTCTAAAAGTAGCACATTTGAAAAGTATTCTGTGAAAATTTTAGACGAATCCGACTGTTGGGTATGGAGATATGTAACTTTGAACGGAAATTTTTCTTCTGCATGTAAATCGTACTGAAAACTTTGAATGCGTTTTTCTCGAAACTATGTTTTCGAACACGGTGATCACTGTACCTCGGAAACGGCTTTACCGATCGACTTGAAATTTTGCTCACTTTTTCTAGACATAATTGTCATCCGGATGAACGAAGGATTTTTCTATGCGATTATTTTTTTTTTTTTATAGCTGAAAATGTGAGCAAAATTTGGGTCGAAAACACAACTTTGACTTCCAACATCCACCATTTTGTGAAAAATCATAAAATTTTCAAATCCTTCGATCAACCGGAGCATTGTGTCATTAACTAATGATACCTACTTTTATTTTGATTTCGGACGATCCGGTGACGAGCTGCACTGATCACCGCGGAGGGCCTTTTTTTTGGGACCCCTACGTTACGTGCGGTTATGGAAAAATTTCTGCATATTTTGCAATGAAAAAATTGTATTATTTACTTAAAATATATGTCTTTTGTATGGAAAAAGATTTACGATTAATTATTGAAATGTGTCCCCAAAAAAAATTCGCAAAAAACCCCTTTTTTCGAAGTCCTAACTGTACGTGACCCCTTAAAGCAGCTGTTCCAGACAGATTATCGTACGTTCTTCCGGTGCCTCTTGTGAACCAGCCCATGTCGAAAGACGCCTGCTATACGCACTATCTTGTCATCTAGTATACTATGCACTCGAAGAAGGAAATAGAAAATTTGTTTGGTGATTGGGAGATCTGAAATAGGATATAGAGAATAGTCGTGAAAGATTTCATTTGTTCATTTATTTCTTTACATGGAATGATATTTCCTGTCAATGCTAAAAATATTGATAATCATGCTTACTTTCAAGATAAAAATAAACAAAGATGTATATAAAAGTAACTAGTAAAAACTCGTAAAAATAACTTGTAAAAGTTTTATACAATTTCAATCGAGAAAAGTTGAAAAATTTATTATGTACAATTTCATCCTAAAAGATAAAAATGACAAAAAATGTTTCATAATTAGCATTTTTTAATCTAATAGAATATATTATTAGAAACGTGTAAAAACTCGAGTATATGTTTATGGGCCATTCAACCAAATATCATACGCAAATCCGGCTTCAAAAAATTCAATTTTTTGTTTGTTTGTTCTTTCGACTTCTTATCGACTTATGTATTCTATTCGACTTGTTTATTCTATTCGACTTATGTATTTTATTCAACTTACGTATAGAAGAAAAAAAAAAAACAAATGTTGAATTGATGCCGGACTTGATATTTAGTGGAATGGTTCATATATTTTATATCATATAGTACGTTGTGTCTTGACAAAATTCACTTGAATTTTATCTTTTAATAACTTGACGTCAAGACACTGCCGCGTCTCTTGATTCTATTCATGAAATACGTAACGTTGATATTACCCTCCTACTTGCAACAAAATTTTTAACTCGTCAACTTTTTGAATCGTTAATCGTCTTTCTTCTTAAGCAGCAGCTAAACAGCTTTCTTGAGCTGAGTTTTCGAAACCCGCAATCACTTCATTTTCATGAGTTTGATAGGTATGCGGGTTGATTACAGAAATATTCATTGCTGCGAGTAGCTTGTTCAAATGGATATTTCCCATACCACTATTCATGGCACCTTTTCTTACATTTTCTGCATTTTATATAAAAAAACGTTCAACGATTCGACGACCCTCGATCCTATCACTAGTACTTTCACTTTTGAGGTTGGGTGACGATACGAATTTGCCGTTCGTGCTTTTCGACTTTTTTGCCACTTCCATCTGTTGCAACGTTTCACAGTACATTTTTTCTGTCACTCTTTTGCCCTTCCAGTGGTAGATTTTTTCTTTTTTTATGCATGGTGTCATTATTCAATTTTCATTAGCTGCGCCCGTCACCCATCAGTTTTAAGTTTTTACGCACCTCTCGAGTGAAACAGACGAAAACAGACCATCTCTGTCTCTCTCACTCTATCGCGACGTTGCCTATTTTAAATACTACGTAAGTCGAAAATGACTGTATATACATTTGACTATTGCAGTATCGACCTTAATACATGCATTTAAAGTTTTTCATTCTATTAAAGTTCATTTTTGTTTAGTTTGATATTAACATATAAGTGATATATATTAATTTAAAGGTATTTACATAAACTGTTTATTTTAAATCATTTATTAAAAAAGGAGGCATTTCTAGCAAGAAGTGTCATTATTCTACATAAACATAAAAAATATTGCGAAAATGAAACACAATAATGGAGAAAAAATGCTTTATTTATGTAAATTGTTTTTCTTAATTAAGGTATTGAAAGAATAGCACCTCTACTTAAACTTATATGGAATAAGAATCATTAACTAATCTCTATCTTAAAAGTAATCGTTACTTATAAGATAAATCAATGGCATTAATATTGACATCAATGAGTTTAAACTTAAATCTACCGATAATATTTGAATAACAATATAAAATTGTAAACAGAAATTGAAGGCTTCTGTTCCTTTATATAAATCAATTTCTTTCTTATTAATAGTTATCACACTTTTAAGTTTCTATGGGAAGTTTAAATCAATGACATTGCAATGAAAATTTGTTCACATAGAGATTCAATTATTCAGTATCTCCCCTAAAAATTTGGAAAAGATCACCTGATTACTTTCAGAGATTCAATTTGTTGTTAATAGCATGTAAGCATAGCGCAACCCAGGCAAGTTCCGTACAAAAATCATTGCGTCTAAAATATCATTGAACAATTCATAAAAAATTGAGGAATAACTAATAAAATATTAACAATTATTCACGCGAAGTTTGAACATGATCGTCCGATTCATAATAAATCATGATCGTGATTGTAACTTTCACCAAAATGACGTGGCAACGTCGCTTCTAGGGCGAGTGGCGCGCGATTCAAAATATCATTGCGTACAAGAGTAGCTTCGAGTGGGAATTATGTGAAATTACGACATTAATAATTTTTAAAAAATCGCTTTTTTCTCAACATCATTGAAACTGGACGAAACTTTGTATTTTCCTCGGGTCTGAATCGTTTTTTTCGAAAAAAACGACTCGACGCAATTTTCGACAGAACATGATGAGTAAAAAGAAGCAAATAAAATACGATAAAATAGCAATATTATATAAGGAATCTATATACACTGCTTAAAAATTGAACCCATTAACGACCAAGATTGTTGATTTTGTAACACGTTTTTGAATCTAAACTGTATGTATGTAGCAAAGTAATAAATGGATAAATGGTAAAGATTTTTTTTATCTTTTCGGGGATGTTGAACCAAAATCCGGGCTCAAAATTCATAAATTTGGACGATCAAATTAAATATTATCGTTTTTATAAAAAAAATGACAAAAAATCGTTTTGTTCCTATATTTATGATTCTTATTCAGGCATAAAACGCGCAAAAATCTGGATTTTTTTAAACTATCCGTGCATTAAATGATTGAAGTTTAATAGAAAATTTTTGTATTTACACGTAACTGACATTTTCTTCCAATATGGCGCCTAGAATGGAAAATTTTTCTGAGACCGTTTTTCATTATTAATTCTTGTTTATCTTATCATTTAAAGCTTATCATAAGTTTAAATGATAACTATCAAATTTCTCAGCAATTTGAAATATTCCAGACTTTTGCGCGTTTTATGCATTAAAAAAATTATAAATATTGAAAACAATGAATTTTTTACCATTTTTTTGTTTAAAAACCACAATATTAAATTTTCTCGTCGAAATTTATCAACTTTGAGCGGGGATTCTGTTTCAGCATACCCGAAAACAAAAAAAAACCTTACCTTTTATCCATCTCTTACTTTGTTACATACATAAAGTTTAGATTCAAAAACATGTCACAAAATCAACAATCTTGGTCGTTAATGAGTTAAATTTTTAAGTAGTGTATATAAATTCCGACTATTATATTGCTATTTTGCCGTATTTTATTTGCTTCTTTTTACTCATCATGTATTGGTTTTAAATTATTAGATGCGGATTCCACTAAGAGCCAACAATTCGACGATGGACTGAACCAGGCAGTACCGCGAAGAACTTTGCGCGCAGGACGATGGGCGAACATCATAGCCTACGCTTTCGCAAAGCAGACCAAAATCCCTTGCGCTTTTATATTCAAGCGCGCGGATGTCGGTGTTGAAACAGGTACTTCGAGGTACTTTTGCAGAATTACAGGTAGATGCAAATTGGAATCGTGTAGCAACACGTTCCTTGGGATCATCGAAAATGAACCCCGTGATGACAAAGGATGCACGCTACGCGTGAAGACTCGTGATTCCCGCAAGGAAAATCACGATCAAGTCAAGCGCCCATTGAACGGAGCGCTTCGACGAGTTGTGCAGCGGGAGATAATTGGGGAAGGGTGTTCGAACTGGCGCAAACGCAAGGCGCGGGAGCACATGGAGCTGGGCGATGAAGAACCGCCTTACATATACGGGCCTGGAGTTCTTCGCGAAGCGAAAAAAGAACGCATCGGCAACGATATTGGCATTCATCCCCATTCATCGCGGGATTTGATTAGGGCTGTCGAGGACATTTCGGCGAGAGCCGAATTTTCCGGCTTCGTCAAAGAAGTCAGTTCGATGCCGTTCTCGGTAATTTACAGCGCGCCGAGTCAACTTCACGCTTATAAAGCATTTTTCCGAATAAGCAAGGGTGAAGCAACCATAGCTGTTGATGCTACAGGCAGCCTTGTGCGAAAGGTTAAATGCCCCAACAGCACGACATCCGGCCATGTTTTCCTCTACTCGATGGTTATAAATTTTGACAAGTGTACTTTGCCGATATACCAGATGTTGTCGGCACAGCACACCACCGAATTTATAGAGTATTGGACCAAAACGTGGCTGAGGGAAGGTGGACCCAAGCCTCGAGAAGTGGTTTGTGATTATTCCAAAGCTCTTCTCGGGGGATTATGCTTGGCGATGAATAACATTACTCTAAAGAAATACGTGAACGATTGTTTCACGTCCCTCAGAAATAATGTTCCACTTCCGATTACGACACGCATTCGTGTGGACGTAGCGCACATAATCCATTTTGTTTCAAAATGGAAATGTTTGACCAACCTCGCGCATACGGAAGTGAAACACTTCTTTGTGAGGTGTGTAGCGTTGATGGTAGAGTCCACCAATGTCGACGCATTTGAAATGCTTTTCGTATTGACTTGTACTGTAGCAAGTCAAAAATACGCTGACTCGGAAATAGATACACCGTTCGCGAGATCAACGACTGCAGCCAGAAGGAGGCTGGAATCCCTTATTGCGGGATCCGCGAATTGCGCGAAATTACCAGAGAAGGACAATGCGTTTGTTCTTTTAAGCGATGTCGAAGAGCTCCAGGACGCGTTCGATGAATATGACGAGATGCCACAAAAGGACATACAGGAGTGGATAAACAACCTAGTTTCGATTGCGAGTGGTACTCGGCATCGAGGCACGGAAATCAACGCATTCTTCGCCCCAGATTTCATTGCATCGATAATGAAGATGGGAAAGGAATTTCCGTTGTGGACCGCTGTTACAAGTCCACAGCGTATTCAACATGCGAGTTCGAGCCACGTTGAAGGATACTTCAACGATTTGAAGAACCGGGTTCTCCGCAATAAGTTGAATCGTGTCGATGCGTTTCTCATCTTGCATTGCCGAGATATCTTGGGAGGAGCGCATCTTTTCTCGTCAAACATTGCTAAGCATAACAGACGCCAGCAAAGTGAGAAGGCGGAACCTCCTTTCGCTGAAGAAACCTGTAGCTTCAATGTATCCGCCATAGACGAGATGAAAGATTCCTTCCAAGACTCGGATTTTTTACAACTTGAGAATTGGCGAGGACAGGCCGCGAAAGATATGGTGAAAGAAATTCCAGTAGATCGGAATCGAAGCCTCGAAAGAGGAAATATACTTCAGGTAGCGCCTATCACCGATGCGAATAAAGCAAGCGCCGAAGATTCGGATTCAACGGCAATAGAGAATTGGCGAGGACAAGCCACGGAGCACGAATTCCTTCACACATCGGACGAAGATGTGGATGGCAATAACGATATAAACACAAACGTAAGCTATGCAATTTTGGATCGATCCGACAAGGAAGACCCCGCCGAACATTCGGGAAACGACTCTAAGTTATTTCATGGTGAAATGACCGAAATTCCAGTACCTGCATTCAATTCGACGGAATTGAGTGTAGGTAGTGAAATTTCGCAATCGAAGTATCGTGAAGAACAACTACCCGCGACTCATATCTCGAAGTACAATCCGAGAAAAAAATCGAAATTTTTCGGCTCGTTTCCCGAAATCAAACACATAAATAGAAACGTTGGCCAGAAGATTCGCCAAAAAACCAAACCGTCCATATTGTTGAACGGTAACTGTTTCAAGAAATCGATCCAAATGGAAAATCAAGCGTATTTCTTTCGAAATACATGCGGCTTTGACTCGTTATTTCATGTCATCATGATCGCATCTCTCGACGATCCAGTGTATTTCTCTCGGTCGAAGTCATCAGAAAACGAGCTTCTTCAATTCGTATCAAGGTCGATCGAAACAGGCTTCGCGACGTCGATCTACAAAGATCGAGGTCTGCTCCTGAAAGCCAAATACCCTGTACATCCGATGGTAGTTACGAAAAGACGCTGTATTTCGTCTAACGTTGACGCAGCAGATGGCATCCCCGATATCGTCGGAAAGTTCATGCAGTCGGCCCCTACATACCGTAGAGTCAAGAACTGCACACATTGCGGGAATCACGAGACGCCTTATCCGGTCATCACGGTGAATAACGCTATCATCGCCAAGGAGGGATTTGGTTCTTTGAAGAAGGCGCTAAGTTTCCGAGCTCGTACGTTTAATATCACGTGTCGGAATGGTTGCCCCGGCAAGTACGAACAATCGAAGATCGTGGGAGATCACCTCTTCATTGAATTGGGAGTACGAGGCCAGGTGCTCGTGGCGCCTTGTCTCAAATGCCGGCTAAAAGCATTTCCTCACATAATGAGTCTCGAAACTGAGAATGAGGGCTCCAACGATTACAGGTTAGTTGATATGTTTGTTAAAATTGTTAATGTCATACGTGTCGTAATATACGTTTATCATTATGCATATTTATGGGGGGTTGCACGCCAAATCGGACACCATTTAGCTTTTTCATCTCCTATTTTGTTAAAGTTTTTTATGTTCTAGTATTGATTGAAAGAGATCTCCATGATGATTTTCAATTTTTGTTATCGAACCGTTTTCATGATATCGATTTTTCAACATTACGTTAATTTTTTTTTAAACGTCCATAACTTTACGAAAAATGGGCCAAATAGAACGTTTTTTAAAAATTTTCTTTTTAATCGCACTTTTGATAAAAAAATATCGAAACAAATTTTCAAACCGTATTTCTGTAAGATTTCCAAGTTGTAAATATAAATCGTTGATTTAAAAAAAACACTCACTGATCGATTTTCTTGAAATTTTTTGGTAAAAGACTGTCATTTATACCGCAACTTGTAAGCCTAAGTAGATAATAGGATAACGATGGGATCTATTTTTTTCGATTTTTCCATTTCCATATTATAGTCATTCGCGTTGAAAATAAATATTAAAATAATTAATATAAAATAGATATATCTTATTTCATAAATAACAATGCCGGTGAGCCTGAAAAAAAGATTAATATTTATTTTCAACGCGGATGACTATAATATGGAAATGGAAAAATCGAAAAAATAGATCCCATCGTTATCCTATTATTCACTTAGTCTTACAAGTTACGGTATATATGACAATGTTTTACAAAAAAATTTCAAGAAAATCGATCAGTACGTGTTTTTTTGTAAATGAACAATTTATATTTCAAACTTGAAAATCTTGTAGAAATACGGTTTGAAAATTTGTTTCGATCTTTTTTTTATCAAAAGTGCGATTAAAAAGAACAATTAAAAAAAAGTCCGATTTGGCCCATTTTTCCGATGACCTCGATTCGAAAATCAAAAATAGCTCCGAGGAAACGGAAATTGAACCGCACTTGGTCGTATATGTACGCCAGTATTGAAGAGTTCAATTTTTCGTCAATTTTTCTAAGTAATTTTCGAATTGCGTCGTATTGGTCCAATACAGGGTTGACGTCGCCGACGTTACTCTGCGTACAACAACGTGGAAAACCTGTGAAAAAGATACGTACTCACTATTTCACATACTTTTTCATTATTTTGCTACCAAAATATTACTGCGCTATTTTCGTTCGACAGGTTATCACAAATTTCCACCATTGAAAAATGCATCATCATGGGCTACATCACTACATCATGGGCAAGCTGCGAAAAAGATACGTACTCACTGTTCCACATATTTCTTCATCATTTGTTAACTAAATATTAATGCACTATTTTCGTCCGACAGGTTATCACAAATTTCCACCATTGAAAAATGCATCACTACATTATGGGCAAGCTGCGAAAAAGATACGTACCTCCCTAGTTCACATATATTTGTATGATTTAGCTAACTAAATGTTAATGGTATACTTCTCTTTGACAGCTTGTCGGATCATCGCGGCTTCTCGTGCGATATCGACTGCGCACGGGGTTGGCGTCGTCGACTTTTAGTATGAATCAATTCTTTTCTGGTAACGATGCCGGTGATACTGTCGTCATCGTACAGTTGTTATCGACAATTTTTGGCGGTTCGCATCTCAAGGGAAATGGTGCAGTTGCGGCTATATCTGCCGATTTGGCAGCGCTTCATGCAGCTGCTCTCTCCTCTTGGACCCTCTTACTGGCATTGATGAGCTGTTCGGATATTTGTAATATGTTAGCAAGCAGCAAGACCAGCAATTACATGCGGTTCGTATATCTTGATATCCGAATCGTGTAGAAGACCATAAAAGTTGTTGTTTCGTTTATAAAAATCGTCAGTGGTTTTCGCATTTCGACGCAATTCTGTTTTTTCTCATAATACATAGCATAATATTTCAGTTTTCTGGGACGACTCCGAGGACTTTTGGAAGCTCCCCACCTTGATGTGCGTTTATCAGCAGACGAGGATCTTGCTGTGATTTTTGAGCTAGATCGTAATTTCGCCGAAGATTATGAGCAAGACTGGGCACTCGAGCTCGTCGACGTACTTAAAGAATTAGCGACGGACTCGAACAAGTACAAGGCTAAGAAAGGTCGCAAACAGCAACGTGCTAGCTTCCGTGATATCTTGTGGTACATCGAGGTAAAACAGCATGGAAATACCGCTAGACAGGGGAGGGCAGTGTTAATAACCATCTATGTATGTGGCTAATACAGGAGGATATCATTCCGGAGACCAATATCAGATTCGGTCAAGAGACTATATTTGGAAGGATGGTGCGCATGTACGCGGTACTATGCATGGTTGTCGGCTTCTCGGACCTGGTATAAATATCCATCTCGCTGAAAACTTGTTTCTTCGCGAAATTTTTCAACTGGGAAACAAGGCTCTCCCTGTGCCATCGTCGCAAAAGGCAAGCAAGCACGAGCGGGTATGTCTTCCTGATTTAATTCTCCAGATAATATTCGTAAAACTTTATTTTTACAGTGTGTATATTCACAAATTTCATTATAGACATATTCTATTATATACTTTTTTATATTAATGTCGAAATATTTGCTGTACATTTAAAAATAGTTCATGGGTGAAGCTCGTCGAAAATTAAACATCATTATTGAATTTCATATTTTTTGACCGGAGAAATAGCATAATTGAATAATATGGAATGTTATACAATCTATCACGAATTTATCATTGACTGTTTTCTCACAATGTTCTATGTCGTGTTATAACGAATCCTAATTGGTACGAGTTTTATAGGAATCAAGGTTCGATTTAATTTCCAGGAACTGATGACCGCAGCCGCGTTCAAAGCACGCACCATACAGCGGAACAAGCATCGTGACAAGCGTTCAGCTGCTATATCCCAGTAATTATTTGCACCCGCATTTGGATCTTCGCCACCACCATCACCATTGGGAATCTTTCGTTCTTCGTTCTGGACATTTATACATATATATATATTACACGTGCCTAAATTATTGTTATATTTTATTTATCGTAACAAGCTTGCTGCAATGAAACCCCAATTTTGCTTCAAAATTTCTAAATCCCATCAGAGTATACACTCGCTTGGAAATGCAATTTCTTGTATAGTTTATGAATTTCTGGACCGTTAATTGTCCTTTCGGAAAGATGCCGAAATAGAGCATTGTTGGTCATGGAAATTTGTACACGACGATTATACGGGACTGTCCGTACATATGGACACATTCATAAGGTTGAAAATTAAACGTTTGTACATGTATAGCTGATTGTATACTATTCAATTTGACATTCGACGAGAAATGATGAGGGACTACTCCGAATATTAAACGATGTACTTGCGATGTACTTGGTACAAATGTTATTACCGTTTGCATCACTTTTTGTTGTCCACGTTATAAATTGTTGAAATTTAATATGACTCGACAATACATTTGTTATATAATGGCAGAAAAAGCCTGCTTTAGACAAAACTGTTTGATTCTTTCAAATTGCGATATTTATTTTGAGGGTATCAATAAAACACTTGCAAATTTGCAAAATTGCTGTAAAAGGAGGCAAAACTATCGGCGTTATTACGACTTAGTTACGACAGTTACCACAGAATGTATTACACATGTTTAACTTATGTGCATAAATACAAATATATATAATAACGAATATGGAAGATTGTTATGAAGAAATTTTTGGTTGCCCAAAGTACCGACCTATTTGAATTAGATGTGCAAGTTGACTGCTCGATTCTTGAATTCTTTTTCAGACAGCACGTGCCATCGATAGTCTAATATTCTCGTAACTTCTCTTTCGGTACTTTCGTAGGAACAGCTATTGATTTTCATGCATTGATATTTTTCGTTTTAGGCCTACCTTTCGTCGCACATAGAAGCATCGCAACGACTTTGCCGTTGTGACTATTTGGATTATCATAGCCGTTGATATTTTGTCACGAATCATCTACGATGACAATCCAGTCGCATCGATTGGCACACCAATTATATAGGCAGTAGTATCTCGTTGTGTTGATTAAGACTAATTTTTGTAAAGTCTGCTCACAGTTTGCTCAGAGATAATCTAGCAGCTGAAGCACTTCTCTACTGTCCAGCATGAGATCAATGGATTCAGGACATCTAAATTTCTTCAGACCTTTTGTCAATCTCTTGAGTGCTTCCAGGAGTTTGCCACCTGTACCAAAAAGTCTGGCACGCTCAGGATCATCTCGGTTTGCCATGGTGCATGGAAATGTGAATTTCAGATGACGAATGCATCGGCTCGAATGTCAACAAGCGAAAAATTGTTCCAACTTTATTCAGACGATCGGAGTTCTCAGGGAGCGGAAGTTCTCATGTGATCAAGAACGTACTGCCGCTCGCTGTAATAATTGAATTTTCATCAGGTCAGCGTGGTGCCTTCGAGCGTGAACCTGTCTTAATCTCGCTGGAGTTTGGATGCTCTGTACCAAGATCTGCATACGAGCGATGCATAATAACACTCATCCAAGATTATCCTGCGGCTAATTTTCTACATGCCACGCATCATGAGCAAGCTGTGGAAAAGGTATGTAGCTTACATCTCTCATTTCCCATAATGTTATCAACTAAATATTAATGTCCTATTTTTTATCGACAGGTTATCGAAAATGTACATCGGAAGATTAGAAACATCCATAGTAATCGATGGGCGAACAAGGACTATCGGATAGGAGATACACATTTCTCGAGGCAACTTTCTCGTCGTGCGATATGGACTTCGCACGAGCTTGACGTCGTCGAGGATTATCGTACGATAGCTTTCTACATATTACAGCTTAGGCAAACTGGCAGGTTCGTTTGACTTTTTGTGTTCTTTAGATAGATATGTCTTTCATAATTTAAATTAATATAACTAATGTTCTTTTTTTTCCACAGGTTGCCACGAATCTGCGATAATATTTGGTGTACTACGAGTCAAGAAAAAATAAATTGTTTAATGTATTTCAATTTTCAACTTACCTTCCCTGAAAATTTAGTATTAGACAGGTTTTTTTTCTTTGATAAAGAAGTCTTTTATAACGTGTATGTAATGGATTTATTTTCTTTGTACAATTATTATCCCGAATTATATATCCCGAAAGACTTGCTTTCTCGACGTCTTGCTGGTGACCACACAATCCGGAAGGCACTGGCATATTTAATTAATCAATGTACTCAATCAATGATTCAATAAATTTATTTCTTTTTACTCTATCAAATGTTTTTGCGTTACTAAAAAACTTTGAATGCTTCCAAATCCATCGAATACGCGGAGAATTACTAGCTGTGCGTTGTACCGAATCAGCTGATTCGTAGCTGCCTCGAGAAATTGCCAGCTACCTTTACGCTCGATTTTGAATTTCCAACTTCAGGTCACTGGGAGTAAGTAAATAGCGTTTTCCCAAGCAACTATCGACGATCAAACGATGAAACTTGGCACACGTTAGTATCAAACGACGATCAAACGATAGCAAAAGGAAAATATTGAAAAAGTTCAAAATTACAAAAATTGCTATCGTCCAAATTTTCGTGGTAAACGGTTAGAAGCCATCTTCAGGTCACACTGGGAGAAAGTAAATTGCGTTTTCCCAAGAAACTATCAACGATCAAACGATGAAACTTGGGATTGGTTAGTATCAAACGACGATCAAACGATATCAAAAGGAAAAAGTTGAAAAAGTCCAAAAATTTAACAACTGAATGTACCAACGTTCACCAGTAAAAAGTCACTAGGCCAGCCTTGGCAAAAGTTATTTGGATTTTGTGAACAAACTATTAACGATCAAACGATGAAACTTGGGATTGGTTAGTATCAAACGACGATCGAACGATATCAAAAGAAAAAAGTTGAAAAAGTTGAAAAACAAAAAAGTCGTCGGCTATCTTTACGCTCGATTTTGAATTTCGTTTTTCCGAAAAACTATCAACGATCAAACGACGAAACTTGGCACACGTTAGTATCAAACGACGATCAAACGATAGCAAAAGGAAAATATTGCAAAAGTTCAAAATTACAAAAATTGCAATAGTCGAAATTTTCGTGGTAAATGGTTAGAAGCCATATTCAGGTCACACTGGGAGCAAGTACATTACGTTTTCCCAAGAAACTATCAACGATCAAACGATGAAACTTGGCATACATCAGTATCAAACGACGATTAAACGATATCAAAAGAAAAAAGTTGAAAAAGTCGAAAAATTTAACAATTGGATGTACCAACGTTCACCAGTAAAAAGTCACTAGGCCAGACTTGGCGAAAGTAAATTGGATTTTGTGAAAAAACTATTAACGATCAAACGATTCTTTTTAACGATCAAACGTCACCAAACGACGGCCTAACGATTCGTAAAAAAAAAAGTTAATAAAGTTAAAGTCGGTCGGCCAAGTTTACGCAGCCACTCTCTCTTCTCTACTCTACTAACCCTACTAACCCTACTCTAACTAAACGAGTAAAGGCACGTGCGCACTCTGCACCCGATGTGCACGAATCCGACGAATCGTAAAGGCATTTAGCGTCGTGGGATGAAATCACGCATAACCTGCGAATCAACAACGTCTACGGGTTTCCGTCGCCCGACGGAAAACGGAATCATCGGCCAGCGATTGCGTGCACAACATTTATGCGCTGCGTGCACCGTCAGGTAAAGCTGGATTCACACTAATTTGTGTATCATCACGACGTCGGACTGGACAATAAAAATTCAATGATGAACATGACATAAATAATCGTTATACGAATGTTGCTAGATAGATGTTTACATACGATTATCCTTCTTACCACTAATTACAGATTTTCTCTTGAAAATATTGAATATTTATCTGTATATGGTCGCTGGAACAAGGATCTCGTCGCAGGGAGATTAATAGCCATATCACGGCTCGTAAGGACATATATCTATGGATCGGAGAAAAAAAAACCGGATGGTTTTCACGGAGGCTACTTAATTGGAAAATTATGACACAGGCTCATTTTTAAGTTAATGCACGCATACGTAAATTGCTCAGTAGGACATATTAAGCGTGCAGAAATGTATGTTGCAACTTATCGTTAGTTATATGTAGGTAGCTTAGCTAAACGGTTTCCCTGCCAATAGTCGCCATCCGGTCGACTCCTATTTACTCTCCTATATGCGCCTTTCAAGTATTACGTATTTAGTAGTTTAGCAGTCATCAAAAGTGTTCCGAGGGTGTGTACAATATTAACAGATAATGAAGCGTTTAATTGATAAATCGTTTTATCGGCTTTTTGCGAAACAAAGAGACTGAACGAAAAAGTTTCGATTGCTGATACGAGAGTAGTAAATACGAGATAGTAATTATCATTCTCGTTCTCGAGTAGGAATCATTGAATCTCGAGCTTGGAAAGAGAATGCATGCTGTACGTGGGCGAACATATGTTGAAATCCGTTCTACGGAAGACTAGAGAACTCTGTTTTTGGAGACGTTGACAAAGGTGAATAAAACGATGAGCTATTAATTTAGAGGTTATGTACAGACTTTATACGCGTATGATTTACACCCAGTGGAGTATACTAACCCTCGTTAACCTGTAGTTATACGAGATGTAATTAGGATTAAGACTTTTATCGAAATATGGAATAAATAACATTGTAATTATTACAATACTATCACGAATTAATGTCGGGTGGGAGTGGAACTGATTTATTACATATCTGGGCATCTTATTTTTTACTCGTTTCTTTTGTAACCAGACGGCACGAAACACTTGCTAAAAACACGTAGCTAAATAAATATCATATCATTACGTTGCATTACGGATTTGCATATTTGGACATTAAATTGTGGCATTCGTTATTTCTGTACGGGGAACGTGCCTATGACCAAAGTGAATATACCTATACATATATTTGTGTCGTCCCGTGCCCTTTTTATATATAGTCACCTATTTTGTGGACAACATGATTGATTATATTGGTAAGAATAAATGAGATCTTTAAGTCGAATGCTTGGTTATTAATCGACAAACGTCGCTGCAGCAAGTTTAATAATCAAGAGTCGCGAGTAGAAGACGCTCCTCTCTCTATCTCTCTAGTCTGCCAGGGTTTCCATTCGCATCTTTTTTTCATTATCGTCATGACTAAGCTTGCTCTAATTGACCGCAGTTAATTCTCAAGGTAACGGGCACGAGTGACCCAAAATACTTAACATTCAATTTCATGAGCTTGCAGATTTTGTTTCTTTGCAAATTTTGCCTATTTTGAAAAGCTCTTCATTTACAAGTTTTAATTTGCACCTTCTCTCATCTAAATGTTTCATAAGTAATTCAAGACAAGCGATTAAGGTCCGTTTTAAAAGTTTCAAAGTTTTCTCAACATCCATTACTGATTCTTATCCGCCACAGCGCCAAATCTGCTTGCTGATTTCCATTTTTATCTGTGTAGGTATAGTGAGTTTCGTTTCGATCTGTGCAAATTTTATTCCAAACAATGTTCTATAACCGTTATCTGCGTGTGAGTTTTCAATCTGTCGAGTCAAGAATAGTCCGAGTCCGGAGCACTGGAATTTTAATAAAAAATTTAATCCCATTAAAATTGGAACGAGTAATTCAATCTTCGTTAAATTTATACGAGAGGGATAAGAGTAATCTGCACACGGTCTATTCGTGTGCAAAATTACAGCTCGATCGGCCGTGCCGTTTTCAAGTTCTAGAGGTTAAATTTTGGTATCGTCGTGGGACATATGATACTGGCGCATGCGCCGTACATTTGTCCGGCATTTAAACAAAATATGTTTATTCGACAACATATTTGGAATATGGTGAACATTGCTACGAATATCTGAAAAAAAATGTCGAGTAATACAAAGCAACTTTGCGGCGAAAGCAGAATTTACAGATGTACGTACATATAATTTTCGAAACGAAAATTTCGAAGAATGTAAGATAGAAATTTGTAGAAAAAGTTAAATACTATATAACATCAACGCCAACAACATTGATTAATGAAACAATCATGAAATAATGACATGAAATTTGACAAACGATTTAGGGACAACGCGAGACAAGATCGTTCTTATAACTTGGTTCAACGATCTAAAAGATTGTTAAAACTGTACTTTTTAACTTTAGAATTTTCAAGCGTAGGAAGATTTAAGGGACGCACTAAATAAATAAATAAATGAATGAATGAATAAATAAATAAACAAACAAACAAACAAACAAATAAATAAATAAGTAAATAATGTTTCTTATTTTTTCTTTATATTTTCAGTTGTCCGTGTTGCTGAAAAAATGGATAGTTCCGAATATGAATTGGTTCGCAACATGACGCTACTATTTTTCTTCGAGCGGCTTATGGACAAAGGAGGTCCCCGGACATTGCACGACCTTAGCTGCCAATTTGGAGCGAAAGGATTTACTAAGGAAATGCGACAGATAGCTGGAGGGTCCCAGAGCGGATTGAAAAAGTTCTTGTCGCAATATACATCGCTTTTCGTGATCAACGGGGATTACGTATCGGTGAATACGTTTCAGCCGGTGGTCGAGGAAGACACCGGTGTGAAAATTAGCAATAAGCGTGACTATGCTCGAGAAGCGGTCGAGTATTTCACCGATAAATTAATGCAATACGGTGCTGGAACGGAAGTTCCGATAAAGAGTTTATTGGGACATCGGTCTCAGGCATCGCCGGAAGTCCGACATATTTCCGGGCAGCATTACAAAGAATTCCGAGATTTTCTAGCGAAGCATCCTGACGATTTCGTCGTGTCCGAGGAGAACGTAATCTTGAAACGATTCGAAGGCGTCGCGGCGAAGCCATTTCACGAACTCGAGCCGGACAATCCCGTCGATCAACAATTAACCTCGAGGCTGATAGATTTTTTGAGTGAAAAAATCGAGGTCGCGGGCTCGCTTCTCGTCGACCAATTGCTGGCTCTCGCCTCTGATGCTTATCCCGAAAAATCTTGGAACACGATGTTCACCACTTCTCAAGATTTGTCGACGTTCTTGAGAATGTTTCCGGATGCGTTTAATGTACAGAAAAACGTCGTTACGCTGAATCCTCGAAAAGGATTTTCCGCAACGGAAACGGGACACGCGACCAACGCGAAAAATGTCGCCACGGAACATCAAAATATAATGAATTCCGTCTCACCGTCATCGAGGACGCGACAACTCGCCTCTTCCGCCGAATCGTTGGTTACGCAAAATCCATCGACGATAGCCCCCTCCTTGACTCAAAACGATATGTCCAACATCGAACAACCTTCGATCGGTCTCACCTCACCGATACAAAGCAACAACAGTAGTTCGCCGCCACCGCCGCCACTCACTTTGCAGCAGCAATCTTTGAAACAACGTATCAACACTCTCGTGATGAAGACACTGGCTGATAATACGGAAAAGGATCGATGTCTTCACAACTCCCAAGTCGGCGACGCTTGGAGAGTCAAAGTACTTCAGCAGACTAAAACGATCGTCAATCCAAAGGAATGTCTACAAATCGTTGAAGAGATTATGAGTTGTTCGTACTTATTGACCGAACGTGGCAACGTAGTTGTTTCGTTCGATTGCGAGGGAATTAATCTTGGTACTAAAGGTCAATTGACGCTTTTGCAAATTGGCACGATGCTCGGCCAGATCTATGTTTTCGATTTGTTTACTTCTCCGAATCTGGTTAAGGCCGGTGGGCTTGGAAAGTTGCTCGAGAGTCCAAATGTCGTCAAAGTAAGCTCGACCATATTTTCACATTTTATAGAATACCCTGGCGCTCGTTGGATCGATTTGAATGCTTTTTTTGGTTCTATTTTGCACAACATTGCAGGTGGTACACGATTGTAGGAATGATGGCGTTAATCTATTCAATCAATTTGGCATTACACTGTGCAACGTTTTCGATACGCAGGTATGTATTTCCATGCGCATGGTCAGGTTGGAGAGAGAGAGAGAGAGAGAGAGAGAGAATGTTGTGTTTTTGTCATCTTTGCATACTTTGCGACCAAATACTTCGAACTTTAGAAAAACCACACCAACATACCATTTTTTCATACCAACTATCGAACAGTGAATCGTACAGTGTTGCAATTATTTCGTTTTCTGATAAAAAATGTTTCGTTGCGATAAGACAACGTATCAAGAGCTTCGTGCTATATTTAAAATACTAAAAATATTTTTAAAAAAACGTAAACAAATGTTTACATTTTTGGATTTTTTCGAAAATTTCCGTTTAACAAACATCGGTTTTTTCCCCATCCGTCCTTTAGGCAGCTCATGCTGTACTGCAGTTCCAAGAGACGGGGAAACCAGTTTATAAAGTAAAAAATGTTAACCTCAACTCGCTCTGCGAGTTATACGGTGCCCCTTGCAATCCGGTTAAAGAACAATTTAAAAATATCTACCGGCGCGACCAAAGATATTGGGCGCGCAGGCCTATGACGCGCGAGATGCTAATTTATGCAAGTGGTGATGTACTAGGGCTAGTACCGCAGATCTACAAAGCAATGGCTAAGTGAGTTGAATTTTATTGTAAATTTTGGCCATGATAATAATGAACTATCATAATAATCATTCTTTCGGATGTTTCAGACTGATCAAGCCGGAAACTCAAAAACTATTTACAGAATTATGCGAGGAACAAGTGCAAATGCATATAAATCCGATGGACGTGAAAGCTCGAAAGAAACAACGAAAAGTTGAAACGGAAGTGGCCGATTTACGGAAAAGAATGGAAGAAGCGACTGGAAAAAATATCGTATTTAGCAACCGAGAGATAAGACTCCTGCGCTACTTAGCGCTCACCGAAGACGAGAAAGAGAAACTAAAAGGTAATTACAAAGTCGCGAAAAAACTTGAAAAACTGGAAAGTATGGGCCAGGATAAAGGCGATAGTAGCGACGACGACGACGAAGAGGATAGAAATGAGGACGCGGAGTACCCTAGCCTGGAAAGTTGCACATCCGATAATTCACAATCCGGTTGGTATTACATCGTCGAGATGATCCTTCGACCTTCCAAACCAAACCCTTCTAAATGGGTTAATTTGCGTACAAATCGGTCTCTAATCTCATTTTTATTTCAAAGGGGATACAATTTTTGCAAAAAGTGAAAGCGGACCGACACTCACCGAATCCATGCAGTTGGTCGACGAAATTTTGTCCGATGGCCATATGGATGGATTAGAAAAGATCGAAAAATTGGAAGCCATTCTATCCGCGGTTGGTCATCCAACAGCGGAAACCGGCTCTCCCAGGGATATTGACAATTCCCTAGCGAGATGTCGTTGCGCGTGCCAAGGAACGTTGCTTGATCGTACGCAAAATAATATTGAGAACGTCGCTGAGGTTGCGTGTCAGACGCTAAGTACCGGCGACATAGTAATTACGAGGATATACTTGACGGAGGAGGAAAAAGAACGCGAGCGATTACTCGGTTCATCACGAAAATAATTTTCCCCAAAATCGGTTGCAATATTCAATCAAACGTACGAGATATAGCTGCCAATTCTCGTAATAATTAAAATATAATACAACAACGTATCGGATCTATTGCCTTGGATAGACTTTTTCTAACCATTTCAACGAGCAATATCTTGTTGCGTTTATTTCATTGGCCTGATTGGACGTACGTACGATCCTTGTCGGAAGATTCCGCGCATTCGTCTTTCTCTTCCCCTATCCTATCTCATTACGAAAATCTCCCTTTGATCCACTGACTTAACTTATGTTTTTTTTTTCCAGTTGCTTAATTCAGAAACCGTATTAGGATACGTTCATCATTGAATTTCGTGTCTCCGAGATGTGTTTAACGAAAAACAAGCTATATGTAATCGCTCTAGTTTACTATTTATTTGTATTCCGTAATCATCGAATGTATCCGACAACCTTTTCTAATCGCGATGCGCCAATATACAGATCCGAGGTTGGGCTTGTATGTATCATAGGAAACGATGTTTCACGAGAATGTGTAAAATATCGCTGCCAGCTGTCATCGCTGGTACATACAATCTAGTTTGAACTGTAATACGCCTACGATTCAACTACGAACAACCAACATTCTTCCGAAATTAGTTTGATACGTGAAAGTTAACAATAGTTTGGAGCAAACGAATATATTATTACGCACCTCCGAATTTTTCCATTATTTATTTGCCGATTGTTTCGACATGTGTCATTTGAATATACCAATCTGGTGAGATAACGTTGTCCTTTCGATCGATTCTATTGTTCGAATGAAATCGGGCTACCTTGCGAATGTATTTCTTGCTTACCGTCAAAACATTTAACATTCATTATAACCTTTGTTTTTATTAATCACTTACAAAGTCGGAGATACATTCGAATAAAGACCGATGCGGGCCAGTTTTCTTTCTACTGACAAGGAAAATGCCATCTTGTTTACATGTACATAAACTTTTATTCAATATCGGAAAAGATAACGATCAACTTGGATCTTTTGCATATCCTATGTACGGTCGTGCGTGCCGTGTGCCTTTTTCCGATGTAGAGGATGTACATTAAAACTGATTATTATTCAGAAAGGTTGTTTAGCGGAGGAACGATTTGATAACATATGATTATGAAACGAATAATTGTTATAAAGTTTTTTTATCAATAGCTCATTGTGATTAGTGAATTTGTTGGTGGCCCAAGTATATAGGAAACGTGCCGTAGATTAACTACACAATTAACAAAAATAACAATTCAAAACAAATATAGATACCTATGTTTTCAAGAAGCAACACCGTCGATCGTTTGTAGAATTTTTCAATAAATTCGAAAAGTTTGCATTTAAATATTTGCAGACAAATGACGAAAATTTGTTATCTTGTCATTTAATTAATTAATGAAAACCATTCTCGTATGTACCTACTACTGTTTTTGCGAGTTGGTGTAGCTAGCGCATACCGCTCGTTCTTCCCACAGTCTTATATGTATACAGGTCTGGAAACGACGGTAGTGGGAGAAGGGTCGCTTAGCGTCCAGTTTTTGCTTAAGGGGTCACGTACAGTTAGAATTTTCAAAAAATCGATTTTTTTACATTTTCTAAAAGTAGCACATTTGAAAAGTATTCTGTGAAAATTTTAGACGAATCCGACTGTTGGGTATGGAGATATGTAACTTTGAACGGAAATTTTTCTTCTGCATGTAAATCGTACTGAAAACTTTGAATGCGTTTTTCTCGAAACTATGTTTTCGAACACGGTGATCACTGTACCTCGGAAACGGCTTTACCGATCGACTTGAAATTTTGCTCACTTTTTCTAGACATAATTGTCCTCCGGATGAACGAAGGATTTTTCTATGCGATTATTTTTTTTTTTATAGCTGAAAATGTGAGCAAAATTTGGGTCGAAAACACAACTTTGACTTCCAACATCCACCATTTTGTGAAAAATCATAAAATTTTCAAATCCTTCGATCAACCGGAGCATTATGTCATTAACTGATGATCCCTACTTTTATTTTGATTTCGGACGATCCGGTGACGAGCTGCACTGATCACCGCGGAGGACCTTTTTTTTGGGACCCCTACGTTACGTGCGGTTATGGAAAAATTTCTGCATATTTTGCAATGAAAAAATTGTATTATTTACTTAAAATATATGTCTTTTGTATGGAAAAAGATTTACGATTAATTATTTAAATGTGTCCCCAAAAAAAATTCGCAAAAAACCCCTTTTTTTCGAAGTCCTAACTGTACGTGACCCCTTAAATTTTCGGCCGCATGGTGCGTATAGGAAAGGGGATGCCGTGTGCGAAAGAGACAGCCATATGTCTCTACACACCACATGCGTTTTTGGTTATAAATTTTATTTCAGCAATTGAAGAATGAAATAATGTCGGTGTGTTGGCTCCGCAGTGACAAATACAGCAAATTATAACGAATTAAATGAATAATAAACCACCCGAACAAGACGTCAAGCCTAATTAAACCCCAAGCAGGGCTATACCTTAAATATTTAAAAACTATACTAATACGTAACGTTCTCATAGCGACATCGGTAGGTGCTTGACTCCTATTTCGCAGGAACTGAGTACGATTTCCGGGACTTTTGAGATATTTTTTCTTTCCTTTTTTGTATTTGTATAGGCATGTGGTTATGTATTATATATTTGCACGCATTACATTGTTTTTGTATACAAATACAAGTGACGACGAAAAAACATTTATATGTCAGAGACTGGATGAGTGCAATATTTCGCTCGCGCGTAACAATCTGTGTCTCCCTCGCACTTATTCAGAACATAATGACAGACAAATAATGTAATGCATGCGAATCATTAATACGTAACCAGATACCTATACAAATTAAAAAAAAAATAAAAAATTTGTCATATATCGAAAACATCAAAGTGAATGTAATAGTTTTGTAATATTTAACTTATAGCCGCTCTTGAGATTTAATTAGATTTGGCGGCTTGTTCGATTGGTCCATTATTCATTTAATTCATTATAATTTGCTGTATTGGTCACTACGGAGCCAACATCGACATTATTTCATTCTTGTAGCGTAAAACAGATTTTTTTTTTTTCGTTTTCACTGTAGTATTTCAGATAAGAACTTAAGTATGACCAATGAAATAATAATTGAATACTTTGCCCAATTTTTTACGTTATGATTTTGATTCATTTGGATAATCGAATTTATAAATTGAAATTTGATTTATGATAGAGATTCAGAAGTCAGCGACAATAATCGGGACACACACGCAAACAGAACAACAATAAGTGGTCTACAATGGGAGTTATTGGTTTGAAGCGAACAACTATTGTATTATAGTCTACTGTAATATTTTGTAATATATTGTAAAATATTGTAAAAAGACAAACATTAAGAACATATTATAATTTGTCTATCATCCAATGCGACTTCTCTTTTATTCACCACTCTCATTTTGTTATATTATTTTTTGTAATTCATTAGATAATAGATATTCCTACGTCTGTGAAGTACACACATACACAGTTTAAAAAAAAATATTTCCTACATTATTTACTACATTACACTCTGCACTTGCAAAAATTACCAATATATTAGGGCAAAAGGAGAGAAGCCAGTTTGACATGTCGAATATCAGTGGGGTTATTTTGTGGAAATTGTTTTGTGGAACACCAGCGGAGCTTGGAGTACGTAGTTGTATATGCTTGCAGGGACGCTGGCGATTGGGGTACCAACTTGAGCGTTCGTGTTTCATTTTATAAGAAGTATCTAATAAGAATCGTTATAAGATATTGGCCGAGCTGGTAAAGTTTCTGTATTTGAAATCGGAGGATCGCACGATTAAATCTTTTTCTCTTTCATTTTTTTTTTATTTTCTATGATGAACAAAAATTAAGTTTCATAATTCAAATATTAAAGATAATGTATTTTTTGCAGTTATCTCAACTTATATTATTGTGCGGTTATTAACGTTCTTAAGGATGTATGTAAAATATATCAACTCCTGCAACTTTCCATAAATTTGGAATATATGATAGAGTTGATCACGTTGCATCGATTGAAAAAAAGAAAAAGGCACTTGGCCGATGATTTGAAAGAAATATTTAAGAATTACAGCCTCATTTCATTCCGTGTTATTTGTATCGGAAGTTGACAAAATCCAACTAAAATGATAAAAAAAAGTATATGTATCGTAGTCCATGCACGGCCAAAAAAAGAATTTTCAGAAACTTCTTACATTTTTAATTTTTTCACGAAAAAAAAACCACTGTTCCCGATGTCGTTATGGAGATATTCATGGTTAACTTTTGACGTTTCAGTAGCGTTCTGTGAACTGCTGTTCAACTTACAATTAGTACGTCCACCATATTGGACACGTAAATGCGGCAACGCAGCACTTGACAATATATATAGGCTGCCGGTTTCGGAATGATTAGCTGTAACTGACTGTCATGGCTGACTGTAGCCTTGTTGCCACATTTTCTCGGGATAGAAATAAAATTATTTGATTGGCTCAACTTGTCGTCGACCACAAATATCAAATTGCATATTAATTTGATTAAAAATTGTAAACTATTATACAAAATGACATAATTTTTTCATTAAAAATTATAAAATGCAATAGGAAATGATTCGGCATTAACATTTCGACATAAACATTAACCTTAAAAAATAAATAGATGTACTGCAGATTTGACCCTACATACATCCTTAAGGTCGATATTATATGTGTCGAATCAGTGGGGACGGCAGCAGCAGCTCAGAAAAAGAGAGAGTCGGCATGAGTACCCCAGTATATACCTCGCATTACAGAAAGTGAGAAGGCGCGCTTGCTCGTACGTGATTGGTGAGAGAGGAGGCGGAGCTACGCCATGAAGTTGTGTGATGTGTACGTGAAGGTGGCTGTGTGATCTAAATTGTGCAGCGACGCCAGGCAGTGGGGTACCAAACTGCAGTGGGGTACCCCATTTCTAGAGCCAAACCGAAGCATAGGCATATTCCTCCTGTAGTTGTCTGAATTCGTTGCCCATACCAGAGAACATAGATTTACATGGAACCCAGCCACCGTGGCGCTGTCCAATAGCTGCACGCATCACTGACACTGAGGGGATCGCGCGCGCTTTCTTGCACCCAGGCGTTTCGATGTAAGGCAACCAGATTCCGGACCAAGAAATAAATTATTCGCGATTCAACTAAAATTGTGAATGGAAACAAAATAAAATATTGATCCCTCGGGGAAAACATTTTAATTAAGCAGATGGGTTTTCCGCAAAACAATTTGAAAACACGTTCTGGCAAAGGAAAAATGGTTGATGTTATTACAGTGGTTGTTCATAAATTGTCGCAATTTTTAAATCACTACGAAGATAAAATCCCAAATTCGTTAAAAATCTAAAAATTAGCACATATTTCAACTTTTCTTAAAAACTCAAATAACTGTCAAGTTATAGACTTAAAAGAGAAAATGTTCCGTTAGTTAAGTTTATTATTTTATTCCGTACCTGAATATGCTTTTTTTTACATGTTATACAGTTATGATAGCGAGGAAAATTGATATGCACACAGTTTTTTACAAACTGTATTTCTCTTTCGATTAAAACAAATAATCATTTTTACTAAAAGCAGGAGTTAATATTGTAAAAAAAAGTTATAGAACTTGGGTGAAAAAAAAAATCTCCAACACGATCCATGAATCGCCTAGCATGTGCTCCCCCCTTAGCTTTCGAGCGTCCAGCTGATGCGTCGAGTGCGCGTGGCACACCGATACATCGTCGCGCGCTCTACAGCCCATAAGTGGAACTACGTTTTCTGTGCCAAAAGTTAACACGGGACCTGTGGTTCCATGTAAATCTATGTTTGCTGTCCATACGTAAGGAGGGTAAGGAGTTAATGGAGAAAGCCTAAAGCAATTTCCAAAGTATAACCTATTCGCCCGTTGTCGGTCATTTCGAAAATAAAAACTCATTATGTTGCAAATTATGAATTGTGAATACGATTAATCGTTACATGAATGAAAGTTGAGTCTCGAATAATCACCGAGTCGTCAATAGCAATATTTCATGTAACATAACCTCGGAGGTCTTATGAAATCTCTAGCATCCCCCATATGATCAAAACTTTTATTTTCGACATATCTACTATATATTAATTATTTTTCTGAAAGTTCTCACATATTTATCTCTTTTCTCTTTTTATTTCGTGCATTTCCGATCCTTTCGAATCATCGATTTTAGTACATGTACACTAGTTGTGCATTTATCTTCTGCATCAATTTTATTATTTACGGCATACCTATGTACTTCAATCAAGCATAGGTACCTATTCATTATAGAAATATTTTTATACTGGCGGGAAATATTTCGATGCTTTTAATGCCCGAGTAGGTGTGTACTCGTGTATGTACATAAACGGGCGTGCATCCTCATTTTTGAGCTTCCGTTTCGTGGTTTTGTTTTTTATATCGTTTTTCACACATCTTAATTAAATAGAATCAAATTTATAGACTTATATTAAATATTTGAGAATATACGATCGTTGATAATTGAGAACTGTCTTGATACAACGAAAAGACGATACAAATATGCTGATAGTGTAGGTACATACATTCATACATAAAGCTTTCCAGCATTTCTCGAGGAAAGACGGGCATGCTCGGAACGTTGATAATCGAAAATCCACACGGGTATGGAGGCAAAAGCCGAACATAGCCGAACAGGGGCTCGGCGACGTTCGCTGTACCCGGGCAGAGCCATAAGCCCTTCGACTGCCGACGGTGAGTGCTGTGTATCAGTGTAGCGCCGGCCGTCGATCGCTACGGAGCGTTGGAAATATAAAAAGAAAGTTATCGGTTTTCGTCGTTTGGTAAACACGCTTTTCTATCATCACTCCATTAAAAGAACAAAAAAAATAAAGTAAATAAATATTGTCATAATAAAACAAATGCTTCATATAAAAATCGTGCGTCTGACATTATTGTGCATTGTTCATTACCGCATTTGTAAAATGTATCGTTTCATCGGCCACCACGGAGACCTTTTTAATTCGTCATATCTATTCGACGAAACCGAAAGCTTGGCGCTATCGTTCACCGCGACGCTTTTCTTTCCACCCACCTCACCCACGAACATTCCAAAATTACATAAAACAGAAAACAAACATGTACCAATGGCTGGAAAGTTGAAAAATATCGTCCTTCTTTGAACTCCTGAGGCATTAGTAAAAGAAAAATCTCTCCGTCGCTAACAAAGCCCATGCTGAGTTCCAAATGCCACTGACCGGATACGAACGTGAGATGCGTCTTTTATTCGATAATATATCTGTACCTTGAACGTTTTTTATGTCACAGTACAGATCTTTCATTGATTCGAGCCAACGTGTATCGTGTTCCGCCGTCGGTTATGTTACCAATAGACAGTAACGTCAGAAAATAATAATAATAATACTAATAATAGAGAGAGGTGCGAGCGCGACGGCTCGTTTTCACCCATTCCTACGATTTGTACCCCCCCCCCCCCCCCCGGCGCGCTCACCAGCCCTTCTCCCTCCACGCACCTTTTTACATTGCTCCCCCGCTCATCTTCACTCGTTATTTCTATTCCCCCCTTGGCTGCTACTACAATACCGGGTTGCCGGGCGATGAGCTTGCAACGAGTGCGTATCTTTCGAAAACAAATTTTTACGTGCTCGGAGCATCTTCATGTTTCACACTGTTTACTATACATATCGACGGGTTTGGCGGAATATCCTTCGGAATATTGCACCGCCGGTAATAACCAGTATTCGGGAGCGGATTTTTTAAACACGAATTGCGCCTAAGCAGTTCGTACGATTTTAAGGGAATTATAATTGTTGGATTTTATTGACCACAATCCACGGGAGATCAGCCATTAGACAGCCGACCCCTCTTCGATTTTGACCAAGTTTTTTCCCCTCGTAATACTTAATGAAGAGAGAAAGTCATGAAATTTGTTGATTTTTTTCGCCATTTTTTTTTGAGTTACGAATTTTTGACAATTTCGAATAAAGAATTTCAAATGCACATAACTCCAGAACAAGACATTTCTAGTAATGTTATAAGTGCGTCAAATTATGCGTCTTGGACTGTTTTTTGAGAAAAGAATAATGAACAAATTATTTACAAATTTCTCGATGTTTTTTTTGGATAAAATAAAAAAACATCAAGTATAACGTTACCGATTTTTTCCCCAATTTTCTTCTGAATTCCTCTTGTGATTTCGAAAAAATCTAGACTAGTTTCATCGTGGAATCTTGATATTTACTATCTTTTTCAATACTTCGGAAATTATGGGAAAATCGAAATTTCAATGAAAGTCAATCAATATAGTAAGGGATTGAGAAAGAAACCATTTATTTTTGACAATAATAAAGTTATTCGCGAACTTATGGTTTTAAGATTTCGAAAGATTCAAAATTGTCTGAAGATGAAAATTTGTTTACTTCATTATTCCCGGGGATTATGCAATGTTTTTGTTGCGTTCCTGGTATCCTTTTGGTTTGCTTGAATCGTGATTCCAAGCGTACTTTGGCAGCTTCGTAATCCTCTTGAGGTGAAAACTTGACCATAATATTTGGTAAATTGTTGGGTTTCGACGCCCATTCGAACTGGCGAATAAGGGCGGGCGCCCAGTATAGATACTGCCCAAAATGGCTAAGCGGCTGCCGCTGGCAAGCCGCCTTTTCAAACACGTCAATTTTCATATGCACAGGTTCAGTCATGCATTCATGATAAAGCAAATAGAAGAAGGTGGATATGCATGGTTGAGTATGATATAACGAATGAGGTATGAATAATCAAAATTTCGTGAACATTTTTTCACCTTCCGAAAAATTTGAATTATTCAACATCTTGAACCAAAAATTGAATAAAAATATGAATACAATTATTATCGTCAAGAATAAATGGTTTATATCTGAATCTCTTACTATATCGATTGACTTTCATTGAAATTTGGATTGTCCATAATTGGTAAAATATTGAAAACATTAGTAAATATCGAGATTCCACGATGAAACTAGTATAGATTTTTTCGAAATCGCAAGCGCAACTCGGACAAAAATTGAAAAAAAAGGGTAACGTCATACTTGATGTTTTTTGATTTTATCAACAAAAAACATCGAGAAATTCGGAAATAATATTTTCGTTATTCTTTTCTCAAAAAGCAGTTCAGGACGCATAAGTTAACAGACTTATGATATTACCAAAAATGTCTTGTTCTGGAGTTACTTGCATTTGAATATTTTTTTTCGGAATTTTCAAAAATTCGTAACTCAGAAAAAATGGCGAAAAAAATTTAAAAATTTCATGACTCGCTCTTTTCATTACGCTACGAGGGAAAATTTTTTGGTCAAAATCGAAGAGGGGTCGGCAGTCTGATGGCCGATCTCCCGTAGAATACCTGCAATGCAATACCTCATAATATTCAATTTTTTAATTTACTAAATAGATTTTCACATTTTTCCGAATACGCCGAAATTTTGTTGAAGCATTTTGTTCAATTTTTTTTAGAATGTTTGATATCCTTAACTTTTTATTTTTTTATTTTTGGAAAGTTGTTTTTACGAAATTGATCGTTCGATAATCTTGAAACTTTGCGAGCGTAATTGGGAATCTCCATTTGAAAAGAAAATCCAAAATTCACGACGTTCCGTCAGTTTTTCGATTTTTTTTCCAAACGGCGAATTTCAAAATACTACGGACAAAACTTGCAAAACATTCCAATGGATTTGGAAAAAATGGGGTAAATAAAAAAAAATAATAATAAAAAAAAATACAAGTCATCAGTAGTTTCGTTCGAGACAATTTGGTTATTGGATGCTTGGATAACTTTTTGGACTTATTATTAAACATTATTTATCCAAGTTTTTACGTGACTTTTTTGGATAATTTGTTGGAAATTCTTTTTTCAGAATTTCATCGTACCGCGGAATATTCAAACTTTGCCTGAGTTAAACCAACATTTTGGCGTTGCTTTAAGTTATATGTTTCCTCTTCCTCTTTAAAACTGCAACATTGGAGAGGACGGTAGAACTGTTTCTTTTTTTATTTGCCTTCTTTTTATGAATATTTTTATGTTTACACCTAGGGCAAGCCGTGTTTTCATAAAAAACATAGTGTCAGAGATTTCCGTGCCAGACTGGCTAAAATATTCTAAATGGGAAAAAAAGGAAAAAGAATAGAGAAGAATATCTTTGCGTATAGATTGATGTGAGTTGCGCGCGCAGGTGTGCGCGAGACCGCGCGCGTGTGTGCGCTGACCTCGAAAAATTCAAATGCCAATATCGCGAGGATGATTTGAGCAGCCGTACTCAAATTTGGCACACGAGTCGAGCACCGGCGTATCTTGCAGTCATTTTCTTCGAAATCGCTCAAGTATTGAATAATATAGAGTTTTTTAATTTGTCAAACAATGTCGGAAATTACTCTAATTTTCATAATATTCGATCCAAAAATTCATACAAAACTATGCTAAATGAGAAATATGTTTAATATTCGGGTTGATGAGAAGCGTTGAAAGCGTAAACGTATGGAATGTTTTTGGATATATTGAAAAATCTCGATCGAGCAAAACTTCATGTTTTTATCTGAATTTCCGCACATTCGTGAATATGAAGTAGTCGATAGCTATGTACATGCTTTAGGGTATGTTAGTGGATGAATTCTTTTCGACATTTCGGTCATCGACATTTTGCGAAATAAATATAATCCAAAATTAACCTTTTTCAAAAAATTCCACATGTAATTTATGTTGCAAAAATGCGTTTTAAGCTTGAAATATGGAACTTGTAGAATTTTCAGACTATGAACAATTATAGTACGATACAATTAAACCATTCATTTGTTTTGTGGCATTTCCAGTTAAACCTGCATAGCACAGGAATCTAGGAAAAAAAAGTCGAAAACAATTTATCGCTACGATAAAGAAGTGTGCGCTTAGGATCATCGCGTTTTTCAATATACCAACACAATTGGAAATGACGTGCCCTCACCTGTTCCACATGTCACACATCACTGCCTACTTCCCCTATCGCCTTTCTCTCCGTGCCGCTTCCCGCAAGAGCTGACGAATCTCCTTAATAAGCACTGATCGCTCCAATAACGCCACGCCGTGAGAAGGGAACGCCCATTGGTAACATTGTCACGATAAGCGAGATCTATCCAACCGTTCTTCGTTAACGAGATATCCGGAAAATGCCTCGGTGGTAGAACGAAGATTAAGGGATGGTTACCTTTCACCCTCGGGACTCTCATCCATGGAACGCCTAAAAGTTCGAAACTACAAAAACGTGACTATCTTCCCGTCTATGTTGTAATTAAACAATCGGGTACCTAAAGAGAAATTCTCGATGTCAACCCTCCCAAAAATGACCTTCACGAACGAGCTTTGGAATAGGCCGAGAGCCGCTACTCGAGTACACGAGTGTAACCTGCTCACTTTATCGAAGAAGGGTGGAGACCCTGCAACAAGAGAAACGGGCAGGGAGAACAATATTGACTGGATAAGATAACAAAACTTTAGGGGTAGTAATGGATTTTATTGAATAAGGGAAGATTACAAAAATATAGGGGGGGGGGCGGTTAATCGAAGATACGGTATAAAAGTTAGGGGAGTATCGCCATTTTTAAAAATTTGATTTTAAGACCGGGGCTCGGAAAATAACATAGGAACATATGATCTACTTTCACGATCAAACTTTCATAACGATTAACCGTTTGGTTGCTGAGTAATCGGTTTTCCAACATGGGAGATTAAAGTGAGGTTAAGCACAGGCTCTTATGGGAGTAGTATTCGTGTTTCAATCGTGCAATCTACTTTCATATTCAATCGTCTAACCTTCAGCTTTGGAAAATTAACACGAGAAGCGTTGAACAATGGCGATTCCAGAAAAAAATAAGATAAAACTGCCTCGCGGCCTTGATTGCCTGAATAATCCAGACTCAAATATACAATGCCACTATTCATATTGAATATTTCATCATTATGGCGGTCTCCTCGGCTACACTTGCACGCGGAGGACATTTGCCGGTGGATAATTTAAGTAAATTAAATGAAAACTGATCGCGGTGGGAAAATTGAGTTCACAGATTATTCATGGGTAAAAAAATATGACGTCATATCACGTCACAATATACAGTTAAAACCATCGACTCCATTTGTCCCAACTTTAAGGCAGGCCAACACTGTGACGATCACAAAAATAAGGGTTTTTCGGGAATTTTTTTAATCGCTTAATGGTTTTTTGGCTCCATTAAAAATATGTTATTCCACATACATTAAAGTAGATCCAAGTAAATTTTTATTAAAAAAAAAAAACAAAAAAAAACAATAGTTGAAGTAGAATCAATTTTTCTTGAAACGACGTTTTTCGAACCGGTATGGTCGATAACTCGAGCAACAATAGTTGTATATGTCAAATTTTTGCACGAAATTTGTTGTACTTGTAATAGCTATCGTTGAGCGTAGCCGTTCTTGATTTTGTTTATTTTTTGAAATATGGCCCTGTTTCGAAATCAATAGTATTATTGTCACCTAAAATACCTATTTTCATTCGAGAAATAGTAATTTTTTAAAAACAACGGCTGAGGTCAACGATAACTATTATCGTACTTCAACTATCAAGTTTTTTGTTATTATTGCTCGAGCTATGGTTCGCACCAGTTCGAAAAACGTGGTTTCAAGAAAAATTTATTCTACTTCAACTTTTTTGTTTGTTTAATACAAATTTACTTGGATCTACTTTAATGTATGTGGAATAACATATCTTTAATCGAGCCAAAAAACCCATTAAGTGAATTAACAAAATTCACGAAAAAAACCTTATTTTTTTTACCATCGCAGTGTTGTCGTGCCTTATCACGACACAGCACGAATTTAAAAATAAAATTCCAATTGCCAATATAAATAAAAAAAATAGCGAACAAATATTCTCACAACTCGAAATGCCATTAGACCAATATGATTTCAAACTCATTTTTTCTAATTAACAATAATTCGAAATTTTTCATTTTTACGTTTTTATTTTTGGTTGAATGGTATTACAATTTAAATTCAAAATAATTTGCAATTTTCATCAAAATAAAAAATAATTATATACTTTTCAATCTCTCATTTTTATTTGTATATTTTTAGTATTTGAATTAAAAATAATTCTGATTTCCGAACATGAACAATTTTCCTTCCAACGTTCGGATTTTCTTGATTCTGCTTGAATTCGAGTGGAAAACGTGCGACGTCTCCCGATGACTTTCGCGATCGAATCAGAAGATCGATTATTTTTGATCGGGTCTCCCCACTTCGGCATTTTCTACTTCGCTCGTATTCTTTCCTTGTTTTTTTTGTCGTTTTAATTTTTTTTCATTAACCGGGTCTTCGCTCGCGTCATGCATAGCACAGAATCGTTGGTGGCTAATCCAAGCAGACTTCATCCTCTTTAGCGATAGCTCCGAGAACGCCCGCAGCGCCGTTACAATGCATAAACGGAGAGGGAAGATGAGTGTCTGACCCTATCCAGCACTGACTACTTCGGCAGTAGACTCGCGCGCTCCCGCGAGCAACTCGCTTGGTTCATTCCCGTCGTCGAAATTTGATCAAGCTTCGGCGATATTTGCATTTTGACACGCGTCTTTTTACTCATTTATTTATTTAAAAAAAAAAACTTTATCCTTCGAGAACGCGCGAGATTCGAATTTAGTTTTGCCGACACCATTTTTCAACACCATTGAAGAAAATAAAATGTAAAATTATTCGAAAAATCGGAAAAAGCAAATAATGTCATCGCTTTCTAAAATTTGTCGTCAGTCGTTTCTCAGAAAACAAAACTAAAACAGAAAACCGACGATCGAGCGAGCTTTGAAATTATAGTGAAGAAAAAAACTGGCAAAATTCGGATCGATCGTCGACAATTTTTCGAAAAGCTATTGAAACATTGATTATCTTTTGATAAAATGAAAGAAAAATTAACTTTATTTATATTTACGATCGGAGTAATACGTAACGTCGGTGATAAAGCAATATAGTGCCATTTTTAAGCATATCGTTATTGTAATAGTGCTGTAAATAATTTCAAATATCGTCGTGCGGAGAGCAGTGTAATTAGTGATGTAAAATGAACAGTGAAGATTGGCAGTACAACGATGCCACGCATCACTGTAAAGGAGTAAACAAAAAAAACGAATGCGTTCTCAAGAATTTTTAGGATATTTTGCATTGGATAAACTAATAATTGAATTAAATTAAATTCAATCGAAACAAATACTCTATTGTCGGTTCAACACGGATTTCAGGTGGTGAACTACTAAAACGTGAGTAACCCTTTTTTCGCCTATTACGATTCGTAGCTTGGAGGGGTGAACACATATATTTTACGTTATCACAGATTTATTTCAGCTTACTGTAATTTCAGAAAAAATTAAAGCTTTTTTTTCGAAACGTGAACAAAATTTGCAATGAAATGTTCGATCAAGCGTTGTAAGTTGGATAACGTATAAAATATCTATCCGTCGTAATAAAATATCTATCAGTTAATTTCAATTAACAATAATATGCAATTATTTGTTCTTCTGTTTTCTTCGATTTTCAATCGTAATTAACGAGCGTAATACCTGCGTGTTAATATCAATCAAGTAAATTGAAATGAGAATTAAAAAAAAATAACTCTCCGAAGCGGGAAACTGAAATGAAAATTCGAGAGTCTTTTAATCATTATTTCTTTCGAATTAAACTGCGTATTGTTAACGCGTTTATCGACAATGAGTTTGCGCCAATTTATATTTTATCAGAATGTAATTGAAAGACCCGGCAGATTTAATAAAAAAACACCATACAGAAACAAAATATTGGAAAAACATAAATATCGAACAAATAATGAATGAACAAATGGCTAAAGCGTTATCGATTGTATAGGCCGAATATGCATACAAAGTTTTCGCACTGGAGACTATTGGCCCACTGGCCGTAATGACCGCGCTCACTAGTGCTGGTCAATTCGGCTTATATTCCAAAATTAAACCGCTTGCGGATTGCATTTTGCGGTCTAGATAGGAAATACATATATAAATACATACATTTTTACATACTGCAACGTCAAAAACAAATTAAGTATCTCCGTACCAATTATGTAAGTACATTTTTGTTATTCCCAGCCAAAAATATTGTATAAACAATATACAATAAAATATAATAAAATAGAACGAAATACAACAAAACACAACACAATTAAACGGAATACAAAAAATACGACAAAATATAAAAAAAATGCAACGTAATACAACAATCTAAAATAAAATTAAATAAACGAAGAGACGCAAAAAGATCTACCATATAATATATGCGTGTGAGAAAAAAAAACACGAAGGATCGAGGGGTGATCTAGCACAACCGCCAAGTGTCTCGGGGCACTGGGTATACACGTGAAAACAAATATAAGCCGGCATATATTTCGCTCGGACGAAACCGCCGGTCGTACTTTATCGACTCGGGAGATATCGAGAGGAGTAGGAAGGAAGAAAGCAGCGACCCTCTTCGGACAAGGCGCGCGCAGGTCACGGTCGGCCGAACTTTTTTCCTCGCTCATAGTCCAGTCAGTATATCCGAAAAAACGCCAAAGAAATATCAAAATCCGAGAAAGCTGATTTTTGGATATTGTGTAAAGGGGGCTTTGAAAAGCTTAACTTGAAATTGTCGACATCAATTTCCTATGAGCTTTCTCCGTCATCTTGAAAAAAGCGTTCAATTTTGCATTTTGCGATAACTCGGTTCTCCGTCATTCGCGATAATTTCGATTATATACTTTTTTGTTGTTTTTTTTACGCTCTACAATTAAGCCACCGTATATTTTTCATCTAACGTTGATCGTTGTTGAGATGTCGGCCGAGAAAGTAAAAAAGTAAGAGATTGACACTAGTTTTTTGTCATTTCTCGTGATAGATATCGAAAAAATGTTTATTATCAAACTTGTACAGTGTGCCAATATCGGCAATGTATTTTGTTTTATTTTTTTTTTTAGACAAAAATTACGACTTGTGCGCTGTAAAGTTGGCAAGTCCGCTCGAAATTTCGATGTCATAGCTCGCGCGATTGTACACGGGTTAAGGCACGAGAAACAGAACACCTTAATATCTAGAAAACTAAATCCGGGAGAAAAAAATGTTTCAAATAAAAAGTTTGAGTCATGGGGGGCTGATACAAGAGTCACATCCGATTTCGATTCGTATTATGTTCTCAAGATCATTTGAAGGTCAACTGTTTTTTTTTTCAAATGGAAACATATATTTTTCGTTACAGACTCTTAATCTACGTCTTGAAGCAAATAACTTTTGTTTGAAACAATTTTTCTCTTAGTTAATACTTTTTACACTATTGAATTTTCAAAGAAAAAATAGACACTGTCGAGAAAATCATTTTATTCATGACAATAGTGTAAAAAGTAGTAACTAAGAGAAATATTGTTTCAAACAAAAGTTATTTGTTTCAAGTCGTAGATTAAGAATCTGTAACGAAAAATATATGTTTCCATTTGAAAAAAAACAAGCTGACCTTGAACGGATCTTGAGAACATAATGCGAATCGAAAGCGGATGTGACTCTTGTATCGGCTCCCCATGACTTAAACTTTTGATTTGAAACATTTTTTTCTCCCGGATTTAGTTTTCTAGATATTAATCAATCGTGCGAGCTATGACATCGAAATTTCGCGCGAACTTGCCAACTTTACGGCGCACTACAAGTCGTAATTATTGTCTAAAAAAACAAAACAAAAATACATTGCAGGCATTAGCATGCTCTACAAGTTTGATAATAAACATTTTTTCGATATATATATGACGAGAAATGACAAAAAAAATGGTGTCAATCTCTTACTTTTTTACTTCCTCGCTCGATGTCTCAACAACGATCAACGTTAGATGCAAAATGTACGGGACCTCAATTGTAGAGCGTAAAAAAAGCAACGAAAAGGTATATAATCGAAGTGTTCCCATCATGACAGAGAACCGAGTTATCGCAAAAACCAAAATTTAACCCTTTTTTAAGATGGCGGAGAAAGCTCATAGGAAATTGAGGTTGACACTTTCAAGGTAAGCTTTTCAAAGCCCCCTTTAGGTAATATACAAAAATCAGCTTTCTCGGATTTTTTGCATTTCTAAATGTATATACTGACTGGACTATTACGCGTCTCGGGACGGAAACGCGCGCACACGTGCACACGGACGATTAAAATCGAGGGACGTGCTTGGATTTGTTAGAAAACAAAAAAACGAAACGTCTCGCCGAAGATACGAAAAATTAAGTCCTCGGCGGCTTCCAATTGATAATTTTTCAGTTGAGAGACAGTTTTCAATTGTATTGCCTTTTTTTCCTTTAGTGTAAATCAATAACAAATGCATAAATCCAATTGAAAAAAGTATATATATATATATAAATATGAGGTATTCCACGGCTAATCGGCCACGAAACTGCCGACCCGTCTTCGATTTTGACAACAATTTTATCCCTCGTAGTACTTAATGAAAAGAGCTGGTCATGAAATTTTTAGATTTTTTTCGCTATTTTTTTTTTAATTACAAGTTTTTGACAATTCCGAAAAAAAATTCAAATGCAAATATCTCCAGAACAAGACATTTTTAGTAATGTTATAAGTGCGTCAAGTTATGCGCTCTGAACTGGTTTTTGCGAAAAGAATAACGAAACCATTATTTACAAATTTCTCGATGTTTTTTTCTTTGGCAAAATAAAAAATCATCATATGACGTTACCGATTTTTTTTCAATTTTTTTCCGAACTCCTCTTGCGATTTCGAAAAAATCTAGACTCATTGCATCATGGAATCTCGATATTTACTATTTTTTTTCAATATTTTGAAAATTATGGGATAATCTAAATATTAATGAAAGTCAATGAATATAGTAAGAAATTGAGATAGAAACCATTTATTCTTGAAAATAATAATTTTATTCATGTTTTTATTCAATTATTGGTTCAAGATTTTGAATGATTCAAATTTTTCTGAAGATGAAAACATTTTCACGAGATTTTCATTATTCATACTTCATTCGTTATATCATACTCGACCATGCATATCCACTTTCTTTCAACTAATTTAATATCAAAGTGTTTACCAATTCTATAGTTATCGGTACTTTTCATTTTAGGTACAAATTTTTCGCTCATCACACGGAAATTGGAAACATCATTATGCAATTATAATGACTGTTTAAATATGATCGTGTGTGTGAATGTTTCCCCTCGGTGTTATCTTGGTAAATGCTCTGACTGTCCCAATATAGATGTTGTGAACGACATATTGTCAGAGGCATTTAACAATAATGATATCAATGAGATGACTTATAAACATTGGATTACACGCCTTCGGACCAGTCTCGAGTCAATCATCAAATAGTCATTTGAATTCATCGACGATTTTTGCGAACAGCTGAAAGTAATACTTCCACATTGTTTTGTTGCGAAAGAACAAGCTAGATTTTTCAAAAGCTTGAAAGAATTGTTGAAAGAAGATGAATATTTAGTTGTTTTCGATTTTGCGGAAAATTACGCATTTGTTGTTCAGGATGCTGTACTAGGATTCCACTGGAATAATAATCGAGCAACGGTATTTTCTGTGGTACTTTACTATAGACGTAATGATGTGCTCAATCATCGTAGCTTCGTGATATTATCTCACTGTAATAGTCATGATGCAGTAGCTGTTAATGTATATTGTAAAATCATTGTCGATTACGTGAGAACCCTTTCGAAACCCTTTTGCAGTTCAAGAACTGCAAAATCTTTATAAATACATATTTCCACGGTAAAGACTTTGGTGTCGAAGCTGAATGGCACTTTTTCGGCACTGCTAACGGCACAGGACCGTGTGATGGTGTAGGAGGAACAGTAAAGAGAATGGCAGCCCGAGCAAGTTTGCTGTTATCACCAGACAAACAAATCACCACTCCTCAAGAACTGCTCGAATGGGCATCGAAACCCAACAATTTACCAAATACCATGGTTAAGTTTTCACCTCAAGAGGATTACGATGCTGCCAAAGTACGTTAAAATAATTCCCGGGATTAATGAAGATCGCAATGTAAAACAAATTTCATCTTCAGACAATTTTAAATCTTTAAAAATCTTAAAACCACAAATTCACGAATAAAATTATTATTGCCACGAATAAATGGTTTCTATCTCAATCTCGTACTATATTGATTGCCTTTCACTGAAATATCGATTTTCCGATAATTTTCAAAATAATGAAAAAAATAGTAAATATCGAGATTCCACGATGCAACTAATCTCGATTTTTTCGAAATCGCAAGACGAATTCGGAAAAAAATCGATAACGTCATACTTGATGTTTTTTGATTTTATAAAAAAAAACATCGAGAAATTTGTAAATAATTTTTTCGTTATTCCATTCTCAAAAAGCAATTCAGGACGCATAATTTAACGCACTTATAACATTACTAAAAATGTCTTGTTCTGGAGTTATTTGCATTTGAATTTTTGTTCGGCATTTTCAACAATTCACAATTAAAATAAAAAATAGCGAAAAAAATCTAAAAATTTCATGACTTACTCTCTTCATTAAGTACTACGAGGAAACATTTTTTTGTAAAAATCGGAGAGGGGTCGGCGGTTTCGTGGCCGATTAGCCGTGGAATACCTCATATATATATAGAAGGACGTTTTGAAGATAAGAAATCTCAAGTGTTCGTGCTCCGATCGATAATCCTGCCCGTTGCAACCTTAGAGGTAGGTTTTTATTCCGTTGGTAGTTTCTGCCTTTTATACATCCTTCGCACAAATCCCTCACTCTGATGACTCTATACGATCAAAATGCCTGATAACACAAAGTTAAGTTGCATTCTATTATGTGATCAACTTTTATAGCCTTCCATTTTTTTATTTTCATTACTATCATCCATATTGCATTTTTACTACTTTTAGTTCTGTTTCTAGCCAATTTGTTGGCTAATAATATATTTCATAATCGTAATTATTATTATATTAATTATATATTTAATAATAATAATAATAATAATAATTTAAATTAATGTATTAGTGATATATATTAATTAGTTAAGTAATTCATGCTGCGACATTGACAATTTTCTTTTTCTGCGAAAACATATTCTCGAAGGACAATGTTTCTTTCCACAATTTGAGTACTGCAAAATCAGATTGTTTTTGAAAATTCATACACTGGTGTATATATTTACTCGTGTAAAAATCCATGTGGAATTTTGGAGCTTTGTTTTTTAATGATGATAGTATTTTTTTCGAATAGTACCGGTCGAGTGTACGAAAGAAAGATTTTATAATGGTAGAACCTAGGATCAATAGTTTTGGAGATACTATACACGTTGTGCATTAAATCACTGAAAGTTTCAGACTCGTGATATATGGTTCGTACGTGACTCTACACTGAGACTTCTTTTTCTGTATAAAATTTAATTTATTATTGAAGTGAATATTTATTATGGGACGCTGGATAGACGCTCTTTTTAAACCGGACAAGAGAATGGAGGATCGAAGAAGATAGAAAAAGATGGAGGTGTAAGCGAGAGAACGATATTCTCTCTCTTCCTCACTACGTATGTTAAACCGGACGAGAGAATGGAGGAATTGAAGAAGATAGCGGGAGACTGATGTGTGAGAGAGAGAGAGCATCGTTCTCTCTCGCTCACACCTCCACCTCATTGGCTCTCGTTCGAGCGAGCGGCAGAAAGTATCTCCCACTCCCTCGCCGGCGCATGCGCGGGGGTTTTATCCGATCTTGCTGTCTTACTGCAGTGGATAGCCGTAGGGACGTAACGCGTATGCTTATGCGCAGGAGATGCCTTAGCCCATTGCCGGACCAAGCTCACGAGACGTATTGGTGAGCGTGGAGAGAGAGAGAGAGACTAACCAATGAGTGCGCTGGACAGCGCTGTGTGCGACTGTGGCCGTATGTTATTGCGTGCGTGGAGCTCCCACTTTACCGTGCGCAAGGGCCGTATTTGCCGCGTTGCATTCGTTTTGATCGAAGCGCTTACGATTTTTGAACAAGACCAAGATGCACGGGCCTGAGCGCGCCATACCCCGTCTCGCCGCTCAGCGCCTAGCTGCTGAGTGGGGACTCTCGACGATCCGGCAATGGGCTAAGCCTTCCGGCGATGGAGAGAGAGAGGGTATGATTGATTGAATACTGTTTATTATGCCAAGAGCACAAGGCCCGAATGCTACCAGCAGACGGTAATATTTAGCCTTGAATGCATCGGCGGAGTTTAGCGCGCGTAGCTCTGCCGGCAACGTAGAGCAGAAGTCGATTCCAGACACCAGGAAGGAGCATTTCATTGCTTCCGTTCTGCAGGGGAGGGGACACAGAGGTAGACACTTCTAGCCGCGACGATCGACGGGAATGAATGAGAAGCTTATGTCGGGGCTCGTAGAGATACTGTGGCAAGCCAGAGGTCAATGTCCGGTGGATCATCAAGCCTATGAGGTACATTCTGCGATGACGTATGGAGATTCACTTCAGTTCCTGACGATAAGGTGTGACGTGAGCGTCTCTCCTAAGGTTTAACAAAAACCTTATCGCTCGGTTCATAAGGCGCTGAAGCTTGGTGTCGATGTACTGGGGGCAGCCATTCAACAAGACCAGGGGGTAGTCCAGATACGGCATGACTAACACATTGACCAACAGATGTTTGATTCGCCTCGGAAGGCGTTTTCCACGAAATCTCAAACGCTGGAGAGCACAGTTTACCCGGGTGGCAGTCTGATAAATCTGGTTATTCCATCGTAGATCTGGCCATAAGATGACACCAAGATACCGCACAGAGTTGGAGCAGGGTATCACATCTCCTCTTAGTGTGACCGGAGAAAATTTGCACGAGGATACAGTTCCCAAGTTTGCATTGGATCCGAAGATGACACATTTGGTCTTAGAACTGTTCAGTTTGAACCCATGGCAGTCGACCCAGGCTGCTACAGCTTCAATTCCCTCATTTAGACGCGATATAGTGTCGTTAATGTACACTGGGGGGCACTGTGCATAAGCTATGAAATCATCCGCAAAAAGTTTGCAGTTGCAGTGTCGAAGAGCGTTGTGGAGAGTGTTAATCTCGATCAGAAAACAGACGGGACCTGGGATAGAAACTTGAGGCACGCCCCACGTGACCGGGAGGTACGACAGGGGTTTTCCAGAAACGGCTATGGCCTGAGAACGGCCTGTCAAATAAGAGAGGAACCACTTCAGCATACCAGGAACGATGCGTAGTTCATTGAGTCGTACGCTCTGTGAAAGTCAAAGGCCACCATAATAGTGATGTGACCAGCTTTGATTCCTTTACGAATGGCGTCCGTGACTACAACCAGTGCCAACTGGGCACTGTCGGCAGTGTGAAAGCCCGATTGCATTGGATATAGCAGAGAGTTGCTCTCGAGATGTCGGATTAGGCGTCCGGCAATGATTGTGTCAAATATTGTAGCCATGTGGCACAGATTGGCAATGGGGCGCGCGGGAGGGAGGGAGGGAGGGAGGGAGGGGGAGAGAGAGAGAGAGAGAGAGAGAGAGAGAGAGAGAGAGAGAGAGAGAGAGAGAGAGAGAGAGAGAGAGAGAGAGAGATGTTTATTACGTACTCTGGATACGAGATCCCTAAGAGTACCGTGCAAATACAGATAATGGCAATATTGTAGTATATATACACTTAATAGTATACAACTTAATAGTATATAAGTAGTAATTAAAAATAACTTAATAGGTAGCAAATAACTTAATCAAGTAGCAAGCGAAAGAAAGTAGCGTTAGCACAGCGATAGAATAAAATAGTAAGCGATAGAACAGTAGCAGCAATAGCAATCACGCCTCATCCATCCTCGTCAAGAGTTTCGCGTGGAGAGCCGCCTTGAACATAGGAAGCGAGGCGCACCGCCGAATGTTGTCTGGTAGTGCATTCCACATCTTACAGGCCACGACCACGAAGGATCGCACAAAATATTCCGTACGCCCAGGAGGCACAACAAAGTCAGCAACTCTGTGACGCTGCCGAAGCTGGCGCCCTCCCCCTTCTCCCCGCTCCAAAAAACGCTGTAGCAGGTATTGTGGCTGACCATTCACCTTCAGCGCATATATGAAGGATGCCAGCAGATATGCACGCCGATCCACTACCTTCAGCCATCCCATCTCCCGGTAGTATGGCGTAATGTGCTCCCCTCTACGCGCACCAGTAATAAAGCGCACGCTCCGGTTTAGCGCCCTCTAAAGCACCTTGTCCAGCTCCGCCGTAAGCCCTGTTAGTAACAGGCAGCAGTAGTCTAGGTGTGGCCACACCAATGACACGACCAGCGTTCGACGGATCCCGACCGGCAGACAGCCACGGCACGACCGCAGTTGGTAAACGACCCGGTTCATCTTTCCAGCGACCTTTGCGATGTGCTCGCGCTAAGAAAGGGTGTTGTCGATGCGTATCCCCAGACACACGACCGATGCGGAGAATGGCACGACTTCCGCCCCGACTGTAATCGGTGGGAGACGCGTCGACGCCAGTGCATTGATGTAGAAGGCCGAACCCAATACGATCGCTCTGGTCTTGGATGCATTTAATCGTAGGCCATGAGACGTCGACCACTCACAGACCGCCCCAATATCTCGATTTACCCGCGCGATTCCATCCGCAATACCACTGGCTCTACAGTGCAAGTATATCTGCAGGTCGTCAGCATAAAAACTATAGCGGCATTCCCTCAGCTTTTCACCTAGTCCCCGCACGAGCATGGTGAACAAGAGAGGTCCTAGCACAGATCCCTGAGGTACCCCGGATCGCACCGCCCCCCATGACGATCTGCACCCATGCCCACCGCAGACAGCCTGCTGACGGTCACGCAAGTAGACGCTGAACCAGGCGATTACACTCGGCGAGAAGTTTAATGATTGCATCAGACGTAGCAGCGCGCTATGTGGGACACTGTCGAAGGCCTTTGAGAAGTCAAACAGGACCAGCACCGTGACCATGTAGTTGTCCACCGCTGCACGTGCGTCATCAATCACACGCAGCAACGCAGTCTGGGTGCTGTGGTGACACCTGAACGCCGACTGGTATGGGTCACGAAAACCATTGTCATCCAAATACCTTCCCACCTGGTCTGATACAATGCGCTCCAACATTTTAGAGAAGCAGCACAACAGCGCAATTGGCCGATAATCTACCTTTCCCTTAGGGATCGGACGCACTAGCGCACGTTTCCAAAGCAAAGGGAATACCGAGTGCATAAGCAAGTTATTGAGTAGGTGCAACACCGGACCGCTAATCACCGGCCACGCCATGCGTACCATTCTTACAGATATCCCGTCAATGCCCAAGGCCTCAGTAGAGATCCGCGCCAGTGTTTTACACAGCACCTCTGGTGTAATGTGCGCAAAATAAAACGCGCGGTCGTCGAACGGCCGTTCTTCGAGCAGTGCATCACCCTCCACGTCATCATTGCCACGACCAGCTGACAAGAACTGGTGGTTTAGCTCTTCTAGCGACACGGCCAACTCCACCGCCGAGCGGCGCGCAGGCAGAATACCCAGCTTGCGAATCACCCGCCACATGCACGCGGGGCTTCTCGTCACCGATAAGCACGCATAATAATAACTGTCCCTCGCAGTTGCTATCTCCCTCTGTACCTCATTCCTCATGCGTTGGAACCGAGCCCATAGGTGCGGCGGCCTGTGTCCACGCTTCCTGATTGCACGACGCAGACGATCTCTCCTTCGAATCCGTTCACGCAGTTCCTGCGTCAGCCACGGTGCCGGTTGCCTACGAACGTGCACCTCCCTCAACGGCGCATGCACGTCGAAGACTGCGACCACAGCGTCAGTGAGCAACTTCACCTTCATCTCTCCTGATCCTTCACCGTAAAAGGAGCTCCAGTTGACCCCCGCAAGATCACGCAGGAGACGATTTTCATCGACAGCACAGTAATTCCGACACACAAATTTCTCCGGGCCTCTCCGGGGCACCTTCACGTCGTATGCGACAAAGATCAGATCGTGCCTGGACAGGAAAGGCACCGCATACTGACCGTAATGCACTATTTTCGACCGATCACTGACTATACATTGGTCAATCTGCCTACTCGACGTTGCTGTGTGGTGTGTTGGCCCATACGGCACCAAATACAGCCCATTACTCCTAATGTAATTTACGAGTCTCGCCGATTCGTACATCACCACCCCAGGATCGATATTGAAATCCCCCATGACCAGCACATGTGCATAGTTCGGCAGGAGATCAGCCAACGCATCCTCAAATCGCGCCATGTACCCGGCGTGCGGTGGCCGATATACAACTGCCAATAAAACCCTGGCTCCACCCGGTATCCCGACGCTAACAATTAAAAACTCCGGTTCGCGATATGAGTTACTCGACGAGGCAGCAAGAACCGTCGCACTCACGCTCCTATGCACGTATATGCCAACGCCACCTCCTCCTTGAAAATCCACATGACCCTGACGCCGCTCAACCTCTACCCTCCTGTCATGACGTAGAAGACAGTAGTCAGTCAGTTCCACTGAGGCATCCGACGCATCCGGCCTAAGCCACGTCTCGCTCATACAAATAAGATGATATTCGCTATTCGAGAATTTTATTTTAAATTCCGCGAAATGTTTGCCGAGCGACTGGCAATTTACATGACATACGCGCAGGTAGTCCGAGAGCTGTGCGGTACTATCTATAATTTATCAGGCGCGCCTTCTCGGTGATCCTCCTCCGAAGAATTGGGCAGTTCTGGCCATCCGTGGCCTGATGATCTTTTTCTCGCAGCCCCGCAGCATCGCAATTTGCACACATTGGCGGCCTCTCCGCGACAGTACAGTCCCTCTGATGATGCGCCCCCGCACAATGTCCACAGCGCATCTCGCGACGGCACTCGCGAGCAATGTGGCCAAAATTCATGCACTTAAAGCACTGTAAGACACGAATATGGTCCACAATCTCGCATGAGTGCCACCCGAGAGATACCTCTGGCAGGCCGAGTAGATGCTTCCGATTATCCGCTGTAGTCTCAATTACACAACGTGTGAAGCGGCGCCCGCGCGATGGATACACATAAATGACCTTTATGGCATCCTGCTCCTGCTCTGGCAAATTTAGCGCGATGAGATTTGCCACGATGTCCTCGCGCGACATCGTCGGCGGCACGTTGTGGAGGAGAAGACGCGGGTTCAGCCGCACATCATCCTTAACCTGCAGGCCCGCGTCCTTCAGACTTCTCAGGCCCTTAAGATCATGCAGGTTTCCACCGCTGGCCTGTACACGGACCCCGTTGTTCCGCACACGAGAAACGTGCGAGATCTTAAGGCCTAGCGCCACCGGGTTAATCACTCCGTAGAGGACCTCCTTCGTCGCATTCGCCGTGGGGAATCGCTCAGCCTCGGATTCTCTTGGCTCAATGATGACCCGACTGTTTACGGCCCTGGGAACCACGACGGTCGGTCCCCGTGGAAATGTTACGCGCGTCTCCCGTTTCCCCGACACCGCACCCGCGTAGCTGCGTTCTGTTCCGTCCGCCGGTTCTGTACCCGCCGCAGCCGCTTGGACCCCCGCTCGAACTAGCTCGTCAAGACCCTCCGTCGTCTCTAGCTTAGCAACCAACTGCAGATATGCCGACGCTACCCGATGGAAAGAGTCGTGGTACTGCATCAACGCTCTCTCAACGCTGATCCGCTTCGCAGCACTCTCCTTATTCGAGAGAAGAACCGCAGAAATTACCAGCTTCGCTTCTGTCAGCGAACCCGTAATGTCAGTGATATCCTCTTGGGAAATAGGAAATTTGCCCGGTCGCTGTGTTGGCAAAAGAGAAGGACGTGACCGACTGACAGGTGACGGCGTTCCCGCCACCGAGTCCTCATAGTCGCTGGATGATTCGCGGTCCCCTTCGGCATGAGCTTGCAGCTCCCTCCGCACTGAATTCGGCATATCAACGCTACGCGCTTAACGTCGTATTCCTATATACGTGCGCATGCAATCATGTATAGAGCACGCAAAGAGCAACGCTACGCATTTATCTTCGTATTCATATATACGTGTGCACGTACGCATGTATAGAGTGTCGGCGTGTTTACACTATGCTCCCAAATCGAATACTCGTCACCAGCTGAGAGACGGTGAGCAACACACACGTATACGCGAATGTATACGTATGCATGTATAGTGTGCCGGTATGTTTACAATGTGCTCCCACCGATACTGTCTCTACTATCCTATACTATACTCGTCACCGAAGCCTCTAGCATTAACCGTTATAACTCTCGTATAACTTTCGTTGTACTAAAATAGCGATGAAAACGCGACGATCACACTCACGAATCACTTCTTATCTCCACCTATTGCACCACTTGTCGTTCGACACCGCGGCGTTACCGGAAAGGGCGCGCAAGCTGCATACGCGATCGCGAGTTAATGGTTTAATTTGCT